>OZ005661.1:72631662-73831662 GCA_963930645.1 Salticus scenicus
TTTTTTTTTTTTTTTTTTTTTTTTTTTTGTTCGAGAGGAACTGAAATTCTGTTCATTCTATCTCTCATAATTTTTTAATTTACACAATATTTATTTGGGATCTTGGTATAAGTAGCTCAATACCTTTGGCTATTAAATTATGCAAATGAAATTTTTTTAAAACTTGCGCATGCGTAGTTAAAAATTATTTAGTAAAAAATTCATTTGCATAATTTAATAGCCAAAGACTTTGAGCTATTTATATTAAAAGCCAAAATAAATATCGTATAAATTAAGAGAGTTCTGAGAGATAGAATGAACAGAATTTTAGTTCTCTCAAAATAAAAGCTGAACTTTTTCCCTGCTTTTTTATTATATTACAATGTTCGCTGATCGTAAATAAATATTGATAAAACCCCTTATGATCTCTTTCTTTTCTTTTCTTTTCTTTTCTTTTTTTTTTTTTTTTTTTTTTGTTTGAGAGGAACTGAAATTCTGTTCATTCTATCTCTCATAATTTTTTAATTTACACAATATTTATTTGGGATCTTGGTATAAGTAGCTCAATACCTTTGGCTATGAAATTATGCAAATGAAAATTTTTTAAAACTTGCGCATGCGTAGTTAAAAATTATTTAGTAAAAAATTCATTTGCATAATTTAATAGCCAAAGACTTTGAGCTATTTACATTAAAAGCCAAAATAAATATCGTATAAATTAAGAGAGTTCTGAGAGATAGAATGAACAGAATTTTAGTTCTCTCAAAATAAAAGCTGAACTTTTTCCCTGCTTTTTTATTATATTACAATGTTCGCTGATCGTAAATAAATATTGATAAAACCCCTTATGATCTCTTTCTTTTCTTTTCTTTTTTTTTTTTTGTTTGAGAGGAACTGAAATTCTGTTCATTCTATCTCTCATAATTTTTTAATTTACACAATATTTATTTGGGATCTTGGTATAAGTAGCTCAATACCTTTGGCTATTAAATTATGCAAATGAAATTTTTTTAAAACTTGCGCATGCGTAGTTAAAAATTATTTAGTAAAAAATTCATTTGCATAATTTAATAGCCAAAGACTTTGAGCTATTTACATTAAAAGCCAAAATAAATATCGTATAAATTAAGAGAGTTCTGAGAGATAGAATGAACAGAATTTTAGTTCTCTCAAAATAAAAGCTGAACTATTTCCCTGCTTTTTTATTATATTACAATGTTCGCTGATCGTAAATAAATATTGATAAAACCCCTTAAGATCTCTCTCTCTCTCTCTCTCTCTCTTTTTTTTTTTTTTTTTTTTTTTTGAGAGGAACTGAAATTTTGTTCATTCTATCTCTCATATTTTTTTTTTAATTTACACGATATTTATTTGGGATCTTGGTATAAGTAGCTCAATACCTTTGGCTATTAAATTATGCAGATGCAATTTTTGTAAAAGCTTGCGCATGCGTAGTTAAAAATTATTTAGTAATAATGCTTATATTTCGTAAGGTATTTAACATCCATGCATTCTGATTGCTGCATTCTATGTCTAATGTAGTATGCCAACTTTTCTAAAAACGGCTTTGGACTGGGCCGTATACCGTACGTGTTATAAATTAAAGAGTGATAATTTTATTTGCACTTTTTTTAAAGAAACCGTTATATATTCATGAATATAAGAGACAGCCTCATAAAAATTTTACAGATAATTAGAAAAATTCTAAAAATCACATGCTGTAGAAAAAAAGCATTTCCAACATTACTTTCTACAGGGTGATCCGAAATATTTTGGTATTTGTTTAATTTTTTACTGGTCTTATTTTACTCTTTAGGACAAATGTTTTGCTGAAATATATGAGGTATAACATGTTCTTTATATTCCCAAAGTTTCAAGATGGTTCCTAAAGAACATTTTTAGATATATAACAAAACATCTAAATTCGAAAGTGTCAAATACTTATTGGTATATAGAGTATATAATGATGTGTTATTATTATGACTCATTATCATTTTCTGTATTAGCTCCATAACTCATTAATTTTGAGGACGAAATTAAATGTTAGTTTATGCCTGCAAGGTACCAATTTAATACAAATTAAATTGCTACTTTAAAAGGAGATGTGATTAATAATTGGAAAATTTTTAAATTAATGATTTATGAAATTCATCAAATAATTGAGAATGCTGTTACACTTTTTAATTTATGAGCAAAATAATTTTAAAATATCTAAAGGATTATTTAACACGTTAATCGCCATGTCAGTCATATGTGCCTGACGCATTTTTAGCACGCATTTTTAACTAGGAAATAACCCTAAAAGGAATATGATATACGCCGAGTAATTATTAACACGTTAATCGCCATGTCAGTCATATGTGCCTGACGCATTTTTAACACGCATTTTTAACTAAATTGTTTAATAAAGTTACCATGGCCCATGTGAAAATTTTTCTGATATTATCGTGGCGATTAACGTGTTAAACTCTAATTGTATATATATACAAATATATATATATATAAACCGAGTGTTTCAAGTTTTTCCTCTTTCGGTTTGTTCTAGTTCCTCAATCAAGGGCAAATTTAAGTACCGACGAGTAGCCCCGTCGGTCGAAGAGTCTTAGTTTATCAGGTGGGGGGTTTCAATTTATTGTATTTCATTTTATTGTATTTCATTTATATACTTTCTTGTTTACATTTCGTAATTTCTTGTATTCTTGTATATTTTTCATATATTAAATTAATATAATTGTACTACTTTTGTAATTTTGGTAATTTTATAATTGTTTCTGGAATTTTTAAATTATATGTATGTCAAATTTCTTATCAATTAAGGGTGTTTTTCTGTTTGGTGAGAAGTTGGGGGCTAAGGATAGTTATTAGCTAATTGCTACTGTCCTTTCAGAAACTTCTCTTTCACCTGTACACTGAGGGGCCTCCCTAATGAAGACCTCTGTGTTATTTGGGGTTTTATTTCATTTTATTCATTGATAATTTATTCCTATATGTATATATATGTATATATATATATATATATTAAACAGGGCTATATAAATATTTCTAAAAGAAAAAGAAAAAAAAAAAAAAAGACATTTTACATTCATATTATCTTTTTGTGATTTTAAAATTGATTATACGTTACTTAATTTTAAGCAAATTCATATGTTACGTAATGAATTTGCTTAAAATTTGGTTCGAATTACAAACCGTATATAACATTTCAATATTTTATTTTACTTTTTCACAAATAAATGCAAAATATTTACAAAAAAAATTCTAAACTATATAAAAAGAACTATGTTTTAATAACAACTTTGAATAAAAATTTTACATTTGTAATGCATTTTAATGCAATGGCTTTAACCAACATTTTCGGTGACTAACTCAAATTTGTAAAAATTATACAGGGTGGTTCGCTACCCTTGCGATAAACTTGTAGGAGAAGATATAGGGAGCACAAAGATGATTCGGAACCATCAGCAATGCAGGGTAGGAAATGCAATTCTAACGATATGGGGGGGGGGGGGTATAATTATTAGGAAACTAAAGCGCATTTTAAGCTTTTGGCTTTTAAATGTCATTTCGAGATTGCCATATATTCATAGGTTTTATCCTAACACTTCTGCGAATGGCTATTAACAGTTTTTATGCGATAACCCTTAACACTTTAACTTTCATAAACTTAAAATCCACGGGATTTGATCACGCCCCATATTTCTTGTTTTTTTTTGTATTTTAGAGAAGCAGAAAAACTTCAATCAGTATCATACTAATTAAAAGGAATTAAAAAATATCAGGTGAAGGAAAATGTCTGCCATTCATATGAAAATTTTATCATAAGTATCTTAAATTCAATAGAAATTGGAACCGTATGAGTGTGTCTCTGTCTTTGAACAATTATAATATTATAGTTTTAAAAAATTAAAGAACACGCTTTTATAGAAAAGTGAACTAAAAAGCACAAAATACCTATCTTAGTATTAAAATGCAGGGTAAGAGAAAATCGTGTGAGTGACACACCGTAATATTTACATACATTTAAATCTTTAATTAAAATAATTCAGAATTAAACAGAAACCATTTTTAAAAAATCTCCCCTGACTGGGATCGAACGCTAGACCTTTAGGTTCATAGCGCGAAGTTATACCTCAACACCACGGTGTTCACGTAGGGAAAGTCTTTTTTTTACAATATAGATTTTTTGTTTGCTCTCAGAGTAGTTACAAACATGCAAACATACATACAAACTTACATACATACATACAGGTGAAGCTAATAAAAGCGTGTTAAAAAAGAAAAAAAAAATGTTTTTATATCTATTTTGAACGGTTTTTAATGTCTATTTATATACAGTAATCCTTATCATACTCTTTAATCTATAATTTATCTTTATAGAATTCAAATGTATTATAAGAGGAAAACACGTGAGTGTCACACCAGGTTATTTCTTTTACTGGTTCCACATCAATGTACGAATAAATTTCTAGAAAATGGGAAATTTAGTAGCTTTTATTGATTTTTTTCTCAGATTTATGTAAGATAATATAATGTTTGTAAAATTCTATAATGTATTTTTAAAAGATATACATATATACATTATAGTATATAATAGCAGGCTTTGCCCACTTCGCTGGACACTATACTTAAATGAGTTGTCAAAATCCCATATCATTATAAATAACCTCAGTTATTATAAAAAACCCCCTGACTGGGATCGAACGCTAGACCTTTAGGTTCGTAGCGCGGAGCCATACCTCAACGCCACGATGTTCACACAGGGAAATACTTTTTTTACAATATAGATTTTTTATTTGCTCCCAGAGCGGTTACAAACATACATACAAGCATACAGGTGAAGCTAATAAAAGCGTGCTAATAAAATAGCTTATAAATTCCCTATGTTGTTAAGACTGCATTTCCGACCCTGTATTAGTCTGTGATTCCAAATCTTTTTTGTGCTCTTTACACACCCTGTAAATCTGTTGCACCGATTGCGAATCACCCTCTATAATGTATTTTATTTATTTATTTATTATTATTATTTTTATTTAAACTTACAAAAGTTTTTAAAAAGCTTTTAGTACATATAAGAAAGGTAAACATAGTCTTTAAATACACTTTTTAGTGTATTTATAATTTATGAAGTATCACTTTGTACTAAGGAAAAAAAATAACAATAATTCGCAAAATTAAAATTTGTTATTTTTACCACTTTTTATTCCATAATTAATAGTTAATAATGAAAATTTCATTTTTAAAAAGCTATGTAAAAGTTATGAAATGTGTGATTAAACGTGTTTAGTTAATATATTGACATTGAATAATAATTTTCTAATCCATTCATCTGTATATATATATAAATTACGTGTCACGATGTTTGTCCGGGGTAAACTCCTAAACTAAGGAACCGATTTTAATGAAATTTTGCACACTGTGTGCAGTTTGGTCCAACTTGAGAGATAGGATAGTTTTTATCTCAATTTATTGTCACAATATTGTTTTATTGCAATTATTTGTTAATTATAGACCTTTATTAAAGTTGCTCCAAAATATCTGTGAGTTCCATTAATTTAATTGTTGCCAAAAAAAAAAAAAAAAAAATACGAGTTCATTTTCTTTCGACATAAAAATAAGTACATTTAATCAAACGTGAACGTTAAAAAATTATAAAAAGTTAAATTATGCATCTCACGAAAATTGACGTCATAATCAATTTAAAGATTTTATACACATTGATAAAGTGCTAATGTAGTTCTATCATAGATAGAGTAATATATATAGATCTCTCATCCCCATGTTATCGTACAAAGATTTTTGATGCCGAAAAAAATAAATAAATAAATAAAAGCTTTGGAAACAGCCATTAAGTGGTATTGAAAAAAAAAAAAGAAAAAAGAAAAGAAAGAAAGAAATATGAATTTGAAACTGTATCTGGAGTCTTCCATTCCCCTTTAGCAAATAAATTATTCATAAATTTTATTTGCTAAAATATTAGTATGTATTCCCGTGTGTATTCACTCGGGGAAAGACGGCCATATTTTGGTAAAAACGTCGTCTTTTTCCAAATGAAAAGGAATAACTTTTTTCTCCCCAATGATCACTCTATTCTATATATGCTGTACTATATCTATGAGTTCTATACGCAAGCGAAGTGTGACTCACTGACCGTCTGTGCAGCCAAGAAAAAGATTTCCTATGTTAATTGCCCACTGGATTTTTTGTAAGAAATTATTAAAAATCGAGGAAATTTATTTCCCGATTTTAATCCTTATATTTGGGTATAGATATGTATTAGTTATCGCGGGTGTTACATTGAATTATTTTGCTGTCAAATTGACAAAATTTTAATTTTAAATTTCAAAACTCTGTCGCCCTTGGCTTTTATTATTATTATTATTATTATTTGGCGATCAAAAGCGTAACACGAAAATATACATGCCAGATGTATGCATTGTACGAAATGTAATATGTATTATTCATTGTACGTATGTATGACATGTAATATGTATTGTACGAAATATTGTTTCATATTATTCATTACTCTTTTAATATAAGTTGTTAAAATAACCATGATTTTTGAAAGGAATTAAATATTTTCGCCAGATAATTTTCGATATTCATTTTTTTTCGCCAAGGATGACAGAAATGAAATCCATTCCGCTGCAAAATATTAGTATCTTACATCAGATATTTTATTTAGACATTTGAAAACAAATTTGACTTCAAACTATGATAGAATATTTATCATTTTCCTTTTAATTAGTATATTATTAGTATATTAAAATTTAAAAGCATGGTATATAAAGTTTTTTTTTTTTTTTTTTTTTTTAAATCTTATAATTATTCTTATCTTAATCCTCAATGTTTCCCATCTTTATTAACTTGAATTTACTATTAAAATTTTAACATACTCAAAAACTTCTCATCACTTCGTTAAAATACACTAAACTTTTCCAAAATCTTTTTCTATTTAAAATGATACATGTATTTACTTTAAATGTCCAATATTTCATAAGATTACCAATTTTAAAGTTTTAAAATATTTATCAAATTTACTTATTTTTCTGGTTTAGCCTTATTGTTTTCCTTTTTATAACTACAGCCGTTGCCCTCTTTAAAATATTTAAAATGATGAGGTCATTTTATAGTAAAATTATCCATTATAGCATATATTATATTTCACTCCTCCATAAAAATTGATTTTAAAATCGTCTGTTTCTTTTATACTTTTATTTTAATAGAATTTTAATAGAATTTAATTTATATATTAGTCATTTTAGCAATTTTATCCAAAGTAGCATTAGAAATAATATATATCACTTCTCCATTAAAATTTATAGGACCCTACAATAAAATTAATTTGTGCTTAATATCAACACTACGAAAATTTTTATCAATCGCTTCCAAATTTTGACCTAAGTTTCAAATCTCAACCCTGTGGGTTTTTACATCGGCTACAACGTTTTCGTCTTTGTTCGTAAATAATAATTTGACTGTACTAAATAGTTTACAGCCGTATAATTCAACGTATAACTTAGTCACAGCAACGTGTGGCCGGGTCTGCTAGTAATATATAAAATATTAAACTAAAGAATCCATTTAAATAATATTCGAATTATTAAGAAAAAAATTTAATCTTTTGAGAAAAGTTTTCGCGAATCTAATCTTTAATCACTATCATCTACAGGGCCGCGGTAGCCCAGTCGTTAAAGCGCAGGCCTCGTAATTAAAAGATTGCGGGTTCGGTACTCGAGCCGGCCAAAGACCGTCGTGTACACTAATAGTAGCTGGTGCACGTAAAATCTGTCGTGGCCGCAATGTCCTCCATGTTCCTATCAAAAAGTATACCCCTGGGGGTCACCGAAGCGGGAGAGCCATCCCTTCCATGGAGGATCAAAATTGTGATGGCATGTCTCCGGACCACCTCTAGGGGTGTGTCCCAGACCGTCGCCAATCGCCCATCTGCGCAACACTAGTGCGACGTAAAACACAACCATCCAACCATCCACTATCATCTACAACTGTGAAACAATTTCAATTTGAAAAAAATTGTTGTTATCGATTAATAAAAATCCTTTAACTTTTCGTGATTAGTTTTCAGCATCTTAACATTTTAAAATAAAACAATTAAATTAACATCTAGAGAATAAAATGGAAATTTTTTTGAAGCAGTTAAATGTTCACACGGTGATTACATATTTTACAATTTAAGTTTAGCGTAAATGAAAAATATATCTCAATTGACGAGAAAAAAATAACTAAGTTAATTTACATTTTTTGATGTGTGTTATCGGTGTTAATTTTTAAAGTGAAAAATAGAAATTTAAATTTTCAAAAGAATCTCTTTAATTATTTTTGTAATTTTTTATGTTGAAAATATATTATTAATAATTGATATTAAATTATTAATATTAATAATTTAATGTAATATAATTTTACAATGTAAATTATAATTAATATAATTATATAATATAAATTATGTAATTTATATTAATAATTATTAATATTAATTAATAATTTGTAATAAAAGAAGAATAGGTTTTCACTGTTATAAATTTGTAAGGAATGTTGGATGCATTTTTATTTCCATTATCCGAATACCATCGGTAATGGAAGTATTGTAATCGGTCCAAAAATTTGATATCTAGATTTCACCTGATTTACATGTTTTAAAGTCTCCTGAGTCCAAATAAGTGGTTTTTGGCAATTGGTCAGTGTGTGTATATGTGTGTATGTATGTGGGGAATCTTCTGACTATCATATCTCCGAAACTAATAAAGATTCAGTTACGAAATGTTAGAATTAAGACAGAACTGGTGTATAGATGAAGTTTCCAAATTTTTGGGAAAATTGGAAAACCGGAAGTGGGACATCCTAAACCGGAAATGTGACCATAAGTCCGTATCTCAAAAACCACTCTAACGATTTTCTTCAAAGTTGCTATATAAACACTCTATTAGATGCCTTTTCGAATGATATAGTTGGTTGGTTCAGGGAAATTGATAGGCGTCCTGTATAAATAGCTCAATTTCAAGTCTCGCAAGTGCGTTCCTTTAAAAACGGCTGTGAGTTTTTTTTTTTTTTTTTTTTTTTTTTTTTTTTTTTTTAAACTCACCATATTAACTCCTTTTTAAATATACTTTTTTATATAATTATTGTTTTCTGATAAATAATTGAGTATACCAAGTTTTGGTAAAATTTTTTATCTCGAAAACGGCCCTAACGATTTTCTTGAAAATTGTTTCATTAAACCATTTTACATACCCTTTCTCATGTATTACGTGGTTATTACAGGAATATTAACGATCATCCTGATTAGGTAGTTCCAGCAAAATTATACACTAGAAATGAAAGAAAAATATTTAACTTGCCTTTGTAAATTAGCAAAAGAGATGAGCTGCAAAATTTTACTTCAAACCATGTAAATTCATTTTTTACATGTAACTTGTCAAAACTTTCTCCTCAAAAGTTCCAAAGTAGTTGTAAAAGTAGCAGTTTGTGTTGTTACACTCCCAATTGAGTAATAAAACTTAAATATTATTCAAATCAAGTGGGGTGGCCCTAGGTACATACATGATGTCCCTAGGTACACGGGTTTCCCCTATATATAGGATAAAATATAATGTTTAACTAATAATCACATTTTCATAATTTCTGAAATAAACTTTAAAACAGAAACCCAATAACTTAAAAAAATAAGCACACTTTTTAGCATTTTATAATATGCGTAAATGTAAGAGTAAAGTTATTTTGCGTGTATATAGCAGCCATTTAATTTTTATACGTGTAATTTTAGGATATACTATAAGTGTTGTATAAATTTTACTGAAATATATATATACATATATATATATATGTGTAATTTGAAATATTTAGTACCATTGTAACACTCAGCAAAGATAGATGAAGATACCAACATAAAATTAAATTTTAATTGAGATTTATTTCGATTAAAAATAGTCATGGTATTGAGTACCAATAATTAGTAAAAACATGTTACGCAGAAGAGAAATGACACTAACATAACACATAAGCCTAACGATGAGAGAATTTGCAAAAACTATGAATCATTTGTAACAGTCAATATTTTAGAGAAAAGAGAAAGGATAAAATCACCAAAGAGTTCCGTTAAAAGAAAAAAAAAAAAAATGGAATTCATGAATTGAAATCTGTATATATATATATAAATTACGTGTCACGATGTTTGTCCGGGGTAAACTCCTAAACTAAGGAACCGATTTTAATGAAATTTTGCACACTGTGTGCAGTTTGGTCCAACTTGAGAGATAGGATAGTTTTTATCTCAATTTATTGTCACAATATTGTTTTATTGCAATTATTTGCTAATTATAGACCTTTATTAAAGTTGCTCCAAAATATCTGTGAGTTCCATTAATTTAATTGTTGCCAAAAAAAAAAAAAAAAAAAAAAAAAAAAAATATGAGTTCATTTTCTTTCGACATAAAAATAAATACATTTAATCAAACGTGAACGTTAAAAAATTATAAAAAGTTAAATTATGCACCTCATGAAAATTGACGTCATAATCAATTTAAAGATTTTATACACATTGATAAAGTGCTAATGTAGTTCTATCATAGATATAGTAATATATAAAGATCTCTCATCCCCATGTTATAGAACAAAGATTTTTGATGCCGAAAAAAAAAATAAATAAATAAATAAAAGCTTTGGAAACAGCCATTAAAAGGTATTGAAAAAAAAAAAAAAGAAAGAAAGAAAGAAAGAAAGAAAGAAAGAAATATGAATTTGAAACTGTATCTGGAGTCTTCCATTCCCCTTTAGCAAATAAATTATTCATAAATTTTATTTGCTAAAATATTAGTATGTATTCCCGTGTGTATTCACTCGGGGAAAGACGGCCATATTTTGGTAAAAACGTCGTCTTTTCCCAAATGAAAAGGAATAACTTTTTTCTCCCCAATGATCACTCTATTCTATATATGCTATACTATATCTGCTATACTATATCTGCTATACTATATCTGCTATACGCAAGCGAAGTGTGACTCACTGACCGTCTGTGCAGCCAAGAAAAAGATTTCCTATGTTAATTGCCCACTGGATTTTTTGTAAGAAATTATTAAAAATCGAGGAAATTTATTTCCCGATTTTAATCCTTATATTTGGGTATAGATATGTATTAGTTATCGCGGGTGTTAGATTGAATTATTTTGCTGTCAAATTGACAAAATTTTAATTTTAAATTTCAAAACTCTGTCGCCCTTGGCTTTTATTATTATTATTATTATTATTTGGCGATCAAAAGCGTAACACGAAAATATACATGCCAGATGTATGCATTGTACGAAATGTAATATGTATTATTCATTGTACGTATGTATGACATGTAATATATATTGTACGAAATATTGTTTCATATTATTCATTACTCTTTTAATATAAGATGTTAAAATAACCATGATTTTTGAAAGGAATTAAATATTTTCGCCAGATAATTTGGCGATATTCTTTTTTTTTCGCCAAGGATGACAGAAATGAAATCTATTCCTCTGCAAAATATTAGTATCTTACATCAGATATTTTATTTAGACATTTGAAAACAAATTTGACGTCAAACTATGATAGAATATTTATCATTTTCCTTTTAATTAGTATATTATTAGTATATTAAAATTTAAAAGCATGGTATGTAAAAAGTTTTTTTTTTTTTTTTTTTTTTTTTTTAAATCTTATAATTATTCTTATCTTAATCCTCAATGTTTCCCATCTTTATTAACTTGAATTTACTATTAAAATTTTAACATACTCAAAAACTTCTCATCACTTCGTTAAAATACACTAAACTTTTCCAAAATCTTTTTCTATTTAAAATGATACATTTATTTACTTTAAATGTCCAATATTTCATAAGATTTCCAATTTTAAAGTTTTAAAATATTTATCAAATTTAATTATTTTTCTGGTTTAGCCTTATTGTTTTCCTTTTTATAACTACAGCTGTTGCCCTCTTTAAAATATTTAAAATGATGAGGTCATTTTATAGTAAAATTATCCATTATAGCATATATTATATTTCACTCCTCCATAAAAATTGATTTTAAAATCGTCTGTTTCTTTTATACTTTTATTTTAATAGAATGTTAATAGAATTTAATTTATATATTAGTTATTTTAGCAATTTTATCCAAAGTAGCATTAGAAATAATATATATCACTTCTCCATTAAAATTTATAGGACCCTACAATAAAATTAATTTGTGCTTAATATCAACACTACGAAAATTTTTATCAATCGCTTCCAAATTTTGACCTAAGTTTCAAATCTCAACCCTGTGGGTTTTTACATCGGCTACAACGTTTTCGTCTTTGTTCGTAAATAATAATTTGACTGTACTAAATAGTTTACAGCCGTATAATTCAACGTATAACTTAGTCACAGCAACGCGTGGCCGGGTCTGCTAGTATATATATATATATATATTCCGAAATTAAACGACCCTATTTTAAAGTTTTCTGCAGACGAAACTATTGTTGAGAAAGTGACGAAATTTTGTTTAAAATACAATGAAGGCATGGGAATTTGTTTGAGTAAAAAAAAAAAAAAAAAAAAAGTTCAAATTTTCGCTATCAGATGCGTGTTTCTTAAGGCATTACACATTTATCATACATTTATGATAGTTTAAAATTTTATTACAACAAACATTTTCAACATGACTGCCATCATTGTCAGCTACCATCTGGAATCGTAAGATAGCATGTTCCACAGCTGATTGCAGTGTGACTGGGAAAATGTATCGAACATGTTGTGAAATTCTGTCATTAAAATCATGTAAAGTTCTTGGATTATCACGATATACCAGACCTTTCAAACTCTCCCAAAGTTAAAAATCGCATGGACTAAAGTCTGGGGAACGGGGAGGCTATGGGTCAGGAAGTAAGCAATAAATTAAAAAATGCCCCTGGTGGCGAATATTCGAACCAATTTCGTTTATTAGTTGAAGCAAATTCCCATAACTACATTATATTCCACACAAAATTTTTATAACTTTTTGAACAATAGTTTCGCCTGTAGACAATTTTAAAATAGGGTTGTTTAATTTCGGACACTCTGTATATATATATATATATGCTGCAAAATTTCATTTACTTAGAACATTGTTACAAAATTTTAATGTAACTTTATACATGTATATATACTAGCTTTTGTGTCTGTTCTTCACACGGGAATTTAATTATTATTCACAGTATATTAAAAAATATATATATCTTATTTGAAGCTTACTATGCTGATGAAGATAGAGAATAGATTATTATAGTTTATAAGTACCATTTGTAAATTTTCACACACACACACACACACACACACACACACATATATATATATACATCTTTTAACTTGCATAATTGTTTGTGCACATATTTGAACATAAATTTTCTCAACGTTTCTGTTGGCATTTACGTTCCGAAAATCCAGCACAATAGCTAGTAAATAAAAAGTATCCAAGACAGTTCTATACTATAAAAAAGCTGTACCTTTTTTTTCAATATTCAACTGCATCTAAAATATATTAGTTTTTTCTGCATCGAATTTTCACCAAATGCTGAATCTATGGCGATATTTGAAACCCGTATCGATAACAAGAAATCACTTAGTATATATGAGTTATAAAATTATGACAGTAATTATATTTCGGAACAGCTTCAGTAGCCCCACTTCGTGAAATTTGAACTGACGTAGCTCAGTCCTTTCTCACGAAGTCTTTTCTACGTAACTGCAAGAGCCATTTTAATTCATCGCCAAAATGGACCAAAAATTTAAATGCCAGCAAGAAGGTACTGCACTAAAGTTGAGCTCAAGTCATTCAAGGAACACAATTCCTTGACATTAATAAATATTACATTACTTAAAAATTACTTTAAAATTAGCAAAAGTACTATCCTTTTTGAATGTGAAAACTAATGTATAATAACATATTAAATTTTATCCATGGATTTATTATTACAATGGACGGAGTATTGCTTTATTACGGGAATATAATAAAGTGTGCCAAAGATAAGTCAGCTGATTGCAGGGAAAATTTTTTGGCAATTCTCGCCGTTATTAGCAATTATTTGTTTTGAATGTTTTTTCCCTCTTGTATAATTAACAGATAAAACAATTAAAAAAAAAAAAAACCTTGAAAAACTTATTATTACTATAAATAAAGCTCCTAAAATATTGAGACAAGTTTTAATAAATTGAAATAAATGGAAAAGGCCGGAAAACGCTTATATTTAATAAAAGAAATGTAAAGTTCTGAAAGTAAACAAACTTTGTAACATAAACTTGGCTATTAAAAACCCATTAAAATTATAAAAAGTATATATTAAAACATTCTATAATTTATGGGCCTAAAATAAATAATTAAATAAAAGTAAATATATTTCTTTTTATGTCAGAAAAAAAAAAAAAAAAAAAAAAAAAAGAACGTGCAAACATTTTTTAATATATATAATTAAAATATAATTTAAAAAAAATCATTTTAAGGAAATAGAATCGCTTCATTATAGAATTCCTTGCGAAATTTGAAATTTGGCACTGAAGTAGCTTGGATCTTTCTCGCCAAGATCTTTAGTTACGCAATTGCAATAGCCATTTTGATTTATTTCCAAAATGAGAACAAAATAATAGATAGCGATGCTAGGTAATGGAACATAGTTACTACATGCCTTTATATGGAAGAATAGATTAAAATAAGTCCTGTTATACTAAATTAAATTCTGTTTACAAAGAATGTAAGCAAATTTTTTCCCTTTTTTCCAGATAATGTGAGCAGTTGTTATTTTTTAATTTAAAGAGCTAAATATAGCAGTTATAATCACTTTAAAAAATATTTACTTAAAAAGCACGAAATCATGATATATATATATATATATATATATATATATATATATATATATATATACATTTTACCTGTGAATCCCCATTGCTTGCGAAAAAATATGTTTTATACATAAAACAATCTAATTTTTAAAGGGAAACGTTAATTTTAAAAAGAACTTTCAAAAATCAGGAAAGATCGTCTGCGTAAGAAAATGCAGAGTTTACATAAAACAAGAAAGAAAAATCTTGCAGTACGCATTGATTAGTAACAATTTCCAACTGTACGCAATTGTTGTATCGAATAACGATTAATATTCTTTGCCTACGTTATCGCACAACAGACAGAAGGACTGAAAAACATACAGATAGACTAATTGATTTTAAAATTACTCTTAGGCATTTTGGAAAGTGTTAGAAAGGCTTAACGCAAAAGAAAATGCAGCCGTTAGATTATAATTACAGCTTTTAAACTCTCTGAATATTTTACTGTAGCCCTGTAAATCTGAAAGTTAATCATATCATATTCTATACAAAAATATATTTTAGAATATTAATAATACAAATCAATGTTTCTAAGATTTTTGTAGTAGAAAGTTTTTTAAATATAACTTTAAAAAAATTCTGTCTTAAAACGTAATACATTGGCTTTTTTTTATTGTTGTTATTGTTGTTGTCCCTGTAAACAAACTAGTTGTACAGGACCTATTAATGACATTTTAAATAGGGAATATTCCATAGGGAACTTGAGTGTATCATTTTTAAAAAATTCTCAAAATATTCACGGATGATAGGATCCGGAGACAAACAGATAGAAAGGTAGACAATCGGGCAGACAGATGCACAAATTGAAATCATAGTCCCACTAAAAATATAAAAAAGTATTAAAACGCTCATGTAAACAAAAGTGCAATTTCAGCAAATTTTTATTAATACCTCTTAATCTAACTGATTATTTTTGTGTGGCCCTGTAAATCTAATGCTAACCATACTATATTAAATAGAAGGCACACTCTTTTGTGCATACGTATAATATATATCAATTGCATTAAGCTTTGTGGAAAATAAAATTATTAAAATTTGGTTTATAAACATAACTCTCATACAACACAATGATATGGAGTACTTTCAACTGCCCCTGTGCACAAACCAGTTAGAAATGTACTCTATTTTACATAGGAAACATCCGATAGGGAATTGAATAACATATTAAAATTTCATTAAAGTTTCTATACATTAAAGGTATTAAAATATGATTTATAGAAACTCCTCTCATAGAACACAATGCTTTCGAATACTTTTGGGTGTCCCTGTACACAAACCACAAGAGGTATCCATTCCATTTTCAATAGGGAACATCCGATAGTGAACATGAATAAAATATATCGGTTTAAAGAAATTCCATAAATATTTAAGGGAATTAGAGCGCAGAAAAACAGACAGAGAGACAGACAGACGGACAGAAGAACAGTCCGACGTATACACAAATTGAAATTATATTCACAATAAAAAAATGATAGAAAGTGTCAAAAACGCTTAATGTAAACGAAAGTAAAATTCTAGCAATTTTTTATTAATAGCTCTTAATATAACTGAATATTTTTGTGTCATCCTGTAAATCTAATGGTAATCATGCTATATTCTATGCAAAGCATTCTTTTGTGCATATAAATAACATATTTCAATTTCCTAAAACTTCGTGGAAAGTAAAGTTATTAAAATTTTATTTATAGAAAAATCTCACAAGGAACGCAATGCTTTAGAGTACTTGTGAGTGTCCTTGTATATAAAACAGAGTTGGTATGTAATCTATTTTTTTTAGGAAACATCCAATAGTGAACTTGAATAACATATTTCAATTTCATGAAGATATTGTACAGTAAAGGTATGAAAATATGGTTTATAGAAATGCCTCTCATAGAACACAATTCTTTCAAATACTTTCGGGTGTCCCTGTACACAAACCAGTAGAGGTATAAACTCCATTTTCAATATGAAACATCCGATAGTGAAATTGAATAACATATATCACTTTCAAAAAATTCCATAAATATTTACGGGAGTTAGAGCGCGGGCAGACAGATAGACGGACAGACGGACAGATACACAAATTGATATCATATTCACACTTTAAAAAGTGTTAGGAAGTGTTAAAAACGCTTAATGTAAACGAAAGTAGAATTCTAGCAAAATTTAATAATAGCTCTTAATATAACGGAATATTTTTGTGTCACCCTGTAAATCAAATGCTAATCATGCTATATTCTATGTAAAGCATTGTTTTGTGCATATAAATAACATATTTATATTTCCTTAAATTTCGTGGAAACTAAAGTTATTAAAATTGTTTATAGAAATATCTCTCATAGAACGCAATGCTTTAGAATACATTTGAGTGTCCTTGTATATAAAACAGAGTTGGTACTTAATCCATTTTATACAGGAAAAATCCAATAGTGAACTTGAATAACATATTTCAATTTCATTAAGATATGTGTACAGTAAAGGTATGAAAATATGATTCATAGAAATAACTCTCATAGATCATAATGCTTTGAAGTAATTTCGGATGCCCCTCTACACAAACCAGTAGAGGTATAAACTCCATTTTCAACAGGGAACATTCGGTAGTGAACTGGAATAACATATTTCAATTTCATTAAGATATGGGTACAGTAATAGTATGACAATACGATTTATAGAAAAACCCCTCATAGAACACAATGCTTTGAACTACTTTCGGATGCCCCTGTATACAAACCAGTAAAGGTATAAACTCCATTTTCAAAAGGGAACATGTGATAGTGAACTTGAATAATATATATATAAGTTTCAAGAAATTCCACAAATATTTACGGGAATTAGTGCGCGGAAAGACAGACAGACGGACAGACAGACAGACAAACCGAAGTCATTAACACTTTTCAACCTTGTTGGGAAGTGTTAAAAATGTTACAAAGTGTTAAAAACGCTTAATGTAAACAAAAGTACGCTTTTAGAAAATATTTATTGATAGAAAAACAGACAGAGAGACAGACAGACGGACAGAAGAACAGTCCGACATATACACAAATTGAAATTATATTCACAATACAAAAATGATAGAAAGTGTCAAAAACGCTTAATGTAACCAAAAGTAAAATTCTAGCAATTTTTTATTAATAGCTCTTTATATAACTGAATATTTTTGTGTCACCCTGTAAATCTAATGCTAATCATGCTATACTCTATGCAATGCATTTTCTTTTATGCTTATAAATAACACATTTCAATTTCATAAATCTTAGTGCAAAGTAAAGTTATTAAAATTTAGTTTATAGAAACATCTCCATAAAACGCAATTCTTTGGAATACTTTTGTGTGTCCCTGTACACAAATCAGTGGTGGTATTTGCTCCATTTTATACAGGAAACATCCGATAATAGACTTGAATAACATATTTCAATTTCATTAAGATTTGTATCTAGTAAGGGTATGGAAATATGGTTTATAGAAATGCATCTCATAGAACACAATGCTTTGAAATACTTTTGTGTGCCCCTGTACACAAATCAGTGGTGGTGTTTACTCCATTTTATACAGGAAATATCCGATAGGGAACTTGAATAACATATTTCAATTTCATTAAGATTTGTATACAGTAAGGGTATGGAAATATGGTTTATAGAAATGCCTCTCATAGAACACAATTCTTTGAAATATTTTAGGGGGTCCCTGTGTACACAAACTAGTAGAGGTATAAACTCCATATTCAGCAGGGACAATCCGATAGTGAACTTGTATAACATATTTCAATTTCATTAAGATTTTTGTACAGTAAGGGTGTGAAAATATGGTTTATAAAAATGCCTCTCATAGAACACAATGCTTTGAAATATTTTCAGGGGTCCCTGTACACAAACCACTAGAGGTATAAACTCCATTTTCAATAGGAAACCTCCGATAGTGAACTTGAATAACATATATCAGTTACAAGGAATTCCATAAATATTTACGGGAGTTAGAGCGCGGACAGACAGACAGACGGACAGAGAGGCAGACAGACAGACAAACCCAAGTCATAAACACTTTTCAACCTTGTTGGAAAGTGTTAAAAAAACAAAACAAAAAAAGGATTAAAAAGTCGTGATTTTTATCAAATATAGTCAATTTAAAAAACTTATATAGCTACGAATAATTTTTAATTGGTTAAAGAAGCATTTTTTTTTGCTTATATATCTATAAATCTATTTAAAATTTTGAAAGTTTCGTTGCATATAATTTTAAGTTTGGTACAGACCGAAACTTGAGCCTTGTGTCATTGCATTCTGTCCAGCCATTTTTCGATGATAAACGGTCGAATAAAGTACGTTCTATATACCAAAATTCCTAACACGTAAACAGAGAAAATAATTTGAAATCATTTTGAGATTCCCTGATGTCTAAAACGTAAAGATAGAGAAATTTATTTTCATCCAAAGAGTTTTAATAAAGAAAAAAAAACTTATGTCACATGCGCAAGCATAATTTGCATACATCTCTAAATCTAATCAAAATTTATACAATTCCGATACATGTAATTTTAAGTTAGGTACAGACCTAAATTCCTGCCCAGTGTCTTTTATGTCCATTTAGCCGTTCTTGCGTGATACCCGAACAAAAATAGCATTACAGACATACAGACACAACGACACACACACACAGAAAATTTTCTTAAGTCATTTTTGGCTTTCATGTTGCGTGAAACGTGAAGATATATACAGCATACTTTTTGCATCCTGACAAATTAATAGACAAAAGTCTGATTATATTAATATATATATAACAAATTTTGCAAAAATTACCGGCAAATTTATGTATGCTATTTATAATGAAAATATACTTAGAGACGAACCGTGAACACGTAAAAGAAATTCTTCTTCTGATTTTTTCAGTAATATATACCAAAACTACTTTGACTTTGATGACTTTTAAAAAATATCTTATACAATTAATATATGGAAAATAATCTGGTGTGTCACTCACACGACTTTCTCTTACCCTGAAAATTAATACTATAAATGCAGGTAGGAGTTTAAGAGGTAAGATAACGAGTACTGCAATGCAAACCTATATTAAACAATTCAAATGAGGCTTCGGAAGAGTTTTATATGATAATTAGTTCTGTATGAGGGGGGCTACTGCCCCCCTCAACCCCCCGTTTCATTAATGCTCCTACATTTATATAGAATTTACATCGGTTATTAAAAAATAATTCTGTTTTTAAAAAATAATAATTTATTTAAATTATTATTTTAAAAAATTATCTTTTATGATAATGCAGACGATTTCCATATTAGAGAAGTATAACAGCAAATATCCAAAAAAAAGTCCATTTTATTCTCAATATTAAAAAAAAAAAAAAAAAAAAAAAAAAAAAAAGATTTTTCTGTTTTTTTTTTTTTCGTTAAAAGTAAAAAAAATCCATAACTTTGTTTTAAATTATCGCAGATCGATGGTTCAACCATTCGTTTTTAAGGTATTGGCGAGCTCTTTTGAAAGATACCCATCATGAAAATTTACTTCCCCCTCAGGGGGTGAGGCGAGGCTCCTGCATGCATAATTTTTTTTCCCAGTTAACTATCTCTATTACAAAAAATATATATTCGTTTCATTTGGTTTAGTGCAGTCTATAGACGTTAAACTCTACTTACCTGCAATTTCCCCCATAGACGTAATGTATTAGAATTCTCTTGATTGTGCCTGTACACGAACCATTTGCTTGATCTTAACGAAAAGCTTACTGTAGCATCCCTATATGATACACATTTAGAATACCAAGTTTGAACTTTCTGCCATAATTTGTTTTTGAGATATGCTGATAACAGACACACACACAGACACACAGACACACACACACACACACACACACACAGACATACACACAGACTATTTGCTAAAAGTATGATTTTCGTATTCAGGGGACCTCAAAACATGTAAATATAACAAAATCTCGCATTCGAAAATTTGACCCAAAAACAATACTTTCTCTACCTTATGAGTAAGAGAAAGTTAAAATGGGCAAATTTGGTAAATTTACATTATATGGATCATTTGTATTAAATTCACTTTCTCTTGATTTTTTTTTTTTTTTTTTTTTAAGATATTTAAGAAAGTACTCTTTTCGTTTTGTTCGAATTATATAATTAATTTATTATTATTAGTAGTATTATTATTGACTGTGAAGACTGTTAACAAATAAACTTTTTTTTAAATGAGCATTTTAATGCTGAAACGAGATAAAGGAAAACTTCTGTGAACTCATTAAAGAAATGAAATGAATCAATGTAAAAGCTGTGTTTCCTTATTAAATAATTAAAGAAATATTTTTCCATAAGAGGAGATATTTTTTCACTCTCTAATGATTTAAACCTATTTTAACTGCGATACTTTTTACAAATAGATGGTTTATTTTAAGGTAATGGTAGAAGAGATTGCACACAGTTCAAAAGAATAACATAAAAAAAAAAAAAAAAAAAAAATCCAAATATTAATTTTTTGCTAAATTATTGGTGCATACTTTTGAATTGAACTTTCGTTTATGCTTTTTCATGACTATTTTGTTGTTCTGCTATAATTTAAAACAATAGCTCTAATAAAACCAAGAGAGCTATTTTACGTAATCTCTCTTTATAGGGTAGGAGTGATTGCTCCCATGGGTAGGAGAGATTGCGCTGAGTAACTTTTTAACTACGATTAAATTGTTAATAGTAATAATTGCATTTCAATGACATTATTGTAAGGTATTTGTAAGCAAACATTCTTGCATTAGGAGTGGGTATTTCAATTAAACAGGGTTAAAAAATCAGGTAAATCAAAGAAATTTAAAAAGAATTACAAAAATTTATTTAAAGAAAAAATATTAAAGAATCAGAAAAAAGAACAAGACCGAATAAAGATAAAAAATTGTTAAATAATAGTTACTAGATAACATGTCTATTTTACATTTATACGAAGTTATGCTGCATTTCCTTTTCATCTTCAATGTTTTCTTGTTTGCTGACCGAATCTGTCGTTCTCTGCAATCCTTCCACTTTTTGTTGGTGAAGCTAATCGTGCAATCACCAGCTACAAGTTAACCTGTTCAAGACGGATTGTACACCGTGTACGCAAAGCCTTTCCGAGCCAAAAATCTTGTAGCACACTATATGTGCTATGATGTATGGCTAGTTCCGCCCACTTTTAAGCCCAGAATCCAACCACGGTTTAATATTATTATATATATATTTTTTTATCTTTTTCTAAAAATCTTCCGCACAAAAATGTTCGAAACGCAAAACCTAAATTTAACTTGGTTTGAAATCTTCTTGTTTTAATGCTAAAATCTTTTACGTTTATACGTTTTATTTTATTGAAGTTCAGACAGATATTGTCCTTTAAAAGAAGTTTGAGTAGGCTGATATTTTTTGCTTACATTTAGTTTTATCGCTTCTATTTAAGCCACCGACAGCTTCACAAAACTTGAGTATCATACTTGAAAGTATTGCAAAACTAAACAGCTATACAATAACATTTAAATACTTTGCGATAAATTTTTATAAGCTAACATTCGCCTTTGAAAGGTAAATCCCACCAGGGGTGTGGCTTTTGTTGATCGTGTCTCTCCTGAATAACGTTCAATTTCAGATTCTGGGAACAGTCTCCAAAAAGATGCACCGTCTCGAATGGGTTGAACTAGTCCAGTCATTTGTCAAGTTATTTCCTGGTACAGGTTCAGGCATTCAACAAACTCATCCTCATTGTCTTGCCATTACCAATAAGCTGCGAGATCTCTATTAGCTTGGGATTTTATAAAAACCAATACGCAATCTTTTCTAAATAGCAAAGGCGTAAAGTCCCCCTTTTAGTAGGAGAGATTGCACAGTCTTTTTTAAATGATTATTCGCTTTTAGACAAAATCGTGGTGCTCATAGCGTTAGTCTAGGTTAGTAGCTTATGAGAAACTGTTTAATTTAAAGTTATTTTGTACTACTGCCATTCTATGGAAATTCCTAGGAAGGTGTATGAAAAATCAAGCATTTATTGTGAAAACAAGATAAAATTATTACGTTGTATTCTACACTCTTGAAGCAATCAACGTATATATACAAGAAGGCACTTCACTATACATGTTGTACAATTCACCAAAAACCGCATCTCTCCCACCACGGAGCTCCCACTCTACTCTTTTCCGCTGATCCACTTTGTGCGCAAACTCTGCGACAGCGCGATCTCTCCTAGCTCCGCGAGATCTCTTGCAACCTCAGAATTAAAAAAAAAATAAATAAATAAATAATAATAAAAAAATAACTTTTAAAAGCATAAACATATATTGCTATGGTCAATTAAAATCAACTAGACAGTTTAAATTAAATTCAGTTTCTCGTGGTTAATCAGTTAAAAAAGAACATTTTCAACATAATAAGAGAAATATTCTTTAACCACATTTCTTGCGACCATGGAAGCCTCTGCGCAAGTGCGGATTGAAGGAGTCCAGTGTTAAAACAGGGGTGTCTGAGAGAAAACAAGTGATAAGGGAACACCGAATAACGGGAAGTTTGCCAAATAAAAATCTCTCGGCCAATTTTGCACTCCTCCCAACTTTTGGACTATTCCTCCCCGCTAGTCGTAGGAAACGTCGTCGCACTATATACCTTTGTAAAATGATAATAATAATAATAACTATTTAATCTAAAATTGTTGCAACTACGTTGAATGTCTGAAAACAAAAACTTTATACTTTATATTAGAATATACAGGAACTAAAAATATATTAATATATTTTGCAGAAGTCAATTAGACATAAAAACAAAATTTATTCATATACTAAATACAGTTTTTACTGATTTAGTATTTACAGAAATGAAAATTCTCACATAGAATGATATTTTCATTTCAGTTTCTAATAATTTAATTAAGCAGTTTTTAACTATTTTTACTTTAATTACTTTTAACAAATAAATGCTTATATAGGTAGTATAAATGCTTGAATACATATAAGAAAATTTTAGAGAGATCAAGTAGACAGCGCATTATACGCAGTACCTCTTAATTAAATAATGACAGAGAAGAATATATTTTCGAACTACACTTTTAAATTTCTAGAAAGTTAATTGTATGATATGAAACTGTCTTTAACTGTTAACAAATAAATATTATATGTGAATCATATAAAATCATAAAAGTGAAAGTTGTAGCTAAATTTCGCTAGGATCAGTGAAAGTTTAAATTAAACTCTATTCCATTGTAAGCATATTTACAAAGAAACATTTTCATGAATAATAGAAATTATTATTTCCTTATTTTTCAAATTTAATTATATATTTAAACAGTATTTTGACAATAATTATTGCAAAAATTTGAATATTTTAGGAAGAAATAATTAAACTTAAAAGAGAGATGAGTAATTTTTATTGAGCTGAACAATAAAGATTTTATTGTTTAACACCGTTAATATATATACCGGGTGATCCAAAAGTCAGGACAAACTTTAAAAATGAATAATTCGAAAACGAATCAAGATACAAAGATACGGTTTGCACCAAACGGATGGAAAAGAAGCCGGGATTTGTGTGGCAACGAAAAAAAAAAAAAGTTCTCTTGGCGACCAACAGATGGCGCTGTCGGATTTATGATGTAGGATTATGCAAAGCAACAAACGATATAAAAAGGAGCAACTGCGGCAGGTACTGGTTGTCGAAGCTTACATGAATCGAAATATCGCATTCTCAGTCGGTACTTTAATCACACATGGCCTCCAAGATCTCCCGATCTGACACCCTGTGACTTTTGGCTGTGGGGATTCTTGAAGTCAAAAGTGTACCGCGACCAACCGGAATCACTAGCAGCACTGAAAGATGACATCCGCTAAAATGTGTCTGCCATAACGCAAGAAATGCTACTAAATCCTGTGAACGGTGTGGTGAATCGTCTCACAGCTGTACTTCTAAATGATGGACAGCACATTGAGCAGTTATTGTAGTAGTACTAATTAACTGTAATTAAGCTGACTTGTAAGTTATCAAAATTTTTTTCATTTGTAAATCATCCTTTGGTGAAATAAAACACTATAGCACCATCTGTTGGTCGCCAACAGAACTAATTATTTTTTCATTGCCACACAAAACCCGGTTTCTTTTTCATCCGTTTGGTGAAAACCGTATCTTTGTATCTTGATTCGTTTTCGAATTATTCACTTTTAAAGTTTGTCCTGACTTTTGAATCACCCGGTATATATATTATCAATTTTAAGATAACAATTTCAATAATTATACAAAGATGATAATAATAATAATAATGATAAATAAGTATGATGCGACCATAACAAAACTTTATTCTATATCATTATATATAACAGCGCCATCTACCAGTTATAGTGTATAAAAAATAATCATCAAAAGTTTTAGAAATAAAAATTTTGCCTATACAATTTACTGAAATTTTAATCAATAGAAGCTCATATAATCATATGAAAAATCGAAGAAAATAACTAACAACAACGCCATCTGTGGTTCGATATCAACACAAAATGAGAATATTTTATTTATGGCATCTGTCTCACATAGCAAGTTTGGTACATTTATATATCATAGAAGCTCAGATATAGCCTTCTCGTAAATAGGAAATATTACATCATAAGAAGGCCATCTATTGTCCGTTACGCACCCAAAATGGAATCGGAATAGTTTTTCCTATAGCCATCTCTCATAAGAATTTGGTGTATTTATGTATCACGGAAGTTGAGATATTGAATTTCTGTAAACGCAATTCGACGTAACTTCGTTGCTAATAGATGTAGAAAAATGTAATAGGTATCATTCGAGGGGAAATTGTGAGTAGTTACAGAAAATGAAATGAAATTTTAAATTGGGGGTCGTCTACATATTAAAACGTACACCAACTTTGATTTTTTTCTATAGTAATGCCCTATTTTTATTTTATATTTGAATTCCTGGGATCGTGACAACGAGTAAAAGTATATTGGTTGTATATTTTACTAATTTTTTCATAGAGTTATAAGCATTCAAAGTTTGAAGGTGCTAATGTTAAATTCATTTTTCAAGCTTTTATTAATACCTTCACAAAAAATAACTTGATCGATCTATATATATTTTACGAGATACAGTGAAGAAACCCAAACATAATCCATCGTTACTTTAGATTATGAAAAATATTTTTAATTTTGAAAAATATTAACAAATTTATATTTATAAAAATTATGAATTACGACCTATTAATTTTTACATAAAATGAATACTAATGCTGAAAAATATGGGTGTGCAAATTTGCAACACATTCCAGTTATTAGTTTTCGAGATATAAATAAATCTTTCTTTTGGAGTGGTTTAGGGGGCCGTCTCTTATAAAGTTTTGCATGAGATAACGAATCAAATCTTAAAAAATAACAAAGAAAATTAAACAAAATATGTTTATTTTTTATTTACGGATCAAATTATATAACAACAACGTCAAATAAAGCAAAGAAATGAAACAAAAATGATGATTTTTAGACATCAGTGTTAGCATCAAGAATTCCTGTTTCCTAAAGAAGACAAGCCCAGCCTTCGTCGTTCTTCAAAACAAAACAATAGAAAATTGAATGTGGCATTGACTATTCGTATTAAACTCCTTATTTTATGTTCACAAAAATATGCAAAAGTGGCATTTACTTCATCGATTTCTGGTGATACATTTTGAATCTTTTAAACGAACATTAGAAGGAAAAAAATAACTAAATAGGCGTGGTTTACTGTTTTAAATAGAAAAATAGGTTAAATGTAAAAATTGTCAAAAAAAAAAAAAAAAAAAAAAAAAAACGAATGGAATTGAAATGCAAGACAGACTTGTAAAATCATTTCTTAACTAACGTCATAGTTAAAGGCTTAATCATTTGGTTCATATATTGCTTTTTATTTATTTATTTATTTTGTAGGGGGAAGGATTATTATTTTAAGGATACTTTAATCTTTAAAATTTTATTAATATATTTTAACTTTATATATTTTTTAAAATATACATTTACTTTTATAAATATATTTTAACACATTTTGCGACCGCAGGATTTTGTCTTTTTGACAGTAAGATCCGCCTACGGCGTTATTCTCTCATAATAAAATATTTTAGAACATATTTTTTGTATTAACAGTTATATTACAAATGGATATACATTATAATTATATTCTTTCTAATCAATATATTTCTATCCATAGTATATTTTATTGCAAAAATATGAACACTGGGTACACACTTAAGAAATAAGTAGCACACAAATTACGAAAGAAACGTCCACTGAGAGAGTTACAGATTTTCAAATGACGTGAATCTACGTCAGCATACGAAAAAGGGTTAATTAAGAAATTATATTTCCATAGAAATTATAAAACAAATTGTACAGTTCCAAAGAGTTCAACTGACAAAAAACTGATAAGTGCGATTAAAATTGTTTAATATTTACTTCATGAACCCTTACAATAATTTATCCGAAAATATTTAGTTTTTGCGTTGTTATATATATATATATATATATATATATATATATATATATATATATATATATATACTGTAGAGAATAAGAGGATGCCATATTCTCAAATGTAGATCTTAAATCCTAGATCTTAGATCTTACTAGATCTTAAATATAAACTTGAATACTTAATTGCTTAATTAGCTGGAAATAAGAAGATCTCGAGACAAAGTTAACAAATAAAATAAATGAGCTTTATTAAGAGCTTAAACAAAAGGAGGGCGTTGGACTATAATGGCATTTAATAACTTATAACTTAAGATGGGCAGCCATACTAACTACTCTAACTTTAAATAGGTAACCACAATTACTCTGAACTACTTTATTTAACTTCGCTATCTCTCACTGCTGCTACTAATCTTTCGTACGTGGGAGGATTCCCTACACCACTGTACTACTCGACAACTATCATCTAATACAGCCGCTCGCTACTACTCCTTTAACATCTTACTACTTATACTCTTCTAACCGACTACCATCCTTTCTCTCGGCTACCTCCCTGCTATATACAAAAACAATCTTCCTTCTCCTTTTATACAAGTTACTTTCCAAAATATTAGCATATCGTTAATTACAGTTTCATTTGTCATTTATCATAGGAACTAACTCTATTAGTCGACTGAATCCTAAATTCTTCACATTCATGTTTTACTCCCAAAGTGCGAATTTTAATTGTAGCATTACGCTAACTTTGCTATACCTCACAGTTCTTCCCCAAAAGAAAAATTTTCACGTACAAATCCACAACGGGTTTGTACCCGTGAAAATTTTAAAGTAAAACAATGCTATGTTAATTGAAAAATAGCCGCAGTTACTTACTGCTAAAATTAAACTGCATAAGACTTTAGAAAAAAAAGGAGGGGGGGGGGAAACTTAAGTTAAACTGCCCAACAATAAGTACTTGTTTTTTTTTAAATCTAATAAGGGAAAAAAATTTAAGAGTACCTGGCTGAAAAACTGGACACTTAGGAAAAAAAAAATGTTTAGCTCAGTCTAAGTGGCTTTACACTGGAAAACCCTGTGTATTCATAATTAGTTAAATATATATAGTCCAACATATACAGCGGGGAATTACAGGCACGTCTTTCCTCCTGGAAAGGGAAAAATTTCATTAAAAAATTTTTATTACAGATGGATTGCTTGAAAAAAAATGCGATCAGTAATTATTCAATTTAACTTGGTAACATTAAATACTTGACTTTAGCACCTTGTACATTAAGAAAATAATTTTTATTGACAAAAAACTTGATATTTCTTCATCCATCTGAAGGTCAGTCTAGACCCAGATCATCAGCTAGGAAAAATACTTGAAAGGGCAGCAGAAAAAAAAAAAAAGAAAAAATTCCAGCTGTCCACTATCGGATTGATCTTGAAAGAATTCCGTTGCTGGCATGCATCCAAGAAAGTACTTTTTACTTCAGAAAAGAAAAACGCTGCTGGCAAACTTCCAAGAAAGCACCTTCTAATTCAGAGATCCAAAGTCTTTGGCAAATGCCCAAAAAATACCCCCTTCCAAAAATTATCAGTTTTCATTTCAAAGTAACAATCAGGAGATCTTGAGATTAACACCTGGACATCAGAATGTCTAAAATTAAAACTCTTTTTAACGTATAAATCAAAATAGAAGGTACACTGCAACTTGTATATAGATAAATGAAATAATAATTGTATAGATTAGCAATATTTCAGCTAGCTAGTTGCATACGGAAAAAACTAAATTGTTAGTTTATTAGGGTTAGTCGTTAAACGCGATTTATATGCAAAACAGCTTAAAAAAAATTCTTTTTTTACCCCATACTAATAATATATACATAGACTTTTAGTTTAGCATGCAAAAGTTTACAACAAGAAATATTCATTTTATACAATTTATCAAATTTCATTTTATATATGCAAATACAATATGTACAGAAATACCAACAAAAGGGAGAAACATTTACAAAGGCTAAAAAACATGTTATATTACCCGCTCTGCAGGCGATGGCTATAAAATAAAAGAACATTAAAGTACACACATGCATATATTATATAACAGAAAAAAAATTTATGACATGTAAACAATACATGAAATTTCGGGAGTTTGAAAGTTCATGCTAAAAGTTTAAATTTTGAATTTTGATATTTTAGAAAGTTCATGGCTTTTAGCTCTTGGTTGAAAGTCCAAATGGGTTTACTACATGTCGTAGATTTCATAACAGATCTGATAGACCAATACTTGAGAAAAATTAAAATAATGGACGATACGACCTGACAGATTGTCCTGGCATCCTTGATATCAGCAAAATTAGAGATGCGGGTCAGACTGGTCAGTGGAGTTGCACCGTTGGTGGATCGCAGATTTATGTCAGACGTTGCAAGGTTGCTGTCCTGAGGGGGGTTCGAACATGGCGGCTGGTCACTCTCCGGAGGGGGTTTCGCCCTCGGAACCTTTTCACTGTTCGGAGGAGGTTGTGAACTCTGAATCTGGTCCTTCTGTTGAGGGGGTTTCAAGCCCGTCACCTTGGCACTGTTCATAGTTACAACCGAAGACTGCAATCGCTCCGTGCTTTCGAATGGAGGGCTGCTAGATGGTCTAGAGACTTCACAAGAGGTTAAATGCACTTTTGAAATTACCTTCTTTAAAATAACCTCATTTTCTTTTAGTTTAGTCGGCGGGTCTTTTTGACCATTTACGTGCAAGTTCTCATGAGAAACAATTGACTCTGTCGGCTGTAGAGATTCAAAACTGTTATCTAAAGGTGGGTTACCAAGATTAACCGCATCGTTTACTGGTTTTACACTTTCACTCGGTTTCACGGTTTCAGCAGCCACAGTTGTTTTAACTGTATTTTCCTTTACAACCTCCGTCGCTACATGAGATAATTTTTCGGATTTCTTATCCGTATCCAAAGGCTGAATAACAGACGTAGATTCGTCTGTATCGCTGTTTGCAAGCGAAGTTTGCTCATTTGATTTAACTTGTGTTTGACTTTTTGCAACAGTTTCTGGTTGATTTAAATGACTGTTTCTCCGCTGCGAAAAGTTAGCTTGTTGCGGCGGGTTGAAAGTATCAATTTGAGGGGGGGGGCGAAATTTTCTCGCTGTTCATTTTCAACACTGACGGTTTCTTGCCGGCGATTAGTGATATTCGCAGGTTTAGGAGTGTGACGTGCTTGATATTTATCCAAAATTTGAAAAAGAGTATCAATAGATGCGGTCGGTTGTAATACTAAAAAATCTTGAATTTGGACTGTAAACAGCGGGTTTATAATGTCCAACACTTCAAAAAATGATAGCTGTAAGTCAAGTTGCTTAATTAAATCCAGTTTACTCAGGAAAAAGGTTGTCGGTTTATCAAATACAGACATTTTCTGTGTATAAAGTTCCTGCCTTAATCTTGCTCTATCGGCACTTAAGGAAAAGGTGTTTATAATTCTGATTTTCAAATCTTCATAAGTGGGATTTTGACCCAAGGAATGAGAGGCAATCAGGTCAAGCCACATTTTAGGTTCTCCTTTTAAGGAGTATTTTAACCATTTAAATCTATCAGATAAATCAATTTTACGTAACGTATTTCAAAATATTTCTCAAGTTCTTCAAAAAATTCAAGTACATTATTAGAGCCAGTAAAATAAACCCGAGGGGGGGGGGGAGTGTCGAACGGATTTTGGCGCCACTGTAGAGAATAAGAGGATGCCATATTCTCAAATGTAGATCTTAAATCCTAGATCTTAGATCTTAAATATAAACTTGAATACTTAATTGCTTAATTAGCTGGAAATAAGAAGAGCTCGAGACAAAGTTAACAAATAAAATAAATGAGCTTTATTAAGAGCTTAAAGAAAAGGAGGGCGTTGGATTATAATGGCATTTAATAACTTATAACTTAAGATGGGCAGCCATACTAACTACTCTAACTTTAAATAGGTAACCACGATTACTCTCAACTACTTCATTTAACTTCGCTATCTCTCACTGCTGCTACTAATCTTTCGTACGTGGGAGGATTCCCTATACCACTGTACTACTCGACAACTATCATCTAATACAGCCGCTCGCTGCTACTCCTTTAACATCTTACTACTTATACTCTTCTAACCGACTACCATCCTTTCTCTCGGCTACTTCCCTACTATATACAAAAACAATCTTCCTTCTCCTTTTATACAAGTTACTTTCCAAAATATTAGCATATCGTTAATTACAGTTTCATTTGTCATTTATCATAGGAACTAACTCTATTAGTTGACTGAATCCTAAATTCTTCACATTCATGTTTTACTCGTAAAGTGCGAATTTTAATTGTAGCATTACGCTAACTTTGCTATACCTCACAATATATATATATTATTTCATTTCGCATGTTATGTTACAACTACGAAAGAAAATTTAAGCTTTATTGGTTATCAGTACAGCCATAACAGACACTTTTACTTGAAAAATATTGCACTTTTTTCAAAGAGTACAGTCTGGACAAATCGCAAGTGCAATGTATTTAATAGACCTAAAATTATCTAAAAAAGTACTGAAGTATATACAAAGCTAAGAAACTGAATTCAGGATAATTAAGGAACTGAAAAAAGAGTCAATGATTTTATTAATTTTATAATTCTTTTTTTCCTGAAATTTCCGGGGTAAAATATTAAAATTTTGTCTATTTCTTATGGGATCTTAATTTTATTTTTTTACATTTACAGATAGCCCCCTAACACTTTTTTATTATAACTCTATAAATACTAAAGATAAAGTATACAAACAGTATACTTTTCCGCACTGCCAGACTCTCAGAAATTGGAATATGAAGTCAAAATTGGGTGTTGCTATTGAAAAAAAAAATCAAAGTTGGCGCTCATTTCAATATGTAGATAACCCCTAATTCAGCATTAGACAGCATTTTCAAAAAGTGCATTTAATTTCCTGTTGAATGGTGTCTATTAAAAATTTCTGCGTCAATTAATAAGGAAATTACAGCGAGTGCTGCGATTTCCCCCCCCCCCCCGTACCTAAATTGAATCGCAATTCTTTTTATCCATAGCTCTCTTATACAATAAGCTTTAAACACCTATAAACGATAGAATTTTCAATGTAGTCTTCCTGTAATGGAGAAATTCGTGAATAGCAATGCCCTTTTTTTGACGATATATCGCCAAAACGAATAAGCAACAGCTTCAGTAAAGGTACGATTAAATATGAAATTTGTTTACATTTCGTCAGTTGGTTTGTCATCTATAATATTTCAATAACACATATACATAATCAAGCAGATATTTTCTGAAAATTATCGAATCGTATTCAGAAAATCTTAAAACATGTATAAACATGTATAAACATTGAAAACCAAAAATAAAATATTTTCTCGAATGCAACATATTCTTCTTTTGTATATAGATGAAAGTAAAATAATAAAGCTAATATACATCATTTCCTCCTCTACGGTTTTGTAATAAAAGCAGTTCTTTTCTTTTTAACATTGATATCTTACATTACAGAATTGGTTGTAAAATATTCCTCCACTTTATGGTAAACTGATTACTTTTAGATTAACAACTACAAAGAAAAATTATCTTGTAGAATATAAAAGACATAATAAAAAAATAAATTTGTTGTGGAACAAATCCTATTTTTTTTCCCTATGTATATATATATGGTTTCCAGTCATTTGTGGGCGTTTAAGAGCAATTAAATACTTATTCTATTACTTACTAATTATTTAAAATTTAATAAAGAATTAATATGTACAAATATTTACATAAATGCTAATGAGCATTAAAATTGCTTATCAAATCTTATTTTAATAGTACGTCAAATTATTCATATCTCGTCACATAGATAAATCACTTGGTACTTCACCAAATACGTCGAACGTGGAAACCGAAGTTTTTATAAACAAGCCTTGCACCCATCTCGTGCGCAGCTTCGCCAAACTTTCCGTCGAAACTGAATCTCATTCCTCCAACGCTCTTAGCAGCAGCCTGTTCAAGAAGTAGCGTCATTCACGTCATAAGCACGCATTTCCTTTAATATTCTGATGCTCCGTTGATCTGGCTAGGATTCTGAGTACGGGAAACAAAACTAAACTATGTAGCCTTGGATTCAGCAGTTGCGGCAAGCAAGGTTAGGGGAAAAGAAGAACTTGTTACTACAGAATCGGCCGTCCTGCATCCGGCTGGTCCTCCAGGCGGTCACACTGAAAAATACAAAAAAAAAAAAAAAAAAAGCAACACAAAATAATAACATACTTATTTACAGTTTATGAGAATTTTCATATATTTTTTTAAGCTAAATGATCCCATGTCTGGGGATCTTAGTATGAGTGAATGTGCAATGGGAGCCTTCAGGGCATCCATTTCCAACTTTTTCATCAATATTATCATTTTTCATTTTTATTGTTGCATAGTCACAGGAAAAAGTCAATTTTGGCTTTACGGCAACTTGGTTGCCTATGGTAACCGTTTTTGGTGGTTGTCTACTCAACTTGCATTTTGTATTATTTTTCTTTTTAACTATAGAAAATTGTTTATTGATATGTATACTCAAATCTTTGTTTTAGGACTCGTAGTTACTTTGGGACTCGAACTCGAGACCTTCTAATCGATCATATTTAGTTTTAATATCTTTTAAAGTTTCTGTTGCATCAAGTTCAGTCGAAAAGTCTATAATGGCAGTCTTATATGTAGGGAAAACTTCTAATTTTATTTGTACAGCTTTGGGAAATAATATGGCTATTTCGCTAATTGTGGTCGTTAATGGAAGTGATGGGATGAACAACTTTCTCAAATCTATACTGGCAGTCTCTTCTTTTGGCAAATTCTGTCTTTTACACTCAGTGGAATCTATTGTCGAGGGCTTGTTTCTTGATTTCTTTTTTTTAAGGAGTTTGGAATTTTCATCAACTTTTCCTTTTAACTCTTTCAACTCTTCGGCTAACTGGGAAATTTTTCTAAGTAGGACTTGTTTTTCATCTTTCTTGAAATAAGTGTTTTCTTGCTTTAGCGACTTCATTCGGGAAACATTCGTCTGACTTCGTCCCTTTCGGCGCGGCTCTTCCTCTTCATCACAATCATCATCTATCTGGAAAATGCTCGTCTGATTTTGTTTCTGTTGTCGAGGCTCCACTTCTTCCTCACTGTCATCATTTACACTATTTTTGTCCTTCAAAAGCACCTTATTGTCATCACTTTTGTCATTTTCGTCTTCATCGTCATTTTCACTTACGGCTTTTTTGGAAGATTCTAATGATTTTTTTGACAGCATAATTGGTTGAGGGGTTACATCTTCACACTCTTTAACACTATTCACTGTTTTATTTATTTCTGGGGTTTTTTCAAAAATTTTGTTCTCAAAGTTAATGGGGGTATCAATAACAACATTCGTTTGACTTTCTTTTACATATGCATTTACTGGAAGTACTGTTACTAAATTTACCTCGAGAAAATTAGGCTTATTTTTTACTAAGATAACTTTTTCATTAATTGTTGTTTCACCCAGCATTAGCACATTCATACCGATTATTATAACATAGGGTACACATACCCTACAACATAAATGTCAGTTTTACTTTTAAAATCATCAACTTTAAGATCAACACTGAATGAACCTAATGGTTTTATTGAACTTTTCCCGATCCCCTTCAAAGTAGTACTCATAGTATTTAATCTATTAACATCTAATTTTTCAAAAGCATTTTTACGCAACAATGTTGCTTCACTTCCTGTATCGATTATGCCTATGAAATTTATATCATTTACTTGTATAATTTTACTCATATTTTGATTTACACCAATACACAATGCCTCAACTTCTTGTTTCGAACCTGGGCACTCTGAACTTTTATGCCCGAATTGCTTGCATGAGAAACACTTAAAACCTTTAGCTTTGTGGGGGGCAGTCCCTAGACACATGGTTTTTATCACCACAATTATAGCATATTTTATTAACTTCATTTCTAGGACTAAATTTTTCATGTACATTATAGGTTATATGCTTCGGTTTTGTATTAAGCTCAATTTTATCAAATCTATATCTAATTTTTTCACTATCACGTTTATACATTTCATATAATTTTATTTTTTCTTGGAATTCACGAATATTTTTGGCACCATATAAAATTAGTTTATTTTCACTTTTATCATTTATTCCTTGGATCACGTAATGCATTAACGCGGCATCTTCAATGTGTCCGTTTTTTGACAATTCACGCATTTAAAAATAATATTCCGTAACTGATTCATTAGTTTTCATTTTCTTTTTACTCAGCATTTCGTGTGAAGAGGCGGAATTTACCTCGATTTTAAACTCATTAATTAGTGCATTTTTTAAATTTTTATAAGTCAATAATCCTTTTTCGGATTTAATGAAGAGAAGAGCGTTTCCGCTCAACGATCTCTTACAGAAAACAATTTTTTGTAGTTCACTTAGATTAAACATTATTGACAATTCTTCAAATTCGGAAAAAAATTCAATAATATTTTCATGCGGTTTGCCGCTAAATTTAGACATGGAATTTTCAAAATCATGTTGCACCAAGTGATCCATTATTACAATTTCCATTTTTTTAAATTTTGCCATCATCATAATCACAATTATTTTCATAGCACTTATTATCATTCATATGGCATTCCACAGAGGAGTCAGTTTTCTCGACGTTATTATCACTACTTTCGTTTTTAGAATCATCATCTTCCGTTTCATTTTCGGAGTTTTCTTCTTTTAGTAATTCGATATCATTTAATTTTAGTAATAACCTGTCACGAATTTCTTCTTTCGTGCCGGTAAATGAAACACTCAATAAATTACTTATAATAATTAATTCATTCAACGAAAAATTTTCGTCGATGAATTTTTGCTTTTTTATATAATTTTCATCATCTACGGCAAAATTAAATCCTATAGTCCGGTCAATTTGGACGATGGAAATAAAGAAAATTCCGACAGAGCCAAATTTCCGTAGAGACCTTAGGTTCACCAGAAAGAATAATGTGTCAAAAGTCCCAATCGGTCCCATGTGTGCTAAGGGACTTATTCGGGCCCCAAGGTCAAAATTTTGGGGGTTTTGGATTTTTCTCGAAAACGGTAAGTTTTATCGAAAAAGTACCTCAGAGTAAAGTTGTAGATCTCAAAATTCTCTATAAAAATGGTCCTTATGATTTTTTCTCTAAGACCCACCATTTCCCAGATATTGCGCTTGTAAGAATCACGTTCTACATAATATGCACACATATGCCACGTATATACATATTCAGGTACTCAAGCAAGTAAAAATGCCTACTTGTGTCTCTTTCATGTATACATTATACTATTCTAAGAAAATATACTCTCAAAAGACCGCCAGTCCCTTACAGTATCCCCTCTACTTGTATGGCCTTGAATAACATCTGGCTATTCTTTTGTCCGTCTGGTGTCGTTCACGTACCTGTTTCTTTTAGTGTTAAACGTGCAGTTCGAGTGAATATACGTATTTATTACAAGCGTCTACTATTGTAGTTTGTGCTGATCAATATTTTTAAAAAAATGTCACAATTTTGCTTTATTTGTAATAAACTTTTGACTGAAGATGAAACTGTTGTGGTCAGTCGTGGAATGCCAACTTTAATCGATGCAAGTGTCGCGAGAAATAATGAGTTTGCTGATTATTTAAGAAGTCAAAAGTCCGTTACAATTCACGTGGATTGCAGAAAATCATACACCCGGAAAACTTCAATATCTGCAGCAAAAAGACAACGTGAGGAAGAACAAGCCAGTACTTCAAAAGTAAGTCCACCTCATACTAGAGCGCGAGTAAGTGAATCCAGATTTTGTTTTAAAAAACACTGCTTATTTTGTGGTGATGAAGCGGATGAAGGAGCAGAGAAGAAGAAAGCGCAGAATTATTGCCGAATAATTTATAAAGTTTCCACACTTACATTCAAAGATTCCATTTTAAAATTAGCTAAAGACCGTTCTGATGATGTGTCAAAAGCTGTCTTTGCACGTATTAACTTTGAGTATGATTTAGTCGCTGCTGACGCTAAATACCATGACAGTTGTTGTTGTTACAAAACCTTCCTGAGACCTAATACTGGCGGTAAAATTGGCCGTCCTCAAAGTGAGGCTATAAACTCTGCAATGGAGGAAATTTTCAATTTCATTGAAAGTAGCGATGACTGCCAGTTTTCACTGGATGAATTGAAGAATGTTTGCCAAAATGTAGCTTTAGAAAACGGGATTATAAAAATCCGATTGAAATTAAAGTATGGTAGTAGAATTATTATTACAGAGAAGCCTGGGAAATTAACATTTATTTGTTTTGTAGACAATTACCAAGACATTTTAAGTCAAGCCTGGTCTGATAACAAAAATTTGAATGAAAAGGAAAAACGGTGGAAGACTTTAAAAGCTGCGGCAGAAATTATTCGAGAAGATATTCAATCTTGTGTGTTTGATAATACTATGTACCTGCCACCGGGTAGAATGTTTGAAGATATAAATAACGATGTTCCCGAATCATTATCTTTTTTTTTGGAACAAGTCATTCTTAAAAACAAGCGTCATAATTTGGATCATTTAAAGTTAGTTTGCACAAATATTAGTCATAGCATAATGATTGCTGTTCGGCCTAGATCCTTCAAATATAAATTACAACTAGGTCTTTCAGTTTTTTTCCATCGGCGGTTTGGTTCAAAACGACTTATACAAATTTTCTCATCGTTTGGTTTATGCGCATCTTACAGTGAAACAATGAACTATGAAGCAGCAGCAGTTTTCAGTTGCCCACCTCACATTTTATCACCAGAAACTGGCACATTTGTTCAATATGTTGCAGATAATGCTGATATTAATGTAAATACTTTGGGCGGTAATAATTCGCTTCATATCATGGGTATAATACAAATTGTAACTACCAAAGATTCAGTATTACTAGAACAGCCGATGCCGCGAGTAACTGTAGTTCTTTCAGCTAAAGATTTTGCAACGAAGGCTCATGTACCTATACAGGTTTATCAAAATACTGGCGTAGTAGGATATAGCAAAATAAATGTGCGAGATTTTGAATACGAAAATGAAACAAAAGTATCTTTTCTAAAAAAAGGTGATGTGATATGGTTCTATGGAAAATGCAAAAGTTTTCCTTTACATGGTTGGAATGGTTACATTGAACACATGACTAGCAATATTGTAGACTTTTCAAAATCAAAAATTTCATTTCTGCCATTTGTTCAACAGCCTGCAAGTAATTACAGTACGATATACACAACTTTACTTTGTGCTTTAGAAGATGCTAAACGTTACAACCATACAGTTTGCATAATTACTTTTGATCAACCTCTGTTTGCGAAAGCTCGCGAAATTGTATCTGCTGCATCAGAAGGATCGGAATTATCAAAGATTATAGTAAGACTGGGAGGATTTCATTTGTTAATGTCGTTTTTCGGCGCAATATGTTATATTATGCAAGGAAGTGGTTTAAAAGAAGTGCTTTCTAAGATTTAGAAAAAATGCTTACGCGAGGGCAGTTCGAGCTCACACGTTACTTCAGCTCACTTTAGCATTAACAATATTAAAAGAACTAGCTATTGATGATGTTATGGATGCAGATCTTATAATTACAGTGAAAAATATTCTCGATAAATCAGAAATGAGGACCAACTGCACAATTATGGGTACAATATTTTCGGATGGTGTCGATTGCAAAGGAATTTATAAGAGCTGAACGTATGGGAGATTGGCAAGCTCATTTGAACAGCGTTAAAGAAATGCTTCCTTACTTCCATGTATCGGGGCATTTACCTTACGCTAAGTATGCGCACTTATACTTGCAGGATATGCTTCGATTAGAGGAGGTAATTGATCCTAGTGTTTATCAAAGGTTTACTGAAGGATTTTTTACTGTTAGACGTTCTGATAAACTTAGTTGTGGAACTTCAACACATATGATTATCGAACAATCAATGATGAAATCCATGAAGACAGATGGAGGTATTTCTCGAGGACGAAGTACAAAAGAAAGTGTGATAAGCAAATGGGTTTACGGAATGCATGCAATGAACACAGTGTGTGACGGGTTGGGAGTTCTTGCTAATGTTCGAATGGACACGACAGATCAACATGTAGATGCGAGTGATTCGAGAGTTAAGAAAGATGCTAAAGATATTAAAATACTTCTTTACTGGTTTTCATCACATGATCCTTTTCCTAAAATTAACAAAATCTTATCTATTGCTTCAGGAGCCGTTGGTGACGATAAGATTAATTGTCATAAAGCTCGTGAAGTTGGGATTGCCTCGATGTCTAAAATGACTGGTAAAGCTTTTAAGAATATAAAACTGAAACGCACAGAAAAAATACTTCCTCTTTTAGCTGTGAGTAGCACTGTGAAAGTTCATGAAGAAGAAGTACCAATAGACCCAGTATTATTATTTCAACGTATGAGTGTCACTAAGACTTTTGAGGATGAGATTGAAAATTTTTTCACATATGAATTAGCTCCTTACCCGTTATCACTCTTCGATGCAGCTGGAATGCGTAAAACAATGAAGTCAGCTATTTACGATTGCTTTCAATCAGTCAATGCTGAGGTTGATTGTACAAACGCTGCTTACGTTATTGATGGAGGATATCTACTACATCACGTTGTGTGGGATCGAGAAGAAACCTTCAATGTAATTTTTGAAAAATATGTTCAGTATTTACGTAGACATTATGGTCATACAGTTACGGTAGTATTTGATGGCTATAGTGACACAACAAAGAACATAAAAGCTGCAGAACAACGTCGTCGTACTACAAAAACATCCTCAGGTTCCGACATAATGTTTGATGAATTTATGATAGTTCCAGTAAACCAACAAGAATTTTTTGCAAACATTAGTAATAAATCTCGATTTATTTCTATGTTGAGTAACAAATTAACTGCTGAAAATATTGCCGTGAAACAAGCTCCGAATGACGCCGATGTCCTCATAATTGAAACAGCAATAGAAATGTTTAATGCAAGAAACACAACTATTGTAGTGGGCGAAGATGTTGATTTGTTAGTACTATTCACTGAAAGGACTCCATCTGATAAAATTATTTACTTTCTGAAACCTGGGAAGGCGCAACAACGCACAGAAATATATTCTTCTAAAAGTTTATCAGCTTATCCAAAATGCCAAAACTATATTTTATTTTTACATGCGATAACCGGCTGCGATACTACGCCAGCAATGTTCAGAAGGGGCAAAAATTCAGTATTAAAATCATTTGAGAAAAAAGATTTGATTGACTGCGCAAAAGTATTTACAGAAATTAATTCTCCACCTCAAATACTAATTACTGATGAATTCGGTTTCTTCTTGAGGTTTATGGAGCTCCAAAAAAAATTGATTGCATAGATAAGTGCAGATATTTAACATTTCTAAAAAATACACGAAAGAAAAAGCAAGTACAAATATCTTGTCTTCCTCCAACATCGGCATATGCTATTCAACATTTGTTTCGAGTATACTATCAAGTTCAGACATGGCAGGGCAATCAACTGAACCCTGAAGACTGGGGTTGGATATTGATAAATAATACTTTGGAACCGATTAAAACTTTACTGCCCCCTGCTCCAGAAAAACTTCTTAACTCTATTTTTTGCAAGTGCAAGAAAGGTTGTAATGCCAAATGTGGCTGTAAAAAAATAGGGTTGCAGTGTTCTCCAGCGTGTACCAATTGACAAGCTCTATCGTATTCGAATGTTCAATTAAATACAAGAGAGGAAGATTCATGTGATTTTGATGAAGAGACAACTGATTCATCTTCATTTGAACAATTTTTGAACATTCAGCAACAGGAAGAAGAAGAAAAAGAAGAAGAAGAAGAAAACATGATTGTAGAAGTTGAGTATGAGTCAGATTAAAGTAACAAAAAAACATTCGAACGACAGTTAAACTCAATAACCAATATCAATAATCTTCATACTATTAAATAACTATTCCTGAAAATAACGTCATACAGGTTCGTGGAATAGGCCTACCGGGGAAACCACGTTAAAAAAAACGCGCCGAGTACACTACCTCACAGGTGGTGTGGAAATGTGTGCATATTATGTAGAACGTGATTCTTACAAGCGCAATATCTGGGAAATGGTGGGTCTTAGAGAAAAAATCATAAGGACCATTTTTATAGAGAATTTTGAGATCTACAACTTTACTCTGAGGTACTTTTTTCGATAAAACTTGCCGTTTTCGAGAAAAATCCAAAAAAACCCAAAATTTTGAATTTGGGGCCCGAATAAATCCCTTAGCACACATGAGACCGATTGGGACTTTTGACACTTTATTCTTTGTGGTAAACCTAAGGTCTCTACGGAGATTCAGCTCTGTCGGACTTTTCTTTATTTGATCACTATTTTTATGTCTAAATTGACCGGACTACTATAAATTTTCTTATTCTGCATCGGTTTTTTCTGTCACCTTCAAAATTGAATAAAAAGCGGTGCAGAATTTTAATTTTACTATAGCTCTCAGTCCTCAGTGCAGCGCCAATTTTGGGAATATGCCCTAACGAAACCATTGTAACAACAAAATAAAATGTACGTACCTTTGTAGAGCAGAAACAGCTGTTGCTCTAAATTTTTATTTAAATTTCCATTCAGTCGACTTGCCGTTTTTAATCCTTGAGAACCTTGAAGAACATTTTTCACACTTCGTTGCTTTAGTTTAAGCAAATTTCATCGGTGCGTGCATTTCTGTTGATTACAAAGCATTACTACACACTTTAAAAACCATTCATCCAGTATGAATTAGCATATGAAGAAATTCCAACACAGTTCAGAAATAGTCTATTACAAGTTCAGTCTGTGTTTTAAAAAACAGTTTATGCAGTTTATCAATTTAAAAGTTCAGTTCAAATTTTAAGAACAGTTTTAAAAATAAATAAACAGTTCAGTCCAATAAAAGTTTGTAGTTCATCAATTTATATTTTATCAGTCCAGGTGCATCATCATTTTTAAGAATACCGTTCGCAAAAAGTTTTTTTTTTTTTTTTTTTTTTTTTTTAAAGTTCACATTTACTACGCGAATTTCAGTTCGAAGTAGATCTCACGATTCATCAAAATTCACGATCAATCCTTTATCGCGTTCAATCCGAAGTCCAAGTTAAACTAAAATTCACGATTTATTTTGTATCTTAATCCCACATTCTTTATCCCGCTTCTGATGTGGTTTCCAGTCATTTGTGGGCGTTTAAGAGCAATTAAATACTAATTCTATTACTTACTAATTACTTAAAATTTAATAAAGAATTAATATGTACAAATATTTACATAAATGCTAATGAGCATTAAAATTGCTTATCAAAAGTTATTTTAATAGTACGTCAAATTATTCATATCTCGTCACATAGATAAATCACTTGGTACTTCACCAAATACGTTGAACGTGAAAACCGAAGTTTTTATAAACAAGCCTTGCACCCATCTCGTGTGCAGCTTCGTCAAACTTTTCGTCGAAGCTGAATCTCATTCCTTCAACGCTCTTAGCAGCAGCCTGTTCAGGAAGTAGCGTCATTCACGTCATAAGCACGCATTTCCTTTAATATTCTGATACTCCGTTGATCTGGCTAGGATTCTGAGTACGGGAAACAAAACTAAACTATGTAGCCTTGCATTCAGTAGTTGCGGCAAGCAAGGTTAGGGGAAAAGAAGAACTTGTTACTACATATATATATATATCACTGGAATGGAAAATATTACTGTCATTTATCCAATAGTTATGGTAATGCACTAATATAAATTTGCTCAACAGAGCGCCAATAATCCTTTTTATCTTAGGTGTTAATTTTTAAATTGAAGTCAGAATATATAAAAAACTATAACTAAATCAGAAATTTTAATAAATAGGACATAATATTAAGCAAATAATCTATTTAATAGTTTAGATATATTAAATTTGATTGTATAATGTAACATCTCATGCAAATGCATTGTAGATTTAAATCAATCTAATACTTCTGTAAAAATATTGGATTATTTCAAAAATAATATATATATATATATTTTTTTTGCCTTTCCTTTTGTAATTGAATCTTAAAGCTGGTAGATGAAAGGTGTATGAGTCGAATCCATTCGCATCGTTCGCCTAACCGTTAGATTATTTCCGTATTTTCCTGTTAACGGGTAAAACACCTTAAATAGGTTCCCACGGTGGGCGTAAGGTATAAGTCTTTTGCTTCATTAATCGGAGTCAAGCCAGATTTAGGGACAATACATTAACAAGTTTACAACTCAAGTAACAACAATAATAATTATTATTATAATAAAATTAATAAAATAAATAATTGTAAAATTTAAATATTCTTTTTCATGATAAATTTATAAAGGATTTATTCGTATTTCAATCAGTTATAAAATAAAATAAAATAAAATAAAACAGTACAGACAAATACATCCAATATATGTATTATGATAAAGCTTTACACAAAAATATTTACAGGAACAATGCTGTTAATCACCATAATGCGTTTTACGTTTGAACTCTATAAACACCAGTCTTTTTTTACAGTCATATTAATGGTTGTTTCATTAGACTTTTCTAACAACCAATTATATAAAGTTATTTTAATTAATTAATTACTAATTAAAAAGAAAAACGTATGCAATTACACAATATTCTTTTCAATCGTTGTATATAATGCGACACCTTTCTAAAGACTTTTTTTTTTTTCATTTTTTGTAATTGAAAATGACCTGTCTCAGATTACAAGACAAAATTTGTTGATAAAATATTAGTAGTAAATGCGTGTTTCAAATTAAAAGTACATGCTTAAAGACCATCTATTTATAATTACATTTATCGTTATTTTGTCGAATGTTTTAGAAACCAAATGTATGTATTTTTGAAACTTTAATGAATTAATCACGTAATAATAGAAAATGTGTGTTTCAAATTAAAAGTACATGCTTAAAAAAACCATCTTTTTATAGTTACATTTATCGTTATTTTGTCGCATGTTTTAGAAACCAAATGTATGTAGTTTTGAAACTTTAACGAATTAATCGAGTGATAATAGAAAATGCGTGTTTCAAATTAAAAGTACATGCTTAAAACAACCATCTATTTATAGTGACATTTTTCGTTATTTTTTCAAATGTTTTAGAAATCAAATGCATATAGTTTTGAATCTTTAAGGATTTAACCCTCTTACTACCATGGGGTCAAATCTGACTCTCAAGTTTGACGTTTCAGTACTCTTACAGTATTTACCCTAAAATTATGAAAAAAAAAATTACATTGTTCATTTAGTCATAATCATTACAATAATTAACAGTAACATAAATATACAAGAATTTTTTTGGTGTTTTTCTCATTTATCCCACCGAATACTAATGAGGTCAAAAATGACCCCAGTGACACTTCGTAGAAAAAATTCATAGGAAAATATGTATTATATGTTTGAATAAATTTGAATTAAATAACTATATTAATCCAATTTAAATTTACTATTTGTAAATCAATATTAAAATATTATTAAACGATCCATTTTTACGCTGTTATCTTTTTTTAACAAAGATGTAAAAAAGGCATAATTTATCTTATAAAATATCACAAATTAAAAATTACAATGTTCAGCGATTTCTTCTATAAAAAACGCAATTTGTATATTATTTGAGTAAAAAATATAAATATATTTGAGCGTATTTTCCGTTTGTAGGTCGAAAATTAATAGTTATTATGCTATGACATTCCACTAAGAGATACGAAAAATTTAAGCCGAAGTTTGATGTCGTTAGTTACCTACGAGTCATAATATTATATGAAATGAGGATACTATAGTATCTGCATTTGAATATTTTATAAAACCTAATAGTATATTGTAAGTTATAATAAAATGGTTAAATTAAAGTAAAAAAGAAAAAAAGTATATATATATATATATATTAAGTTGAAAGAGAAGAAATATTGTGTTTTTTTAGACTATTAATTTTTGTTGGATCCTACAAACCATATAATGAATAAATGTGTGATTATGGAACGAAAATAATGATCATCTAATTTTCAACGTATATGTCTAAAAACAGATGCTCGCGAATATTATGTTGCATACGATTTTATTAAGTTGATTTCAGATGTCAAAACAGATATGATGATAAAATTTCACTATCTAGGAACTCATTTTTGTCTTGCATATGCTTCTTATCAAATCGTTCCAATTGATGAACAGTTAATGACATTTTAAGGATAGAAGTTCTTTCAACAATATATTCCCTCTGAACAAGGGAAGTATAGTTTAAAAATTTGGTCTACTTATAATATCAATGTTTTAATGTTTCTAATACGTATGCATATATAAGAAAACGAAAAATGCACCTAGGAAAGAAAAACATTGGACTAGAATAAATATAGATATTTGATTTAGACATTTAGATAAAATTAATATCTCTGCAAATAACTTTACAAATTTGAGTCTTGGAAAAAAAAGTAGAAGAAAAAAGCTCATAATTTTGGGAATTGTAATTTCTTTAAAATTACGCTAAGCGTTTATTATTACAAAGGAAGAAATAACATTTATTATTTTTCAGATTTTAAAAATGAACAAAAATTGTATCTTATTGCACAAATAAAGGAAAAGTTGTGAACTTATTAAATTTTATGCTTTTTTCTACGGAAAATGAAATTACTGAAAAATCATTACCATTTATGATAAAAGATTGCAACAGCACGAAATCAGTGTCAGCATAGTGGATATATGTTAAATAATATGCAGATTTCAAATAAATATCTTTAATAGTATTCTGCCTGTGAATGCCCTGAAGAATTTAGTGTTTTGGTTATATCTAAATTTTAATTAGTAATAAAAGTTTAATTAGTTAGTTCTTTTGAAGCTAGGTAAATGTTTAGTTCAGAAAAATCTTGGGAAACGTTACGATATTTAAACCTTCGCTACGAGGACGCAAAATTTAAAATCCAGCTGCAAAAATTTACGGTTATAACATAGCAGAAAAAGCCGGGTTTTTTAATCTTAAAATTTAAAATTTCTTTTAGTTTAATTTAGTTCATGAATTCTGGTGGCAGTATAATTTAAATGATCCGAATTGTCTTGCGCCGCAAAGGGTTAAAATTTAGTGGATTACTAAAAGCAAAAAGTGTGGTAGTTGTATAAGATCATTAGATAGAAAATGTTGTGACATTTGTGTTGAAATGCGCAATTTTTGTTTGTAAAATTTATTCAAATATTTCTATACTCTGTGAGAAATGTGTGTAACGTATAATTTATTACAACTCAAATAATAATTGTGTTACAAATTCTAGAACCTAAAACGCTAATAAATGTATACTACGTATAATTTATTCAATCACACTTTTTATATTGAAATTTTTAATAATTACATTCCAATATGTTCAATGGAAGAAAACAAAATTGATAAGAAATTTCAATTTAAGTTTTAATCTACATCTGTGCAAATAAATCCCCATATAGGTGTGCAAGAATTGTTATTCATATAAAACATTACATATTTGTATTTTTGGCCATAATATTATGAACATAAATGTAAGATGGGACTATACAAAGTTTGAAAAAGCAAATTACATTTAATTAATTTTCTATATCAAAATATTCTTTAAATGCATAAATTTATTATTTTTATCATTTATAATGATTGAATTAACCGTTTACAACGTTTCTTAATATAAGTATACAGAAACAATGTAAAAATCGTATTGTGGTTAAATTTGACCCCATTGGTATGGTGTTCAATGTACCAAAAAAATAAATCTGGTAGTAGGAAGGTTAATCGAGTAATAATAGAAAATGCGTGTTTCAGATTAAAAGTACATGCTTAAAGCAACCATCTGTTTATAGTTACATTTATCGTTATTTTGTCGAATGTCTTAGAAACAAATGTATGTAGTTTTGAAACTTTAATGAATTAATCGAGTATTAAAAGAGAATGCGTGTTTCAAATTAAAAGTACATGCTTAAAACAACCATCTATTTATAGTTATATTTATCGTTATTTTGTCCAAGTTTGGGAAACCAAATGTATGTTGTTTTAAAACTTTAACGGTTTAATCGAGTAATAATAGAAAATTTTCTCATAAATTTCTCAAAAATCATTCTTTTTATAAAAAAAATATTTGCTTCGGATTACAAAGCAGAAATTGTTTAAAAAAAAAAAAAAAAAAAAATTGTTATATGTCTGTGTATGTATAAGTGTTATATGCATTAGTGTTATATGCATTGTTATATGTATAGTGTTATATCTATTAATGTTACAAATTCAAACAATGTTCTCTAGATAATAAAATTTTTTCTTCTCCTTTATTATTTTTCTTTGCTATCAAACATATAAAAATGCTTTATATCTTATTTAATTAATTAAAATGCAAGTTCTCTCCGTATAATAATATCGTCAAACTCTTATACACGTTCTATCTAAATGTTTATAATAACTGCTGTTTTTATTGTTGTATGTTTGATACATAAAAAGAAGAAAACGTCAGATAAAAAATTGCGTATTTCTTTTTTTTTACATTTTCTTTTCTTTCTTTCTTTCTTTTTTTTTTTCAGTATTCAAATAATTTGGATAAAAACATATTAATTTTAAATAATTACACGAATCTCACAACTAAACTAAGTTGAAATTTGCTATGGGGTTTGGTGCAGTTTCTATTGAGAAACCAATGGAAAGTTCAAGATTTAGGCTCCTGTGCTTCAGAAGTTTCGAAACTACGGGAACCCTAAACTGCTGCTCGCCATATTCGTAACCAAGTCGCCATGTTTGTCGCCAAGGATGACCCCCACTGAAAGTGAATATCTGCCGCTTTATTTTAACTTTGCCTGTAAAACTACCTTCACTACAATAAAGCATTTCATACAGAGAAAAGACCGAAACCTTCGGTTTTTTCACGCAACTAACAAGTAATTAGTTTGCTTAAAAATATCTGTTTTTCAGTGTCTTAAATCTATCTATTAATCTGATGATTGGTGTAAATATTTAAAAAAAAATTTCTGCTATCATCGATTTTTATTTTGAATTGCAATCTGAAAACAATAATTCAAACCAACTCAATCTGAGCTTTAAGCAAAAATACTGGACATTATTATTATTTTTTTTCTTTTTACGAGTCTATCAAATACTTCATTAAATATATGTAACAGTGCAGCTGTTTCTTTTCTTTCTGTTTTTCTTTTTTTATTTCTTTCCTTTTTGCGTGTGTATATATTTTTATAAAATAAATAAATAAGTCTTTGGTTTGTATATCTTTTAAATTTAAATTAGGACTAGAAGGATTTGTTCAATTTGCTAATCAATATACTTAATCGAACCACTTGTAAATGTGTACGCTATGTGTTCCCAGGTAGAAATGGATTCGCATATGAAAATCGATTGGGTCCACATTGCTTTTGACAGCTTTTTCTTCGTCCGAACTATCCTTGGCTCGGGTTTCCTTTCCCTGCGACAGCGTCATACTTGACCAATTTGCATGCAAATTTCGAGTGATGAAAAACAAGGCGGCTTAAACAAAGACATTTCTGTGATAAAGAAGCAGAGAAAATTATAGATGAAATTCCAGAGCGATAGGTTCAATAGGATAGGAGATAGTTAGATGAAGTAAAAAAAAAACGAATTGGTGGCATAAAAGATGTAATAATTATGATAAATGGGGAAAACAAAGTGTTGGACAAAATGATACAGCCAGCAGAATGCCCTATTCTACTATGTTAAGAAATTCGTAAATTTCGAATAATTTGCGAAATTTTCAAAGTAACATGGTTATAGTTAATGATGTTCATCCTAACATCAAAACTGATATTTAAAAACTGTTCTTACATCTTTGCGATAAAAATATTTCTTTTCATGCATGTTTAAATGAAAATTTGCCCTATTCTCCCATGTTAAGAAAATTGTAAATTTCGAATAACCTACGAAGTTTTCTAATTAGAATGTTGCAAATGAATAGGATTTTTGCCAGTATCATAAATAATATTTTAAAACTGATTTGACTTCTCTGCGATCATTTGTTCGTGAGATATCGTGTACACAGACTAACATACTAACACACTAACGGATTAACGGACTAACACACGAACGGACTAACAAACTAACAGACACCCTGCAGACGAACACTATACCCATTTTGATATTTTCTGATTCCTCACACTTGAAAACGTGTAAAAAAGCAAATAAATAAATAAATAAATAAAATGAGGTCGAAATTTTTCACGATTACCTAAGTTTCCCATACCTAAGAAAAAAAAAAAAAAAAAAAATGAAAACTGGAATTTACCAAACCCAGAACTGCTTACTAAAACAAGCGATATTATACGAAGCAAGATATTTGTTTATTTTGATAGAATTTGCTATCGAATTAAGCTTTTAAAAATAGTGTGTTGAGGGAAAAAAAAAAAAAAAACTTTGCATTTTTTCTCTATAGTGGAATTATGTCCATATGTAACTTATATAGTGCCGATTATAATGATTTAGGGCTCTTTTTAAATGATGTGGTCATTTAAAGACAACGATTATATAAATTTCAGTAAAATAATTTTCAAAAATACTTAAATATATTTTCCCTAAACTTAAAAAACACTCATTTCAGTAACTGAACTGCAGTCTAAAAGACATCTTCAAAATATAATTGTAATCTATCAGAACTGAAAATTCATTGAAATATGTAAATACTAGAAAAGCCCCGGTTCGGGAACGAACCGAATTCTGAAAGCGGGAAAAATTTAAAAATCAAACTCGAAATGTACAAAACTCGGCCAGATGCTGCTTGCGTGCCAATAGATCAAAGTTTGCTAATGAAATCATTTTCAAATTTATGAAATCATTGAAGGTAGTGAATCAACGAAGACTTTGTCCGCTTCGCTGGACACTATATTTAAAGCGAACTTTTTTCTATATCACATTATAAAAATAAATAAACAAATAAATAAATCATAAAATTGCTCTAGCCCGCTTTGGTTCCCTAGTACCTTCAGCAGCGACCCGCTCATTCGCAGACTCTCGGGTGCCTGTGTCTATTGTCTGTGACAATAGCTTACCAGTGGGCTTCCATTTGAGTACTTATCAGATGACACTTTCGAAACGGACAGTATCGAAAAAATTAAAGTAGCAATTTTATATTTGAATCCCAGTTACATATGGACACTATACGTAGTGTACATAATATTTTATTTCACGTTAGTTTCTATATTTATTTGATTTATTCGATCAACCATAAAATGACAACAATTTTGTGCCAAATATAATATTACAATGTGCTATGATCGGCTACGTCTATCGCATGAGACAATTTTGGGGGTTAAAATAGTAATTCTGTTACTTAATAGTAATTGGTATATAGAAAAATAAATAATGAAATAATGAAATATGTAAACCTGATCATGGCACAGCCTTAATGTAGCTCCCCTTGGCCAGGTTTGAAATTTTATCGCCACTTTCGACAAAAATACATACTTTATGAGATTATTTTTTCTGTTTCTTTCTTTTCTTTTCTTTTTCCTTACCTGTTCTTTCTTTTCTGTTTTTCAATATTTTATAATTTATTTATATTTTTGATGCGCTACTTGGCTTAAAGTGGCTTTTGCGAAAGTGGAGTCCTTGGCGAAAAATATCCGATCTATTTCAGCTTCAAAATTTTTAAAATTATCCGGGATTTTCAATAAGTAAAGCTCTTTAATATAATGCTGAATTAGTTTTCTTGCCAAGCGCGATCCATCTGTGCCAAAAACATGCTATTTAAACAAAAGGAAAAAAAAAAATAATCTAAAATTGAGGTATATTATTATTTTTTTTTTCTTTACTCCATTTTGACCTCTCTGCGATCATTTGTTCGTGAGATATCGTGGAAACAGACTAACAAACTAACGGACTAACACACTAACACACTAACAAACTAACATACACCCTACCGACGGACACCATACAAATTTTGTCATTTTCGGATTCCTCACACCTGAAAATGTATAAAAAAGTCAAAAAACCGAGGTCGAAAATTTTCACGATTACCTGAATTCCCCATACCTATAGTATGATGGGGAACTAATTTAAATGTCTAATTTTTAAGCTATTATCAGGTTATTATTTTCATATTTCAATTAATTTTAAAAAATCTAATCAAAATTTTGTTGCAAATAAGGTACCAGAGAAAAGGGGCGATTTTTTTTAATCCGTCGGATTAAGCAGCTTATCGATCGGACAATTAGATTTTTTAAAATTAACTAAAGTATTAAAATTTGGTGGCAACTTGTGTTCACACACAGGCAAACATAGTCCGAGGAAATCTCTTAGCCGTTTACATATATAGATGTGTAAAAAGATATCATCTAAAGGCGGAAATCTCTCAGCGAAGAACCTTTCCTTTATCTAACAATCAATCAGTGACAATACGCGTATAATGCTAATATGTAGCATTGCTTTATGCTTTTTGTTACACGGCCAAATACAGCTACATAAGTCAAATGCAGCTACTAAAATAATAATAAAATTACTAATAAACTAGACAAATATATACAAACGTAGATTAAGGTAATATATATTTGCTAAGAGAATTTTTTTTAAAGATATAACCGTAGCTATATTTCGCTCTCACCAGACTGAATTTCTACACCTTATATAAAAATATTCACAGAACATAAACTTTTAAGTAAAACATATTTGTATTTTATTTGAAAAGTTAGATTTTATATCATTTTCTATATTTTTAAAATTATATTTCTACTTTTATATTTCACTTAAATTTATTTATTTTTAAATTATATATTTTTTTATTTTATATCTGGCTTAAATATCTTTATTATAAGTAAAAGTAAATATGCACTCTAAAATGAAATTATGAAAGTAAATATGAAATCACATTATTTTTAATTTAGAATTCATGCTAATTTATTAATGCAAAAATTTGTTTTTGGAAATAAATAAGGACTTTAATAATAATAAGAAGAAGAAGAATAAGAATAAAACTCATTTAGTAAAATGTTGCACAGTTTAAACTGTACTTTACTTTTAATTATCTAATGTAAAATAATATTTTTGATCATAGACCTTTTTTAATATAAGTCTGCGAAAAGGGATAATAAATTCGCTTAACAACAATCACCATACGTAAATGTTTATTAAACTAGGAATAAAAGTTCAATAATATGATCCCTAGAACGGACTAGAATTGTTAATATCGAGTCCTTTGTTTTCATTCAGAATTCTAAACGAGATTCTCCTCCCCCAATTCCTATGAGAGTTTCATCCCACGTGTACAAATTCGAACCAATCTCACATACAGCAAGAATTTCGCACTAATCCCCGGGAAGGTGTGAAAACGTTCTCTTAGTGGATGAAATATGTGACGTCACATTTTCAATTACGCAATCTCACAACATGGCGGTATGCACAATGTTCATATAAATGCTGAGCCTTTCAGAGAAGCGGCCACTTCATTTCGGTTTCCGGTTTCTCCTGTTTTAAATCTATTATACTACAACATTATAGGGATAAAAAAAAAAAAAATAATAATAATAAAAATTAAAGTGCAGATTTTGATTTTTCTGAAATAACATGCAGCATTCTAGTGAGTTGCGATGGTGCTCCAAATACTTGATTTTAAAAATAATTTTTGTTTCAGTTCTGCTGCAATATTGTTTCAGTAAGTATTTTTTATGATTATTAATAATAATAATAACTCAAATTATTGCTAATTTATCGTTTATAGACAACAAAACCGATTTATTATTATTATTTGAATAATAATAATAATAATTTATATATATATATATATATAATTTTTTTTTCCTCAATCCTCATTTGTATACTTTTTTTCCCCTCAATCCTCATTTGTATACTAAAATAAAAAAAAATAAATAAAAAAATAAATAAATAAAGAGTGAATATTTTTAACATTATGCTATATATATATATAATAAAAGTTAAAAAACAATAAATAATAATAAGCTATAAGATTTTGTATTTAGTAATGTATATATTGTAGTTCTTTAATTATGTTATTTAAATATTGCTCTAACTTTATTGTAATAAATGCAAAACATTTTTTCTTTTTTAATATGTTAAAAAGATGTATGTAGATTTTTTTTTTTTCTTTTTAATACGGAACAGTAATTTAAAATAATTTATTCTAGCGAATTATTTAAATATATACACACTGTTAAAAATTTCAACAGAAATTTCTATGTAATTTGTTATCGTCTTACGTAAATTTACAGAGAAAAGTAAACGGAGATGTTAAAATAATTATTTTATACATTTATTTTAATAACTAAGATTAATTTAATTAATTATTAGTGAGAATATATTTCGGACTTGAAAGGCTTTTTCTAAAGTAAAAGCAGTCATTTTTCATTTTAATTAAAAAATTAATTAATAAAATTCCGTAAAGATACAGAATAAAGATTGAGAATCTCGATTATTCACTTTTAACTAAGAATTACTGTAAATTTACAGAGACTCTGGATAAATATTTACATTAAATTTACAGACATTTTTAACAGTGCATGTATATTGTGCCTACTCAATTAAATCTTAAATTACGTTCTACTTTTTTTTTTTTCATTATATCTTGTTTACTGTTCATTATTCTTATTCGCTGTCTTACAAAATATAAAATACCTCTTCAAATGTATATTTATAAATATTTGAAATTTATATCTTTCAACATTTCGTTTCTTTTTTTTTGTTTTGTTTCTTTTATAATTAAATCGGTAGAACTCTTTAACAATAGAAGTATACATTTATGACTTAATTTTACATAGCTCAGACTTTCTGTAAACTGAATTTGTATACGGATTTTTTTCAACAAAAATAGCAATTTATTTAACAAAATTATAATGCTTAGAATAATAACATTTAATGCTTAGAATAATAATAAATAAAAGAATGAAAAAAAAAAAAAAAACTCTTTTACAAAAGAATGAATTGCTCTGTAGCTAGAAAATGAAAAAAAGAAGAAAAAAATTGCAAATTTTACGCGCGCTGTTGTTAAAATTATTTATTATAAAAAAACTTCCTTTAAACTTATTAATTATTTATTTATTTAATGTAAGTTATCGATTTATTGATATAAAATATGTTTTTTCATGAAATATACAGAAAAATAAAAGAAATGTAAAACGTCCTATAAATATTCATGTAAACTAATATAAATTTGATTAAAATGTACTACGCATATATATATATTTTTTTTTAATATATAATCGTGAAAATTAAATGCACGCAAATAATTACTATCTTTTCAATTTTATGATTTCTCAATTTTGAATTATTGTTAAATAAAATGGACATCTTTTCTTCAACACTTTGTAAATATAATTGCATATAGTACCTGATTGCTTGATATTTTTGATTAACTATAGTTTCCGAAGTCGCTTCACTGTCTGCTATAATAGTTTCTGCTAATATTTATTACCAATTTACTCATTATTTTTTGTATCATATTATTTACTTTTTTAAAATTTTTGCGGCATAAATGTACACATAAATACATTAAGTTCCAGCTCTATAGGTAGGTCTACACAACAAGTAAGGTGTAGATGTTCACGAAATGTGTATTAAAATGAAATAAAATAAAAATATTAAGACTTAAAAAAAAAAAAGATTTAAATTGGTAAAATTAATTAAAGTGTGCTAGATTTATTTATTTGTTTTTAATGTAACGATTAATGATAAATTAACGCAAATAATTATTTTCTGTCAATTTTCAGATTTTTAAAAGTATCTTAGTTACTATCTTAATTTTGTATGGCTGTTGAATAAAATGGACATTTTCTTAGAAAAATAGCAAAATATTGTATATTTAATCTAATTGCCGAAGAGGTTTCAGTGTTTAATTTATTATATTTTTCTATAAATATTTATTGTCAATTTACTCATTATGTTTATTACATTTTTTTTTTTTTTTTTTTTTTTTACAATTTTCTCATTTTATAAATGCATCTACAATATAATTTTTCACTAAATGCACTTTAAAAAATAAAATAAATAAAATATAAATATAAAGGTTTATAAGCAATCGCCGGAATTGATAATATAAATTAAAATGGACTAGAAATGATTTATATACATGTGTGTGTGTAAGAAGGGTTCATAAATGGACGCAGATAATTATTGTCTTTTCAGTTTTCAGATTTAAAAGTATTTTAGTTACTTTTTTTTTATTTTGAATGACTGCTAAATAAAAGGGAAAAATGGAAATCATTGTAAATATAATGCATATAATACTTGAATGTTTTATATTTTTGATAAAAACTGGTTGCCGAAGTGGCTTCACTATCCGCTATAATATCTATTTTTATAAATATATATTATCAATTTACTACTTTTTAATCATAGTTCATATATTTCTTAAATTTTTATGTCGTATTTATTTATTTATTTATCTCTCTATATATTTCAATTTAAAAAAGGCATAAACAGTAAATACATGGTATAATTGCGCACAAAATACACTGAAAAAATAAAACAAGAACGATGCATCATACGAAAGACATTGATTATTAACACTTTCAAACTGTACTTATTTATTTCCTCATTTAGCCTACAACGTTCTTGCCTACGTTATCACACAACGGACAAAGAGAAGGACGACAGAAAGACAGACTAATTGAAATGAAACATTGTTGGAAAGTCTTAAAAAAGTCTAACACAAGCGGAAATGCAATTCCAGCAATTTTCAATTGTAGCCCTTAATGCATTTGGATATTTTAGTGTATCCCTTAATGCATTTGAATATTTTATGTGTAGCCCTGTAAATCTGAATGACAAGCAAATAATATTATATACAAAAACAATATTTTAGCATATTAACAATAAATATCAATATAATTATGATTTTTGCAGTAGAAAGTTATTTAAATAAAGTGTCTCTCATAAAACGCAATGCATTGGATTTCTTTTCTTTTCTTTTTTTTTTTTTTTTTTTTTGGGGGGGGGGGGGTTTGTACACAAATCAGTTGTACAGCATTTATTATTAGCATTTTAAATAGGGAACTTTCAACAGCGAACTTGAATAACATATATCATTTTTAAGCATTTCTGAAAATATTTACGGACACAGCAAGCGAGCAGATAGACAGATAGACAGACGGATAGTCAGACAGAGAGTTAAACTAATTAAAATGATATTCGCTCTTAAAAATTTGTTAGACAGTGTTAAAAATTCGTAATGTAAACGAAAATTCAATTACAACCAATTTCCAATAATAGTCCATAATGTAACTAAATATTTTTGTACGGCCCTGTAAATCTTAATACTAACCATACTATATTCTATAAAAAACATTCCTTTGTGCATATGAATAACATATTTCAATTTCATTAACGTTGTGCAAAGTAAAGTTATTAAAATATACTTTATAGAAATACTTCTCACAGAACGCAATGATTTGGAATAATTTCGGGTGTCACTGTAGACAAACCAGTTGCAGTATTTACTCAATTTTCAATAAGGAGCGTCTGATAGTGAACTTGAATAAGATATTTCAATTTAATTAAGAATTGCGCAAAGTAAAGTTATTAAAATAGGGTTTATAGGATTACCTCTCGTAGAACGCAATGATTTGAAACACTTTCATGTGTCCCTGTACGCAAACCAGAAGCGATATTAACTTCATTTTCAATAGAAAACATCCAATATTGGAGTTGTACAACATATATCAGTTTCAAGAAATTCTAGAAATATTTACGGGTTATAGCAGAAATATGGACAAGATAGACAGACAGACAAACAGAAGTCTTTTGAAACACTCTCGAGCTTTGTTGGAAAGTATATTAATAATAATAATAATAATAATAATAATAAAAGTTTTAAAATAATCATCTAAATTAATAAAATTAATCAATTGTACGAGTTTATTTATTTATTTTGTCATCTTTTATGTAACGATGTTTGATAAATCAATACAAATAATCATATTCTTTTCAATTTTTAGATTTAAAGGTACGATAATCCCTCATTTTTGTATGCTTTTAAGCATCCAAAACTTTAATGCATATGGCATCTGAGCGTTAGATATTTTCAAGAGAAGGTAATTGATGGAGATACTAAATGTCTTCACTATCCACTATAATATCTGTTTTTATAAATATTCATTATAAACTTAATCGTTAGTTCAATCATATTTTCTATTTTAATTTTTTATTCATTTCATTTCGTTTTGTTAATATTAATATTGTAGCCAAAGAAAACTCCTTTTTTTTTTTTTTTTTTTTTTTTTTCTAGTAAACTTAATGAAGCAAAAATATATACATTTTAATTTTTAGTTTGGGTGAGGATACATATCAATTTATTTTTCTGTTTAGTCATTTTATTGTTTTTAAATAGAGCATTATTCATAGGATCACATTATTAATAATTTTCAATTCCTAATATATAGATAAATAAATAAATAAATTATAAATAAAACATAAAAATAAATACATTAATTAGTAAATTAAATAGTGTTTAACTGTATTTTTATAGTTTTTTTTTTTTTTTTTTTTTTTTTTTTGTTAAAAACATTGCTTATTAGGAAAAAATAAAAAAAGGAAATAAAAGGTAATAATTCTTTTAATAATAATTCTTTTTGTGTAACCTAATCGTCATCAAACTGAGCACTTTTAGAATATTGTAGAATTCGATTACTTATTCAATATTTTTTATTTTAAAAGAATTATTTAAATTGATACTTTAGTTATAATCATCATAATTGTTAAAATTACTTAAAATGTCCTAGAAATATTTTAATAAAAATCTATATTAATATAAAACCGTAAAAGGCTGCTAAATCGATGAATGATTTTGCTTTCGATTTTCAATTATTATGAATATCCGTGTTTATACAAGAATAAGCCATAAACTAGGTTATATTCAATCACTGTAGAATAGAATAGCAAACAGTAACAGGCTAAAATAAAAAGTATGAGGGAAAAAAATATAGATAGATAGATAGATAGATACGCGCAGTCACAATTGTGTAAAGCAGAAGAATCGATATATTTACACAACAAATTATAATAAATATGTCAAACATCGGAGAGAGATTTTAACGGTCCGCTTCACTTACCGTTACCGAAAGCCCAAGTCAATGTTATTCTATGGGAAATTTTATTTACTTTTAACTCATTAACTAATACATATTTTCAATAATTCTGATTTCATATTCAGTACATTTACAACTATTAAATTGACGGACGTCTTTTAAAAACTTTTTTTTTTTTCTAATGTTAAAAATTCGTATTTTGCAGCTTCAAAATAAAACATTTGAAATTTAAAACATCCATTTTTTAAAAACATCAGTCGATTTAAAAGTTGAAAATTTTTTGAATGTGAAAACAGAATTTAAAAATTTGTGTTAGTTAATGAGTTATAAGTAAACAAAATTTCCCATAGAATAACATTGTCTTGGGCTTCCGGCGACAGTAAGTGAAGCAAAGGGGGTAGGATCTTTTAATATTTGGATCGAGTTTGTGGCTACGCAATTTTATAGCATTTCTAATTAAAAACTGAACCAAATGTAATGTTGTTACTCTTTAAGACATTTTGTTTGCTATGTACTACTCACATTATTTTAATTCATCAAGAAATAACTTTTGGTAGTTTTATAATTCCTATATGCTTCAAAAATTATTAAGAATATTGTAACATCTGTGAGAGTGTGGAATATTGAACAAATTTATTAATATATATTCAATTTTATATCATTCTATAAATTTAAACTTTGTTAATACGCATTATAATTATATGCTAAATATATGATTACACAGAATAATGTAATTATGTATTAATCCTGTATAGTTAATATTCATATTAGAATCCTAAACTGTAGTTTTGTTAGTCACATATATATTTTTACTTTCCGAACACTATAGTGAGGAAAGTATTGTAATCATGTCAAAAATCCGAATTTGAGATTTTGATGTTTCTATACGTTTCGAGGTTCCCTGAGTCCGTTTTTACTATTTTTACGATGATGTATGTATGTGTATTTATAGGTTTTTACAGGGACACAACGAAAAGTTCTTTATCATTATGAACTATGGGCTCAAATTTCAGTAGCGTTAAATAAAACATCGTGTAATACATGGAGAAAAATACTCAAACACTCTATTATGGTTTTCTCTCTTTTGTTTGTTTAACAACTCCTCTTTCTTAACTTTATCTTCAAAACTGTTAATTACTCAATATTCGGAAAGTCGAGTGGAGTCACTCCAGAATTTTAGAATAAGTTTTGTATAACTGAAAAGACGCATCTCACACACAGTGTGTGTATATATATATATATACAACAGTAAAAAAATCTTTAAAATGAGAAATGTTTGACATCCTTTTTTCGGAAATTTCATATGTTTTTTTTTTTTAATCTATGTAAAAGTTCGAAGCTTTTCATAGATCTTTTATTGAAATGGACATATGCACACATGAAACTATGAGAATTCAATATATATATATATATATGATAACATTCCTCAAAAACATATTTTCGGATTGTAAATTATTTAATTTAATTGTTCATTTAATTTATGTAACTTAGTCAGTTATTTTCTAGTTTCTCTTTACCTTCAATTTAATTACTGTATTGTAAATTTAACTTGTTTTCATGTTTCATAGGTTTCGTTTGTTTAAAGTGAATTGGGCAGAGAAATCAATATATACATATATATATATATATATATATATATATTTTTTTTTTTTTTTTTTTTTGCTATAAGCTTACAGATACAGAGGCTGTTCGCACATTTTTTAGACGATTTTGATGGAGTGTACTGAAGCAATTTCCCTCATATTTCGTGTTTTATTTGTTCAGTTTGATAGCCCTTGTTCTTAACTAACATTCTACATCATAATTTCTATGATAATAGTGCTTTTTATAATATCGGAAGAGGTATATTTTTCTACTCCTCTTGAACGGCTTTCCAGAGTCCACAAAGCGTTGTAGGTCGGTGTTTGGATAATGTTAATTTTAAGAGTCGAAAAACACAAAAATCCAACAGTGATACATCAGAAGATTTAGCAGGAATGTCAGTGCAGGGTATGGTTTTAATTCCCGTTTTTTGTTCCATTTTTTTCTAGAAAAGCAATTGCGGATTGCGATGTGTGGCTGCTTGTTTTGTCTTGATGCAGTTCAACGGATTGATAGCATTGTGGATAAAGATCTGGATTTTCATTTTTTAAAATTGGAATTAAAATATGTTCTTAAGAGTATTTAGAGTTGATTTTGACATTTTTGTCACATTTTTTTTTGCTTTTATATTGCGCTTGTATGAAAAAACCAGTGGCAATCATAAATCCTTTAGAAAAACTCTCTTTTGATGCTTTGAGCCATGTAGCAATTTTTTTTTCTCCACTTTTGTGATAATAAATTGATCTTTTTTTTATTGCAACCACTTAAATAGACCCAAGATTCATCTGTTGTTGCAACATTTTTCCATTTTTCTCCTGATAAATGCTTTTCTTAAAGATTTCACTAAACACTATCTTTGGAAAGAGTGGAAACCTATCCTTCTATCCACTGCCATTTTAAAAGCGCATTTTTGCATCTAAACAAAAATTCTAAATATCAGAAGATAAATAAAACTTCCAAAAATATAAAATTATTATATTGTGAAAATAAGATTCTCCATGCAAACGATTTTTACTTCCTTATACAAAGTATAAGGAAGTATAGTAATCCCGATTTGCGAAATGGATTTTGTAATTCACATTGCTCGAAAACGAATGATCGCTGAATGTTGCCAATTTATACGTGTGACAGTCATGATGTCTAGTTGCACACCTGCAAGTTTCGTCTTAACACGAGCTCTCGTTTTAGAGATATAAGCGACCTTACGCGATTTTTCGTGACGTCTGTATGCATGTGTGTCTGTGTGTGTGTGGGGGGGGGGGGTGTATGTCGCATAACTCAAAAACGGTTGGACGTAGAAAGTTGCGAATTGGTACATAGGTTTGTTATAACATCTAGTTGTGCACCTCCTTTTTTGGACTTTATATGATTTTCCGTTTTGGAGATATTTAGGAAAATTAGGTTCATAATGGGCAAAATGTATCAAAAAACGGTAATAGCTCAAAAACGGTTTGGACAAATCTTGCAATTTAACTGACTTCTCGACTAGCTAGACATTTGAAACTTTCAGAAAAGTTCAGAACGCGTTGACATGAGTCCCCCCCCCAAGGCACAACTTTGACATGAGTCCCCCCCCAAGGCACAACTTTGACATGAGTCCCCCCCCCAAGGCACAACTTTGACATGAGTCCCCCCCCCAAGGCACAACTTTGACATGAGTCCCCTCCCCAAGGCACGACTTTGACATGAGTCCCCCCCAAGGTACAACTTTGACATGAGTCCCCCCAAGGCACAACTTTGACATGAGTCCCCCCCCCAAGGTACAACTTTGACATGAGTCCCCCCAAGGCACATGAGTCCCCCCAAGGCACAACTTTGACATGAGTCCCCCCCCAAGGTACAACTTTGACATGAGTCCCCCCCAAGGCACAACTTTGACATGAGTCCCCCAAGGCGCAACTTTGACATGAGTCCCCCCCAAGGCACAACTTTGACATGAGTCCCCCCAATGCACAACTTTGACATGAGTCCCCCCACTAAGACACAACTTTGACATGAGTCCCCCCCAAGGCACAACTTTGACATGAGTCCCCTCCCCAAGGCACGACTTTGACATGAGTCCCCCCCAAGGTACAACTTTGACATGAGTCCCCCCAAGGTACAGCTTTGACATGAGTCCCCCCCAAGGCACAACTTTGACATGAGTCCCCTCCCCAAGGTACAACCTTGACATGAGTCCCCCCCAAGGCACAGCTTTGACACAAGTCCCCCCCAAGGTACAACTTTGACATGAGTCCCCCCAAGGCACATGAGGCCCCCCCAAGGCACAACTTTGACATGAGTCCCCCCCAAGGTACAACTTTGACATGATTCCCCCCCAAGGTACAACATTGACATGAGTTCCCCCAAGGCACAAGTTTGACATGAGTCCCCCCCCAAGGCACAACTTTGACATTAGTCCCCCCGAAGGCACAACTTTGACATGAGTCCCCTCAAGGCACAGTTTTATTTTTTATTTTTTTTTACGTATGCATGCATTTTTAAAAAATGTTTTTAGCCAAATGTTTCGGCTCCAGTGACAATGTTTTTTAACATTATGTATATTTCTAAAAGTGTATAAGGAAGTCATGTGGTGCCCACATCAGATTTTTTCTTACTGTGAAATAAAATCGTCTAAAAAATGTGCGAACAGCCTGTATAAAGAAATTCCCCTATCATCTACATATATTATTCAATCACTGACAATGAAGGTTTTAATGTATATTTTCATGCTTGGATTTTAAATAACTTTTTTTAATTAAATCTATTTCTTACAGTGATATTGCATTTTTTTTTGCCTGTAAAATAGTTGGAAAGGTTTATCACATACATACATTATCTAACAATAAATATTGACACTTTCGAATTTAGACCTTTTGTGAATTATCTAGAAAGTTTCTTTAAGAATCATCTTCAAACTTTGGTAGTATAAATAACATAGTACATCTCATATAATTAAAAAAAAAAATGTATCCTGGGAAGAAAAAAAAAAAAAAAAAAAAATGTTTTGGATCACCCTGTAATAAAAATAATGTTTGAAATGCGTTTTGGCTGCAGCAAGTCATTATGAAGATTTTTCTCATTATCTGTATCAAGTTTTATGGGGCTACCACATATATTCACGGAGATATAATGGTTTATTTATTCATTTATAACAAATTTTTTTTTTTCACTTTTTTATTTATAACACGTAAGATATTAGACCCAACGCAAAGACATTTTTTGAAAACTTAGCATACTCATTAGACACAGCATGCTGCAATCAGAATGCAAAAATGTTAAATATCTTGCGAAATACGATAATTTTTTTTTTACTAAATAATTTTTAATTACGCATGCGCTAGCTTTTAAAAAACTTCATTCCCATAATTTAATAGCCAAAATTATTGAGCTACTTATATGAAAACCCCAAATAAATATCGTGTAAATTCAAATGATTATGAGGGATAGAAGAAACAGATTCTTAGTTCCCTCAAAATAAAAGCTAAACTATAAGGATTTTTACTCACATTTTTATTTTGATTCATTCCATGCACAATGGTAATAAAGTGTTCGCTGACTGTAGATAAATGTTGATAAAACCCCAAATCATCTTCCTTTTAATTGAGAAGAACTGAAATTCTGTTCATTATATCTCTCATAACTTTTTGAATTTACACAACATTTGTTTGGGACTTTCATATAAGTTGCTCAATGCTTTTAAATGGTAAATTATGCAAATGAAATTTTTTAGAAGCTAACGCATGCGTAGTTAAAAATTCTTTAGTAAAAATGCTCATATTTCGTAAAATGTTAAGCGTTTTTTACATTTTCATTGCAGCATGCTATGTCTAATGTAGTATGCCAAATTTTCTAAAAATATCTTTGTCCTGGGTCTAATGCCCAACGTGTTATAAGAAAAATATACACACACACACACACATATATATATATATACAGTAACCGCCGATTAATAAAATCACTGGTTAATAAAATCAGCCGCTTAATCTGATCAAATCGCCAGGACCGGAATCAAATCAATACAAACAACTGTTAAAGCCGCCGCCCAATGAAATCAGCATCGCCGGTTAATAAGCTCAAAAACATCTCCTCTGCACTCAAAAATATCATTTATGCATAAAAAAAAAAAAAAAAAAAAAAAAAAAATTTTTTTTTTTTTTTTTTTTTTTTTTTTTTTTTTGGGGGGGGGGGAGGAGAGAATAGAAAAAGAAATTAAAGCACAGCAAATCCTTCGTTGTCGCTCATTGTTGAAGATTTTACACTTGCAGCACAATTACAAATTAAACACTTAACACGTACAAATTAACTTATCTCCGTAACAATTTCAAGGAACGTATTCTTCAAAGCGCAGTAATAAAACAGAAGTTTGATTTGAAATGATTTTTTTTTTTTTTTTAAATTAGAAGGCAATTTCTAGTTCTTATTTTGAAATTACTATAATTCTTGAGGTTTAAACGGAAAGATTTTAAATTTATAAGAAAAACGTGAAATTTTGGTAAAGTAATGATGATTTTCCTCTAACGAAAGTGCACAGGAACTGAGAATGCATCTACTTATATCGAAGAAATAATTAGTTAATTATCTACCAAAAATTAATTAATATTGTTTACTAATTCCATTATTCGTTACCTTTTGAAGTTTCTTTCGAAATTCAGGGAAGTAATACCTTTTCCTTAAGGGCAGGAGCGTTCGCCGGATATAAAAATCAGCCGCTTAATAAAATCACTTTGGCTCCGAACGAATGTGATTTTAATAAGCGGCGGGAACTGTATATATATATTTCAATTTTTTAAAATATCGTTAAATTTCCATGAATATATGTGGTAGCCCCATAACAATTTATACAGATTATGAGTAAAATCCTCATAGTCACATCTTTTAAAGTAATATATAAGGTATACCGTGTTCTTTACACTACCAAAGATTCAAGAGGATTCTTAAAGAACTTTTCTGAATAATTGACAAAACGTCTAAATTTAAAAGTATCTAAATAATATATACTGGTAGATAGTGTTCATTTCAGTGTATAATTAGTAAAAAAAAAAAAAAAAAGTTAAAGCATATATATATATATATATATATATGCTTTTACCAATTTTCTTGTTAATTAACAATGTTTGATAAGTTTTTTCTTGTTGTTTGTTACTCTTCACCTTCATCTCATCTTTTAACTTCTATTAAATTTACTATATATATATATATATATATATTGTATTTTTTTTTTTTTTTTTCAGAATAATGTTTAATGAAATATTTTTTAAAATCTAAATATAGATTTTCTACTTTAATTACATTTAACAAAAATAGTTCTTTAACACATTTTTCCAAATCACATTTTAAATTATATTTTTATGTGATTCAATTCTTATAAATAGCAACGCCAGAAAGGAAAAAAAAAAAAAAAAAAACGCGCATTCATACGCTTTGATTTTCACGAAATTTTTTTATTACATCGAATATCTCATTAGAAGTTCCGCTAGCTCATTAATCCGATAATCCTGACTCCTTAAAATTCAGTAAATTAATTTATGTTTTCTCTATATTTTAAATCTTCTATATCCTAAATCACTTGTATTAAATGTTTTGGAAATAAGTAATCCAATAGAGTTAGAATTAAAATTCAATGACAAAACAGCTTATAATTAAGTAATCTGTGATTAAATATTTAAATAAGTTTTATGCCCATTCCTTTCTTTTTATTACTGCTTAAAAATGGTATTAGACGTACAAAAACTTTATGGAATGATAATTTGTTTGAATGAAATTAAACAAATTGGAGCAAAGCTTTACAATTAATTTTGTACGCTTTAAAATTCTATTCAGAAAATTATAAATCTCAAAAATAGCCCTTATTATATGTTTTTAATAATCATGATTTTTGATTATATATATATATATATATATATATATATATATATATATATATATGTATGTATATATGAAAGGATCTTATAAACTTTTAAAATTAATTTAATTTGTTTCAAAAACTATTTTAAAATCTGTGTAAAGTAATTCTTAAAAAAATTTATTTGACCTTTGTATTCAGCAAAAGTTAAAATAATAAATATATAAAAGTTCTTTTAAAAAAGTTAATTATATATATTTAAAAAATATTTTTTTGCTCATTGTTTATTTTTCTAACAATTAGTTTCTTTTATTTTTTTCTATAAATAAAATTTTAAAATGACTGGTTTGTATTAATATAAAATTGTTTATTATGATGTCATAAGTTTTTAATTAATATGATTATTTTAATTTTTTTTTCGAATGTTAAGTCACATATCAACTAAAATTGTATTTAAAAACTATTTTTTGAAAAATGGATTTAGAGCATATAGATTAACAATTTTTTCATAAACGTATAAAAACATTTTTAAAATGCATATTAAGCCAACGCATCCATATTTCAGATTTTCTATTGTAGTGAAAATTTTTAAATGTGTACTTTGCTTTTTCAGTAAACATAGGAATAAAAAATCATGTATTATAATTTTTACGTTTCTTTCCCTTGAAAATCATTTAATTGAATAATGATTGTAAAATAAACTTTTATTTGAAACTGATATAGGAAAACCTAAGTTGTTGTAATTACTTATAAAAGATATAATTAATCAACCGAATATTATGTGGTTCCACTTGTTTATTTATTTATTCTTAAGTATTGGAATTCTGAATATTTGTATTTTATTAATAACACTCAAATACACAGTACGGATAGGTACGCACTAAAAATTTATCTTAATTTCAAACAGAATTGTGTCTGAAAAACTAAACTGGATACTTAAGTAAGTGAAACTGCAAAGCGCACTTGTTTGAATTGAAGACACTTTAATATTTTTTCTATAAATAAATGAAAATAAATTCACTTTAAAAGAAATCTGTAAATATTAATCACTTTCTTCACAAAAATGAAGCGCAGGTTGCTGTAAATTTTTATTGCTAGTTCTGTAAAAATAATCGAAGACTGATCCCTTCGCATTGAACTTTAAATAGATAACGAACATTTCTTAGAAATCTTTCGGAGTATATCATATGATTACTTGTTGACCAATCAGCATCGATCTCGACCTTATCCGCAACTCAGGCAACGAGCAAATTGTGGGAGCCAACTGAGCCAGATGATAGTATAAGTTTTAGCCACCCAGACTGCGTAGTGGTGAGCGCCCCTGGTTCCTACGTGGTTGGGCCTGGGTTCGAATCCCGGACAAGAGATGGATGAGTTGCTCCTGTTAAAGGAACGGTGATCGCCCATTGGGTGCCTCTTCACAAATGGTCATCAGTTTTGCGACCTCCTCCCCCCCCCCCCCTCCGACCAATACTTAGTCGCAAGTGCCGTGCCATTAAAAAAGAAAAGGAAAAAAAGAAAACTTTTAGAGCAGAATACTATGAATTCGAATTTCGATAAAGAATCAAAGTTACATACATGTACAAAAAAAAAAAAAAAGGAGAAAGAAAGAAAAAGGAATGCTCATTGCTATGGGTTAAACATTGCACACATGTGTAGTAGTTACTGGAAATGATTTTAAAGTATATTGAGAGAAAAAAAAAAAAATACACCACCTTCATCCAGAGCGAATAGATAGTCATTTTCTGAATTCCTGAACTAGAAATATAGATTTCCTAGAAATATAGATAGACATAAAATAAACAAATAAACTGAATGGACGAAATGATCGAAAATTTCTAGTCTATAATTTTCTAGAAGGTGAAAGAATATTATGAATATTATGAATCTTTCTGTTGCAAGAAATTCACGTTTGATTTCCTAGAATTGAGTCATAAACCAAAATTATAGGTACTAAAACTAGCCTCTTGTGTTCGCATTTATTTGGAGAGATTTTTAAATAAGTTTGACGACGATAATGTAAGAATACGCCCTAGAAATCTAATAAAAGTTTCTGGTACTCGCTATCAAAAGGAACTAGAACTTATACGGGTGACATGGAACTATTTTTGCTAGAGCCGCAATTTATTTTCTAGATCTCAATCACAGTCCTTTTTTTTTTTTTTTTTTTTCATAAAGGGTACATCCAGGATAATTTACGTCTAAGGGCGAAATTGCAGTTAAGTACAGTTTATTATTTATAGACTGAACTAAACCAGATTATCTTTATTTTATAATACATGAACATATATGAACACATTTAAAAAATATTTTTTATGAACATATTTTTATGCATAAAAGCATTTTTCGTGTGGAATATGGTATGGAAGTCATTCGCCATTCGTTTATAAGGCTATCCAAAAGAACAGAATATAATGGGGCTATACTTGGAAATTGATTAAATTACATTTCTGATTGTGTTATATGTTATTAATATGAGACTACATTTAAGTACACAATATGGTGTAAACATAATTTTTAAAAGACATGCAGGGTTACTAATAATTAAGCGAAAACATTCTTTTCTACGGGTAATTTACGAAAAAAATTACGTTGTCAGAACGTATTTTCTCAAATTACAGAGAATTTTTGACAGCAAATAGGACATATTTTTTACAGTGTATCCTAGTATTCAGGCAAATTTAGAAAAAATATTGAAAACTTTGAAATAATAGGCAGACGAGCTTATCCTGAGTCCCAGTCCAGTACTTCCCGTCGATAAGATTTGAGAGCAAAACTTCTGGGCCCTATGTGAGCGTTAACGGTCCTCTCCACTCACCGTCGCCTGAAGCCCGAGCCAATGTTATTCTATGGAAAATTTTCTTTACATATAACTCATTAATTAATACATATTTTCCATTCTGTTTTCACATTCTGAAAATTTAAATGGACGCCCCTTTATTAAAAATGTATTATTATTATTATTATTATTATTATTATTTTTTTGAAATTGCAAAAGTAAAAATTTCACGTATTAAAAATTCGTATTTTACAGCTTCAAAATAAAATATTCAAAATTAAAAAAAATAAGTTTTTAAAAATGTGCGTCAGTTTAACCGTTAGGAATTTTCTGAACGTGAAAACAGAATTTAAAAATATGTATTAGTTAATGAGTTATAAGTAAAAAACATTTCCCATAGAATAACATTAACTTCGGCTTTCGGCGACGATGAGTGAAGCGGGCCCTTAAGCCTGTAGGGGTTACTGTTATATTAGGTTGTGGGCGTTACTATTACATTTTATAGGTCAAATACTTTCTGAAAAATACTCATTTAAGTTCAAGAAAAGAAAAAAATATATATAATTACTCATTGTAGGAATTTGTTTTATTGTATTTTTTTACTATAACGCAAAAAAAAAAAAAAAAAAGAAAGAAAAGGAAAAAGAAAGAAAGAAAGAAAGACGTATATTTTTTTATTTATTAATTTACAATTATACATGAAAACCGGCATGCCTACTAAATGTGAAAAAATATGCTACAGTAAAAGTATTAAAAAATCTATTGTGTTAATCAAAAAAGTGATAGAATTTAAATTTAATTTTTTATTAATACAATATTAAAGTCTATGGTAATAAATTCTACTATGCGCACAACCGTCACTGAAAACTATGATTTCATTAAATGATCACAGTAATTTTCATGAATGATGTGACATACCTTTACCTATTAAAAGCAAAAATTCTTCCATTCTAGAATAAACAAATAAATAAAGGAGCATTATTTCCGTTTTTTTATCATCGTTTTAGATTAAAGAAATGAAATATTTCATATTTTTTTACATAAAACCTTTTCATGGTTTTCTATACAGAGTAAAATATTATATTTAGCTAGACACGATTTATTCTGACCTAAGTATGATAGTGAATGACCATATTTTCAACAATTGAATAACGCATTGCTCATGAAAGAGAATTTATAAAGAAATGTTCAGATACTTTTAAAAAGGAATCATTCTGTTCATGTTGTATTATTATTATCTGAATATTCATCTATTCATAGTAACAAATTTAGTACGTACAAGCGTTTAGTACGTTAAAAAAAACTATTACTTTTATACCCTTAACAGTTTTTTAAAGTTAAGCGCAACGTTCATGTTTTGAAAAATGCACGGACAAATCCTAGCATAAACATTTCTTGCGTTCAAAAGACTGTCCATACAGAAAATAAAATCTTTGAATTTCAAAAGTTTTGAAGAGAATAATTTCGTTTGATGCATGACACTTTAACATTTCATTCCAAAATTTTACTAAATTTCGTAAATAAGTTTGTGGTACCATGTATTTTACTATTTAAAATGTGCTTAAAAAATACAAATTCCTACTAAATTCTTATATTGTATTTATTTAATATTAAGTTATTTTTATTTTTATTTAGATAAATTTGAGTGTAAGGTTGATTTTTATACCATCTTTGTGAAAAATACCAGAGTCGGGAATCGAAACGAAGTGCCCGTGTTCGATTCCCAACTCTCACATTTTTCACAAAGATGGTATAAAAATTAATCTTACACTCCTGTTTATCTTAATGAATATTCATGACTGATGAATTTATAAATAAAAATTTCTACTTTTATTTTATTTATTTATTTATATTTGTGATTTTATCATAAATGCAAAAGACAATATAAAAATTAAACAGGCATAAGAAATAAGGTTTCTTGATATAATTAACTTATTCATCAGTGTGTTTAAGAGTAAATTTTGAACGCTGAGTAAATGAATAAAGGAGGCATACTATTGTAACAATCGCAGCTATCGTAGATCACAAGTCGGATCGTACACTCCGCAGCAAAAGTATCCGAGCACTAGCAAACTATGTACATGAAAACCAAAAAAACTGTTCTTTAACATTTTGAAGTGTAGGGAAACATTGCGATAGAAAATAATTTTTAAAACAGAGAAAAAAAAAAACTAATTATGCACAAACAGTTTAAGATTGTTTAGTTACGAATTCGTTTTCTTTCCTACTAGTTACATGCTTCGTTTTTCTTAATATTTTTTGTTTTATTACATGTAAGAACTTTAAATAAAAATTAACTCTGTTTTTTAATTTTTAATTGAATAAGTTTCGCGTCTAAGTATTTTAAATAAGTTAACTATTTATATTATATATATTAATATCAAATTTATTTGTTAAAAAAATATTAAAACAGGATATGCATGTTGCTTAAAGTAGACTCTATATAGAAAATTTGTTAAGAAATACAAATGTCTGAATTTTTAAGTGTCTAAATTGTAAAATCTCTGAAATTTTATGTGTCCAAACTGTAATATGTCTTAATTTCAGACATATCAACGTCATTCAGACACTTATCTCAACTCATTTATAAAAAGGTACTTATGTGTCTTAATTTGAGAGAGCACAAGCGTCTGAAATTTTGCATGCGTAAGTGTTTCAGACATTCATGTGTCTGAATTGGCATTTCAGACACATTTCTGTCTGAATTTAAGAAGCTTCTATTTACAGTGTTATTAAATTAAAATATTCATTCCAAATTATTCAGACGAATTTCACCCGCACCACTCCTTGAAACTTATAATCTTAAACAAACTTTCCACGTAGCAAGCTGATATAAACGTCAAAATACATTTTAATTGTTTGAAATTATTTGTTTTTAATTAAATTATTTGTTTTTCATTTTTACGTTGATAGGACACATACACAGAATTAACCATTGCCGACTTTGTAATATTCAAGGAACCTCGTGAACCAAACGCTAACTTAAATAATCTGGTGTGTCACACACACGACTTTCTCTTACCTTGAAATTTAATACTATAAATATAGGTTGCAGATTAAAAGGTAAGATAACGAGTACTGTTATGTAAACCTGTGTTAAACAATTCTTATTAAGCTTCTGAAGAGTTTTATATGATAATTAGTTCAGTGTGAGGGGAACTACCGCCCCCCTCAACCCCCGTTTCATTCATGCACCTACATTTGTATAGAATTTAATTCGGTTATTAAAAAATAATTCTATTTTTAAAAAATAATTTATTAAAATTATTATTTAAAAAAATTATCTTTTATGATAATGCAGACAATTTCCATATTACAGAAGTAGTATAACACCAAATATCTAAAAAAAAAGTCCATTTTATTCTCAAAAAAAAAAAAAAAAAAAAAAAAAAAAAAAAAAACGACTTTTTTTTAAAGTTTTTTTTTTTTTTTTTTTTTTTTTTTTTGGTAAAAGTAAAAAAAAACGGTAACTTTGTTTTAAATTATCGCAGATCGATGGTTCAACCATTCGTTTTAAACGTATTGGCAAGCTCTTATAAAAGATAACTATCATGAAAATTTACTCCCCTCAAGGGGGGACTTCCCCTCCCAGGGGGGTTAGGCGAGCCTTCTACATACCCCAAAAAAATTTTCCCAGTTCACTGTCTCTATTACAAAAAATATATATTGGTTTCATTTGGTTTAGTGCAGTCTATAGACGTTAAACTCTACTTACCTGCAATTTCCCCCATAGACGTAATGTATTAGAATTCTCTTGATTGTCCCTGTACACGAACCATTTGCTTGATCTTAACGAAATCCTTACTGTAGCATCCCTATATGATACACATTTAGAATACCAAGTTTGAACTTTCTGCCATAATTTTTTTAGATATGCTGATAACAGACAGACACACACACAGACCATTTGCTAAAAACATGATTTTCGTATTCAGAGTTCGAAACGTGTAAATATAACAAAATCCCGCGTTCGAAAATTTGACCCCAAAACAACACTTTCTCTACCTTATGGGTAAGAGAAAGTAAAAATACTTGAATTACTATGTGGTGTGAGGAAATAATTTAAAATCCTGACATGATAAAAATTTATAGAAAAACACTTCCATCAATTGCATGAATAGAAAAAAAAGTTTACGCTTAACTATTTGCTGTCCTGTATGTCTTCTAAAAATTATGTTCATACCATGTTGTGTACTTAAATTTAGTCGGATATTAATAACACACTGCACAACATGAAATGTACTTTTATTAAACTTAAGAATTTAAAAAACAACCTTATTATTAACTCCACGACATGGCCGGAGTACTTTCGCTGGGGTTCCCCGGCTTTTTCGACGGCAACTCTTGGTGCTGGAGGGTTTGAAGACTGTGCTGTTCTTTTCTTACTCCTCTGCTTAAAAGCATACTGCGCCATTGTTTATCGAGCCTGGCCACATCGTTGCCATTACAAGAATTCGGAAAATTAATTAATTCTATTTCTACGCGATACACGGCATACTTATAATTTTTATAGTTTGCGAGTTTCGTGATATTTTCGAATTGGATATTAATATCTTCCTCCCTATTTGCTTTCGTTAATGCAGTGGTTGTTTTATCCATGGCGATGTCATGACTATGTTCTTTGATTCTCATTTTAATTTTTGTTTTTGTTCTTCCAATGTAACATCTGTGGTTATTTTTATCGTCGGTAAAAGGAATCTTATAAATGCCTGCGGTCTCTAATTGGTTTACTGGATCTTTATCGTTCCTGATCATTTGGTAAATATTAGGGCTAGGTTTAATAAGGATATTTATGAATTTTTTTAATTCTTGCAATGGCAACGATGCGGCCAGGCTCGATAAACAATGGCACAGCATTCTTTTAAGCAGAGGAGCCAGAAAAGAACAGCACAGTCTTCAAACCCTCCAGCACCAAGAGTTGCCTTCGAAAAAGCCGGGGGAGCCTGGCGAAAGTATCCCTGCCATGTCGTGGAGTTAATAGTAAGGTTATTTTTATAATTCTTAAGTTTAATTAAAAACTCCATGTTTTGAAGAGGTATTGTGTACTTTTATTATTTCCAAAAGTAATCCCACTATATATTTTTTCTTTTGGATAGCCCTATAAAGGAATGGTGAATTATTTAACATACTCTACATGAAACATGTTTTTTGCATATAAATAAAATTATTTCATTTAATTTGGTTTAGCGCAGCCTATAGATATTAAACTATACTTATCTTGAACTTCGCCCATAGACGTAATGTATTTGATTTCTTTTGGATGTATCTGTACTTGATAGCTTTCAATAATGGGTATCTTACTTATCAAGTTTTGTACACTTATACACTATAAGTATACACTATAAACTGATGAACAAGCTTCGCATAAATAATAGAAATTACACCATAACAACGCCACCTGCAGGATGATAAATCCAAAACCTAATCATCACCAATTCATATTATTTTATATTAAAGCCTACCTAAGTGTGGAGTTTTGTGGACTTCCGTTCATTATTTTTGAGGTACAACGATTCTCTCTTGAGATACTTTTTCAATAAATTTATCACCATATGACTCCAAACTGGAGTACAAAATTTTGTTAACACACATCCAGAACACAAACAGACGTGCATCTTTTAAATACGGTCAAATTGTTTTCAAGGTATCTGAAAACATGTAAAACAATCTAAAACGGGAAGTTGAAAAATTTCACGAATCCAATTCTTTCTTTTTGTATGCAGAAGAAAGTCAGAATAATCAATAATGCTCTTTGTTTCATCACATTATTAACATTTTATATTTATTCATTTCATAAACATTTTATGTTTATCCATATCACGTAAAATCTACTTTTATCATTCAATAATTCGTAAATTTTAAGCTACGGAAACTTATTTTTATTTTCTTTACTGTTTTTCCAGAGAAAAAAAAAATCTATAAATGCAAAATATGCAAAGCATGCATATTCAGAACATATCCTATCAGTTTCATCAAGCTGCGAATAACATAGCATATATGGATTAAAACTTTCAATGACGCTACAGATTTTTCAGCTACTTTTTGCAGGAGATTTATTTGGAGATTTGCTTTGAGAAACGACGAGGAAATTTTTAAAAGTATACTTACTAAAAGTATTGTATAATATTTGTATATATATATATATATATATATATATATATATATATAGTATATATACACTACATAGTATAGTTTGGGAAAATATTAGAAAATGCTTTTTGTTTATAGTGCAATTTATCGTTATAATAAATTTTACTTTTTTTTTTAATTTTTTTAATTTATTTATTTTTAAGTATTGGTTTCATAAAAGTTTTCTACCTTGGGGTTTTGGGTAATTTACACGTTTTGAAAGATCTAGAACATGATTTGACATTTTAAGAAAACGTATGTCTGTATGTATGCGTGTGACAAATTTAGTGGCAACTGTATCTCAGGAATTACTACACAGAATTTCATACAAGTTGATATGTAGTAGCACCTTGACATAAATTAGTGCCTGTCAACTTTTGGTAAAAATATTTCACTTGGTAGCGTTGCTATACCGCTTTATCTAAATTCTTAATACGGAGATATAGGAAAAATTTTCGAATAAATAAGCGTAAAGATATTTACTTTTTTAGAATCATTATGAAATTAAAAAGAATTATTTATAAGAGTAATAGTCAACTGGGAATTTTTTTTTTATATGTAGAAGCATTGCTTACCCTCCAGGGAGAGGAGGGGGATTTTCTCCCACGATGGCCTCAAAATTTTATTATGAGTGTCTTTCAAAAGAGCTTGTATTTGCCTTTAAAAAGAATAATTGAACCATCGATCTGCGATAATTTAAAATACTTTTTTTTTTTTTTTTTTTTTTTTTTTTTAAAGGGAAAATAAAAACGCACGCACAAGAGATTTAAAGATTTATATAACTAGAGAATAAATTTGACTTTCTTTGGATATTCACTTTTATACTTCTCTAGGTGAAAAATCGTCTGCATTCATCATGGAAGATAATTTTAATAAGTTATTTGTACTGAGTGGATTTGTGTAGGAAAGTATAGAAGAAAATCAAGTGGCGGCCACAATATACTAGATTTTTCATATCAGGATGATCTATACTATTAAAAAAAAAAAAAAAAAAAAAAAAACTATTTTTCCCCCACAGTTAGATCAGCTAAAATTAACTCTTGGAAAACTTACTGTACGAATTCTAATAAGACCTTTGGCAAGGCCTTTTCTGTATTGAAATCTAAAAGCAATTTCCATGCTCTCACTAACCTGGATGGTATGCCATCAGACTCAAGTGCGATTGACATAAATAAAAAATTGTTAGAGTTTCACTTCTGTATAATCATTGAGCCCATTACCGAGTCTTGTTTTTCTCACAATGTTACACCTGTTAGTGATAAAGAACTGGATTTCTCAATAAGGTCTTTTAGTAGTAATAAGGCTCCCGGTCCAGATCGAATAGACTTGAGAATTTGGAAATTCATCCATAAAATTATTCCCACATTTTTGATAACTTTGTATAATAAATTAATAACTTCTGGATACTTCCCCAAGTGTTGGAAAAAGGGAATCGTCATTTTCTTCAGCAAACTGGGAAAGACTCCCACTAGTCCTGCTTCGTACAGACCAGTGTGTTTGCTCAATACGGTTAGTAAAATTTTCGAGAAAATTATAGTCAACAGGCTTACTTATTTCTTAGAGAGCAATAATCTTTTGAACAAAAATCAATTTGGCTTCAGGGAGAACCTCAGTACCACAAAATGTCTTAAAAAACTAATAAATGAAATAAAAATTAGAAAGGAAAATTATAAATATACCTCTACCGTCTTCTTCGACATCACTGGCGCTTTTGATAACGCCTCCTGGCCAAGAATTATTAAAGCACTTACAGAATTAAATGTTCCAGTTAATCTAGTCAACATAATCAAAAGTTATTTAACAAATAGATTTGTAACCACCAACAACAAAAGAGGACTTTCAAGTGGGTAAAGGCTGCTTTCAGGGCTCTTGCTTGGGGCCAATTCTTTGGCTTGTACTGATTAATGGAGTTTTTGCACTGTTTGAAAACACAGATTTTACTTTACTGGCTTATGCAGACGATTTCGTCTTGATCTCTTCAGGAGCCTCTAGGGCGCAGCTTGAATTTATTACTAATAAAAACATAGATATATTTTGTAAATATTGTGAACAAAATAACTTGACAATCTCAACTAGTAAAACAATGGCAATGCAATTTGGCACGGAACTTAAAAGACCACCAATTTTTAAAATAAATGATATTAATATCAAGGTGGCCGACACTTACAAATTTTTAGGTATTCATCTTGATTCCAGACTCAGCTTCTAACATCATCTCGAACAAATAAGAAATAAAATTACAGCCCTTAATGTTAATTTACTGAGGATCAGCGGAGTAAAATGGGGTGTGAAACCAGAACTCAAAACACTCTGGTATGTAGTGGTCATTAAACCTATTATTTTATATGCTTGTGAGGTTTGGTACCCCTGCATTAATGTACACGGTAAACGTAAACTCTCATCTTGCCAAAGACAGTACATCAGATTCATTTACCATTTTTACAGAACCGCTTCGACGGATGCCATTTGTCAAATCACGGGCATACTACCAATCCATATTGAAGCAGAAAAATACGTTAATAAATTCATCATCATGCAGGAAAATAAATCTTGGTATCATGACTACAACTATTTTAGTAAAAATGATTTCGAGTAGAAAAATCTCAAACGTGATAATAATCCTGCCGGGGAACATAAAATCATAAACTTCATTGAATCGGAGGATTTTATACGATGTGAGAATAAATTCTATACAGATGGTAGCAAAAGTGAAGAATGAACGGGCTGTGCCTTTGTTGCTGTATTTGAAAATTTTCTGGTTCATAATGAAATGTATAGGCTAAAAGCCGGTAATTCTGTTTTTCAGGCGGAAGTCCTCGCCATTATAAAAGCTTTGGAATGGGCTTCTTTCAAAAAGTTACATAACATACTAATTAGGACTGATAGCCTTTCAGCTATTATGGCGCTTAAAATTTTGATACCGAATTCTATCCTTATGAAGCAACTGATAGACAAGATAAATTCATTTAATGGAACTTTTAACATTGCATGGGTCAGAGGCCACTCAGGGATTATAGGGAACGAATTGGTGGATTCGTTAGCCAAATGGGCTATTTACGCTGGAGTTCATCATCCTCCTCCCTACCCTATTTCCTACCTCGACAAAATCCTGTTGTCTGATGCCTTAAAAAAATGGCAAAATCACTGGGACTCATCTGACAAGGGCCGTATCACTTACGAAATTTTTCCGGAGGTTTCTACAAAGCTGGCAATTAAAAATCAAGTTTTAATATATTTTGTCACTGGACACGGAAGTTTTCCAGCCTATCTGTCTAGATTCAACAGCTCCAATGATCCAAATTGTCCCTGTGGCGAGTTGGGTGACTCGATGCATTTTCTCCAAAACAAATGCTCTTTTAGTAAAAACTATATAAAGAGGTTCACAAGAGAGACCATGAACGAATACATTCTGCGCATAGATAATTCTGCATATTTGACAAGAAGAGTATGTAACTTGTACAACGAACTTATTAAAAAATACTCCAGTCTTATAAAATATACTTTTTGATTGTGGTGATTCTCTTCGAGTTGGGCAATGGTGTCCTTCGTTACTTTTGTTCGACGCTGTGGCTTATGAGGCTTTTTGAACTATCTCCTCTTCATATAAACTTAATCTTAATGGACATTTATGTCCGAAGTGAACATTGTCTACATGAACTTTATGAACTATTTCTTCATAAATCTTTATGAATGGTTTCACATCTTTATTGGACATTTGGGACCGAGTTGAACATTGCTCACACGAACTTTATGAACTTTCACTTACTTAAATCTATTTTTGTTCTGTTTTGTTTTACAGGCAATTGTCCTGTATTTTTACTTTCTTCTATATGTAATATAGAGAAAGTATTGGATTCGCGAAAATTTTCGACCTCCGTTTTTTGACGGATCTACACGTTTTGGGATGTCCTGAACACGAATTGATAGTTTTTAAAAAATGTCTGTCTGTGTGTCTGTCTGTCTGTCTGTCTGTCTGTGTGTCTGTCTGTCTGTCTGTGTGTCTGTATCATTTTTTTGTGGACGCTGTATCTCACGAACCAATGAATGAAATTTAACCAAACTTGGTATTTAGTTGCACCCTGACATGAACTGGTGCCCATTAGATTTGGGGATCAATAGCTCAACAGGTGGCGCTGTGATCGCATTTTATAGGACAAAATTCCGTATAAATGGGCATAATGAGAGTTATTTTAAACTTGTGATTGTAAAATTAATATGAATTTTTGATAATAGTAGTAGTTAACTAGGAAAAAAAATTTGTGCATGGGGGGGCATCGGTTCCCCCCCTGGGGGGGAAGTACCCCCCCGGGGGGGTTAAATTTTGAAGATGGGTATCATTCGAAAGATCTCGTCAATACCTTTAAAACGAATGGTTGAACCATAAATCTGTGATAATTTAAAACAAAGTTATCGATTTTTTTTTACTTTTAACAAAAAAAAAACTTAGAAAAAAAAATCGTTTTTTTTTTTTTTTTTTTTTTTTTTTTTTTTAATATTGTTACTGATTGAATATGTATAGGAAAATATAGAAGAAAGTCTTGTGGTGGCCACAACATACTAGTTACAAGTGTAAATGTTTATTTGGCAACAGATTGTTTAAGTTGTCATCTTCTGTTCTTAATTTTAGTTATTTTTCTTTCTTATATTGCTGTTATTTTTTTTTTTTTAGCAACGAATTGTATAAGTTGCATTTATATTGTTTTAGTTCATATTTTTTTTTCAAGTGTAATTTTCTTCCAAGTTCTAAATAAATGCCGTCTGGTTTTTCTGGGTCGGTTCCTTTGGCTGGGGCTTCGCTGGTGGTGATAGGTACTTCTCTCCCGCCACCCTTCGGGCTTCGGCTGGCCACAAACCTTCGGGTTGGCCGGTGTTTTGGGGCGTATCCCACAGTTTGTAGCATAATCCTAAGAGAAGTACAGCATATTTCTATTAGTAATCTCGAAACTAAGTCATAGCATCTACGTGTACTAGATTTGTAATTACATAATAACACAATTATGCAACATTATTATATACAATTTTTTATTATGAGTTGTAACTACCATGAATAATTTACGGGAAAAAAAATACTGGTGTATATTATTCACAATTAAACATTTATTATATGACGAAAAAATATTTTTCGAAATATCTAAGTCTCAAAGTTTTTGAACTTTTTAAAAGTAGTTACTAAAATCGTTGCGAAAAATCCATTAGGAGGTAAACAATAATTACTAAACATACCATTCGTAAAAAAAAAAAAAAAAAAAAAAAAAAAAAAAGAAGTTGCTTGTAAACTAAATTTGTTTAAAAACCAAATTCAGTTATTTTACAAAAAAATATAAGATTTTTTTAAATTTTAAATATTATGTTGTATTACGTCTTTTTTTTTTTTTTCCTTTGAGAGAATATTTCAAAGTTTGTGATAGAGCATAACATTTTATTTTTATATTTGTTTTTTGAATTTTTAAAAGTGTGGGTTCCCAAGTAGCACAGGAACGTTCTGTGAACGTCTAATAACGGTTTCAATAGTTCAAACACCGTGTTTCGTGTCAAAAGAACGTTCTAAAACACGTTCAGAAATAGTATTATTTAGAACGTTCTGAAAATGTTTGATTTGTACCATCTATAAAACGTACAATTCTAGTTCTATATAGAACGTTCAAGTGTGACACCGTCATAACACGTTCTGTAACAGTGTAATTATAACGAATATGACAAAATGACTTTTTAGTACTATTGGTTGGGAAACTAGGTTAATCTTTAAAATTTTTGACTTCAGCTTTTGATTTTTTTACACGTTTTGTGGCGTGAGGAATCCGGAAGTCAAAAGGTTGGTATGGTATCTGTTAATGTGTATCGGCACCTGTTAGTGTGATAGCCCGTTAGTTCATGTACACGATATCTCAAGAACAAATGATTGCAGAGAGATCGGACCAGTTTTAAAATATCACTTATGATATTGATAAGAATCTTACTGAGAGATTTGCAACATTCTAATTTAAAAACTTCGTAAGTTATTCGAAATTTATAATTTTTAGCATGATAGAGAATAGAGCATTTTTTACATTTTCAGTTTAACGTTTTGTTAGCACGTCAGTAAAGAATGCTTCCCAATAATCAGTAGCGGTGAGGTGAAAAAAAATTACAAAATTTTAAACTCATGGAAAAATTTTGTGGATTTTGTATTTCAGGAATCAATGTATGGAATTCGACCAAACTTGTTACAATATTAGATCTTGCCCTAAATTGGAGTTTATTTGAATTTCATTTGGGATATATCGCCCGATAGATTACGGTGCTATGCAATGAAACCCTCCATTTATGGGACGGCTATATCTCAGCTTCTATAGTGTACAAATGTATTAAACATGATATATTGGCATATATCATCATAACCTCTGCTAATGCAATTTGGATGTATACATTGTCCAACAGGTGGCGTTGCTAATCTGCAATTTAATCATTTTAACGGAAAGGCAATATTTTAACTCTTGTGATTTAACAATAAATTTTGTGTTACACTGAAGTTATAAGTGAAATCGATTTTATGTAAAGCTTTACTGGTCCATTTTGGATGCACATCGGCCAACAGGTGGCGTGGCTATGTTGCAATTTAATCTCATAACGGAAACGAAAAATCTCAACTTCTGTAATTTATAAATATTGTAAATTTGGTAAGTGAAATTAATATTACGTAAAACTCTACAGATTGCCTTTGGGTGCATATCGGACGACAGGTGGCACTGCCACGTTCCAATATTTTCCATTCACAGAAAGGCTATCTATCAGCTTCTGTAATATATATACTCACCAAACCTTCTGCGTGACATACATTTGATATATATTATTGATTAAATTTGGCTGTATAACGAGTAATAGTCAAACAGTTTTTTTATTATTATTATCATTCATAGGACATTGTTTTTTCCCCTAGGAATAAGTATACATCATCCCTGGGGGATGGGGGAAGGGTGGATAAAAATTTTCACTATAATTATCTTTCAAAAGAATTCGATATCACTTTTAAAACGAATAATTGAAACATCGTTTTCTGATGATTTAAAACAAATTTACCGTTTTTTTTTGCTTTTTTTTTTTTCATTTGTAATAATAATAATAATAAACCTTTAGAAAAATACATTTTCTAAGATCTTCTATACAGCATAAAAATGATTGTCTTCTGTCATGAAAATCTATGCATTCCCCAGACCCAAAGTTTAGATACAAAAAGCTAATCACGGATGTTATTGAATAAGTAATATAGTGCTTTACGCGAGTTTCAAAGAAAATCACGGGAAAACTCCGAAAACCTAAGTCGACGAGCGTGACCACGAATCGAAGCCAACACTTCCCGTCTGTAAGGTTCGAGAGTTGAACCTCGCGGTCTCTAATACTCATCGGGAAGTTACAGAATGAGTTTTTTTCTTCTTTTCTTTAAGCATAATTTTAAACTTTTATTATATTTTATTTATGATTCTATTTAAGTTTAAATGTTACTGATAAATTATCAATATTGATAATGTTGTTAAATCGTTACTCTGTTTGATTGTTCTTATTTTATTTTATTTATTTTCACTGAATATTTTATTCAATACTAAAATATACACTAAAACAAAATATGCTTTTCCGTTTAATTCGAGATTTTAAAATGGAAAAATAAAGTGATCTCATAAGTTTTTCAAATACTTTATAAAAATTTAAATAATTGTTTAACTCAGCTCCATTTTTCCTTAAAATATTGACCATATTTTTTCTACAGCTATAAATGCTTAATAAATTTATGTTTCAAACGTTGAACTTTGAAACATGATTATTCCGGATGTAAGAGGGGAAGAGCAGATGAAACTGACATCTGTGGATTGCATTTATTTAATTCTCGCTGACCGTGCAAATTCAAAGGTCTTGGGAATGTCGTGCCGTTATGTGAAGCGGTAATTTTAAAACGTGTAATGTAATCTGTTCTGTTCAGTTTTCGCGTTATAATGACTTGGATAAGCTTTAGAAAAGGTAAAAATGTAATATTTTTAACCTGTAATATTCTCTATTTTCTATTTATTAAAGTCTTATTTTAATATCAATTAAACAATCATTTTCATATCTGCGTAAGTTCTTAAGCCTAACATTTGATACTTGTCAGTAGCGTTGTATCGCAGAAAAAACTGCTCCTGTTACAGAAAACCGCTTAGAAATTATGGATTCATTTTATTAATTCAGTCTTCTGAGATGTAAATTGTTAAAATGACTATTTTTGGTTATTATGCTTCTGAATGAAGTAACATAAAGAATTTAAAAGATGAGAGCTAATTTTAAGTGAATGCCCTTCCAGACTGCTCATTATGTATTTTAAAATGCTAGTTGGAAGGGTGTTTTCTTGGAGAAATTCTTATGAAGAAAATGAGGAAGGTATGTAATTCTTTTTTTTTCTTTTCTTTTTAAATTCTGAAGTATTTATTTAATGTTTATATGATAATATATATACAATCTAGGTTATGCAAATTGCATATTTTTAAAATAATATCCTAAGTTTCACCGACTTACAATTTTAAATATCTCTTTACTGTTATTTATTAAATAAAATATATGAAATTGTTTAACTGCATAATAAAACAAAGATTCAATTCAATTTTATTCCACATCTTTATAAAAAAAGATATTCTGCTTAAAAAAAAGGACAATTTACTATATTATTTATTAATACTAATAATATTTACATTTATCAATTATTTAATATGCCATGATAGCATAATTACATCAAATGAGGTAAAAATTGCGTTGACTCAATTTAAAGAAATTTAAACATTTAAAAAATACCAATTACATTGCCATGTGGAATAAATTTAAATACCTGCAAACATCATTTTTGTAAACTGCTGCTGTAAACTGAAAATATGTATGCACACATGCACTGAAATTTAAAAATATGAAGTATGTTAAATATTTTAGAAAAATATTATGATTAAATATATATATATATATGTATTTAAGTATTTGGACATTTTTAAAATTTCCTCCTTCTAACTAATTTTTAATTTTTTGTTTCAATTTCTTATTATTATAAATTAACAATATATTCTAAACTCAATTATATATTATTTTAGCGGTGTATTGGTACATTCATTTTTTAAATTATTTTTTATGTTGAAATATTAAAACTTTCTATAAACTTCAGCATTCAAATATATTTATAAACTATCCATGGGCTTACAAAGTAGTACCCAGAAATGTTTAGAATATACAGGGTGCAAAGTCGAGAGCAGGCCTTTATTTGCGCAACAATTGGTCTCAAACGTCCTCCAATAAGAAAATGTATTTAAAAAAAAAAATGTAAGAATTCATTATATGACATGTTTAAATTTAAAAAATCAATTTACTAAAAATCACAAAAACTGATAATTTTTATACAATTTTCATGACACTAATAGTGAAAGTTGAGTTCTAACCTAAAAAATATAACACAAAAAGTTTCACTTTTGTGCACCCAAAATTGTCTGAGATAGTTAGTTTCAAAATTTAGGATTATTTCGCATTTTCTCGGGCTTTATTAAAAAGTCAATGAAAATTTCTTTAATAAACCCAGGGAAAATGCAAACAAAGTCCAATTAGGATTTTTAAACCGATCCCTTATTGAAGGCCGAAATATGTTAGAAAATCCAAACTTTAAATATCATGTTCCATTTTGGGAGAATAGAAATGAAACTGTTTGTTAGGATGAGTGTCAGTTTTCTATATATGATTATAGGGATCTGGGACTATGTAAAAATTTAGTTCTTGCAATTTTGAAAAAATAGATATTTTAAATTTAAACATGTTATACCACAAATGCTCATATTCTTTAAAACATTTTGTAACTGAAACTATATATTTGCGACCAATAGTTGCGGAGATAAAGGTATTCTCGTCACAATGCTTTGCACCCTGTATTTAAAAAAAAAAAAAAAAAAAAAAAAAAAACATATATATATATATATATATATATATGTATGTATATATATATATATATGTATATATATATATATATATGTATGTATAAATGAATTTTTAATCTTAGTTAAAGCCAAGCAACAGATATAAGATCCCTGAAACCACATAGGTCAATGAGAAGGAAATTACAACAAATTTAAATAACCTGGGGAGACTGATTGTGATTTATTGAAACATTTATATTTTATTTATTGATTTTTATTTTATTTAACTTCAGTCTAATCATAAATTTATTCCTATATTGTTAGTTGCAATTTTAATAATTTTGCCGGTGCGTAAAAACCACATGAAACTCAAATCAAAAAATACAAACAAGCAACGAGGAAATAAAAAATTAAGACAGCATTTTAAACATTTTTTGTAGGAAAAGCTTAGAATGGTAGAAAAAAAAAAAAAAAAAAAACTCGTCAAGGGTGACCCTTTTCGTCGTTGAGCACCAATGTACGATTTCGTTCGTTAGCAGCTATAATAGCAAATTGCTAGCGGGCACCCTATCGTACAAGAAATTAATTGAAGTTAGAAATGAAGAATAAATTGGAATAAATTATTTACTTCAAGAAATCAGAGAATCAAACAGAAAACAACCATGAAAAACAAACATTAATCATAGGATGACGCATTCGGAATCACAAGGATTAAAACAAGCAAAATAAATCAAGAGTTTTGTTGTATATAGCAGATGAAGAATAATGATACAACACAGCAACAGGGATATAAATTACTTTTTTTAAAATTCAAATATTGTTTGAGAAATTTTAACATACTTACTATTACTTTAATTTCAACGTATATGCATGAAAAATTCCATATTTTATGACTGTAATTCCCAAAAAGTGTCATAACGTGCCTATATCCCTTTAAAAAATTTCTTAAATTTTTACATTTTTAAAAAATTTCTTTTTTCCCCTAATCTGAAGATAATGGCGTTATAGTATTAATTAAAAAACTTTGAATAAACACCATAAAATGCAAGAACTCGCAACTGCTACAAACAAAGCACGGCTTCTACAAACAAAGCGGCAACGCATTCAACACACTCAACGTGCTTGTTTGCAGCTCTCGTGCCTACAATGTTCGCCTGATGAAGGGTTGTGTCTTCTTTTGACCCGAAATAGTTGGTGCGAGTTCTTGCATTTTATGGTGTGTATTCAAAGTTTTGTAATTAATACTACAACTTCATTATCTTCAGATTAGGGGAAAAAAAGAAATTTTTAAAAAATGCAAAAATTTAAGAAATTTTTTAAGGTATAAAGAGACGTTATGACACTTTTTGGGGAAAACTGTCATAGAATATAGAATTTTTGATGCATATACGTTGAAATTAAAGGAATAGTAAGTATGTTAAAATTACTCAAACATTATTTGAATTGAAAAACAAAAGTAATTCATATCCCTGTTCATGTGTTGTATCATTATTCGTCATCAGCTATGTAAATTTTACTTCTAAACGCTCGTACTGAGGTGGTTTTTTATAATGACGTCATCATTTTTTTTTTTTTTTTTAACTACACTATTTTAGAACGTTTACAGTACGTTTTCTGGAACGTTCTGAAAATGTGTATAACGTTTTGAAAACGTTCTAAAAACGTTTAGAACGTTCTGAGACCGTATACATAGAACGTTCTCAGAACGCTTCTATAACACCGATGGTGATAGTTACACGTTCATTGAACGTTCTCTGAACCGTACTATTGTACATCTTCAAGATGGACAAATAGACGTCTATAGCACGTTCAATGGGAACGTTCTTAGAACGTGTTTGCAGAACAATTTTTGAACGTTCAGAGAACGTTTCGGTGCTGCTTGGGTTACTTCTTTATTTTACACTAATAAGAAAGATCTCTTTAGTGTCTTTTTTATTGTAAAATATGCTTTAATTACATATTTATGAAAAATTTCTCTGACTATATTTTTCTTCATTTTTAAATTCCTCTTTCTTTCTTTCTTTTTTTTTTTTTAACACGCTTTTATTAGCTTCACCTGTATAGTGCAAGCACGTTTCCTACGCCTAGCAGTGAGAACGAGTCCACAATCATTGAGGGGTGACAAGTTGACCGACAGGTTGGGATTTAGTAAACTTCCAGTCATTCGCGCGGTGTTCCCTTATCGCTTATTTTCTCTCAACGGAAAAATTATTTCTCGTTCAGTCCGTACATGCGCAGAGGCTTCCATGGTCGCAAGAAACGTGGTTAAAGATTATGTATGTTTGTATGTATGTATGTAACAACTCTGGGAGCAAACAAAAAATCTATATTGTAAAAAAAGACTTTTCCTACGTGAACTCTGTGGCTGTGAGGTAAAGCTCCGCGCTACGAACCTAAAGGTCTAACTTTCGAGCCCAGTCTGGGGAGATTTTTTAAAAATGGTTTTTGCTTAATTCTAAATTATTCTAATATGAAAATTGAATGACTTTTTAATTTTGTCAAAAATAGAAAATTTAAATTTTAAAATAGTCTTAAAAGAAAATAATTTTATGCATAATTTGAATGTTAAATATATTCAACATTAAAAGTATTCGAGAAACTCAATCTTTAACTTTTAATTTTACGGTCAATACTACTTTTTTCACAGGTTGGTTGTATGTTTCATACAACGTAAAACTACTGGCGATACATCATTCATTGTCTAAATGTTTTTTTTTTTTTTTTTTTTTTTACGGGCATTGTCTGGAATCTCTGCTGCCGGGCTTTTCCCATAATTTTACTGCAATAGTTTTAACAGTGCATGACTTTCTCTTACTCTGCATTCTAATACTATAAGGATAGATATTTTATGCTTTTTAGTTCACATTTCAATAAAAGCGTGTTCTTTAAGTATAATTTTATTATTTCTCTTTTTTGAAATAATTAACTTCTGTAAAAATAGCATCAATTTAAATAGAAAATACAAAAATATGAAATAAAAAGCTAATTAAAATCTGCCTTTCTTTATAAATTCTCGCAAACATGAGTTACTTCATCTTACCAAACAACAACAATTTATAACTGACTTAGATTCTAAAGGTTTTAAGTTTAAATAATATACTCATGTCTGTGAAAATTGCAACACCAAGAAGGAGTGGTAATTTCAGAAGGATATTTATTGGGCACATATGTTATAGTAGAAAGAACAATTCATTAAAATTTCAGGAACATTGGAGTAATATGTACTGAGAAAACAGTACATAAAGCAGCGACCTCTGTGAGCAATGACAGCACTTATCTGCCTAGACATTGAATCAAACAGCGATTGGATGACATGTACGGATAAAGCACTTCATGGAGCTTCAACACAATGCCACAATTCATCGATCGTAGTCACTGGTGAGTGGTGGGGGGGGCAGTCGCATTTCAATGATTAAACGGTCATTTTCATTGGTGCGAGATCAGGAGAACGCGCTGGCCAGAGCAACAGTCGAACACATTCTGCATCAACGAAGGTCCGGACAATACGGACAACTTACGGTCGTGCATTGTCCTGATTAAGTATTGCGCTTCGGAAACCTTGAATATAGGGCAGAGCGACGGGCCTTAACTCGTCAGAAATGTAATGGCTGGTATTCAGAGTGGCGGGAATGCAAATAAGAGGTGATCGAGACGTGTATGCAATGGTATCGCATACCATGACTCTAGGTGGTGACCCAGTATGCACCTACCAGAAGTTTGATTACCCTCAAAACTGCATCACTAATATAGGCGCCTTTAATGTGTGATCAACGACAAACCTGGACGCAGGAATGGCGTAAAGTCGCCTTTCAGACAAATCACAATCCTGTTTACAGCATCAGGATTGCCTTATCCGTATTTAACGGTATTATGAATAATGCACATTGCCAGCTGGAATTCGACATCGTCACACAGTCCATCCCCTGCAGTAATGGTATGGGGTCCTATTGGATACACGTCTCGATTACTTCTTGTTCGCATTCCCGGCACTCTGAATAGCGGTCATTAAATTGCTCATGAGTTAAGGCCCGCCCAACTGCTCTATATTCAAGGCCTCCGTAGCACAATATTTAAGCAGGATAATGCACGACCGCAAGTTGTCTGTATTGTCTGGACCTTCCTTGATACAGAATGTGTTCAAACGTTGCTCCGGCCAGCGTGTTCTTCTGATCTCGCACCAATGAAAATGACTGTCTAATCGTTGAAAAGAGAGTAGCCCGCCACCACTTACCAGTAACTACGACCGATGAAATGTGGCATCCTGTTGAAGCTTCATGAAGTGTTGTACACGAATATGTCATTCAATTGCTGTTCGATTCAATGCCTCGACAGATAAGTGTAATTATTTATCCTAGAGGTCGCTGCTTTATGTACTGTTTTCTCAGGATATATTACTCCAAACTTCCTGAAAATTTAATCAATTGTTCTTCCTACTATAATGTATGTAGCCAAGAAATATCATTCTTATTTTCGCATTCCTTCTTAGTGCTGCAATTTTCACAAACATGAGTGTATATAACAAATGAGTATGTTTCAAGTAACTTTTTGATATCACAGCGATTTAAGTCTATTAGTTACGGAACAGATTAAACTTATTTTAGCCCTGTTGAATTGATCAACTGTATATTACTCGTTAATGCCAAATCGTAAATTTTTTTGCGTATGGTTAACGTGTCAAATATTCAGTGAAGCTCATCTTATTGCATTTATTTGCACTTTATTTTATTTTTATTTATTTATTTTAACGTTATTACAATTGCATATTATGTTCACAGATGTGATAACTTCATCAGGCGCGCATATTAAATTATTGTATGCGAATATAGGAAAGTTTTTGTAAATCTGTAATCTTAAAGCTAAGAAATAACAGATTTATAATATAGGGCACAACAGCAGCCGAGTGTACCTGCGTAGCTGGCACACGAGAGGTGCCGGGTCCGATCCCAGATCGCGCTGGTCGGCCCAGCCGTTCAGAATTTTCTGCGGTTTTCTCCGAAACTTGAGTAAATACGGACTAGGACCCCTTAGAAAAACCCCCGCAGGAGACACACTCCCTCAGGCCTAGGACCCTAAAGCAGTCAATCCACACTACTCAACCCAAACTATATTTATAATATAAATCCAAGAGATCTATTCAATAAGAAATAAAGATGCGTATGAGTACAATCTTTTAAAAAATTATTTAATAATTTTATTTTTAAATAGAAAACAAGTTTTTTAATAAAATAGTCTAAATTTTATTTAACCCTTTTTTCACAAATAAATTTTATAAAATAATATAATCTTCTACGTTCTTTTTATTCAAAATTTATATTGTTTTGTGTTTAATCGAATTAATCAATGTAATAGGGCAGGGAATAATAAATAGTAATATTTATGAAAAAAGTATTTCGAAAAATAAATAAATAAATAAATAAATAAATAAATAAATAAAAATAATTTGTTAGATTTTCTCACCTAGCTAACTTTCCAATTTTTTAATTAAAATTTTCTGATGTGTCACTCACACGACTTTCTCTTACCCTGAAATTTAATACTATAAACACAGATCGGAGATTAAGAGGTAAGATAACGAGTACTGTTATGTAAATCTACGTTACACAAATCAAATTATGCTTCGGAAGAGTTTTATATGATAATTAGTTCTGTGTGAAAGGGGGGGGGGTTCCCGTTTCATTAATGCACCTACATTTATATAGAATTTAATTCTGTTATTAAAATTAAAAGTTTACTTAAAATTATACAGACAATTTTCACACGCAACAGTTATTGAAACTTATCAATCTTGATCAAACTTTTCCAGCAACAAACTTATATTAACTTGAAAATACAGCATTTTGATCTCCTAAAATTATTCGTTTTTAAGTTACTCTAAGAGACACAGACAAAGATCAAACGTTAAAAAACTTGATTGCGGTAATCAGGAAGCCCCAAAACGTGTAAATATACAAAAAACAAGCGATGAATATTTAGCTTAAAACATACATTATTTACCATATTTCTATGAGGAAGCCCGAACAACTTTCCTGGAAATGGTAAAATATTATTAGTAAAGTACATCCACTAACAACAAATAAATAGTGTGTTGTGGCTACCACATGACTTTCTTCTATATTTTCCCATACAAATTCATTCAGTAAAAATAATTTATTAAAATAATTTTAAAAAGTTATCTTCCATGATAATGCAGACGATTTCCATATTAGAGAAGTAATATAACACACAAAATAAAAAAAAATAAAAAATAAATAAAAAAGTCAAATTTCTTCTCAATATTACATTTTTTTTTTTTTTTTTTTTTTTTTTTAATGAAAAAAAAAAAAAAAAAAAAAAAATCGATAACTTTATTTTAAATTATCGCAGATCGATGGTTCAACCATTCGTTTTAAAGGTATTGGCGAGCTCTTTTGAAAGATATCCACCATGAAAATTTACTCCCCTCGAGGGAGGACTTCTTCCCAGGGGGGAGGCGAGGCTCCTACATACACATTTTTTTTTCTCAGTTGACTATCTCTATTACAAAAAATATATATTCGTTTCATTTGGTTTAATGCAGTCTTTAGATGTTAAACTCGATTTACCTGCAATATCCCCCACAGACGTAATGTATTTGAATAAATTTGAGTGTTCCTGTACACGAACCATTTGCTTCATCTCAATGAAAAGCATCCCTATATGATACACATTTAGAATACCGAGTTTGAAATTTCTGCTACTATTTGTTCTTGAGATATGCAGATAACACACACAGAGAGAGACAGACAGACACACACACACGGACCATTCGCTAAAAATATGATTTTCTTATTCAGGGGACCTTAGAACATGTAAATATAACAAAAACTCGCTTTCGAAAATTTGACCCTAAAACAATACTTTCTCTACCTTATGAATAAGTGAAAGTAAAAGAAAAAAAAAAAAAAATCATAAATCCTCGTATTTACAATTGAACACTGAACACGAAATATGTGAATATGTGAATATGCTGACGAAAAGAAAATTCTTATTTGGTATTTCAATATATTCTATATTTATTTGCCGAAATTTAATGAGAAAATTTCAATTAAAAAGTTATTTTAGTTTTTAATCCTATTCGCAATTTAGAGTATAATGTTGTTCATATTATTTAAGATTTAATTTTAATTTAGTTATTGTATTTAATTTTAGAAGAGAATGAGTTAATATAATAAAACTCCATTAGATAAAATAAGTGTATCCCAGCTGTTTAATTATCAAATAAATATAAAATTGTAAGTTAAACACTTCTGAGATCAATTAAGGGAGTTAAATATGTAGACTGAATTTTCATTCAGATTTGCTTATCTTATATGATAACTTCGAAGTCACACAATCATTATATCGCGATTATCATTTCCTATAAAAATAGTTTTTCTTAAAATTATAATCATACATTAATATATCGATTTCGATAGTTCTCAGTTACATTTACGTACGTTTCTAAGTTAATAAAAATTATTAAAAAAATGCAAAATGAACTTATTAAAATTGAAAGAAATAATATTATAGTTTAAAAAAATTAAAGAACACGCTTTTATAGAAATGTGAACTAAAAAGCACAAAATATCTATCTTAGTATTAAAATGCAGGGTAAGAGAAAATCGGGTGAGTGACACACCATAATATTTACATACATTTAAATCTTTAATTAAAATAATTTAGAATTAAACAAAAACCATTTTTAAAAAATCTCCCCTGACTGGGGTCGAACGCTAGATCTTTAGGTTCGTAGCGCGGAGCTATACCTTAACACCACGGCGTTCACGTAGGAAAAGTCTTTTTTTACAATATATATTTTTTGAAAAAATATATCCCATTTAGAGACACTTTTTAAAAAAGACACGTGTAACGTTTTAAATTAATAAATAAAACACTTTAAAACACGTATAAAAGTTTTAAAAACATTTAATTAAAAAGTACATGTTTCTAACATGTAGTTTTTAATTAAATGTTTTTAAAATTTTATGCGTGTTTTAAAGTGTTTTATTTATTAATATATTTTTTGTTTGCTCTCAGAGCGGTTACAAACATACAAACATACATACAAACATACATACATACATACATACATACATCCATACAGGTGAAGCTAATAAAAAGCGTGTTAAAAATAAAGCTTGTATTACTTTTCTTATTTCTAAAATAAATATATTTTAATTGTTTTGAAATATAAATATTGATGATATCAAGTTATTGTATTACTAATTGTTTTGCTGATACAAGGTATATTGAATAATTTTTTAGATTTTATTTTATTTAAATGTCCCGTAAATTAATGATCAACAGTGTTGCAAATATATTTTTTACAAAACCTATGCGAACTGAAGTTAATCTTTGTCTTATAATGAAACTAGTTAATCACGTGAATTGGAATGTCTTGGGGATCTCAGAAACGGCTCTAAGGATTTTAATGAAAGTTTGGGGTTAGATGTTTTTTAGGGTGAAAAAGCGATTGGGCATATCCTCATCTTCAGAAAAAGTTCCCGTTCACTGTTAACACAATATTGACCAGTTGCAACATATCTCAGAAATCGAGGTTTACTCGGAAGTGGATATAAGGATTTTGATGGGGTGCTAAATAGTTTGTGGTTATCCCCATCTTTAGAAAAATTCGCGGTCGCTTTAAACTGTTTACTCGCTGGTTGCACCATCGGCAAAAATTGGGTTTACTCGGGAATGGGTGTAATATAATTTTGATGAAAGTAACATATTAAAAAACTAAAAAATCGTTTATATTGTTCTGAAAATATTAGCTTTTTAAACAAAAGGACTTTGAAATAATTTGCTTAGAACTTACATGTCATCCTAACTAAGTAAAAAAACAGATCTGGAGGTAATCTGAAGGTATTTGGAATAAAAATAAAAAAATCTACAGAAAAAACTGCAGTTTCGAAGCAAGTATCCCCCCCCCCCGCCCCCGTAAACGTCTTATTGCTTCAAATAACCACAGATTATTTACAGTTTTGTTTTTTTGCTCTTTTTTAATTTTTTGTTTTTTTTTAGCAGGGTTGCCGGAAAAAGTATAAATTCACCTTCCCCCCTTTTTGTGGAAATGTTAAACATTTATATAGCGTAAAAAAATGAGGCTTTTATTGTATTTTTAAAATTAAATTTCTGTTTTATTTACACATTTTGAGATCCCCTGAATCTAAAAATCCCGTTTTTAGCGGTTTGTCTGTGTGTGTGTGTGTCTGTTATCAGCATATCTCAAAAACAAATTATATCAGATAGTCCTAAAATGGTATTCTAAATGTATATGATATAGGGATGCTACACTAAATTTTTCGTTGAGATTAAAAAAAAAAAAAAAAAAAAAAAAAAAAAAATGGTTCGTGTACAGGGACACCCAAGAGAATTCAAATACATTACGTCTATGGGAAAAATTGCAGATAAGTAGAGTTTAACATCTATAGATTGCACTAAACCAAATGAAGCGAATACATATATATTATATAGATAAAAACATGTTTCGTGTAGAATATGGTATAGAAATCATTCACTGTTCATTTACAGGGCTACATAAAATAACTAGATTATAGTACGACAATACTTGAAAATGGATGGAAGTGTACTTCAGGTTGTGTACTTCAGGAAGTGTACTTCATGATTAATATAACATTATATTTATGTGCACCATATGATGTTCTTTCAGGAGATATACACGGCTGACATTATTTAAGTCATAACATTCTTTTTTATTGCTAGTGGATGTGCTTCACAATACTATTTTACCATGTCCAGGATATCTGCTGATGAATTGAAATTAATTCTTCATAGCCATATAGTAAATAATGTAGTTTCTTAAGCTAAATATTCATCTCTTTGTTTTTTGTAAATTTACATGTTTTGAAGACTCCTCGATACCGAAGTCAAGTTTTTAACGTTTGATCTTTGTCTGTGTTTGTTAGAATAAATTAAAAACAAATAATTTCAGGCCATCCAAATGTTGTATTTTGAAGCTAATACATTTGTTACTAGAAAGTTTTGTTCAAGATTGATAAGTTTCAAGGAATGTTGCATGTGAAAGTTGTCTGAATAATTTTAAATGAGCTTTTGAATTTAATAACAGATTTGAATTCTACATAAATGTAGATACAATAATGAAACCGGGGGTTGAGGGTGGGGCCCACAGAGAATAATTTGTCAAATAAAGCTCTTCCGAAGTCTAATTTGAATTGTTTTATCATAGGTTTGCATAACAGTTCTCGTTATCTTACTCCTTAATCTCCAATCTGTACTTATAGTATTAAATTTCAGGGTAAGTGAAAGTCGTGTGAGTGACACGCCAGATTACTTATTTATATGCATAAAAGCATGTCTCATGTAGAATATGGTATAAAAATCATTCACTGTTCGTTTGCAGAGATACATAAAAGAACTAGATTATAATACAACAATATTACTTGTAAATTGATGGAAGCGTACTTTAGGTTGTGCTGTGTGTTATTAATATAGGATTATAATTATGTGCACCATGTGATGTGTACATAACTTTCAGAAGATACACAGGGCTGCCAATATTTTAGCCATAACATTCTTTTTACTTTCTATTACTCACAAGGTAGAGAAAGTATTGTTTTTGGGTCAAATTTTCGAAAATGAGATTTTGTTATATTTTTTCACGTTTTGGGGGGTCCCTTGAATAAGAAAATAATGTTTTTTGCTGTTGGTCTGTGAATCTGTCTGTATGTGTGTCTGTCTGTTATCAGCATATCCCAGGAACAAAGTATTGTTTTAGTGTCGATAATTATTGTTTTAGGGACAAATTTTTGAGCGTGAGTTTTTGTTATATTTATATGTTTTGAGGTTACCTGAGTACGAAAATCATGTTTTTAGCGAATGGTCTGTGTCTCTCTGTCTGTCTGTGTGTCTGTTATCAGCATATCTTAAGAACAAATAGTAGCAGAAATTCCAAACTTGGTATTCTAAATGTGTATCATATTAGGATGCTACACTAAACTTTTCGTTGAGATCAAGAAAATGGTCCGTGTACCCATTGGAATCCAAATACATTACGTATATAGGGATGATTGCAGGTAAGTAAACTTCAAAATCAATAGATTGCACTAAAACAAATGAAACGTACATACATATATCATATGCGTAAAAACATGTTTCCTGTATAATACGGTATGGAAATCATTCACCGTTCGTTTACAGGGCTACACAAAAGAACTAGATTATAGTACGACAATATTTGAAACTTGATGGAAGTGTATTTCAGGTTGTGCTGTGTTTTATTAATACAGTATTATATTATTTGCACCCTTTGATGTGTACATAACCTTCAGAAGATATACAGAGCTGCCAATATTTAAGCCATGGCATTCTTTTTTATTGCTAGTGGAAGTGGTTTACTATAATATTTTACGATGTCCAGGAAAGCGCCTCAGGAATTGAAATTAATTCCTGATAGCAATATGGTAGGTAAATAATGTATTTTTTAAGTTAAATTTTCATCTCTTGGTTTTTTGTATAGATACACGTTTTGAGGCTTCCTAAATACCGAAACGTTTGATCTTTTACTGAGCCTATTAGAGTAAATTAAAAACAAATAATTTCAGGCGATCTAAATGTTGTATTTTAAAGTTAATACATTTGTTACTAAGAAAGTTTGATCAAGATTGAAAGGTTCAAGGAATAATGCATGTTAAAGTTGTCTGAATAATTTTAAATGAACTTTTGAAATTAATAACAGGTTTCACTTCCGTATAAATATAGGAATAATAATGAAGCGGGGATTGAGGGGGCAATAGTCCCTCTCACATAGTATTATTTGTCAAATAAAGCTATTTCGAACCCTAACTGGAATTATTTTAATATAGGTTTAACATAGGGTAACATAGCAGTACTCGTTATGTTACCCCTTAATCTCCAATCTGTATACATAATACTAAATTTTAGGGTAAGAGAAAGTCGTGTGAGTGACACACAAGATTATTTTGTTTGTAAGTCGAAGTGCTTCATTATAATATTTTACCTTGTCCAGGAAAGTTGTTCTGGAATTGAAATTAAGTCCTCATAGCCCTATGATAAATGATGTATTTTTTATGCTAAATTTTCATCACTTGGTTTTTTGTATATTTACGAGTTTTGGGGCTTCCTGAATACCGAATTCAAGTTTTATAATTTATCTTTGACTGTGTCTGTTACAGTAAATTAAAAACAGATAATTTCAGGCAATCAAAATGATGTATTTTGAAGTTTATACGTTTGTTACTAGAAATGTTTGTTCAAGATTGATACATTTCAAGGAATGATGCGTGTGAAAGATGACTGAATAATTTTAAATACATTTTGAACTTAATAACAGATGTGAATTCTGCATAAATGTAGATACAATAATGAAACGGGGGGTTGAGGGGGTGGCAGCCCCCTCATAAAGAATTATTTTTCAAATAAATCTATTTTGAAGCCTAATTTAAATTGTTTTAACATAGGTTTACATAACAGTAATGGTTACCTTAACTCTTAATATCCAATCTGTTCTTATAGCATTAAATTTCTGGGTAAGAGATTATTTGTTTCCGGAATGGACGTTTTAAAATTTCATGTAAAATCAGAAAACGTACTTAAAAATTTATAGAAAATTGAATAAAGATTTATTTAATTATTTTTACTTTTTTTAAATATCTTTTTGAAAAAAAAAAAAAAAAAAAGGTATTTAAATATAAGAATTTGTCATCAGAAAAACTTATTAATGTGCTATAGCAGTTACAATTAATGCTAATTACTTTTTATTTGAAGCTTTTGATTGATTTAAAAATTAGTTTGGTTCGGTTTCCATCAATGTGTGGTCATTTTATTCACTCTATGGCGGCTGGGGCATACGTGTTAAAATGAACTCAAATTCTTATGAATATCCATCTTTAAACAGATATTTGAATCCGGCACCTGACAATTCAGGGTTAGAGGGATTCGGCTCCAATTGGACTTATTTTGATCTAGATAAACCGTTAATGAGCAAATACTGTATGTTTTTAAATCTCTAATCCCTTTATTGTTTTTGATTCAAGCTATGTTAACCAGTAATCTAAATGCACTATACATAAATTCTAAATCCTTTTTTCTGCTTCTTCCCCTTTTCCCACCCTCCTCTTTTCTTTGCGTTTTTGTTTTTTAAAAGTTATAGCTTCTTTGTTCTTAACAATTATAGAAAAATACATGCACAATTTACTGTTTAATCTTTTATATTGCAATAGTGTTCCAATTTTAATATCATAAAATTATGCATAAAATTATTCTTTTCCGAAAATAAATGATTGATATTGGTATAGTTATTCATTAGAATTCTAGATGTTATTGGAAGAAAATGAAAGGTAAATTTGAAGATAAAATTTAAAGGTATCTTATCTTTTATAGCAAAATGTAAAATATGGGCAAATATTTTTTATAACAAAGTACGTATTCCAACCGTATATATTCAAAGTTATTTTAATATATCGCTATTTTTATGTTATGACTATCATATTAAAGAGTTTTATTATAAAAGTATTAAACAATAACTAGAAATAAATGCTCACGTTAGCATGCAAGAAATTATTTATATAATTTCATCTTTAATAAAGAGGTATCAGATGGTTGTTATATGTTTCAAAGAAAAAAATATACTTAACATATCTTTGAATAAGCCTAAATCATAACATTAATAAAGAAATGAATATAATAATTTTATTAGATTTGAAATAAGTTAATGCGAAATAAATTGTAAGAAAAAATAATAAAATCCATTTTTTTGCTAATGATTCCTTTATTATAATTTAGACCTGTTTTACTTTATATCTCATAAAGATCCTTTTAAGTAAAGAGAATTAATCAAAAACGAACTTTCTTTTCTATTTTTAAAGCACATATTCTAAATCATTCTCCAAATGGTTTAAAACTCCTGATTAGTTCTTTATAAACTGGTTTGTTTATTCTTTAAATAACCTGATATTTTATCAATTACTGTAAAACCAAACTTAAAAATATTTTTATTTTGATTGTGTTAATATTAGTATGATCGACAATTGCATTTTTCAATAATTTATTTGCAATGGCAGCAATATAGAAGCGAAATAGTATTATATTATAAAGTATACATGTAAGTAGTAACTCTTTTTTCAGTTAAATAAATTGATTTTAAATAATTTTATCCTTAATTTTTGCAATGTTGCACAAAAAGCATATATAGTAAAGTCAAAATTTTTGTATATATCGATTCATTTATCGATACATGGGTTTTTCGATTTATTACTTTTAAAGATATTATGTTTAAAATAATCGACAAGTGAATATGGATTATTTTAAGACAGAATTATTGCTAAATTTGCAATTTGTTTATTTTATTTTATTTTACATATTTATTTTCAGTTCGATTGATCGTCTTACTTCTTTTAGACACTGATTTTGTCGTCGTTACCAATTTTTATTTATCACCTAGAATGAAAGAGAAAACATTTTTGTTTTCATCTAAATATATGAAGCTGATAATTTGTCATTGTATCTATCCGGATTATTCGATTTTATCGAAAATTGGTACAGTTATTAATCAGGACAATTCTAAGTAACGCCGTGTTTTTTAATTCAGTCGAATAATTGGTTGAAGGATATTGAATAAAAATCCCATTTTAACGTTAAAATTGCTTTAAAATAAATAAATAAATAAATAAATAATAAATATTTCTTTTTATGTCGAAATAAAAAAAGGAAACTATAAACACTTTTTAAAAATATTAAAGTAAAATTGAAAAAAAATCGTACTAAAGAGATGGGAAAGCTTCAGTATAGACTACTTTGGCGAAATTTGAAATTTGGCAACGAAATAGCTCGGAAGTTTCTCACCAAGATTTTTACATACGCAACTGCGATAACCATTTTAATTCATCGCCAAAATGAAACAATAATTTAAATGCAACCAAGGAGTTCCTATGCTAAAATTATCCAAAAAAACTTTAAGAAATGAATATAGTAAACGATTTTAGGGAATGAAACACAGTTACTGCATGCCTTTATATGAAAGACTAGATAAAAATAAGTCCTGTCGTACTAATATAAATTCTGTTTTGTGCAGAATTTCATGTCTATAACTTAGAAAACCAAATAGGCTTAGGGTTTTTATTTATTTATTTATCTTTTACAATTATAAATCATTCTACCTTTAAAAGTATATAATATTTTCTGTAACATAAAATAAAGTTTTGTTATTTTATAAAGTTTTATGATTCTTGTTAAAGCAAACTATTATATTAATTATTTTTTGTAGACAATTGTAAATTTATAAATTAAAAAACTGTATATAATTTTAAATATTGATTCTTTAATATGTGTATTTTAAAATAAACAGGATAGAAACCAGCTGAAGTTAAATATAAAAACAGAAAATAATGAGCATAATACATAAGTCTAAATAATATGCATATCCTTCAAAATAAATGACACACACACATACATATGATGTGTCATTAAAGTTGCAGAGTCTATTAGATATCAGCTGTATCAACAAGTGACTGAGAGGTCCTGCTTTTGAATCTGGTACATTGTGAAAGAAATCTTGTCATTTTACAGAAACTTCTGGCAACTGTGTGTATGTGTATATGTGTGTGTTTGGGAATAAGGCAGATTGACTGTTCTAGGGTCCTAGAACTGAGGGGAAGTGCCTTCTGTGGAGGTGTTTCTTAGGGGTCCTATCCCGTATTTACGCAAGTTTTGGAGAAAACCACAGAAAATGCCTAACGGCTAGGCCAGACAAGCGTGACCTCGGATCGAATTCGGCACTTCATGTTTACCAGCTTTGAGTGTAGAACCGATTAGCCGCAACTCCTGGCAACAAAGTTGCCAGAAAGTATTCGAATATTATACGAAAAATACTTTATACGAAAACATTTATTTTATTTATTTATTTATTTATTTTTATTTTATTTTTCTTTTTTTCTTTTTTTCTTTCTTTTTTTTTTTTTTTTACAGAAGGATTCAAAGAATATTTGTACACAAGAGCTTTTTTCCATAGGGCATACTATATAAAACCTGACATAAAATAAAATTATCCAGTTCTGCCAGGCGACGATGTCCCCGTCAGCCACGGAAGCACAAATTGCGTTGCTACCAATTCTCTAATCAATTTTCTAGCTCAAGCGGTTTCCAATTTCTACTACAGACTCCTCTCTCTTATAACTGCCATTTCACTCTCTTCTTTAAGTGGGTTGAGCAAATTTTTAATATCATAGTAAATGTGAACTTTAATTAGAAATATCCTACCAAATATTAAGTTTCTCGCTCAAGTGGATTCCAAAATTTCTGAGCATACCCCATGTTTTATTATTATTATTATTATTATTTTAATAATGTAATAAATAAAAAGTTCTTAAAATTTCATGCGTATTTTATTATAACGACACCACCATTTTTGAAAATAAACTTTTCTTGAAAGTTTTAATGCTATAATATTATTTAAAAAATAATTGTATTAAAATACTAGTAATAATATAATAAAATGAGAGTAAATTTTTAGGAATGTCGCGAACCTTGTAAATATAAAATTGAATGAAGAAGTTACTGGCTTAAGCGGTTTTCAAAGTTGTACAGAATACCCATGTATTTACCGATTTGTTGGTTCCCAGTAAAGCGATTGAGCAAATTTCTTTTTCTTCTTTTTTTCGTTTTTTTTTTTTTTTTTTTTTTTTTTTTTTTTTATGATAAAAAACATGAAAGTAGGTTTTTCATACTAAACATTAAGTTTTTAGCCCAAATGGTTTCAAATTACGCAGTACATTTCTTTTTACTCCATTGGACTGAGAGTAACTTCCTAACAGTATAATTATTTTTACATGTGGTAAGAAACACATGGGCCATTTTCTTTCAAATCCGTCAAAAGTTTTTGATTTGTATAGCAAACAAATACATAGGAACTTAAACATTTATATATAGTAATACATTCAATACGATTATTTACATAATAAACTTTAATTTTCATATATTTAAATTTGAATCATTTATTTCTTTTAAAAAAATCAATGTTTTCTAAATTATATATATATATATATAAAAAAAAAAAAAAAAAAAAAAAAAAAAAAAAACATTTTTAAAATACCTATAAACACATATGAAAGTCAATAATTATTATACATATAAATATGTATAGTCATATAAAAATATTTTCATAAATATTAAAACTAAGAAATCAAAGAATTAGGATGCAGACGATAAACATTATATCAAGTAAACTGGAAAAAATAAATCAAATATTTTTGAACATGAAAACATAGATTTCTTCTGAACCGTGTACAAATACAGACGCTCTAATGTTTATGTCTGACGAGGGAATTTATTTTAACAAATTTCAATGCATCCAGTTATAAATATCGATACTGTTAAATTAACATAGAAAATATATCAATGACTTCAAAAGAATATTTTATTTATTTATTTGTTTTTTCTAGAACATATTGGTGCTATTTTTATAAATAAAGAAATTGCTTATCGAGAAATTTTTTTACTGGAATATTTTGTAGAATTTTCAATAATTATAAATATTTCCTTCAATATTTTGAGACACACACATAATAAAAAAAAAGAAATAATAAGAAAGCACCACAGAACTGTCGTTTTAAAGTATTGCGTATAAAACTTTGAACAAACACCATAAAATGTAATAAACTCACAACAATTGTTTCGGGTCGAAAAAGCACACGACCCACCTTTGACTGCAGCACTCGTGCCTACTTTGTTCGCCTGCTGAAGGGTCGTGTGCTTTTTCGACCCGAAACAATTGCAGCAAGTTTATTGCATTTTATGGTGTTTATTCAAAGTTTTGTGCGCAATAACTCCAATCCTATTCATTGAAAAATATGCATTAGGAAATTTTGTAAACACCTGATAAAAGAGGATTTTTTCTAATGTAATTTTAGAATTTTTTTAGCAGGACTGTATCACAATAAAGAGTACCAGATTGCTTATGATAGTTTGTGAAATTCTATACACGATAAAAAAAACATGTTAAAAAGAATTTAAAATAATAAATATTATTTATTTTTACTTACCATAAATTTTATTCAGTTATACTGTAGAGAAAACTTTTCTTTTGTAGGAGCCTTTTACTGTAGATAAAAATTATATATATATATATATATATATATATATATATATATTGGAATTCTTATTTGAAGATTGCAGTAACTGAATAATAAAAATTTACACGAAGCGGTGTCGTAAAGTTCTAATTATAACTAAAAAAATCTTGAAATGTAACTCATTTTTGTTTCTTTTCTTTATGATATTGATAATTGATCTTCGGCCTAATATGGCAAATTCTTCTACATTCTTCTCTGTGACAATATAGTTCGTGAATAATTGTCAAATTTTGGATCGTGCACATCAGAATAAAGACATATGGCTAGTTTGAAAATTTCGTTTTTCTCCTCCTAGCAGTGCCATTTGACGAGCTATCATTTTCATAAACCAGTCGTCATTTTATGATTTCCCGAGATATCTAACCCACAGATAAGACAGACAAATAGGATATACTGTAGGGTGACCAGACGTTCTCATTTTCTGAGGACAGTCCTCATTTTTCAAGTGTTGTCCTCAGTTGCTTTCAAAAGTTCTCATATCCTCATTTGTCCTCAGTTTTGGACGTTTGTTCTCATTTGTCCTCATTTTTCAGTAATTTCCTTCTTTACTTAAAATTTCAACATTAGAGTTGCTGCTGACCTTATTAGTTTTCAATACTGATTCTACAATTCAGCATAACATAAAAAAAATCACGATTCCTTGATTCATTCCATTCATTTTTAAATCATGTCCATTACTAGGTAATACACAGAATATATTTTTCTATTAGTAGATTTTAGTCTTTATAATGGAAAAAACAATTTTTAGCAAGACAGAAAACTGATTAAGTCAGGAATAGGAGCTGAACGCAGATTACAGTCTGCAGCAAAAGTACCCGAGTACTAGCCAATAATTCCGGTATCAAAAAGTACTCATAAAACTGTTTTGTTAAATAAATACTTGTCGAATCATGTTCTTAGACTGACTAAGAATATGAATCGACAAGGATTTATTTAACAAAGCAGTGTTAAGTGTACTTTTTTTAGACAGGCATTATTGCTAGTACTCGGATACTTTTGCTGCAGACTGTACCTTCTTGACATCTCCCGATTTTTTGCTCTGTAGTGAGTAAATAGTGCTAGTAAAAAGTCAACATAATAAGCTCAGTTTGTAGAACATCAATGCTTTATGCCATCAGACTAGAGGTCAATTCCTATTCCTAGCCTAACCAGTTTTTGACATTGTTCAGTTGTCTTTTCCTTTTTAAATGTTATTTATTGGATCATTTCCATATGAAGTAGTTATGATTTCGTTTACACAAAAAACTTGGTCTATTCAACAGTAACAATTGTATTAAAACAGTTTATAAAAGTATTAACAGAAGTAGATATAAAATAGTTTGGTACATTCGTATCAACCGCATATCAGAAATTAATACTTTTGTATAAACAGCATGGCCATTATATTATACGAAGAGAAGTATAATGTGCACAAGTTTATGATAATGTTTATTGTAAATTTAATAATGCTTATATAAATAATGTTTATCGTATAAGTTCATAAGTAGTATAAATTTATCATAATGATGATTAATGGCTTCTTAGCTGCAAATGGGGTTAATATAAGCTAATTTTATGCTATATTTTATGAAATTTTGTGTCCTCAGAAATGTCCACATTTTTCTCATGGAAATGAGGACATTGCATAATTTGTCCTCATTTTGCATCAAAAAAATCTGGTCACCCTAATATACTGATGCTGAAAAGTGAACCGAAGGGGCAGTAAGTAGCGCTACTAAGTGCAACAAAGGGGAACTAAAAACTTTTGTATGTTCTGCTTGTATGTATACACTGTTAAACATTTCAGTTCGCACTTGAACCACTATAAGGAGTAAAGTTATAAGTACTGTCATAATACGGTTCAACTTCACTTTTAAGTTTACTATTTCTTGCGATTGAATTTAAGTTGCACCAAAACTTGGAGCTACCGTACAAAAGTTTGTGCAACAATTCACCCATGGGCCAAGATAAGATCCTGAAAAAATGTAGCCCCTTTTATCAAAACCAACGACACACAGAATAAGAGGGCAAGAAAATGTGGCACAGTGTCAGAGGGTTTGGCACGAGACAAGAAGGTCTGTAGTTCAATTCCATCTCGGAAAATTTTTTATTTTTATTTATTTATTTATTTATTTATTTATTTTTTAAACATAATACGAATATTTGGTTCAACATAAAATTGCCAAATCATGGTAAACGGTTAAACCATCGGGTGGTTGCAACTACTTCAGCACCAAGTTTTCGTTCAAACTAACACCAAATTTTTAACAGCGTAGTCTATATAAATGACATGTTTCATCGAAAAATTGGCATTTTTAGATTTTACAAGTAGTAATAGGTCAGCAAATAATGTAATTATTTTCTCTCATTTTTTAAATTTATTGTTTTGATAAAAGACTATTTAAAAGATTCAGAGCTATTTTTTCTTACGAAATCAAATTCATTTTCATTATCGTTTGCAATACGTAGTACAGCGCATTCTTCTTTAAACACGAACAAGAATTATAAGCCTTTGTTCTTATCTTTTTCTACTATCATTAAATATTTGTTCTTTACTGATTTAAATTAAAATACAACAAGTTCTTCGGGCTCATTTTGAAGGGTAGGTTGATTTCTTTTTCCTTATCAAAGAGAAGCCATTTTGAAACAAAATGGTGGCTACAAATTGTTAATGGATTTGCTAGAAATATTGATGTAGGCTGTGTACATGTTGAGTTTTAAGCAAATCGGTTCATAAATATCTTTTTTTGTGAATCTGAAATTTTCAAGTGACCGACACTTGGAAAAAAGATGGCGGATCAAGTTGGTAAACAAATATATCTAATGCATTTGTAAGATAAGTCTATACTCTGCAAATTTAGTTCGAATTAATTTAGAATTTCAAATCTTATCATGTTGACAAATTAAGTAGCCGCTATTTGGATTAAAATGGCTGAGCAAGTCACCCAGTAAACGAATCCAAGATATTTGTAAGATAAATCCACTGTCTAACTTTGGTTCGAATAAATTCAGTATTACAAAAGTTATCATGATAACGAATTCTCAAGTGGCAGCATTAAAGTAGTCGCAACTTGGAAACAAAATTGCGGAGAAACTTACCCAACAATATCATAGATATTTGAATGATAAATCCATTGTTCAACTTCGGTTTGTATCGATTAAGTATTTCAAAAATTATCGTAATAACAAATTTTCAAGATACCGCCACTTGGAAGCAACATGGCGGAGTAAGTTGCCTTACAAACTAATTTAAGATATTTGATGCATAAGTTCACTGTCGACTTTTGGTTCGAATCAGTGCATTATTTCACAAGTTATTGTTATGACAAATTTTAAAGTGTCAGTATAATTTAATTAGGCTGCAACTTGGAGGAGTAACTTGCCCAGCGAAATAATCCAAGATATTTGTATGATAAGTTCACAGTCCAACTTTGGTTCAAATTGATTAAATATTTCAAAAGTTATCGTGATAATTTTTTTTTAAGAGACAGCCTCATTTAAAGTGGTCGTAACATGAAAATAAAATTATGGAGCAACTTGCAAGATATTTTTATGATAAATTCACTGCCCAACTTTGGTTCAAACTAATTTAAAAATTGTCGTGATAAAAGTTTTTCAAGTGGCAACGTAATTTCAACTGGCCATCATTTGGAAACAAGAGAACGGAGTGAGATTCCATCGAACTTATCTGAGATATTTGAACGATAAATTCACTACCCAAATTTGATTCGAATTGATTCAGTATTACAAAAGTTATCATAATGACAAATTTTCAAGTGGTCGCCACTTGGAAATAAAATGGCGAAGCAAGTTGCCTAGCGAACTTATCCAAAATATTTGAACCGTATGCTCACTCTCCAACTTTGATTTGAATCAGTTTAGTATTTCGAAAGTTATCGAGATGGCACATTTTCAAGTGGTAGCCTGATTTAAAGTTGCCGCAACTTAGAAACAAAATGTTGGAACAAGCTGCCCAGTAAAATCATCCAAGATATTTATAAGATAAGTTCGCTGTTCAAATTTGGCTCGATTTGAACATTATTTCGGAAGTTACCGTGATGATAAATCAAGTGGTAGCTAGATTTCAAGTGATCCGCATACTTTAAGATATCCGCCCCTTTGTTAAAAATAGCGGATAAAGTTCATTAATAAACTTGATTGAGACCCTTATACGGTCTATATATATACATCAAAATTCAACCAAATCCAGCCATAAATACGATTTTACAACGTGGATTTGAAATTTTCAAGTGGCCTCCACTTTAAAACAAAATGGTATAGCAGCTTGGTTATCGAACGCATTCAAGATATTTATAAGATAAGTTCTCCGTCCAAATTTGGTTCGATTCGGAGTATTATTTCGGAAGTTATCATGATGGCAAAATTTCCATTATATATATATATATATATATATAATATAGGTAGGTAGGTAGATAGATAAATGGAGTGATTGGAATAGGTCGATTTCTAAAGAAATAAACATAAAAAGCATTAAAATTAGCATAAATTTTTGGTGGATGAATATTTTAAAGTAAATAAATAAACGTACGTACATGTTTAATATTCATTACTTGGTTTTTAAAATAAATATCGTTTTATGTTCAAATTTGTAAAAAATAACGAACCTTAAGTGTCGCCAAAAGAAAAGACAAGTCCTTCCTGTTCACATCAAATAGCCGCCATTTTTAAACTAAATGGCGGCTACAAATTTTTAATGGACTTGGTAGAAATATTGATGTGGGCTATGTACATATGAAGTTTTAAGCAAATTGATTCATAAATACCTTTTTATGTGCATTTGAAATTTTCAAGTGGCCGGCACTCTGAAACAAGATGACAGGCCAAGTTGGCAAATATATCACATGCATTTGTGAGATAAATCTACTGTACAAATTTAGTACGAAATAATTTAGAATTTCAAAAATTATCGTGTTGAAAAATTAAGTGTCCACCACTTGGATCAAAATGACAAGTTATTCAGTGAACTAATCCAAGATATTTTTAAGTCTACTGTCCAACTTTGGTTCGAATAAATTCAGTATTTCAAAAATTATCGAGATAACAAATTTTCAAGTGGCAGCCTTGAAGTGTCCGCAACTTGGAAACAAAATTGCTTAGAAACTTGCCGACCGAAATCATTCGATATTCGAATGATAAATCCATATTTCAACTTTTGTTTGAATTGACTTAGTATTTCAAAAGTTATTTTCAAGTGGCCGCCACTTGAAAACAATATGACAGATTATGTTGGCAAGCAAACTCATCCAAGATATTTGAAGCATAAGTTCACTGTCCAACTTTGGTACGAATCACTGTAATATTTCAAAAGTTATTGTTATGACAAATTTTCAAGCGTCAGTCTAAGTGGCTGCAACTTGGAAACAAAACGGCGTAGTACCTTGCCCAGTGAAATCATCCAATATATTTGTATGATAAGTTCACTGTCCCACTCTAGTTCAAACTAATTCACTATTTCTAAAATTATCGTGATACGAAATTTTCAATTGGCATCGAGATTTCAAGTGACCACAACTTGGAAATAAAGAACGGAGTAATATGCCTAGCGAACTTATCTGAGATATTTGAATGATAAATCCTCTGTCCAAATTTGATACGAATTGATTCAACATTACAATAATTATCATAATGATAAATTTTTACGTGGCTGCCTCTTGGAAATAAAATGGCAAAGTAAGATACCAAGCGAACTTATCCAAGATATTTCACTATCCAACTTTTGCTTGAACCATCTTAGTATTTTAAAAGCTATTGTGATGGCACATTTTCAATTGGCAGCATGATTTCAAATGGCCACAACTTGGAAACAAAATGTTCGGAACAAGTTGCCCAGTGAACTCATCCACGATATTTTTAGGATAAGTTCACAGTCCAATTTTGGTTCGAATTGAATCCGAAATAAAAAAAATTATCATGATTGTAAATTTTCAAGTGGTAGCCTGATTTCAAGCTGTCTCGCTTAGTTTATAACATCCGCACTTTTTTAAAAATGGCGGATAAAATTCCTTAATAAACTTGGTTGTAACACTTATATGGTCTGTATTTACATCATAATTCAAGCAAATCTGGTCTTAAATACGCTTTTTACAATGTGAGTTTGAAACTTTCAAGTAGCCTCTACTTGAAAATAAAATAGCAGAGCAACTTGATTAACAAACTCATTCAACACTGTAAAAAATTGTTTCTTAAAAATGAGCAAAATCGTCTCAAAATAGCTCCGAAACAATATATACTTAAATTTGAAAACCCATGTACTCATTTATGAGTATATTGACCAAAAATAGGGTTGACCAATAAGAATCCCAATAGCCCCATGTTTGATAAGTCAATATACTCAAAAATTAGTAGATGGGTTTTCAAATTTAAGTGTATATTTTTTTCGGAGTCATTTTGAGACAATTTAGCTCATTTTTAAGAAACCTTTTTTAACAGTGACGATATTTATAAAATAAATTCGCTTTCCAAATTCGGTTCGATTTGGATTTTTATTTCACAAGTTATCCTAATTATAAATTTTCAAGTGGTAGCCTGATTTCAAGTGGCTCCGCTTAATTTGAGATATCTGGCACTTTGTTAAAAATGGAGGATAAAGTTCATTTATAAACTTTGTTAAGACCCTTATATGATCTACGTGTACATCAAAATTCAAACAAATTAGAGATATATACTTTCTACAAAGTGAATTTGAAATTTTGAAGTGGTCTACACTTGAAAACAAAATGGTGGAACAACTTGGTTAACAAACTCATGCAAGATATTTATAAGATATTTTCACTGTTCAAATTTGGTTCGATTTTGAGTATTATTTCGGGAGTTATTGTGATGTTAAATTTTCAAGAGGTAGTCGAATTTCAAGTGGCCCCGCTTAATTTAAGATATTCGTAACTTTATTAAAAGTGATAGATAATGTTCATTAATAATCTTGGTTGAGACCTTTATGTAGTCTGTATTTACATCAACATTCAATCAAATCCGGCCTTAAATACACTTTCTACTATGTGGATTTGAAATTTTCCAGTGGCCGTCACTCGAAAACAAAAATCGGAGCAACTTGACTTATGAATTCTTAAAAGATAATTATACATTCACTGTCCATATTTGGTTCGATTTGGAGCATTATTTCGAGACTTATCGCGATGACAAAATTTTCATTATATATAGATAGGTATTTATATATAGATATACGAAGTGATTGCATTAGGTCGATTTCTATAGAAATCAATCTAAAAGAAAATAAATCAACCTAATAAGATGCAATAAAATTAAAATGATTAGTTGCGAAACATGGAAAGTTAGAGGTTTGAATCATTGCCCAAAGGGCCACTATTGTCTTATTTTGGTTATCATAGAGCTTATGGAAGAGTCCTGTCGGTATAAGTAATCTGTAAGCCATACTTCCTAATAAAAGAACTTAATCCCTAATTTTTCCCTTTTTTGTGAATTCCAATTTTCTCCACACAGTGGGACTACAATCTACGGTTTTCCTAAACCAAACAAAACAGAACTAATTATTTCAGAATAGAAGTTCGCGGATTGGTTGGTTATAAGCGCATGGGCTAAAAACATGACTGAGCGATAGAAATTCTAAAAAAATATCTAAAATGTAATAAATAAAAGTAATGTAAATTATTTGTTAGAGTATAATGCAAACGTGAAAATATATGTCCATAAATATTTTTAAGCGAATTACAGTAACTTGAAATCGAGATACATTTTATAAACAATAATTAAAAAAAAAAAAAAAAAAAAAACATATATATATATATATATATTAATATTTACTCATTACTATTTAAAGTGCAAAATATTATTTATGAATCATTTTAACCCAACATAATGCAAGTTATCTAATTTGATAGTAAAGGAAATAATAAAAGTCTTCGAAATTAGACTTCAAAATTATCGAAAATAATCGAAAGTATGGCATTCACACGAATTTCTCTTACCCTGAATTTGAATATTGCTATAAAGACACATTACGGATTACGGTGTACAGTAGTGTGTACGGTACGGTACGGTGTTACGGTGTACGGTAGAAAGTACTGTTTATAAAGTACTTTAAAAACAGCTGACAAAAGGTTTAGAAACAATTTTATTTGATATATATATATTTGTTTGAGTAAGGAGGTGTGTGTGTGAGGGGGGTGACCTAAAACCACTCAACCTCCCATTTCACCATAATACCTACATTCATAAGAAAGGAAAATCCTTATGGCTGTTATTAAATTTAAAATTTAATTCCACAGAATTCAGGCAAATTTCAACTAAACCACTTCATGAAACTCCTCGATTTCGGCAGAAATTTCATGTGGAATCTTCATATGATCTTCAAAATAATAAATTTGAATTTACACTGTAAAAAATTTGCCTTTTGTGTTGTCAGAAATTACGCGTAATTTTTCTCAAATTACAGATAATTTCTGGCAACAAAAAAGGCAATTTTTTTACAGTGTACTGCAATTATTTTTTTTTTAAATTATGCTAATAATAGACATACACACAAATCAATCGCTATAAACTTGATTTTCGTATTCAGGACATCCCAAAATGCGTAATTGTAACGAAAAATCAACATTCAAAGTAGAAATTTTTTTGTGCATCATAATAAATAGTAAAGCACTTCCATCAGTTACATTCCAAAGATAATAATATTATTCACTTAACTTTGGGTAACGCGATATATTGTCTAAAAGTTATTTACACACCACGTAATAAACTTTATTACGATATGAAAATCTCACTTCCAACATTTTCATGTATAACCCCAAAATATCGGAATGGGTGCCCTATAACCGAAAAGTGAATGATTTTCTTATCATATCATATCATATACGAAGCCTGATTTTAAGCACATAAAGAAATATAAGTTAATTACATTTTGTTTAGTGCACTCTAAAATTGTTAAAACTGTACTGAACAGAAGTATATAGATTTTAAAACTTCTTTACACACCATAAATTTTAAGCCAGCACAACCGGTATTGAAAGGACGTAGCCTTTCTTCCTCAGGTGCAAAATAACACGTGCTACTGCCTTGGAGGCAAAAGCAAGACTGCACCTGATGTTTTTTTGCACCTGATGAAGAAAGGCTACGTCCTTTCGAAACCGATTGTGCTGGCGTAAAATTTATGGTGTGTAAAGAAGTTTTAAAATCTATATATTGATTGTACACCAGTTTGAATTTAGTTTTGGTGAACAGAAATGTTTCCTATAGACGAAATATAATTGAATTATCTTGGATGCCCCTGTACACGAACAATTTTCCCGTTTCAATAAAAGTTTCAAGTAACATCCCCATGCGATAGAGATGTTATATGCCAAATTTGGACTTTCTGCTAATATTTGGTTTTGAGTTATTCTGATACCAGACACATGTAGAAACTGAAAAATTGCTTTACTAAATTATATTATGTCCAGGAAAACTTCCAGTACCAAAGCTTTCCAACTGCCAGCAATATTTGAAAAAAGAATTCATAGGACTTTTCATTAAAATCTCCTCTATTAAAATGCAGGGTAAGAGAGAGTAGTATCAGTGGCACGCTAGATCTTTATTATTTAATTCAAACTGCAACAAAGCCCACTAGCGGCCGAGCGGTTCTGCGCTCAAACCTGGTAGACGTGAGGTGCCGGGCTCGATCACAAGTCACACTCGTCGGACTAGCCGTTCGGAGATTTCTGTGGTTCCCTCCAAAAATTGCGTAAATACGGGCTAGGGCACCATAGTAAGACCCCCCCCCCCCCCACGGAGGGAACTCCCCCTCAGGCCTAGGATTTTATAGTAATCAATTGGCCTTACTTCCAAACTGTAACAAAATACTGACTTTAAGGGGCCACTATACTTATCCTCATCTGGAACTCAAGACAACTTATGTTAAGGAGAATTTTGTCCAATTATAACTTATTAACTAATAAATATCTTTAAAATCTGTTTTCACATTCTAAAAATTTGCAGCTGTTAAATTGATTACCGATATTAAAAATGATTTTTTTTTAATTTAAAATTTTTTATTTTAAACCCGTAAAATTCGAATTTTTACTATGTTAAATTTTGCCTTATAATGTAAACATTTGATATTTATTGAGAAATAAGTTTTGGTTTCAGAAAATTTAATCATCTACCTAATAAAAAAAATATAATTCTTTTAAGAAAGTAAATTTTTCTTTATGGATAATTTTTTAATTAATACAATAGAAATATTTACTCAAAATGAAAAAAAAAAAAAAAATTCTACTTTATTTAAAAATGAAATGAATTAAACATTATTTTATTTAATGAAATTTTATTTTTCCGACGGAGCGAAAATAATGCTTGGACCGGGACTCGAACCCCGGATCTTTGACTTACAAGGTCAAGGCACTACCAATTGAGTTATCCAGGCCGACACCCCGGTCAGCATTACTCACTCAGACAACCTTTAGGCAGAAACATCTCTGGTCTATCATGTAGATAGCTCAACAGAAATAAGCCGCAGGAAATGGAAAACACCATTAGATAATGGGAGAAAGAAATACAATTTTTTTTTTTTTAAATCACACAATCAACTGTGGGAGAAAATCATATTTATTGAAATTTTATTTTTCCGACTTTCACTCAGTCGGAAAAATAAAATTTCAATAAATATGATTTTCTTCCACAGTTGATTGGGAGATTTTAATAAACATTATTTGTCTGATTTTCTAAGTATTGAATTAGTAATTCTATAGAAAAATTGAAATAAATCTAGATTTCAGAGACGATTGAATCAAATTACTCTTTTAGTTTTGAGCAACAATTTTCTTTCTTTTTCTTTTTCTTTTCTTTTCTTTTCTTTTTTTTTTTCGGAGTAAGTATTACATTTTCAAAGCATATTTTAAATTTTTTCCGTAAAGGTTTTAGGTTGTCATCGGAATTCTGAATAAAAGTTTCGATCTTGTATATACTTGCATATATGCACGACTACATAAATGTGCAAACTGCGTTGTATTGATTGTTTTGTATAACGAACTTCTCCCTGATCAATATGCGATGCATGAAGTTACATCTTCTTCAGTTATTATTGTTAATATTTTTTATTGGACATATAAAAGAAGAAATTCTGAAATCGAACGTTCATTTAATCCTTCATGTATGATCTCAATCTCAGTAAAAATAATGGTTACATATTGATTATCACAATTATTGTTATTTGTATGCTTTTAAAGATACATAATTTAAATAGTTGCAAAAATATTATAAGAATAAAATATTTGTCTTTTGATTTAAATCCTCTCTTTCCTTTTTTTTTTTCTCTCTCTCTCTATATATATATAAATAATATACATATTTAGTATTAACAACATAAAACTGTATATTAATAGGAAAATGTAACAAAATTGTTTTGTTTTAATTTATAATCATCACAATTAGCTTATTTTTTTAAAATGTCGAAAAAAAATATTTACACGTTCCAGTTGAATATATATGTATATATTCTTTTATAAACGAAGTAAAAATTTGATTGAGATATTCTTGCATTTTCCGATACTATTGTCTCGTAAGAAAGCAAAAAGATATATTATGCATATCTGATGATTTTTTTTTCTAGCATATAGATGTGTATATTGGATATTTTGTCTCTTTATAACATGTATATTCATAAAACGATTTCAATGAAACTCCATTTGCATATAAAATATCGACTATGCTTGCTGTTGAATTTTTTACATCTATCTATACACACACACACACACACATATCTTGTATGTTTTGTCCGTTGACTCCACTGTTTTAAAACCGATTTGGGTGAAAGTTTGGAAGATTATAAAGCATAACAAGACCTTTATTGAGTTCACTGGAAATACTTTTCTTTTCATTTTATATAATTAGATATATTACAAGAACATTTATTGAAATATAAAAATTTTATCGTATGATTTTTGTGCAACGTTTTCGCCCATAGACATTAATTTTATGATTTTATATGTATGAAAAAGGCTGACTAGTTTATTTTGCATGATCAGAAGAAAGATAAAAATAAATAAATAAAAAAATATGTAAATGAATAATTGTTTTACTAAGTTAGGTAATTCACTTATATGATCAGATTTTAATTAATATAGTAGTAATATTTATCCAAAATATAAAATATTTCTACATTTCATTTTAACTAAAATGAAATACACATATTTTGTCTCATTTACCCAGTATTAAATAATTATTCACTCAGTAAACTATAATAAATATACATTTTCCAGGTAGTTAAATAAAAATATCCTTTTAGGTTTCAGCAATGAATTTATTTATTTATTTATTTTTATTTATTTATTTATTTATTTTATTTATTTATTTTTTTTTTAAAGAGCAAGTATTAAGATTTTCAAAGTTACATAGTTTTTATTTTTAGTAAAGAATTATGCTTATATATATGCGCAAACCGCGTTGCATTGATTATATAGTACAAGAAACTTCTCTCTGATAAGTATTCGTTGCGTGAGGTTATCCCTTCCTTAGTTATTATTTTAAAATTAGATTTTATCTGACATATAAAAAAAGAGAATTTCTGAAATCGATCATCTACTTATTTTTATTTATTTATTTATTTATTTATTTATTTATTATTATTATTTTGTATACTATTTCAGAAAAAATAATGAGTCTAATAATTTTCTTAATTCTTATTGCTTTTATTAGTAATATATTTTATGTTATTATCTTTTGTATTTTGAAGATACATATCTTAGATATTACTAAATCAATTTTAAGAGAAATCTATATTTTTCTTCTTTTTGTATTAATTCTCTGTATAATATTATTTGGAAACTAAATCAATAGGCAGGTAGAATGTATTTGCTCTATTCTAATTTAGGTTTGTCAATATCTGGTTATTTTTCACAAGTATTATGAAAAACAAATTGAATATTGTTTTTAAAAAATAAAAAAGAAAACTGAAAAGTATAAACAAAATATAAAAGAAAAATAAGAACTGTACATTAATCAACAATTTTTAGGACCTTTTGTTGAATTATTGTAATAAAAAATAAGAGTTTTTTTTTTTTTTTTTTTTTTTTTTTTTTTTTTTTGTAAGTTTAATGGTAAATAAATAAATAAATAAATAGAATACCAAAACAATACAAAAATAATGCTCAATTTATCTGTATTAAAACAAAATCAGTTTAATAAGTTGGTAAATCTATCTATGTATCTATCTATATATATATATATAATTCAGCATTATAATGATCAAACATGAGTAAAGAAGACTTAAATTAATCAGTAAACAATTACTTATGGAAGTGAAGCCTTATATAATGTCGAATATATTAAAAAAAGGTAAAATGAGTTGTTTCTGAGATATTGATAAAAAAGATCATGTATAAGAACTGTACATTAATCAACAGTTTTTAGGACCTTTTGTTGACTTATTGTAATAAAAAATAGGCGATTTTTTTTTTTTCTTTTTTTTTTGTAAGCTTAATGGTAAATAAATAAATAAATAAATAGAATACCAAAACAATACAAACGTAATGCTCAATTTATCTGTATTAAAACAAAATCAGTTTAATAAGTTAGTAATATCTATCTATCTATATATATATATATATAATTCAGCATTATAATGATCAAACATGAGTAAAGAAGACTTAAATTAATCAGTAAATAATTACTTATGGAAGTGAAGCCTTATATAATGCCGAATATATTAAAAAAGGTAAAATGAGCTGTTTCTGAGATATTGATAAAAGAGATCATGTATAAAAATTGAACAAAATAACAGTAACAAATGTTTAGAAGCAGAGACCTCGACTTAAGACGGGTGGAGCGGCTTTTTAACTAATTATTTACCTAGAATCATAAACAAAGTAATTAAATGTTATTTTAATTTTATAGTATTATAGTACAGTAATTATATATTATTATATGATTATAGTATAGTAATATAGTGTAGTAAAACCATGGACAGTGCTACATGACATCATCCCATTAGGACAGAAGAATGAAATGTAATGATAATGAAAAAACTATTAAGTTAATAGTATTAATAGAATTAAATAGAATTACACAAATAAATAATGTGCAAAAGCAGCACATATACACTCATATAGGTGGGTTATGTAACTTAAAAATGATAAAATAATAATAATAGTAATAATAAAAAACATAAATTTTCTGTCAAAGACAGAATTTAATTTATTATGGAAGACTGATAATTTCAATCTGTAAAATTCAAATTTTAAATTTTAATTTATTTTTTACTCATTTTTTGACCGTACGTTTTAAAATGACTGGAGTGAATTAAAATGAAGTGAGTGTTTCACATAAATTTCTCATTTTAGTTAATTTCAAAATATCTAATTGTTGTGTCTAAAAACTGTTTGCACCCCTGGATTCAGAAAAATCGATCACTTTCAGTGGGTACCGAATTTGTAACGATAGGACTGATATTTCTAATTTATTGTGGTACTACAGAAAACTAGTCTACAAAAAATCCAGATTGAAACTAATAGTTCTCCATTCTAAAAAAAAAAAAAAAAAAAAAAAATTCTGCCTTTGAATTATCTCTTCTTTTTTTTTATCTGATGTACTTCATTATTCAAACTTATTTTAATTGAGCATAGTGTAACTATTTTTCTACCAATTATTAGCACAGCTATGCAACATTTATGGATTTAAATAGGCGTTATAAATGTTACTGAATCATAACATACAGCAAAATTAACGTCACAGTAATTGTATTTTTCATAAAGTACGGTTATTAATGAAAATGTATAACATAATAAATAAATTACTGTATCAAATTGAAAAATATTAAATGGTTCAAACCACAATTGTTGATATCCTTAAAATTTCCCAACTCATAGGCAGTGTCAAATCTAAGTTTAAACAAAAATAAATAAATAAATAAATAAATAAATAAATAAAAATAATAATAATTCTCTACATTATAATCATATAATTACTATGCTAATTAAATAAATCTTTCAATGATTTCTTGTTAAGTTTTAATTTTTGCTTGCTTAAGTTTTTTACTTGCAATAATTATTATGTTCATTTTAAATTTCTCTTCGTTACCATATAGTCTTGCTGAAGAACTGAGGAAAGTTGGGCGTTCAGCAAACTTGTTTAACCCACTCCGACCTATTTTCTGCTCTTTCTTCTCGCTTTTTTTTTTTTTTAATGCTTTTTCATATTTTTTAAATATGATTTCATGTATAAGTGTCTCAGGGACAACTAATGTTAACTTTTTCAGCATCTTTTGCTTTATATAAAAGTTCGTCTTCCTTCATATACAGGGCGATTATAATTAAAGTTGCGATTTCAAAACACTCTAACTTAAAAACTACCGGTCAGAATGGCTTGATATTTCCCCAGAACAATTGTGAGGCAATGGAATTTTGTTTGGCAAAGAAAAAAAAAAATCAAAAATGTACCGATAGACAACGTTGTCAGGGAAAATCGTAAATGGATTTGTTAAACACAGGAATGTTGTTCGCTGAAAGAAAGCAATAGACACCAAGGGTTTACAACAAATTTATTAGCGAAAAGACAAGAATTCATGCTTGCGGTGAAAAAAAAAAGTGAAAAAGAAAAAAGAGAGGCTTCATAAAACGAACACCCAACGGATTATTAACGCATGAGCTGTTCGATATACCCCCCGCCTTGTTCCGTTACTAATTGACTCGCAAAGTCTCATGTTCCACAACAGATTGGAGGGTATCTTTGCTGCTGATGATGGTATGAATACGATGTATGATAGTTGACTTGAAGTCAGTTAGATTCATAATCCACTCGCTGTAAACAACATGTTTCAGGTATTCCCAAAGCCAGAAATCGCACGGGTATAACTAGAAGGAACGTGTCTGTGGTGCGCATGTCACGTCTCAATTTGCATACCTCCAGAATAGCAATTTGGATCCTGATCGCGGCATATTTTGGAACTTTTTCTTTCTTTCTCCGTACAGAATTGTATTGTCTCACGATTTTTCTAGTACAATATTAAGTCATTCTGACTGGTAGTTTTAAAGTTCGAGCGTTTTGAAATCGAGACTTTAATTATTATTACCCTGTATATGACTCCACAGTTTATAAACTAATTTTGATGAAACTTTGCATGTGTACAATACAAAGCATAACATGATCCTGATCAGGTTCACTGATCCGTCATCTTATATGCAATCAAGGGTAACATCAATTCTTTATTTGCCACAGTCGTACCTAAAAGCTGTAATAATATTCTTTTGAAAAAAAAAAAAAAAAAACCCTGAAGATTAGTATTGTCGTACACTGTCTATAGCTGATATTTATTTAAGGAAAATTTTTAGTTAAATAAGAAAATTTAATAAATAAAAAGAAATATTGTGTTAATAAAAGAATTTGTTTTAAAGGTAAATGCTTCCTGTGTCCATTTTTAATTAATACAGTAGAAATATATATCCAAGTTACAAAAACTCCTCCTTTTATTAAAATTATAAATAAATGTGCATGTATTTGTATCGTTTACTAGTGATTAATAAAAGTTGTTTGCAGGATTTATTAATATAAATCTAGATTTCACAGGGAATTAAGTAAAATAGGTTTTCAGTATTCAGCAACAGCTCTTTTTCCCCCCCTAAAAGGAAGTTTAAAAAAAAAAAAAAATTAAAAATTATATTTTTTATTATTTTTTGTATTGCATTTCGGTTATCAACGGAATTACTATTAAATTATTTGAGTTTGCATTTATTTGTATCTTCACGGTTATTTAAATGAATGTTTCGTTATTTATGTAGTATAAAAAAAAAACTTTCAATGTAAAAATGCATGTACTTATTTCTTCTTTCCTTTTTATTTATTTATTTATTGACTATACATGTACGAAAAGAGTGTCAAAATCGACCCGTGTTTTTAATATTATATGTATATTCGCAGAAGAAGAAGTGGTAGATTTATTGATTTTCATAATTCTCGAGATTTTTATGCTTTTTAAGAAGCATTTTTCAGATGATACTACATAAATTTTATAAGATATTTACATTCAGATGATACAACATAAATTTTATAAGATATCTACATTTGTTTGCTATTTGTATTTTAAGTGTTTTTAAAATATTAATAACTGGAAACTATAAACTATTAAGTAGCTTGAACACTTTTTTTTTTTTTTTTAATTTATTTATATCAGTCAGGATGTGACTATTCACAAGTGCATCGAAAAATAAAAAAAATATTTGCATAAAAATGAATTTAAATAATATGATTATCACATAGAATAATGTATTATCTAGAAATACCATCAGCTTGACCATTATTATTTTTTTAAATGAATTTATTATTTTCAGTAATTATTATCCTCATTTTAACATTTTTTTCTTGTTATCATATGATATTGCAGAGGATTTGGGGTAAGTTGAGCGCCTGATAAACTGGTTTCATCCGCTCCACCCATCCTTGGTGACCTCTGCTCCTTCTTCTAGTTATTAATCCTTTATACATTTTTTTAGTTTTATATATTTTTTAAATATTTGATATAGCATATAATCTGATACATCAGTGTCTCAGAAACAACACATATTAACTTTGAAAATATATATTGCTTTATATAAAGCTTCCTTTCCATATATAATTCTTTAATCAGTAAAGCGTGTGTACTGCAGTGTTGCCAGTTAAGGGACTTTTTTAAAATTTAATATCCACCAATAAATTATCATTGTAACGGTTTCCTAATCACTTCGAATATAAATCGCCTATTATGTATATCAAAATCGACTTCTCGAAATCATTGGTGGGAGTTGAATGAAAAAAGTCCCCAATCTGGCATCACTGGAGTCTGGAGTACTGTAGATTAATTCATATTTCTTTTAACTATTATCGGCTTTGCTCTTTATTCTGCTTATTTATCTTATATTTATTTATTAAGTATTATACTTTTTTACGTTTGATGTGTATTATCTTATATACATCAGTGTTTCCGAACCAACTGAGATTAAATTTTACAATATCTATTGCTTTATGTAAAGCTTCACTTCCATATGTAATTGTTTTATGATTAAAGCGTGACTACTGCAGATTAATTCATATTTCTTTAAAACTTTAAAATTTAAAATGTGAAGGCATGTCTTTTGATGCATCCCTAGAAACGTCTCTTCAAAACAATGAATTTGATATAAATAGTTTTGTCCTGCAATGATTATTAAAGAAGATACATTAGTTTTTAGACTTTTGAAAGGTGGACTTTATACTTATGTATCCCCTTTAATAACCATTGCAGGACAAAACTATTTATATCAAATTCGTTATCTTGAAGAGATGTTTCCAGGGATGTATCACAAGAAATACTTTGCCCAAAAATGTTTGGGCCCAAGCAAGGGGTAGGTAGGAGTGCCGCTAGGGAAGGGAGGGCAACTGTAAAATTTCAAACAGGAAAGTATATTTTGTGATACATCCCAGAAAACATCTCTTCAAGACAATGAATTTTATTTAAATAGTTTTGTTCTGTAATGATTATTAAAGGGTATACATAAGTATAAAACCCACATTTCAAAAGTCTAAAAACTAATGTATCTCCTTTAATGATTATCGTAGGGTGAAACTATTTACATCAAATTCATTGTTTTAAAAATACGTTTCCAGGGATTTATCACAAGATATACCTTCCGCTAAATTATCTTCACTCGTGATCATAAGTGTAAAATAGTAGCCAATAAGTACGCTAATACAAAATCCAAGCTTTTTTATTGTGTGTGTAAAGGAGTTGAAGCACTAAGATGTAAAATAATTTTCAGATTTAGCTCATAAGCTTGTAACTCTAACATATTTTTGTTTATTTACTAAGATTTCTGATATCATAAAGGATTTTTCCCACACACACACAAAAAAAAAAGATCTTTTGCAAAGTAATTGAAATAATTGGATCTTCAAATTAATTACTCGGCATGTGTAAAACTTCTTATGAAAATTTCAACTCTGGAAAATACCTAAAATCTAGCTTGTTGTTTTGACGACAATTTTCTTAATTTTTACTCTGTTCAAATGAACTTTTGATAAAAGTTGCCCAATATATATACGTTTCAACCTATGTCATATTTTTTTCTATATTTCGCGCATGCGCAGCGAAAAAATTTTTCATAAAAATGCTCCTATTTCATGAGATATTTAAAATATTTGTATTCCGATTGCAGTATATTGTTTCAAAAGTGATTCTTTAACTTATCTGAAAGTGGGAATAATTTTCGTTTTAAATTCTGTATATTATAAATAAAAAACATGCTGATTTTTCTTTCTTTTTTCTTTTTTTTCTTTTTTGAGTTTTAAAAGAAATGTTTATGTCTCCGTTATTTAACGTGCTATTGACACATTAATTCATCCGCAAATTGTACTGGGTCTATTTTAACACATCCTAAAGTAACAGATCCTTTCGTTCAATTATCGATACAGGGTGATCACAAACATTAATGATTTTGCTCAATTTGTTACCGACCCTCTAAATGTTGTCTTAAACTAATCTTCCCTGAAGAACATGAAGAAAACCCAGTTTTTTAAACACCCAATGTTTGAAAACATTTCATCGAGAAATAAGTTTTTAAATTGAGAAAAACTGGCTGTTCGCAAATCTTGCTAAACTTTTGAGCAGGAGTGTATGTTCAACCTGATGTTTTAACTGAAACATCACCATCTGACCCTGGATCCAACTGGCGACCTTCACTTTTCTAACTGAACACCTCTATGCCCATCTCGACACTGTCACTGAAACCTCCCCTAATGCGGGATCCAACTAGTGACCTTCACTTTTCCAATTCAACACCTTTACCTCAACTCGAAACTATCAGCGAAACCCCCGAATACACACAGGAATACACACAGATAAATTAGCTTGCAAAATTTATGAATATTTTATGTAGTAAAGGTGAATGAAAAACTGTAGATACAGTTTCAGATTTATATTTGTTTCTTTCTCTTTCTTTCTCTTTTTTTTTTTTTTTTTTTAATAAATAGCGACATTTAAAAAAAAATGTATTGTTCCACTTCTGAATCCAACTGTCTACCTTCACTTTTTTAGATGAACACCTCTATGCCCAACCACCACTAACACTGGATCCAACTGGTGACTTTCACTTTTCCAATTCAACACCTTTAACTCAACTCGACACTATCAGCGAAACCCCCAATTTCTATCATCGGAGCTGACTGGCGACCTTCATTCTCCCAATTAAATACATCTCATGCTTCAGAACTGTAATAAACAATCTAATTAATCAAACAAAACTGCTAAATTATATCGATGTAGGACGTAAAAGCATTGACATACCTTTTGAGTGACAAAACAAATAAAAGTCTGTTACCTTATGTAAGAAAATGTAATAATGATATTAAATTTTTGATATTATCATTAGAAAAAAACTATTACAGTTGAAATATATTTAATTTTAAATTAATCTCACAAGAAACAAATTTAAAATAATATTTTATTGCTTTATTTTGAAAATATAATATAATTTAACGAATTTCTAAATACTAAATTTCTAGAAGCAATATTCAGAAAATACATATTTTATAACTGTTTAATAATTTATATTTATAACTTTAAATTTTACTTAATAATCTTTTAGATTATAAGTTAAACGATATTTAAGAGAGTAAGACTAAGAATAAATTAAAATTCAGCAAAATCCATTTTATTAATTCATTATCTATATGAAGTTTAGATTAATTATAATTAAAAACAAATTTTATCGAATGATTGTTTATTTAAAATATTTTGTAGTTCATGCTAATTTTTCATTAGTAGGACATACATGCAGATATATATACATATATATATATATATCAGATGTGTTTCTATGATAATATATGCACATACTTTTGTGAACTTTGACAATTTGAAAACCTATGTTATGGTATGGTTTTTGGTGTACACTGTATTTGCTTTGTAACAAGAGATTATTATGAAAGTAAATTCCAATGAAATTTAATTTCCCAAAGGACACCGTAATTTAATAAAAAATGAAATAAAATAAACTTAAACGTATATTTAAGACAGTAATTCTGAAAAATAACTTTAGAAATTAAACAAGTGTAAAATTAATAATTTCAGTCATTTGCAAAAGTTTAAGACCAGTAGCCGAGTTTCAGTATTTTAACACATTGCATCATTTGTGAAGATTATTGCGTCATCTCATGTGCTTATTGCACCAGATGCATTCTACTGCTATAAATAAATATGCCCGGCACGTTTATCGCCGGTTGTTTATAGGATTTGTGCTGTTGTGTAATTATTGTAATAGGTAAAAAACCTTCTCTTACTGTTACAAAAAGGTCAGAAATATTGACCCTGCATAAAATTGAATTTTCTGAATATCAAAGTTCGAGGGTAAATGTGAGCAAGACAGCTGTGCATCAATCTATTAGTAAATCTAGAATTTTGAGGAAATTTGTGGACCTTAAGAGAAGCGGTAGCCCTAGAAAAACGAGTGCAGGTGATGATCATGTGATAAAAAAGATGGTCGTACGAAATCCAAGAACCTCCTGCAATACGATTAGACATTCTTTGTCTGCAAAAGGCACCAACGTCAGTTTGAGTATTACTTCAAGACGTTTGACCAAAGATTTAGGTTTATCATCTCATAAGCGTTCAAGGAAGCCTCGACTTACTCCAAGTATGAAAAAGAAACGACTCTTAAGGTCCACAAATTTTTCCAAAATTTTAAATTTACTAACAGCTTGATGCACAGCTGTCTCATTTACCCTCGAACTTTTTTGACGTTCAGAAAATCCAATTTTATGCTGGTTCAATATTTCTGACCTTTTTGTAACAGTAAGTGAAGGTTTTTTTACCCATTACAATGAATACACAACAGCACTGTCTACGACAAAATCCAATAAACAACTGGCGATAAACGTGCCGGGCACCTTTATATATAGCAGTAGAATGAGTCTGATGCAGTCTGCGCAAATGATGCAGTGTGTTAAAATACTGAAAATCGGCTACTGGTCTTAAACTTTTGCAAATGACTATAAATCGGAAATCAAGATTATTAAAATATTTGAACTGAAAAATATTAAATGTTTACACAAAATAAGGAATTTTATCACACCGTTGCCATAGCTTTAGTTCATAAGTAATAAATATATACTTTTATAGGCAGGAAAATAAGTGTGATATTTTTCATTTAATTATACAGTTTAATTCGTTAGCTATGTATTTTAATATCTCTAATATTTCCATGGGAACGTTACCTATTTTATTAGTTCGTCAATTACGATTTTAAAAAGAGCGATTACGTTATTTCTTGTGATACTGTACGGATGCTAGGATCTTTTGAAGCTACAGTCAGCAAAATTATTGAAGCAAAAATCCGCACTTTTCATATATTTTTTTTTTTTTAGCTTGATCGCAAATTTTTATCATCATCTTACTTTTTTATAAAAGAGCATAAGACTTAGATCATGACTCCACAAATATTTATTTAACAAAACAGTGCTCATCTTTAAGGCAGGAATTTTTGTTAGTACTTTCGCTGCCGACTGTAAGATCAAAATTGTGATTCCACATGTTTCCAGACCACCTTAAGGGTGAATTTCAGAACGTCATCAATTGCTCATGGCATAGCACTAGCGGGACAAAAAATAATCATCCTCAAATTTTAACTTTAACCGGATTTTTAAATATATACATGTTGAATTCATAGGTATAATAATAAGATATAGATTGATCATCGCGGGGAAAAATATGACTCCTTTTCATTCCTAGAAAGACAGTCATTTTACTTTCAAATGACGATCTTTCTCCGAGTGAATACACATAGGTTGGTTGTTTGATTGGGTTTTACGTCGCACTAGTGCTGCGCAATGGGCAACTGACGACATTTTGGGACTCGCCCTTAGAGGTGGTCCGAAGACATGCCATCACAAATTTTCTCCTACACGGAAAGGATGGCTCTCCCGCTTTGGTAACCCCCTGAGGTATAATTTTGACGGGAACATGGAGGACATTGCGGACACGACAGATTTTACGTGCACCAGCCACCATTAGTATACAGGACGGTCTTTGACCGGCTCGAGTACCGAACCTGCAATCTTCCAATTACGGGCCCGGCGTTCTACCGACTGGACTACCGCGGCCCCGAATACACACAGGAATACACACAGATAAATTAACTTGCAAAATTTATGAATATTTTATGTAGTAAAGGTGAATGAAAACCTGTAGATACAGTTTCAGATTTATATTTGTTTCTTTCTTTTTCTTTCTCTTTTTTTTTTTTAATAAATAGCGACATTTAAAAAAATGTATTAATACAGATTTATATTATTATTTAATGAATTACCTAAAATTAATTAATTAATTAATTAAAATCAATTAAAAAAATTCCCTGAAATATAATAGCAGTATTTATATCATAATAATAACAAAGCAGTTCATTATGAAAATTATACATCAACTTCCGTACTAGTTCTATTCTATAACTATTGCAGAGTTTCATACTCTCTAATGTCTGATCATAGCTTCCTAAACCAGATGTCTTCCGCATAGCTCGGAAACTTGGCAACATTTCAAGCGGTAGACAGCGCCACCTGGTTCAGATTGCGCGATTTTTATTCAACTGTCACCAATAATTTTAAGAAGTGATATATGATATATATAATCGACGTTAATTCGATTCTATTTGCCTTTTATATATATAAAATTCCACTTTTAAAATTTTTTGGTGGTTGTTGAATAAAAAAGTAGCGCAATCTGTACCAGGTGGCGCTGTCTACCGCCAAGTTTCTGAGCCACGTGGAAATCATCTAGTTTAGGAGGCTATGATCTGATGCTAAAATTTTTTTTCGGCATCAAAAAGCTTTGATTAATGACATGGGAACATACATGCCTACATTTTAATTTATTCCGGAGTATACTCAGCCCCGCCTTTATTTCGTACCACTTTTTTTTAAGAGTATTTCTTATTTTATCGATGTTATATATTGAAGAAACGTTTTTTACAAATAAAAGTGTGCAAAATAGAGGCGGGGCTAAAAATACTCTGAAATAAATTAAAATATTGGCAGTTATGCATGGGAATAATATATTTATATGAATTACTATATCTGTGGTTGCATTGCTAAAATTTTATACATCATTAAGCTTAAAAAAAAAATAATAATAAATAAATAAATAAAATAAAAATAAACGAGGTTTTTAAAATAAATAAACAAAATTTAAGTGCACATCTTTTTTTTATTCATTATTTAAATATATACAAAATAACGTATTTTTAAACTTATCAATAAAAACATTTAATGTGATATTTGTATTACACAAAAAAATATATCCATCCCTCATTTCGCTTAAATGTATTTATTATGTTTTATTTTTATTAAATTTGTCTGATGTGAAAATACTAATACACCAGTAATTAGACTGAACAAGAACATTAAAAATAAATAAATAAATAAATAAATAAGTAAAAACTGTAATTGAAATTTATAATTCTCTATCTGTACACTTGTTTCAGTACATACGTTTTCTCTATCCTTTAGTAATGTATTTTTCATCTTCTTCCGAAATACTAAAAGACAGAGAGAGAGAGAAAAAAAAAATCTAAAGAGTAAAACCTCCGAGTTTGTTAAGAGATTAAAGATAATATCCATTAGAATCAGCAGTAACAGTTTATTTTTTAAGAGTATCCGAGTTTTGTCACGCTGGGGTGATCTGAAAAAATATAAATGTAAATTATAATGGTCTTTTATGCATGAAAAGTGCCATATTTTGCAACATAATTGTATACTTATACCGAGCTCCGTTTTTATCCTAAAATGTTTTTCGGAATAATAATTCAGGTAGTGTAAGAATTATTTTCAGGAGCTTTAGTGAATATGATATTCTTAATTAGGAAAACAATTTTCAAATTCTGTTTTTATAGATTTAGTTTTATGGTTCACATTTTATTTCGCTTTAGTTTAAAACTCAGTATCCGAAAAAAAAAAAAAAAAAAAAAAAATATATATATATTGCTTTAATGGTATTAATAAACAGCTTGTTTTAAATAGAAGATCTATTAATAGGGAATTTATGTACGAAAATAATACACATTAAATTCACAGACGTTTTAGTCGTAGTTGCTTAATTATCTTATGCTATTAAGTGAGCAATATTTGTATATATATATGTGTGTATATTTCACTGTTCTCGAAAACGGCACGTGATTTAACACAATGGTGCCCCACGAAGGATCATTGTGCACATCGAAGTCAGATTTTCGAATTTTTGATTAGTTTTCTTCTAATTAATAAAAATATGAAAATAAAACTTCCCATTTCTATAATGACGCAGAATGGAGAATCTAAGGAGAGATTTGATTGGTTTATTTGATTTTCATTGATTCGAGTGCATTTTGCATTGAACTACAGCTACGTTATAAGGAATTACAAGAGATTTGATTAGTTTATTTAATTTTCATTCATTTGAGTGAATTTTACGTTGAACTAGAGCTACGTTATGAGGAATTACGAGAGATTTGTTTGGTTTATTTGATTTTCATTGATTTAAGTGTATTTTACGTGGAACTAAAGCTACGTTATGAGGAATTACGAGAGATTTGATTAGTTTATTTGATTTTCATTCATTTGAGTGTATTTTACATTGAACTCCAGCTACGTTATGAGGAATTACGAAAGATTTTATTGGTTTATTTGATTTTCCTTGATTTGAGAGTATTTTACGTTGAACTACAGCTACTTTTTGAGGAATTGCGAAACATTTTATTGGTTTATTTGATTTACATTGATTTGAGTGTATTTTACATTGAACTAGAGCTACGTTTTCAGGAATTACGAGAGAATTGATTAGTTTATTTGATTTTCCTTGATTTGAGTGTATTTTACGTTGAACTAGAGCTACGTTATGAGGAATTACGAGAGATTTGTTTCGTTTATTTGATTTTCATTGATTTAAGTGTATTTTACGTTGAACTAGAGCTACGTTTTGAGGAATTACGAGAGATTTGATTGGTTTATTTGATTTTCATTAATTTGAGTGTATTTTACATTGAACTACAGCTACGTTATGAGGAATTACGAAACATTTTATTGGTTTATTTGATTTTCCTTGATTTGAGTGTATTTTACGTTGAGCTAGAGCTACGTTTTGAGGAATTACGAAACATTTTATTGGTTTATTTGATTTACATTGATTTGAGTGTATTTTACATTGAACTAGAGCTACGCTTTGAGGAATTACGAGCGAATTGATTAGTTTATTTCATTTCCTTGATTTGAGTGTATTTTACGTTGAACTAGAGCTACGTTATGAGGAATTACGAGAGATTTTATTGGTTTGTTTGATTTTCTATGATTTGAGTGTATTTTACGTTGAACTAGCGTTACGTTTTGAGGAATTACGAGAGATTTGATTGGTTTATTTGATTTTCATTGATTTGAGCTAGGGGTGTCCAGTGATGTTTTTTGGTTTTAACATGCTTGACAGTGATTGCTGCGAAAACGAGTTTCGTGCGTTTTCAGATTCATACACAGCGAGGTATGAGTGTCCAATGATGTTTTTTTGGTTTTAACATGCGTGAAATTGATTGCCGCGGATCCGAGTTTCGTGCGTTTTCAGATTCATGCACAGTGAGGTAGGGGTGCCCAGTGATGTTTTTTTGGTTTTAACATGCGTGATAGTGATTGTCCCGGATCCCATGCGTTTTCAGTTTCATGCACAGTGAGGTAGGGGTGTACAGTGATGATTTTTGGTTTTAACATGCGTGATAGTGATTGCCGCGGAACCGAGTTTCGTGTGTTCTGAGATTCATGCAGAGCGATGCAGATCTGTCCAGTGATTTTTTTGTTTTTTTGTTTTTTTGTTCATGTGCGTGAAGCGTACATACGTGCGTTATAGTGATTGCTGCGAAAACGACTTAAGAACGTTCTCTGATTCGACCATTCATCGAATAGTGACTTTTACTATACGAGTAACAGCTTCAACTGTTTCCAGAATATTCGAAGAATTAACATTTCTATTTGACTGTTTTCGAGAATTTCGTTTTAATAATAGTTTTGTTGCACAGTTTCGAGAAGTTCAAAAAATGTTTGATTTTGTCAAGGAGATCCCATACTAAAACTGTAAAGAAAATAATCGCCAACCGAAATATATTTATTTAAACGTTTCAATTATTCAATTAAAAAGAAAACCTTTAAATATAGTGTACAGCGAAGCGGGCGAAGCCTGCTAGTATGTTATAAATACTAATTATTAATATACATTTAATGAATAATTTATACATTTAATCCCTATAACAGAAATTCATTTACACTGCGATATGCAAAACATAAAGTGGATTTAAGCTAGAATTTAAGACCCTGAAGAATAAAAAATTTGCAACTAAACAAAAAGTGAAAAAAACATACAAAATGTTTCGGGTCTAAAAAATTACGAGAGTATTCATTTTTTTTTTTTTTTTTTTTTTTTTTTTTCACTAAGAAGTTTTATTCTAAACAGAAATATACAATGACATAAAAAATACAAACATTTGGCAATTTTATTACATAGTCATCACTGACATTGATACATTTGTTGTACCGTGAAACCAATTTCAATAAGGAATCCTTGCAAAATTGGCGCCTAAAGATATAGAGTTCTTCCTAGCAGGCTGTGAACCACTTCACTGCTTCAGAAGAGACCTCAGTACGCTTGTATGAAATGAAAGCTTATCAATTCACAATTCGTGAAAGTCAAAAATTCACAGTCAGCACGGTAGGTTATGCTGACAGATTTCTGGAATGTGATAGATGCCATTTTGATTGATTTTTATTTATTTTTTTTATTTCAGGTATCATTAATGCGGTAAGCTATTGCCATATTTTCCAAAAACTAAAGTCAAACGTTTAACACAAGAGACTAAGACTCTTGAGTCGAAGGTCCTGTCCTTGTACAATAATACAATTTTCCATTCAGGCCAACTGTCTACACTTGTGGCGGAGGCTTAAAAGCGATGACCTCTATGGGGGTCTTTCTAACAGTTATCCGTATTCACACAAGTTTCGGAAATCTCCGAACATCTAGGTCGAGAGTGTAACAAGGATCGTATATGGCGCTTTATGTCTACTAGTTTTGAGCGCAGAACCACTCATCCACTGCTGAGGCGACTTCCCATTCAGGAAGGGGCGCAAAAGGACATATTTATAACCTGGGGAAAGAGGGATTCGATCACCCGGCTGAGTGCTTCAGTCTTGTCTAATCATATTTTTACTTCATCCTTTATTAGATTGAACTTTATTATTTCAAAGCAATAAAGAGGTATAGCAGGGGGGAAAAAACTGCCTTAAATTGACCGATTTTTTTATTTTTTTTTTACTAAATTGTTTATAGAAATTGATTTCATTTTACAAGGAATAAATTAATGTCCGTAGAGAGTGTGTGGGAAAATAGCTAAAATTTCGTATTTTATCGTTTCATTGTATGTTTTGTTTTTAATAGAGCTCTCTTTTGAAAAAGCATGGCGAAATTTTCTTTTAGAATATTCCATGTAAGTATGATCCTTTAACAAGTGAAAAAATATATTCACGATTTTACTTGATCTTCTTTAGAATGGAACGATGTGGGAGGTGGGAGTAGCAAAGAACGCATAATTCAGATTATATGGGGGGGGGGGGAGATCTTAAAATTAAATAAGAAGATTTAAATAAGTAAAATGCAAATCGAAAAGTAAACAGCTCTTGCATTCATTTATTTATGTGTATTAATTGCATAGGCAAACTCTCAGTTTTATAAATTACATTTCCAAGTTACCAGTTCCTTAGAAATTTTATTTTCTTTTTTATAACGTAAATGTAATCATAGAGCCAGAGGATTACCAATTTGTGTCGCTTTATCCGAACGTCCCATTTTCTCAAAACTTATATACTGCTTTTAAAATTTAACTTTTGTATATACACCTCGCGATAAAAAGATAGGTACAAAGGGTTTTTTCTTCGATTTTTCAAAAAATAACATTATCTAAATTGTGCTTATCATTTATTATTATCATAAAATAACACTATTCCCTGACTAATTTTTGTTTTAAGACTAATTTAGAAAAAAATTAAGACTAAATTTTTTCTAATTTAAGACTACACACCGCGACAAAAAGATAGGAACAAAGGTTTTTTTTTTTTTTTTTTTTTTTTTTTTTAATTTTTGAATATGATTATTTTGAATATGAACATTTTGAATATGATTCAAATATTTAATAGGTTTTTGATGTGATAATATTTTGTTATGATAATAAATGATCAGCACAATTTAGATAATGTTATTTTATGAAAAATTAAAAAAAAAAAACCTTTTTTCCCATCTTTTTGTCGCGGAGTAGAGCCTTAAATTAGAAAAAGTTTAGTCTTAAAACTTTTCTAAATTAGAGTTAAAACAAAATTTAGTGCGGGAATAGTGTTATTTTATGGTAATAATAAATGATAAGCACAATTTAGATAATGTTATTTTATGAAAAATCAAAGAAAAAACTCTTTGTACCTATCTTTTTGTCGCGGGGTGTATTTTCCTATGAAAAGTTTCACAGTGTCATCTTGAAAGCGTCCCCTTATAGGTTTTGGTACACTGTTAAAAATAAGCTATGGTTATCTGCCGAGTATTTCTGTAGCTACATTGCGTTATCTTAAAACTTTGATTCTACTTTTTAAGAAATTAATATCGCTTTCACGTGTTACTTTCATCCCAATTAATTTAATAAATAGTTGAAGTATATTTTACATTAACCATAATGGTGGAAAAACATGATGAAACATTGAAATTTCGATTTAACTACGGATATAAAATATCGTTAAAATATTTTAAGGGGCTTCGAAGGCTAAAAGAAGCATTTTTCCCTCTATTATTTTATTTTATTTTTTAATATAAAAATAAATATTTTATTAAAAATTTTGAGCATATAAAAGAGCAGTATTTAAGAATTTATATAATATTACTCTAACATGGACCAGTTACGATTATATTTTGTTGAAACGATACGATAATGACAACAAAATACGCGAGGATTAAAAATAATGTACAGTAGAACTTGGATAATTCGAAGTTGAAGGGACCAGAGAAAAATTTGAAATATCCAAAAATTCGAATTACATATACTATTTTGTCAAAAAGAAGAGATAAATTAAAAAATTAAAACTCTACAATCAACGATTTAACACATAAACTTTATATTTAAGAATCATGCTACATTTTTTTTTCTCCCAGTAAATCAATAATTTTTACGAGCTTAATTATTCCACACTTTTTAAAAAATAGTCAGATATTTTTCATTTCTTCTTTAAGTACAGTCTTTGTGTCATAGCATATGCCTTCAACCTACCAATTGATACAAAAATAGAATCTTCTACATTAGACATGACTTTCAATTAAAAAAAACCTCGAAGTTCATGTATGTGCACTATATCTTCTGATACACTATGTAGGGGCTTCTCTTGTATTTCCTTATCCTTCTTTTGAAAGACTTAAAATAAATAATGTACTTTAGCTGAGAAAAATCTCGGGAACAAATTTTAATGTAATGTTTTAAAGGTAATCGTATAAAAAATTCGAATTATCCAAAATAGAATTCGAATTATCCACGATTTCTTAGCCTTACTTTAATACAAAATTCAAGGGATCGAGTAAAAAATTCGAATTATCCAGAATTTCGAATTAAACGAGTTCGAATTATTCAAGTTTCACTGTACAAGTAATATTTAAACACGCGAACTCAGTTCAGTGATATAATAATATTAATAAAAAAAAAAGACGACATTTGTCTGATTAGATCATTTTATATAAATATTTCTTTTTAAAAAATGCATCTTTTCTTTACAGTCCTTGAAAGCATCACTTTAAACCCAGCAATACTTTAAAGATATATACAATACTTAGATATAAACAAAATATCAACTTTTTCATAAATTGACGCAATAATAAAAAGTATAATCAAAATAGGTACTAAGTGTTTTTAACAATATATATATATATATGTATATATATATATATATATATATATATATATATATATATATATATATATATATATATATATATATATGTACCAAAATGAATAAATAATAATAATAAATAAATAAATAAATAAATAAATAAATAAAAGAAATTTAGCCAACATGGCGGTAAAAATTTGAATCTCGCCATAGGGTTCCTTTATTAAAGTTATCTTGCTTGGGGAAGTATGAAAATTGGGTCGTCAAACATGAATTTTATTTTGAAACTTTTCTTTGAATGATTTGGTTTAACTATCATTAGTGTTTCATCCTACAAAAACTAAAAATAATTTGGCTTCTGGCGTATTAAATTTTTAATTGGATGGTGAAATTGGTATAAGACTTATAAGTTTCAAATTTTAAATGTAAAAGAGAAAAAAAAAAAAAAGAAAGAAAGAAAGAAACAGACAGAAAGAAACTGCAAAAAATTCGCATAGGTTTGCTAGTGTTTTATAAAATTTTCATTAAAAATTTTAAAAAATTCAGCCGGCGGGTCCTGATATTCCGGGGACTCATCAGAAAAGCAATGGACACGATTTTTCAAAAAATAATGCACCGATCCTGTTAAAATTTTGCACACTTCTTGAAAATAGAATTGACTAGTGCTTGAATAAACAAAAAAAAAAAAAAAAAAAAAAAAGAAAAAAGAAACGAAATTTGAATTTTTACCAGAGTTGTATGCACAAACCGTATAACTTTCGGCGCATTTTACTCATATATAGTCTCGTAAAAATAGTTGTAGTTGAAGAAAAGAAATAATCTGGTGTGCCCCTCACATGAATTTCTCTTACTCTGAAATTTAATACTATAAATACACGTTTAAGATTAAGAGGTAAGATAACGAGTACTGTTATGTAAACCTATGTTAAACAATTCAAATTAGGCTTCGGAAGAATTTTATATGATAATCGTCCCCCTCAACCCTCGTTTCATTAATGCACCTACATTTATATAGAATTTAATTCGGTTATTAAAATTAAAAGTATACTTAAAATTATACTGACAATTTTCACACGCAACATTCATTGAAAATTATCGATCTTGATCAAACATTTCCAGCAACAAACTTATATTAACTTCAAAATACAACATTTGGATCTCCTAAATTTATTCGTTTTTAAGTCACTTTGAGAGACACAGACAAAGATCAAACGTTAAAAAACTTGACTACGGTAATCAGGAAGCCTCAAAACGTGTAAATATACAAAAAACAAGCGATGAATATCTAGCTTAAAACAAACATTATTTACCATATCTCTATGAGGAATTTATTTTAATTCCCGAACAGCTTTCCGGGAAATGATAAAATATTATTAGTAAAGCACATCCACTAACAACAAATAACTAGTGTGTTGTGGCTACCACATGACTTTCTTCTATATTTTCCGATACAAATTCACTCAGTATAAATAATTTATTAAAATTATTATTTAAACCAATTATCTTCCATGATAATTCAGACGATTTCCATATTAGAGAACTAGTATAACACTAAAAATCCAAAAATAAGTTAAGTTTATTCTCAATATTACATAAAAAAAAAAATGAAAAATGAAAAAATCGATAACTTTATTTTAAATTATCTCAGATCGATGGTTCAACCATTCGTTTTAAAGGTATTGGCGAGCTCATTTGAAAGATTCCAATCATGAAAATTTACTCCCCTCGACGGGGGTCTTCCCCTTAGGGGGGGAGGCGAGGTTCCTACATACACAAAATCTTTTTCCCAGTTGACTATCTCTATTACAAAAAATATATATTCGTTTCATTTGGTTTAGTGCAGTCTATAGATGTTAAACTCTACTTACCTACAATTTTCCCCATAGACGTAATGTATTTGAATATTTTGAGTGTCCCTGTACACGAACCATTTGCTTCATCTCAACAAAAAAGCTTAGTGTAGCATCGCTATATGATACACTTTTAGCATACCGAGTTTAGAATTTCTGCTACTATTTGTTCTTGAGATATGCTGATAACACACACACAGACAGACCATTCGCTAAAAACATGATTTTCGTATTCAGAGGACCTCAAAATATATTAATATAACAAAAAATCACGTTCGAAAATTTGATCCTAAAACAATACTTTCTCGACCCTATGGGTAAGAGAAAGTAAAAATCCTTCGTTCAATCACTAGTCAAAACTATTTTGATGAAGTGTAAAGATTTTCAAAAAGTTCGATGCATTAGTTTTTGAGAAATCATACCAACCGTTTTTCTGAAGGATCTCTTTAATCCAGAACCCACTGGCTGGCGAGTGTTCACACGTATGTTCTTTAAAAGTTTATTTACTTATTCAAATTTTATAAATAACAAAAAGAGAGATTAATATAGGTAACAAAAAAAACTTTTTAAATTTATGTAATTCAATTAATTAATTATATAGGATTTCCAGTTTTCTTTTCAAATCAAAAATGTTTCATTTAATAGCGTTTCTTTGTCTTTCAATAGTTACAAGCACATTGTTCTCTGAATAAAATAAAGCAATTTTTATATCGGGGTTTTTGAAAAGTAATTTTGTTTATACTTCTTCCCCGAAAGAATTAAATCATTTTAGCTATAATTATTTATTTTGAGAATGTAATTCAAAAGCCGTTTCCAGCTTATTTCTAGCATATGTATGTATTAATAAAACAAAAATAGTCATTTCAGTTAATATTTATTATGCTTGTGTTTACATTAAAAGCTATTATTACTTTTCGACCAGATCATTATAGTTCTAAAAATAGATTTTTAATGGATGTTTCCCGTCTGCATGGCGCCTCTGAAAACCTTTTTTTTGTCCATTACTTTGATTGACACCTGGCGCAGCTTTTTAATGCCAAGTCGATCTGATTTTAGTAACGACATTTTATATTCAAAAATTTTTTATTAAAATATTATAAAGACAAAGAAATAGTTTGGCATTCTTTTGGCTGAATTTTAACGATGCCAACTTTTCGGTTAGCTCTTTTTGGACTCTGAGACTGGCAGATCTCATCAAGATTTTCGCTTTTGACTCCGTTTGTAAAAGACGTGATTTTATTGGTCTCCTCCTCCCTCTCTGTCTAAATAACTGCGGTGGAACTTTGTTGTATCTTTGCATATACAGATTGATGGAAAAACAAATTATTTTGTGCTAATGGATATAATTAGTCGAACTATATATCAATAAATACTTATTAAAGATGGATTATGTACTACTTATTCAGACGTAAGGACTTCTACATTATTTTCTTCATGTATACGATCCGGGAATTTTGAAAACAGAACCTGGCTCTACTAAACAACGTCATACCACTGGCTGAACTTTCCAAATTTTTAATGAAAAATTTCTAACTTATTGTTTATATGTTGCACCCTTATGGGATCAAAATTTTGAATATTTATTTATTTATTTTTTATTTTTTATACAGGGTAATTAAAGTTTCTATTTCAAAACGCTATAATTTTAAAACTATCCATCAGAGCGATTTGATATTTTACCAGAGCCATCGTGAGGCAATGAAATTCTTTTGGCCAAAAAAAAAAAAAAAAAAAAAAAAATAGTTCCAAAATGTTCCTGTCAGGGTAATGTGAGGGAAAACGCCTAAATGGACTCATTAAACACAGAAATGTTGTTAGCAACACAATGAAATTGCAGGAAACAATAGACTTCAAGGGTTTACTACAATTTTTTTAGCAAAAAGATAAGAATACGTGTTTACAGCGGAAACAGTCATAGTGTAAAGAGAAAAAGAGGAGCTTCCTGAAACAAATACTTTACGGACTTTACAAATACTTTACGGACAAATACTTTACGGACTTTGCAAATACTTTACGGACAAATACTTTACGGATGTCTGGGAAAACGCCTGAATGGACACAAATGCTTTACGGATAATCCAAATACTTTACGGACTTTACAAATACTTTACGGACAAATACTTTACGGTCTTTACAAATACTTTACGGACAAATACTTTACGGATGTCAGGGAAAACGCCTAAATGGACACAAATGCTTTACGGATAATCCAAATACTTTACGGACAAATACTTTACGATCTTTACAAATACTTTACGGACAAATACTTTACGGATGTCAGGGAAAACGCCTAAATGGACACAAATGCTTTACGGATAATCCAAATACTTTACGGACTTTACAAATACTTTACGGACAAATACTTTACGGTCTTTACAAATACTTTACGGATGTTAGGGAAAACGCCTAAATGGACTCATTAAACATAGGAATGTTGTTAGCAACACAATGGAATTGCAGAAACTATTGTTTCTGCAATTCCAAGGGTTTACTACAATGGGCTTCAAGGGTTTACTACAATGTTTTTAGCAAAAAGATAAGAATACGTGTTTACAGCGGAAACAGTCATTGTGATAAGAGAAAAAGAGGAGCTTCATGAAACAAATACTTTACGGATAATTAACGACACATTTTGGAACTATTGTTTTTTTTTCTCTTACCAAACAAAATTTCATAGCCTCACTATTGCTCTGGTAAAATGTCAAATCGCTCTGATGGGTAGTTTTAAAATTATAGCGTTTTGAAATCCTAACTTTAATTATAATCACTCAGTATTTAAAGAAAAAAATAAATTATATATATATTTAGTCTTTAAAACTTAAGACCCACAGAAAAGAATGTAATATTTTTATTATTAGTAATTTAGTTGTAGATGGTAGGTGTGCTTTAATTATAAATAGTAAATCATATATCTTCCTTCGACAATTTCATTTTTTATCCAAAATGTTATGTAAAATTCATATCTTTAAATGTTTAATCTACTTTTATTTAAAGTGTAGAGGAAGTTTGTTTTATATGAAATTTCTAAAAATAAGTATTTCTGAGTTAAATTTTGCTCCTGAAAGTTCCGACATTTTCCTTCTAGATAAGCAAATATTTTTCTTAGGAAATCAAATACCCGAAAAAGTTTTTTTTCTTTTAGAAAAGTCTGGAGAAGAAAAATTAATTAAAGGACCTTTGTAAGTTTAGTAATAATTGGTATTACAAAATTTTAAATAAATATATTTAATTCTAAGTACATTTTGTCACAATTTAAAGATTAATCTACATTTTTTAATATATTTAATAATATCCTTATAAATTAACTTTTAACGCATATAAGAATATATAAATTTTATTTGATTATGAAAATGAGCAGGAACAAGGGGAAAAATTATGACAAAATTAAGAATTTATAGTATAAACAATGCAACTGAAGATTAAATATTAAAAAGACATAAATTAACTAAAAGATGATGAAAAAATAATAATAACCATTATATATATATATATATAATACGCATACCACGTGGCACATATATACCGGATGTTCTATCAGTCTGTAGACATTTTAAAAATTCATAAAAATTGAAGAAACTGGTAGAATTGAATGCTGTTTTCGAAAATTTCAGTCTCGTGAAGGGAGACTTTTTTTTTTTTTTTTTTTTTTTTTTTTTTTTGTGAAGAAAAAAATGGTTAATTTTTTTGTCGATAGAGGGCGTTGTACGGATGCGTACAGAGAAATATACAAATCAAAGTCCTTTAAACTGCACGGTTTTATAAATAACGCAGCTTATTTCATATTTTCCCTCCTACATATACAAATGTGAAGTTTTAACTGCGATCCTGAACTGAACTGGTGAAGAAAGCGTTAATGATGAAGATGTTTTCCGTCAGATAAAAACCGGCCACTGATGCTGCAGTTAGTGGTGTTGTAATTCGTTTGCAAACTGTAATATGTGGTGATGGCAAACACACAGAATAAGATTCATATGACTGTAAACATTTGCATGCAAATAAATACAGTTTTTCACGGAAATGTGTCATTTGCTCCCGCACAGTGCCTTTTAACGGCGAAAATTTTAACTATTATTTTTTCTTTAGCAAAAAAGAAACGAGAAAAAAAAAAAAAAAAGAAAAGAAAAGAAAACCCCCATTACAAGAATAACTTTTTCGCAAATCGCGTTCAATTCTATCAATTCCTTCAGTTTTTATTAATTTTTAAAATATCTACAGACTTATGGGGCACCCAGGATGTATTCGCATTGTTGTAATGAAATGTTTATAGATTTTTTTTCCGACTGAGTGAAAATAATGCCTGGACCGGGAGTCGAACCCCGGATCTTTGATCAAGGCTCTACCAGTTGAGCTATCCAGGCCGACAACCGGTCGACATTACTCACTCAGACTCTTACTCACTTTACTTACTCTTTCTGTCTAAATGTTGTCTGAGTGAGTAATGTCGACCGGTTGTCGGCCTGGATAGCTCAACTGGTAGAGCTTTGACCTTGTAAGTCAAAGATCCTGGGTTCGACTCCCGGTCCAGGCATTATTTTCACTCATTCGAAAAAAAAAAAAAAAATCAATAAATATGATTTTCTTCCAATCAGTTGATTGTGTGATTTTAATAAAAATTGTGATGAAATGGTCTATAAATATATACATATAACTTAACTATTGAAAATATTGCATCCGTACGAAAGAATTTCCCTTAATATAGTAATTCAGAGATATAAATTCGAATAATGCATGAAGTTTGCTTTCGGAAGTTAGAAAGACAAATTAGAATACTAAGTGGGCCCTAAAGTCATGTCTCACTATTAAAATATCGGGCCCTACTATTTCGATTCATTTACCGTACCTTAATTTTTTCATGGTTGCACTGGTGCAGTTTCATTTGCGTTTTTCATACATGTGATTGTGCGATTCTTTAATAACAGTGTACTTGTCCTTACGTGGGTTTCTTAACACGCTTTTATTAGCTTCACCTGTTATGTATGTATGTATGTTTGTAACCGCTCTGGGAGCAAACAAAAAATCTATATTGTAAAAAAAAAAAATACTTTCCCTACGTGAACGACGTGGAGTTGAGGTATAGCTCCGCGCTACGAACCTAAAGGTCTCGCGTACGATCCCAGTCAGGGGAGATTTTTTTAAAATGGTTTTTATTTAATTCTGAATTATTTTAATTAAAGATTTAAATGTATGTAAATATTATGGTGCGTCACTCACACGATTTTCTCTTACCTTCCATTTTAATACTAAGATAGATATTTTGTGGTTTTTAGTTCACATTTCTATAAAAGCGTGTTCTTTAATTTTTTAAAACTATAATATTATTATACACAGTTTTTACTAAGCAGCATCTAGATAATAACTCTATATACTGTGTGGTAAGCCGCAACCTCAGCAGTGATTTGGTTGTCGTCGCATTAGCTCTATTATTGTAGTTCAGACACTTAGAATTTAATACATTTTACAGTTAGACAGTTAGAATCCAGACATTTTATAGTTTAGAAATTTATAAATTCAGGCATTTCTATCAATCAGTAATATTTTTTAAATGAAATCTGCATGCATATTACAAATTAATATTTTAGAAAATTTAAAATTACATATCTCGTAGAAAAAATTACTTTTCGCTTCTGCTTACATGAAAAACACAGAACAGGCTACTTCTTTTATCGATTCTTAATTAAAATGAAATGTAATGATATCATTTTTAAAGAGAAGTTAGAAAAAAATATCGCAACTAATAATTTTGTACCAAACATAAATTATTGCTTATAATTTACGTTTGAAAAAAAACTACTGCCAACATATGAACTCTTTTCGTCCACATATTAACGCCTTAAAGTAAAAATACGAATTTGTTTAAATTAGATTATTTTTATCTCAATATATATATATATATATATATAGATATTTATTTATTCCTTTCGTTGCATTTTCTGTTGCCAAAAACTTTCATTTTATTCGTGGAATATATATATATATATATATATATATATATATTTACTTCTTCTTAAGCTATTTCATATAATAAATATTAGATTACACGCAGTTAAATTTATTTTATACTTATCGCCACTACAGGGAGGTTTATAAATATACAGGATATAACTGAATAACTAACTTAATACTTTAACCTTAATTAGAAATACAAACTTCAAAGTGGGTAGAACACGTCAAAAGGACAGTAAAATGCATAGTAACTCATGACTGGAAACGTCATGAGAAAAGGGGGGGGGGGATTAGCAGGAGAGTAATAAATGAAAGAATTTTAAGTCGAGATAAATAAAAATATTTATTGCATATTTATATCATAAATGTCGTAGTAGATGGCCATATTATAAATTATTACAAGGAATATTCGTATTTTTCACCTTTACTTTTTACTAGTGATGCATACGTTACATCGATGACCGTGGATTAGTGAACAAGAATCCTGCAGTGCAGTCATCTACTTTTTTAAGAAGACGTTTCCAATCATAGCTGATGTTCCCATCCGAATTATACAACTGGAGGCCATCAAAGGGTGAGCCGCCCCTTTCTAAGACTACTATATAAGTCTTATAGTTATATACTACTATATAAGTTATATAGTAGTCTTACCCCTTTCATGCCTGATCGAAATTGTGATGACGTATCTTTGGACTATTCTTAAAGGTGAGTCCCAGACCGTCGCCAATTGCCCATTGTTCAGCACTAGGGCGAAGTTAAAGCCAACCAACCAGCCAACCATAGTTGTTGTATAAAGTATGTCGATGCATACTGAAAAATGTCTGAAATGGGCTTGCTATAAGATTACTTATGTTATTGTGGTTATCAAAAAAAAGGGGGGGGATTTTGACCGTGTCCCCCATTCTTGGTTCGTAGGAGTAACGCATACAGCGCTTTAAAAAAAAAAAAAAAGAAAGAAAGGAAAAAAAAAAAAAGATTTGAATATCTCTTATAACATTTTAAAATTGAATAATCTATTAAATTTTTTGTACAGGTTTTGTAATGTTTATGCATAATGAATATTTTTGGTAATCTCCTCGTTGCCATTTATTTTTCATAACTCTCATACCATTTTTCCGTAACATTTTGGGAAATGGATTTCTACGCAATTCTGAATTCTTTTGATGTGCCCTGCTACTTCATAATTTTTTTGCATCTAATTATAAAACACTACATATATATGTTTTTTAAATTATTACTTTTTTTTTTTTTTTTAATTTCTTTTAACTCTAGATTTTAAATATGTCTTTTAAAATAAAATTCAAAAATGTTCATTATATATTTTTTTAATGTGTGCCATTTTATTTTCCAATAATTTTTCTTTCTATTTCAAATTCTTACATTTGTTTCGGAAATCGAAAATTTAAATACAGATTTAGGTAATACAGTTCAAATATGTCTTATTTACGAATTTAATTTGCGCATCAGAGAATATAGCTTAATAATAATTATTATTATTATTTATATATATATAAATGTATAACGTTAATTTCATTTTTTTTTAATTCACAATTATCGTTAAATTAAAAAATGAGGGAACAAAAAAACACTTAGAGAGTTCTTAAAAATATATTTTTATTCTTTTATGAGTGAGATATACTCTGTACAAATTATCTGGAAAATTATTAATATTTTAAAAGAGTAAAAATAAAATTTACATTAAAGAATATCAATTTAAACATTTCTAATATCCATATTTATGATGGTATATACAAATGTGTTTATTAAGAAATAGAATTCTCTCAACTCAACGGAGATTACGATGAATAAAATTTTCGTTTAACGTTAATAAAAGGGAATACAGTTGCATCATATTCTTCTTCTATTTTTTATTTAGTTTATCATCAACATTAAATTTAAATTTAAATTTTTTGTGCTTAATGCATTTTCATTTTCAATTTCAAATAATGACAAATTGTGAAAGTAATGGAAATGATTATTAGGATGATTTCTGTAGAAATTGACTTGTTACAGTTATTTCGTTTAACTACCTATGTATAAAGAAAAATTCTTCATTATGAAAACTTCCTACTAAATGAATTGGGAACAAAGTTGGAATGTCCAGTTCTTCTAGAAATGTACTTTATAAGTGCGTTGGCCAACATAAATCTGTCCTTTCATTTCTAACTAGTGCGTATTTGAAATTTTCAAACTTACATGCTTGCCAATATACTAATTAATATTCCGTAGTATTGTCCCGCCTTCTTTTTCACACCAGTATTTTTCTTTTTATTTAATCGTAATTGCATTTGGACAATAATACTCTAAAAATTTACTGGTGTGAAAAAAAGGGCGAGACTAACAACACTACGGAATATTAATTAGGATGTTGGCAAGTATGAACTTACACAAAAGTCGTATTTATGAAATTATTCGCTTTAAAGTTTATATATACAAAACTCTTATCAAGATATCAACTAAGTTTAGCATTAAACTAGATCCGTCGTTGTGGTACAAAATGGAACAGACAAAATGTATTTGAAATTTATTTATTTACTTTTTTTGGGTTACTTAAGATTAAATTTTAAAGGTATATGCAATTAAAATTAGGCATATCACAACATCATAGCAATAAAAGAGGATTCTGTAAAGCGGTACTTCACTATATCATTAAAACATAGAGGTCGAAAAATACATTAGGACCTTAAAAAAAGATAAAAACGTATCTGCATTTTATATTCCTTATATATATATATAATTTTTTTTTTTCTTTAAGAATGATTATAGAATCTTGAGTTAATATAGGAATTAAGTAAAACGTACATGAAGAACTTGAGAAATGCCAGGTAAAGAAAGAGATAATGCTCTATAAGATCCTTTCTTGAACAAAAACGGCTACATGTAGCGTCTAGCACCATGTAGTAAGATTAAAGAGAGTAATGATTGTATGTGCGGTGCTTAAAGTACAGGGTGATTATAATCAAAGTTTTGATTTTAAAAAGCTATAATTTTAAAGCTACAGGTCAGACTGGTTTGATATTTTACCAGAACAAAAGTGAGGCGATGAAATTTTGTTTAACAAAGGGTGAAAAAAAAAAAAAAAAAAAAAAAAAAATCAGTTCCAAAATTTATCGTTAATCATCCGTAAGGTGTGTGTTTCATGAAGCTTCTATTTTTCTCTTGTCTCTATGACTGTTTCCGCTGTAAACACTTAATCTTATCTTTTTGCTAATGGCCATATCACACGGGAGCATATATACTCAACACAACATTATACGCAACAAATGACTATGCTGAACGAACGAGAAACCAGTCAGCTGTTCGTAGGGTTCCCCCGAATTGATAGCGTAATGTATTCCCTTCTCTAAAGGTATCCCAGGAAAAAATCCTGTTTATTCCTCCTATTGGTCAATTTTGATCAGCACGCTCAACATACTCAGCTTTTTCTAAACGGTTTCGTAAAAGTTGATCATCCGAAAACTTGCTGTCCTTGAACAAAATCAGGCTGAGTATGTTGGGTATAATGCTGTGTTTAGTAAAATGCTGAACGAAAGTTTCTCGTGTGATATGGCCATAAGAAAATTGTTGTAAACCCTCGGAGTTTATTATTTCTTGCTATTTCATTGCAGTGCTAACAACATTCCTATGTATAATGAATCCATTTATTCATTTCTCCTCACACAACCCTGTCAGCACCACGTATAAGGACATTTTGGAACTACTTTTTTCCTCCACCAAACAAAATTCCATTGCCTCAAGATTGTTCTGGTAAAATATAAAGTCATTCTGATCCGTAGTTTCAAAATATAGCGTTTTCAAATCGTAACTTTAATTATAATTATAATTACCTTGTATATACGTTCTATTCTTATAAGTACCATTGACTTTTTTTTTTTTCAAAAAATTTGATTTAATATGCTTTTAAAATAACAGTACTTTAACGTATTATCAGATAAAGGGTTAAAAAGCATTTCCTAAAAGAACATAGATAACGAATTTTGTTTTTATTTGTTATTTTGTTGTTTATTTAATTCGTTTTTAATTTATCTGTGATAGTACTTTTTCAAGATGACGAATATGAAGATACCAGTTTGTCTCCGTCCTTGTAGCAGTCAATATTTCAGATGAAATTATTTTCAAATTTGATATATTCGCCAAATCAAAAACTGTAGCCAAATGTCATGATAAAAAAAAAAAAAAGACCCCTGATACCATTTTTGCTGATTCTTATGTAAAAGGGCGGGGTCGTCCCATTTGGTCCAAAATCTCCCCTACTGACCACATTTGATGGATCTCTAAAAACCGCAAAAACATGCAATAAACCAAACCTTATAGAGGGCCATTTTTGAACGAGCTAGGGAAATACGCATCTGTTTGAAGTGATTTCTTCTCAGCTTAAGTTCCTCCCCCGGTGGTCCATTAATTACAAATGTTTAGCGGTGTGAGATAACTGAAAAAATCCCTTAAAATCCCTATTTTAAGAAGGGTAAATACTGACCACTCATTCAGTATCAGGGCGACATCATCCCCTTCCCCAATTTTTATCACTGTTCCGTAATTTTATGGCCATGAATTTGATTTGGAGAATGAAAATGAATTAATTTAACATTTAATACAAATACATATATATATATATATATATATAATGCTTAATAAATAACATTGTTAATAGATTTAAAAAATATAAGAAATGTAATGCATAATTTCAGGAGCAAATCCCCCACCTACATTTTCCCCTTGCCGCAAATGTTCATGTTTTAGAATTTTCTAACTCTGTTGCCCTCATAAGATATTTAACAGTTAGAGTAATCCTCCCCCTCCCCTAAAAATCAAATTTATAGCTATAAAATTACCGGAAAGGGATAAAAATAGAGTGGCGTTCCTAAATAAACGGTGGGTGATAGGGCAAAATGGACGTCATATCCCGATTCAGGAGGTCATTTTTTATAAAAGTTTGCCAAAATGGTGTTGGGGGCAATTTTCATGTCGAATAGTGTTATTGTAAAATTTGTTGTATTTTTTATGAAAATAATAGAGTTCGAGTTATGAAATGTAATTTAAATTTAATTATTTATTAAAATTACCTTCAGCGCAAATCCATTATAACCTTTGCTAGTTTATTTGTCGAAAGCATAATACCTAAATATCCCAAATCTTGACTCGCCCTGAATCCGATCCTGATAACGGAAAAGTACCATATATATATTTTTTTTTCCGTTTGAATTTATTATCGTTTATGTTATTTTTAATATTTTTAATATTTTTATTTATTATTATAACCATTTTAACTATTTTACTTTTTACGTTTTTCTCTAATTTAGTTAAATGTTTTGACCATAATTTTGTTTTTATAGTGATGGCCGTGAAAGAAATCTGCCAAATCGTGAATCGGTAGACTTTACATAGAATTACATCTACTTTTTAAAATTATGATTCAAAATTATTATTATTATTATTATTAATTTAAAATTACGTGGAAATTTATTGCAATGCATTGTACCAATTTTGGTTTCATCGTTTATTTATTTTTTCTTACTTTTCCTTATTTATTTTTTTGTTAAATTATCATTCTTCCACTATCTTACTCATTTCTACAAACCAAGGATAAAAAATTATTTTCTTTATTTTAATAAATTGTTTTAATAATGGCATCAGTTACTTTCCAGAAACTTTGTCTTTTATTATTAAGAACAACGAGGTAAATAAAGTAGCGTGAAAATGGTAATCCTAGTATGGTCCAACATGAGTCATGTGAGATGAACCACTGTGCATTGGTTTCCTTGATTACAACTTATTTTCAATAAATTTCTATGGGAACTGCTTGGAGAGTGTACTTGGTGAACGTCATAACCGCCAGTGTTTTTGTTTACTTACGTAATTTAATATTTTTTTTGTTCTAAATCATTTTAGTTTTTATTTTACTTCTTTTTATTTCGTGTAGTCAAAATTTAACCAACAATATATATAAAATTAGTTGAGGAATTATTATTTGCCTTTTAACTTAGCTCTTTTAAAAGTTTAACTTTCCTTTATAAACTTTTTATTTTATTATTTATTATAATGTGAAATATCCGAAAAATTATTTGGAAAACAAATTATTTTGGTCATAAGACTGTTGTGTTATTTAATAATAATGATAATTTGCCGAACTGAAATTTTAAATTCCAAAATAGCGATAAAGAGCCAAAAATAGCAATCTATTGGAATTGGTTCGTATCACGTGGTTCATGTTGAACCACGGAAAGCTAATCCTTTATTCATTGAATCAGCATTCTACTTTATTTATCTCGTTGATTAAGAGGCTGTGCAAAATAGGAAATTTTTATAACTACTCCTAGTTGATCGTAGAGTTTGAATACAAAACCATATGTCAAAATCTATCAATCAGATAGATAGAAATGAGCTTTTGCACAATGATGAATCTCCTAAAAGTACTGAAAAAGGAAAACGTCGTAAAATTTTTCTCCTGTCCAATTCTACTGCTAAATTAGCCTTTAAGTATTATTACTTCATATATAAACCTATGTTCGGATTCTTTCTTTTACACGAAGTTGCTATTTGCATTAAATTATAAACTTGTGCAGAATTATAAACTTGTATATTATATACAACGATGTCTATATGAAATGTGTAATATTCAAACTTCATTTTAGTCACATTTAAAATTGATCAGTTTAATATGATCTTCCATGTAGTAGAAAATCAAATATTGTGAGAATTATACAAAAATGTCACGTTTATTAAAATTAATTTTTATCTCTTTCACGCAATAATAAAATTAGCCAACAATTCTGTGTATTTAAATGTCTGTCAGACAAATTAAAAATATTGAGTATATTAAGAAAATAATGGAAGTTAATGAAATGTATATATTTTTTTATATTTACCGTAGTAAAATTAAAAAAAAAAAATTTTCGGCCTGAAAGCGTATAATGTATCCTACAGAGGGTGTTTGCACATTTTTTTTTTTTTTTTTTTTGACGATTTTGCAAAGATATATATATATATGACTAAATATATTTTATTTTTGAATTTGATCAGTCTGATAGCCCTTTTGTTAAAATGCCCTATTAAATCTTGATTTCTTAGACAACAGAGCATTTATTAAGATAGCAAGGTTGATTTTGTTTCACTCCTCTTCCACAATCTTCCATAGTCCATTCATTGTGTTGGGATGCCCTTTAGAAGATCTTGTTTTAAAAGTTCAAATGTATAGCAATCCATATGAAAGACGTCAAGAGAATTTGGTGGGATGCATTTAAAGGGAATTACTTCAATTCTGGTTTCATTTTCATTTTCCTTTTATATATATATATAGAGAGAGAGAGAGAGCAGGGCGCGAAATTTCCGCTCGCCAGCTCGCCATTGGCAAGTGGAATTTTTACTGTGGCGAGTAAAAATTTAGTGTAGTTATAGATAGAATTTATACACTATACGGTGACAAAAAAAATACTTTTTATAGATTTAAATATGGCAAAATCTTGCTATCTTATAACCTTATATTTAATCCCAGCCTGGGAAAGGAAAAATGCTTAGTGCATGCATAAAAGTTTTAATCTCTTCGTCAGTTTCGTTTCTGAAGTTTGAAATTAAACATTACATACAGTTAAAAACAATGCTTCAGCAGCGTATTTCTTTCAATCCGTATTATAATTGCATTCCAATCCGTATTTTAATTGCAAAAATTAATAATTGTATTTTTCCTGTGAAAAGTTAAATAATAATAATAGTAATAATAATAAAATTCCAGAATTTTGTTAATGTACTGATTATTGATAAAACCGGTAAATAAGATTACCATTGAAATCAAACATCACATGCTGTAAAACAGTGATCCAATAATGTTTTTCTCTATCCATATTATAATTGCTTTTGATAACAAAACTACTTAAATAAATAATAACAAATATTTATTTTGTTTCTACTTTAGCTGGAACTTGTTCCTAAACATTAAAATTAAAATAGACAGACAAAAATACTGAAATTAAAAAAAATTCATTTTCTAGTTATACTTAAAAAATCTATTTGCTTAGTTTTAATTTTACTTTTGTTAAAGGTTTATGTAGTTTTAATTATAAAATATTCTCAATTCAAATGCGAACTTATGCAAACATGTACAAAAACTTTTGAAATAATAAATGCCATTAATAAATTCTATGCTTTCACGATAATGAAATGTGACATTTAGTCAGATTTCAAAAATTTTAAGGCGAGTAAGTTGAGAAAACCCATGTGTAAATTACAATCAATTTTCAAGAGTGACAAGTGAAATACAATACCTCTTAGATAACCGGATTTAATTTGAAAGGATTTTAAAATGTCAGGATTAGTCATTATACGTTGTTTACTTTTATTATATTATTAAGTGTATAGAGATATTGGCTTTCATAATTTGTAATAGTCCTTGTTATGTTTAATTTATCTATCGAGGGAACATGCTTATTTAAATAGATTTAAAACTGGATAGCTTTTAATGTAAAACATGACTATAACATCACACAAGATTGTAATTGAATCTTCGTCTATGATAGTAGCGAATGGGAAGAAAAAATATCTCCCCAGAAAAATTAAATGAATGGAAACCAGTCTAACATTAGAGGAAAGTTAAGGCTGAATGTAAAAATGAAAATAGATTAAAAAACCGTGATTCTGTAGCAGGAAGTATATAATGTAATAGAACTTCAATAAATAAATAAAAATAAATAAATAAATCCTATGTTAATTAGAGGGAAAACTGTATACTCTTAACTGTTGTAAATTATTTCATAAGAATAATATTATGTTAGTTTTGTTTCTTTTATTTAGAGTCCATTTTTTGCCATTAAAAAAAAGAAAAAAGTCATTGCTCCACAACACAACAATAATAATAGTAATAGTGTATGGTTTTCTTTGATGGAAAGAAAAGTGGTGAATGACGCGTTAGGCATGGAATCTATCGAATTTCAACGAGAATTCATTCTACTCTACCAGAGATAGTTTTTAAGCTTTGTAATTTTTTTTCGGGGATGGGGGGTTGGGGGGAGGAGATAGGCGAGCTTCTTCAACTCTTGTGTCTAACATGTCGCAAACATGCTCTATCGGGTTCACGCCGGACGAAGACGCCGACTAAACCATTCATATGATTTCATATCGTAACGAAAATCGTCATTAGGGAAGAACGATTTTATTTGCAATTGTTGTTTAACTCTTTCGCGCCGAATGTCACGCATACGTGCCAGCAAGAAAGGCACTCATTTTCAGGCCAGCACGCCATCATACCAAAGCGTTTCCTCGTTCACTCCCGCCGTCACACATTTGTGCCAGTGTCCTAGAACAATTTAAAAACTATATGTTTTGGCACAAGGTGGCATTGTATGTTAATAGAATTTGGGATACATGTAAATTTGACCTTCTGCTCGAAATGAGTGTAACAGGACTCACATCTATGTGTATTTTGATTATGTAAACAGAAGGGGAAAGGAATGTTTCCGAATAACATGCTTTGTGATGACTCTTTAAACGAGCATGTGGTTTTTTGTTTATATTAAGTAGGGGAGCTTAATATTCGATAGAATGTTGGGCAGTTGGGTTTGCAATGCAGTTTTTAAGACGGGTTTTCAGTGCAGTTTTTAGAAGTGAAATTTTTATGTTCTTACCATCACAATGTCGAAGCGTCTAAAATGTTTAACTGAACTTGAAATTGCAGAAATGATGTAAAATATTACAGATATTGATTCTAATACAGGCTGAGTGTAGTGATAGTAAGTAAATATCCACTCAGATTAACATTCTCCAAAACTTTGTTCAAAAAGAACGACTAAGAGAGACGACGATGCTTCGTTTGTTCACCTATCCGCCAAAATGGAAAATGAGTCATTATGAGTGCAAGGATTGTAACGTAGGACTTTGTGTAGGTGTTCGTTTTCAAATTTTTCATATGAAAAAGAATTTCAAGTAATATATTAAGTTGATAAACGTATAATGTCAAAAGTCATTAAATGGTAAGTAAATACTGAAATAAAAGTGTATAAAAATGTATTTGAACAAGAAATATTTTAAGTGACTAAAGTATGTTATTAAAATACATATAAAGCATATGCTGTTTATATACGCTACACTGCAAAAAATAAACCGGTAAAAGTACAGGAAAAATCTGGCAGCTGGGGTGCCAGTATTTCTCCTTCAAATATACAGTTTAAAACCGTAAAATTGTATCACTGACATAATCCTATAAATCAAACGGATTTTTTGCTAAAAGTGCAGTTTTGTCCTGTTTATTTGACGGAAAAATACTGGCACCCCAGCTGCTAGATTTTTCCTGTACTTTTAACGATTTTTTTTTTTCAGTGTACAGAACCTTATTAAACAACGCATTCATATTTCGGTAATTCATCCCTTGGCCTTGGACAGACGATTGCGAAAGAGAGTGCCGGCCTGAGCACACGTTGCGCCTCCCGTCGCGAAAGGGTTTAGAAAATGATATTCTATGCTATGCCTCGAGCGTAAGAAAATAAATTCGTAAATACTTAGTCTGTGTACTGCTGGATCATCAGGAATTCATTTCTAATGATGTGGATAATGTGTGACCATTAACTGAGATACCCAGAACAACACATAATGTCCTCCAAATCTGAAACTTTTTGCACAATTGAGGAATCATTTCTGTTTCTTTCCTCATACCAGTTGCAGACAAAAACGCGCTTGTTATCAGGAACAACTGTAAAACAAGACTAGTCACAAAAACAGACATTGCTCCATTCATGTTTTCTACAATCTATATGCTGTCTTGCTCTTTTTCTGTGAGTAGTGAGGTGGTGTTCTGTTAAAGACACACATAACTGTAGCTCTAAGAACATAGAGATCTACAGTGTGGAATAGTTTAGAATGGTTTAGCTTGAAACTGTAGTGACAACAGCCGAGTGAATGTGTAGATGGGAATAGAGGCATTCACCATTCGATTGCTTCTGGTCTTGAGCCTTAATTATCGGTTCTCATTTAGTGCTGTTGCTCGACTATGATTTTGGTCTAATTTTCAGCATCCATTTAAAGTTTTCAAGATAAATAAATAAATAAAAGAAAAATAAAATAAAAGAATTCATGATCTTCGTAATCACACTTTGATGTAGTTCCATCGATTGCACAACTGTGGCTCGTGTTCGGGTGTTATCCAAACGAACAATTATTTTTCAGATTCAATTAAAGGACTTCGTTGAGGTATCGAGCTCACTGATTATAAGCATTAAGACAATCTTTTTTTTTTTTTACCTTCTCTATTATATACGCCGATACCTAATGGACCTTATGCACGATTTGATGACAATCGAAGGTCTCAGAGGGCATTTACATTTCGAATCCCCACAGTAGCATATGGTAAAACTATGTTAATAAAAACGGAATTTTTCGAAACATTATATAATTATATGTGTCTTTAAAGATGAGTGGGAAATTGGGAATTAGAGATAGTTACTTCGTTTAAAATTTTTATTCTATAGTCTAAGAATAAATTACTAATATTAAAATACAAGAAAATGGATTACAAATGTATTTCAAAAGAAACTTTATAATATTAATTGTTTTAAAGTGAAGATGACTAATAATAAATTAGTAAAACTCGTATAACATTTGTTACTGTATAGAATAAATAAATACAACTTTATAAACAATAAAACAGTTATGATTAATATCAAAATAAATTAGTATTTAATGAAATTTAAACAAAATTAAAATATTGAGATTATAGTATAAGTATGTACAATAATATGAAAAGCCTCGATCTCGACAGAAATATTTGTTGTTTACAATTTTATACCCACAACGACGTCATGTGCATATGTTATATTGTCATTCGTTGCTACTTACATTCCGATTCCAACGCGACAGACAAAAATGCATATTACCGCATTTTTCGAAGTTTGAAAATTTACTCTTTTATTTATTTATTTATTTTTTAATAATAACAAAATTCCGATTCTACTTTTTTTAACACATATATGTTTTAATGAAATGATTAATTATAGTCAATTATTATTTTTAACTGATCATAACGAAAATTCCATAAATATTGTATACAAATATTAACATATATCATTTTTATAACTATGATATTTATTGAAAAAAAAAAAAAAAAAAAAAGATCAAACTATATTTTAATTGTTAATTTTTATGCAGTACTTTCATTAGATGAGTGCATTATTCGTTTAGATTTAACCTCTTAAGTGCACCGGGCGTATACATACGTTTTCCGAATTACGATTTTTTGTATTATACTGCTATCAGTAAAACTACTGACACGGCTTGCCATATAAATAACTTTGAGTGTGATTTTAACAGGGTTTTGGAAGAATTTACTCATTTAAGATTTGACAATGGGAAGCGAATCTCGAAAATTTCCTCGACAGTTAAAGGGCTAAATATCTTACGTTATTTAAAGTTATCAAAGATTACAAAATACATTCTAAAATCGTAAAATTTTGAAATAAAATTATATTTTGTCTAAATTGAGATATTATACATTATTTAACATTGTTTTTACGTATTTTTTCGAAATTAACATAATTCACTTTTATTTATTTATTTTTTCAAGAAAGCTATAAATAATTGCTTTGATAAAAAAAATATTTATAAATTATAATGATACAACCTATAACAATATACATACCATTGTCATGTATGGGTTGTTCACTGTAAAAGTGAATTATCTCCTTGTTAATGGAATTTGAAATAACGAGCTTTTTGTAAATTTATGCATATAAGAAAAAGGCAATTTTCAGTAAATGTTATCGATTTTTTGTATTTAGTACAACTCAGAATTATAAGAATTTATAAATTATCTTAAATATAATTTAAAGTAACTTAGAAACTTCATTTTTATAACGAATATATAGAAGTTATAGTTTCCTGGAAAAAAAAAAGTGCCATTTATGGGATTTAAATGCAATTATTGGAGTTTCTTCACTTTCATAATGAAATATGTGACTAAATGTGATACAATTAAGCAAAAATATACATATTTAACCCTTTGCGGCGCAAGACAATTCGGGTCATTTAAATTATACTGCCACCGGAATTCATGAACTAAATTAAACTACAAGAAATTTTAAATTTTAATTTTTAAAAAACCGGTTTTTTTTTTATATGTTATAAACGTAAATTTTTGCTAAAATATTTCAGGGATGAATTTTTGCAGATGGATCTTAGATTTTGCGTCCTCGCAGCGAGGACAGCGTGCGTTAAGGGATTAAAAAATATGGAGTTACACCACTTTCACAATGAGCCATCCATATATATATATATATATATATATATATATATATTAATATTATTTTTATTTTTATTTATTTATTTATTTATTATTTATTTATTTATTTATTTTCCCTTTTTGGTAGTTTTTAAATTTTAAAGTTTATTTTATTTATTTATTTATTTTTAAGTAAATCGCAACTTTTTTTAAAATTAAATTTTTAAAAGTACATAAAATACATTTTGAAGATAAAATTAACAAATATCTTAGAGTATGTAACAAACATAAATCCATGCTGTGGGGCTTTGGGATAAATTATGCGTACCATTTTCATTAGCTAATACATTCTTGTATATATCAGATGAAAGAATGTCATACCTTATCTTTGAGTAAAATATGTTTAGTAATTGTTTTTTTTTCTTTGACTATTTATGTTACCCAAGAAAATAAGCTTGAATCTTTAACATATTTTTATTTCTTCACATTTCTTTCTGTGAAATTAATTTTCTATGAGTTGTGATTTTAGTTGTTATTATGGTTACTTGTTAAATTCTTAGATGATGATATTATGCAGCACTGTAAATTTAACAAGTCGATGACTTCAATAGATGCATTCCAAATTTGATGATACCGTTTCGTTAATTTCAGTTTTATAAAATATGTTTCAAATCTTTGAAAGATTCTTTAAGAAGATTTTTATTATTTTCTTTTCTTTTAAATTTCTTTACTCCATCTTATGTTAAAGGAAGTCTTGTTTTGGGGTAAAATATTCAAAATAAGTTTTGTTTGAGCTTTTGCTATATTTATAGGTTTTGAGACCGAAAATTAGGATTTGAAAGGCTTATCTGTATTAGAAAGCCTACAAGGAGAGAGGCATCAATAGAAATCAGCTTCTGTTTGGTTAAAACAAAAACAAAAACAAAAAAAAATTAAAAGTATTTTTGATGTCTTCAAAGCACTATGCTCAAAACTACAGCTAAAATAAAGGATTACTACAAATAGTCCAGGCAACGAAGGCCAAAATTTGACGAATAGAGGAAAAAAATCGTGTAGTTTTGAAATTTTGCATACTCATAGCCGAGGGGGTCCTGAACAACATACTAAAAGTCCCCGCCCGTGGGGGGTGAGCGGGGGGAAGGGGGGGCATTTAAGGGGGGCAATTTTCAGTTTTTATTGAATATCTTGAAAACTATCGCATTTAGAGAAAAAATATCAATTACAAAATTAATCTACGTAAAATTTCCTACAAAAATGTATATTACATTTTGTTTGTACGATCATTAGTTTAGAAGATATAGGGAGATGAAATAACACATTTTCTTGAAAAATTCTTTTTTGCAATAGTAAAATCAACTAAAGTGTGCAATTAAAAGGGTTCTTGTCAAATATTTTCTAATGTAAAAAACAAATACATACATAGGGAATATGCAATGATAATACAGCATGTTTTGTACGTTTTAAATAATTTTAAGTCTAGTAGGCGTAAGTGGTGGTTTGAGTAAAAATCCAGATAACGAAGACCCAAAATCGATCAACATTAAAAAATATAGTGTAGCTTTGAAATTGAGCACAGTTATAAGGTTAAGTTTCCTGAAAAACAAACTAAAAGTCCCCACCCGTTGTGGGTGAGCGGGGGGCAGAGGGGGGGGGGGGCTTTTAAAGGGGGCAATTTTCAGTTTTTATTAAATATCTTGAAAACTATCGCATTTAGAGAAAAAATGTCAATTACAAAATTAATCAACGTAAAATTTCCTACAAAAATGTATAGTACATTTTGTTTGTACGATCAAAAGTTTAGAAGATATAGGGGGATGATATAACACATTTTCTTGAAAAATACTTTTTTGCAATAGTAAAATTAACTAAAGTGTGTAATTAAAAAGGTTCTGCTCAAATATTTTCTAATATACAAAATAAATATATACATAGGGAATATGTAAGGATAATACAGCATGTTTTGTACGTTTTAAATAATTTTAAGGCTAGTAGGCGTAAGTTGTGGTTTGAGTAAAAATCCAGATAACGAAGACCCAAAATCGATCAACATTAAAAAATATCGTGTAGCTTTGAAATCGAGCACAGTTATAAGGTTAAGTTTACTGAACAACATACTAAAAGTCCCCAACCCTATTCTGTGTTTTTTTTTTTTAATTTTTTATGTTATTTGCAATAGTAATAAAAACTATATTTCGTAATTAAAAAGGTTCAGGTTAAATATTTTTTATTCATACAAATAAATATTTGTATATAAATATTTGTATGTGTGTGTGCGCGCAATGCACCAAGTTTAAAGAGTGGAAGTCAAAATATACAAATCGAAAAATTCCACTTTTCTGTAAGATATCCGTAAAATACAATGTATGTATATGTTTAGCAGTACAGTATGTATATGTTTAGTGGGAATTATTATATGTATATTACAGATAAATGTAAATTTTTTATACTTTAAAATAAATAGAGAGTAATCTAAATATTTATGCTAAAATATTGTTAATTTTTTTAATGCATGCTTGCCATAAGTGATTTTAAAGTATTTTAATGTATCATAACATTCACATTTTATGTATTTTATATCTACTATCACTTACAGAGGATTTAAAGAAAATGCAACTTTAGTATGTTGTTCAAGACACTTAACCTTATAACTGTGCTCAGTATCAAAGCTATGAGATTTTTTTTAATGTTGATCGGTTTTGGGTCTTCGTTATCTGGATTTTTACCTAAACACCACTTGCGCGTACTAACCTTAAAATTATTTAAAACGTACAAAACATGCTGTATTATCCTTACATATTCCCTATGCATATATTTGTTTTGTACATTAGAAAATATTTTATCAGAACCCTTTTAATTCCACAATTTAGTTGATTTTACTACTGCAAAAAGAAAAAAGAAAAAAATGTGTTATTTTGTTCCCCTATATCTTCTAAACTATTGATCATACAAACAAAATAGAATATACAATTTTTTTAGGAAATTTCACGTAGATTAATTTTGCAATTGAGATTTTTTTTTTCTCTAAATGCGATAGTTTTCAAGATACTTAATAAAAACTGAAATGTGCCCCCTTTAAATGCCCCCCCCCCATGGTTAGGGACTTTTAGTATGTTATTCAGAGCACTTAACTTTATAACTGTGCTCAATTTCTAAGCTACACGATTTTTTTTTTTTTTTTAATGTTGATCGGTTTTGGGTCTTCGTTATCTAGATTTTTACTCAAACCGCCACTTGCGCCTTCTAGCCTTAAAATTATTTAAAACTTACAAAACATGCTGTATTATCCTTGCATATTCCCTACGTATATATTTGTTTTTTACATTAGAAAATATTTGACAAGAACCCTTTTAATTGCACACTTTAGTTGATTTTACTATTGCAAAAAAGAATTTTTCAAGAAAATGTGTTATTTCATTCCCCTATATCTTCTGAACTATTGATCATAGAAACAAAATCTAATGCACATTTTTGTAGGAAATTTTCCGTAAATTAATTTTGTAATTGACAGTTTTTCTCTAAATGCGATAGTTTTTAAGATATGTAATAAAAACTGAAAATTGCCCCCCTTAAATGCCCCCCTGCCCCCCGTTCACCCCCCACGGGCGGGGACTTTTAGTATGTTGTTTAGGACTCTCTCGGCTATGAGTGTGCAAAACTTCAAAACTACACTATTTTTTTTTCTATTTTTCCTATTTTGACTGGACTTATCCAGATTTTTACTCAAACCGCCACTTGCGCCTACTATCCTTAAAATTATTTAAAACTTACAAAACATGCTGTATTATCCTTGCATATTCCCTATGTATATATTTGATTTTTTACATTAGAAAATATTTGACAAGAACCCTTTTAATTGCACACTTTAGTTGATTTTACTATTGCAAAAAAGAATTTTTCAAGAAAATGTGTTATTTCATCTCCCTATATCTTCTAAACTAATGATCGTACAAACAAAATGTAATATACATTTTTGTAGGAAATTGTACGTAGATTAATTTTGTAATTGACATTTTTTCTCTAAATGCGATAGTTTTTAAGATATTTAATAAAAACTGAAAATTGCCCCCCTTAAATGCCCCCCCTGCCCCCCGCTCACCCCCCACGGGCGGGGACTTTTAGTATGTTGTTCAGGACCCCCTCGGCTATGAGTATGCAAAATTTCAAAACTACACGATTTTTTTCCTCTAATTTTCCTATTTTGACTGGACTAAGCCAACGATATCTGTAAATTTTTTTGTTGTAGATAGTTTTCTCCCAAAACCTACTTTGGTAGAAAAAATGTCTGCTGCGAGTATGCGCCGTTTACTGTCAAACAAAAGTCCTGTTTGCTGCCAAAAATTTTCTGTAATTCAGAAAAATACGTTCAATCAACGGAAAAATTACGTTGATACAACGTATTTTTCTGAATTACAGAAAATTTCTTGCAGCAAACTGCAACAAATAGGACTTTTTTTTTTTTTTTTTTTTTGAAAGTGTAGCGTAATTCCATCATTTGTCGTTTCTCTCCATGGAGGCTGTATAGTCCGTGTGTCTGTGTTTATGCATTACTATCTTTCATTGTTTCATTTGCATGAGAATGCACGGGAACGTACACTGTTAAAAAAATGCAGAAAAAATACAGAAATTCTCTGTAATTTTTTAACAGTGTAGTTCTCATACTTCATTCATTTTACTGAATTTTTCTATATTAGATGGAACGCACGGGAACTCACTAATAGTGTGTATTAAAACTCAGCAGTGCATCATTCTGAAAAATGTCCTCGAATTGTGTTTTTTTTTTTTTTTTTCCTCATACTTTTCTTTTCTTAAAATGATATTTACTTTTGTAATGTAACTTTGTACACAATTTTTTTTTTTTTTTATGTAACTTTACTAGCAAGAATCCACTGTCACTTTTAACACAGAGCTTAGATGTGTTTTTCTTTGTACGAGTAATAAACTGAAACCACAATTTAATCAAAACGAGAAAAGAAGAGAAGTAAACAGTAATTTGTCTCTTAAGAAAAAAAAAAAAAAAAAAAGAAAAAGAAAAATCGGTTTTACTGGAAATAAATCAGATTTTTTTAGTAAGATTTCATTTATGACTTGGGAAACTGAGGCAAAATGTCTGAAAATTCTTCGACAGATATGAAAATGAGAGACACATACGAAACGAACATCAGTTCAGAAAATTAGCGTTTCCATACTTTTTTTTGTTGGAAATAAAGACTTCGTTGATAGAAATTAAAACTGTTTTTGTGTATACTTCAACCACATTTCACGTGACCGTGGAATCCTCTACGCATGTGCTGACTCAAAGAGTTCGTTGTTGAAATAGGGGTGATAACGCTTGTGGTTGAGAGAAAATAAGCGATAAGGGAATGCTGAATGACTGGGTATTTACCAATTCCCAACCTATTGGGGAGTTTGGTACCCCTCCAAGCCTTTAAAATCACTCTCAAAGCCAGGCGCGGAAAACGTGGTTGCATTATACATGTGAAAGACTTTTTTCAGCTTAATTTAGAAGGTTGAGATTGAGTAGCATAACGTCGCACTAGAATTGCACAGAGGGCGATTCGCGAAGATCTAGAATAAATGTTGTTCGTAGATATGCCGTCATAAATTTGATTTTTTGGTTTCTTGGGGGTGGTTAAATCTCCAGAATTATTACTTTTTCGAAACACAAAGGATATTGCAATCACGGCGTATATTATGAGTACCAGCCACTACTAATACTAATGAACATGGGAGTGCTTGTGCTCGAGTATGAGATCTTCAGTCCTTCATTTACGAGCTTGTCGGTAAGGCAAGAGAGCTGCTGGTTGTACAGACTCAGCATTCTATATTTGTATCGTCTAGCGAGGCTACTTGAAAGGACAAATGGATCGAGTACTGGAAAATATAAAATATTATTCAGATACATTTATCTAAGGTAAACTTTTACATAGGCACTCTTTGACAACTTTAGATTGCACTAAACAAAACAAAATTGACAAAATTTTCATTAAAGGCACAAATATATATTTAATATAGAATATGGTACGAAGGGTATTTATTCTTTGTTTACAGTGTCACACACATATTTCTGATATAGTAGTGTTGGAGAGGGCTCGAAGTACATTTTAAGCTGCGTCATTATTTTCTTTGCTCTACTAAATTTAAATATACTGTTTGGTACTTGTATATCTTAGAGATAATATACAGGGCTACTCAAAAATAGTTCAAAATTATTAAAGAGTTTTCTTTTTCCGGCAATTTTCTAAATAATTTGAAACTATTTTTTTTTTTTTTTTTTTTTTTTTTTTTTTCATTTAATAAAATGTTTAAATGTTTCCTGAATATCGCTAAAATATTCAAACGGGGAAAGATGGACGGGTGTCAGAAAGGTGTTAATCTGTATTACACAAAAATATATTTCCAACAAAACTGTTTGAAGAAAGTTTTCAATTGATTTTAAAGTGTTTTTTAAATATTCATCTTAAAATTCTAATCTTTTATCCTAAATTGTAATAGTATGTCTATCTCTATATGTAAATGGCTTAGAGATTTTTGAATCTGTTTGTCTGTGTGTTGACGCAAGTTGCCACCAGCTTTTCATACTTTAGTTAATTTTAAAAAATCTAATTGATTGATCGACAAGTTAATTAAACCAACGGATTCAGAAAATTGTCCCTTTCATTTGGTACCTTATTTGTAACGAAATTTGGATTAAATTTTTTTTAAAAAATTAATTAAAATGTGAAAATAATAAACTGTTAAAAGCTTTAAAAATACACATTTAAATTTTTAACTGTTGAAAAAAAAACTTTTTTTTTTTTTTTTTTTTTTTTTTTAACATAAAATGAAATATGCTTTCACGCGAAAAAAGTAATAAATAAATAAATAAATAAATAAAAGAATAAATACTAGAAAACCCATGCGAAATATTCGCATTTTATTTCTTTTCTTATTTCCCTTTAAAATTTGAATCTCATAAATGTTATACCAATTTCACCACCTAATTAAAATTTTAATTTACCAGAAGCCAAATTATTAATAAAACCAAATTAATATTGTACAATAGTGAAATCAAAATCATTCAAAGAAAAGTTTCCAAATAAAATTCATGGTTCACGACCCAATTTTCATACTTTCACAGGCAGTACAATTTTAATATAGAACTCTCACGACGCCTTTTAAATTTCTGTCGTCAAGTTGGCGATGACTTTTTATTAATTTTGGTACATTTTTTTTTATAAATAAATTAATAAATAAAATAAAATAAACTAATTATTATTTTCATTATGTTTTTTATGATTGTGTTTTTTAGTCAATTTATGACACAAAAGTTCATATTATGTATATTTCTTTAAAATATTGCTAGGTTAAAAATGATGCTTGCAAAGATTCTGAAGAAACAACTGTTAAAAATACATTTTTTTCGTAAAATAATCTCATCAGACAAATTTCGCCATTTTTTCTTATTAGTCCATTGAACTAAGTCCGCATGCTAAAATATTGTTCATGTACCAATATTATTTTTTTATTCTCGCGTATCGTATTATTTCGACGAAAAATAATTGAAATTAGTCCCCGTTAGAGAAATATTTTATGGATTAAATTTGCTCCTGCACACGAAAAAAATAAAAATATGAAAATGGAGTAAAATAAATAAATAAATAAATAAAAATACTTCAATTTAAGATTTTTTTCCCCTTTTGTTTAAATAGTATGTTTTTGGCACGGATGAATCACGCTTGGCATGAGAGCTAATTCAGCATTACATTAAAGAGCTTTACTTATTGATAATCCTGGGTAATTTTTAAAATTTTGATGCTTAAATAGATCGGAAATTTTTCGCCAAAGACTCCACTTTCGTAAAAGCCACTTTAAGCTGGGTAGCACATAAAAAATATAAATAAATTATAAAATATTGAAAAACAGAAAAGAATGGAAAGGAAAGGAAAGCGAAAAGAAAAGAAAGAGACAAAATAATAATAATAATAATAATAATAATGACATAAATTATGTATTTTTGTCTAAAATGACAATAAAAGTTCAAAAGTCGCCAAGGGGAACAACATTAACGCTGCACCATGATCAGATTTACATATTTCAATATTTCATTATTTATTTTTCTATATACCAACTACTATTAACATGGTTCATGATTTCATGGTTTCGTAAACAAACTTTGATCTATTAGCACGCAGGCAGCATCAGGCCGAGTTTTGTACATTTCGAGATTAATTTTGAAATTTTTCCCGCATTCGGAATTCGGTTCGTTTCCGAACCGGGCTTTGCTAGTATGTAAAAGTTATTTTACACCTTGAACTGTAATAACAGCAATTGTAATTTAGGGTACAAAAAAATATAGTGTGTTTCACACCTGATTACTTTCTCTTTAGAGAAATAGCAATTATATTCATAATAATATACGTAGTTGCCAATTTTAACCATTTTTAGTTACCAGAAGATTTTAATAGAAATTTTGATTTTACGTAATCAGTCAAAAGTGCTACATAAATATATAAAAATGTCTATTATAATTTATGTCTATTATAATTAATTGTCTATTTTAATTAAAAATATCTATTATAAAAAAAGTATATTATAAAACTGCTAAAATTGGCAACTATGGTAATGTTATGTTAGTTTAAGACACTACCTTGAAATTTGATAAAATATTTTTGCAAATTTTGCTGCTTAAATAAATGTAATAATCTTATTGGGAGTAGTCGATCTTATAAAGAAATATATAAAAATGTCTATTATAATTTATGTCTATTATAATTAATTGTCTATTTTAATTAAAAATATCTATTATAAAAAAAGTATATTATAAAACTGCTAAAATTGGCAACTATGGTAATGTTATGTTAGTTTAAGACACTACCTTGAAATTTGATAAAATATTTTTGCAAATTTTGCTGCTTAAATAAATGTAATAATCTTATTGGGAGTAGTCGATCTTATAAAGAAATAAAAATATCCCTACAGCGAAGGTGTAAAATAGCATAGTTAGTCAAAAGTGTGACAGGAAATTGCAAACTTATAACCACATATTTTTTGAAGGTTTATGGAGAAAATGACTTGACTGCAATTCGTATGTAACACAAAACCTTGAAACATTTGTGTAGTCTAATAATACACAAAATTCACCCCCCCCCCCGCCCCCCAGTCAACGAAATTCAAACTACTGTATACCAATTGCCCTGCCCATACATTGTAAACGTAAATGTCTTAAATTCAGTTAAAATAGTGTTTTAAATTGATTGTCATTTTTTAAGCGAGAAAAATGTCTTACTTTTCAAGACACCTTTTTGCATCTGAAATTAAAACATTGAAAGTGTCTTAATGTTTTAGGCTTAAAAACACCGCCATGTTAGGCTTAAAAACACTACCGTTTTTAATACTTTTTAATAAAAATAAATAAATATGGCGTGCGATTATGTTTTTTTTTTTTTTTTTTTTTTTTTTGTTAAAAATAGATTTTAGTATTGTTTAGTGCATTAATGAAATATTTTTAATGAAAAAAAAAAAAAAAAAAAAAAACCCTGTTATCCGGCGTTGGGATTCGAACTCACACTGTCCAAGGTTGGTTGTAGGATTTAAGGCCGATTGACTCCTGATGTGTCCTAGGCCTAGAGGGGGAATGCCCTCCGTGGGGGTCTTTCTAAGGGGTCCTAGCCCGTATTTACGCGAGTTTCGGAGGAAACCACGGAAAACTCCGAACGGCTAGGTCGATGAGCGCGACCTGGGATCGAACCCGGCACCTCCCATCTACCAGCTTTGAGCGCAGAACCGCTCGGCCGCTGGTGGGCCCCACACTGTCCAAGGAAACTGATACCTCGAACCAAGTATTGTCGGAATCAAGCAATTTACCAATCACGCCACCGTCCAATACAGCCATACGTGTTTTTATGATAAAATATATTGCAGTATTCGCGAAACAAATCGCAGTGTTATGTTTCATTTTTAATTTTTTGCCATAAAACTATTGATAGTATGGTATCTTAAACTTAATAAATATTATTATCTTAAATTTCATATCTAGAGGTCTCGAATTTTTTAATAATTTATAACAAGTATGTGAAGGTTGCATCCCTCGATGATAACTTCCTTAAAGTGATATTTAAAAAAAAAAAAAAAAAAAAAAAAAAAAAACTATAATCATGAATACAGGAAAATTTGTTGTTTTATGTTTATATGTAGGTAAATATGTGAAAGAAAAATGTTTTTAAATGAATAATATAATAAGAAAGAAAGAAAAATATTATGTACAAATTATTCATGATTGTTCACTTATAAATTCTCTTTCTTCTCCACAAATTACTTGCTACGTTCGTCTTCGCACTTTTTCTTTTAATATAAGAAAGCTTTAAAGTCAAAGGTTTTTTTTTTTTTTTTTTTTTTTTTTTTTTTTTACGAAATAAGCTTTGTGTCTAAATATGTTGTTTATGAATTATGTTAAAGATAATAGCATGCAAATATCATTCACATCCCTAGAGTATTAGTCCATAAAAATTTAATTTCATAAAGCTACCATAGTTTAGGTAGTTTAACTGCTTATTGTATAAAATAATAATATATTTATTGAATGTGGAAAGAAGTAGGATAAGCATATTTTTTTAAAGTAGATTCCATATGAAAATTTTCTAAGTAATGCAAGTGTCTGAATTTCTGAAGTGTTTGAAAAGTCAGACATGTTTTGTTGTCTGAAAATTTGCGTATTTATGTGTTTCAGAGATTTTTGTGTTTAAATTGGTATTTCAGATATATTTATGTCTTAAAGTAAGATATCTACAACGTCTAATTTATATTTTAAGACATGTACGTGTCTTAAATGGCGTTTCAGTTGTTTTTATGTCTTGCTTTAAGACCCTTTTATTTGCAGTGTACTTATTTACGTGCGCATTAAATTTTAAAATGACATAAAAACTACAAATTGTGACACTTCGCACTGATAAGGTTTTAATATGTTATTGCTTATATGTACTTAAATGAAAAATCAGAATTGTATGAACAAATACTATAAAACATAAAAATACGCAACAATTGCACTAATTAAAAAAAGTTGAAAACAACACTTCATCACACGAATAAAAGAAGACCCAAATGTCAGGCGCAAAGATAAAATTACCAATTTTTCATCTTGTACTTAACCTTTTGAGAGGGGCTCTTCCGAAATCCTATGGTGAAGCGGGACAGATGCTGTCACAGCCCCTTTCAAAAGGTTTTAAATGCATAATTGGAATAAATTTAAAGTATATATGCTACGGTAAACGTGATTAATCCGGTGATTATGTATAATTACTGGTGGTTATTAATAATCACCACTAAATTTTGTAAATGTGATAAATTATTGAATATTTAATTTATCACATTTACCGGTTAGTTTATAAAATCACCAACTGGTAATGGGGAGTGTAATAAATTCAGATTCATGCATTTTGAGATAGGAGTATTCAGTGATTTTTAATTTTTTTTTTTTTTCATCAAGCGTACAGACATGCGTAGTACTGGCTGCTGCAGTGCAAAATTTTGCATATTTTTCAGATTCATGAATTTTGCGATAGGAGTATTCAGTGAGGTTTTTTTTTTTTTTTTTTTTTTTTTTAATTTTTCATGTACGATAAGCGTACAGATGTGCATTATACTGGCTGTTGCAGTACAAAATTTTGCATATTTTTCAGTTTTATGCATTTTGAGATAGGGGTATTCAGTGATTTTTTTAAATGTACGTATGTACGGAAAGCGTACAGACGTGCGCAATACTGGCTGCTGCAGTACAAAATTTTGCATATTTTTCAGATTCATGCATTTTAAGATTAGGGGTTTTCAGTGTTTTTTTTTCTTTTTAGTTTTTATGTGCACGAAGCGTACAGACGTGCGTAATACTGACTGCTGCAGTACAAAATTTTTCAAATTTTTCAGATTCATGCATTCTGAGATAGGGGTATTCAGTTTTTTTTTTTTTTTTTTTTTTTTATGTACGCGTACCGTACAGACATGCGTAATACTGGTTGCTGCAGTACAAAATTTTGCATATCATCCATTATTCAATATTTTATTAAAAGAACGAGAGCGTAGCGAAAAACATGTCTATTTAGCACGAAATTAGAAACACTACTGAAATCACGTTCATCCGACATGAGCAGAGACCGCCAATAACAGTCTACGAACCTGCGTTGCTTAGCAATGACGTACGTCATGATAGAAGGTAAGAAAACTGAACGAATTTCGGAAAAGTTATGGACTTTTATTACATTCCCCTTTGCGAGTTGGGGATTTTATAAAATTACTGGTAAATATGATTAATTTATCACATTTACCAAGTTTTGTGGTGATTATGAGTAATCACCGATAATTATACATAATCACCAGTTTATTACCGTTTACCGTAATATCTATACGCTAAAGCAAAAACGCATTGCAGCACATGCAACACATAAAGCACTAACAAAAGAACAATGAGGAATTTGCACACATGGGGGATTTGAACAAAATACTATTCTTCTGGTAGTTTTAGGGCCATAAATTTCAAAAAGTTTATTAAAAATGCAAAAAAAGTTCTCATTAATTTAAAAAATAACTTTAAAATTAACCAAAAATCACGTGACTTCAAAACGCTGCCTGACGTCACACTTTATGATGCTTCAATGTTTACATTCTGTTAGCCTGGTTAGTAAGCAGCAATTCGTTTTAACTTTCGTAATTATTAATCGTTTATGTGATTTCTGAGCATTTCTTTTTCATCTTATAATCATTCAATATCATTATCACCATTTTCCATTATCATCATTTTCAAATGTTTTCTTTTCATGGCGGTTGTCCAATGTTTTCGTTTCATAGGATCCTGTGGGACGCTAAAGGATAACTTTTGATAAGCGTCAGCTGTTGTATTAGTGCAAAATTGTACTATACAATATTTATACTACAATTTTTTAATATCAGTCATTATTATAACATACAAAACCTATTTCACTGATTCAAGAAGCAAAGCAAAGCACGAAATCGAATGTAAACAACGATTGCTTTCGTTTGTTGTCATAAAGAGGGACGTCACGATATATTATACTGTGTTTTCTCGATAGAGTAAATAGTGAGTTGTTAAAATTGTTATAAATCAGTCATTAGGTTGCAAATAAAGAAAATGTATGTAGTTATTTTCTTACCTTTTCATTTTCTATTATATAAGAATAAAATCAGAAAACGTGCAAATTGTCTATTGAAAACACTTGTTTGATTACAAAAATAATATGTCAGTAATAAATAGGTTTCTAAACAGGAAAATTTTACAAAATTTGAACATCTCAAAAATGTTTTTGGAACTTTATTTATAAACAATTTCTTACAATGGAATCATTGACGCAAAAAATGAGAATATACTTGAGTCTAATATTTTAGAGAAACTTTATTAAGAACAAACTTCTTAAAAATAATAAATCTTATAGTGTGGAAAAATTTTACACTTAAATAAATAATATTCAATTTTTTTTTCATAGTTTTTATATAAGATATACACAAAAATATCAAAACTATAACTTATTCATAGCAATAAAAAATTTATTTTAAATTCAAACAATGTATTTATTTGTTCGTATATATAAGAAAAGGAAAGTCTTATATGAACTAAGGTTAGTTTTATTTATATATCTATTTTTTTTTCTTCAATTCAGCTCTAAGTCAAAAGTGCAAGTCAACATTTTAAAATAAAAGAAATCGTCCTGCCTAAATAGACTTTAAATTAGATTTCACAGTTCACCAGGCAGCGTTTTCTATTTTGAAAAATATAAGAAATCTTTCTGTGAACAAAATATTTTTTAAAGTAAAGAAATAAAAAAAAAAAAATACATTTTTGCTGTTGGGATTTTTTAGAGACTGATTCAAAGACATAAAAAATTTAAATATAAAAACTTAGAATTTTATAAGATATACTTCTAAATCTTTCATTATTTCACAATAAAGTCTACATTTAGAATGCTTTACGATAAAGAAATAAAACAGATAATTGATTTTGATTGGCCTTTTTCTTCAAGACACTGGAATAGATTATTTTATTTATTATTTTAAAATTCATATTCAACAAATATACATATATATTTATTTTTAGTACAGGAACTTAATATGTAGATGAGGCAGAATTATTATATTTAAAGCTTATTTTATCTCTTAAATAATAAGAAAAAATTTGTACGTATTATTATTATTATTATTATTTATTATTTTATTTGGATCTAATTGTTGATTTTATTGATGTAGGACATATTAATTAAGAACGTTTTGGATTTTATAATTCATTGCTATTATCAGAAACATATTAATATATTTTTTTCCGTCGTACAATTTGCCCTTGAGAACTATGTTGTCAGAAAAAAAGTATTTCAAAATATTTCTCCGCTTTCTTAATTCGTCCGATTAATCTTCATTTGTCATTTTATTTCCGTTTTGTTTGTTTGAATTCCTCTTTTTCTACACATAATTTTCAGCTCTTATATAATATATATACACTCATTGCCATAAAAATTTGCGCACCAAAAAGTAATAGTAAGACCATAAAGAAATTTGGTATGAAGATACATATTAGGCAAATATGCAAATGATTAGAAGTGCAGCTTGGTTGCGCATTGCGAAATGCACCAGAGGACTAAGAACTTCGTTCTTCTTGAAGTATAAAACAGGTAAGCAGAGCTTGTTTGCGTGTACTTAATCTATTGCAGAGGGGCGCATTTTAACTAGAGATGCCGTTACGCCGTCATCGAAAACAATATGAGCAGTTGTTAAAGTTCGAGAGGGGAAAATCATCGAGATGATGGAAGCTGGGTGGTCATCTCGGCGAGTAGCCCGCCAGCTAGACCGTTCTGATTTTACTGTCAGGTGTTGGGACAAATGGAAAGAGGGAGGTCGCTTATACAACGACCAGGCTCAGGATGCCCTCGACAGATCAATAGTCGAAAGATTGTCACATCAAACGACATGCACGCATAGCGACAACTGTCTCATTATCAGGTCTTCACTACAGATTCCTATGTCTTTTCGTACCATTACAAAGCGTCTGGCTGAAAGACATTTGTTATCCCGGCGTCCATTACGTGTACTGTCAATGACGCCACCCCCTACCGTTACCTCGGTTTGGAGTGGTGTCGCGCTCGACGGGATTGGACTGCAATTAATGGAACCAGGTCGTCATCAGCGAGGATTCCAGATTCAGTTTGGACAGTGATGACAATCGTATACGTATGTGGAGGCCCGGTGGTGAACGTGCTTCAATTTGCCTGTGCTTTAGAACGGCCTTCAACAACCACAGCTGTTGTGATTGTATGGGGTGCCATCGCTTACGACACACTGTCACCTCTAATATTGATCCACCTCACTATGACAACCCAGTGGTACTTTCGTGACATCCTTCAGCCACATGTATTGTCACTCAAAACAAGGCTTCAATGAGCCATTTTTCAACACAACAATGCTCAGCCGCACCGAACAAGGGTGATACAGAACTTCATCCACCACATTACCCCTCTTTCCTGGCCTACTCGATCCCCACATTTGTCACCGATCGAGCATATCTGGGATCACTTGGGATGACAGTTTGACAGTCTACGAGTTTAGTTGAATTAAGAGGCGTGTTTACAGCAATTGGGGAACAAGATGCTGCAGGACATCATACGGGACTTGTATGCCTCAGTGTGCGCCCGTATCGCATCGTGCATGCACGCTAGAGGTGGCCCAACAGTGTACTAGAACCTCCATTCATTTGTAGGTTTTCCTGTAATAAGTGATAATTTTGCTTTGATTTTGTAATCACTTACTTATGTCAATGTTGTATTCACGAACGTAAAATTTCGTTTCATTCTGACAACTCTTTCTTCGTGCGTAAATTTTTATGGCAATGAGTGTATATTACTTTCCCCTACCTATATATCATAGAGAATTGTTGTTTGGGGGTCAAAATTTCGAAATTGATAGTCTGATATATTGACACATTTTTAGGACCCTTGATTCCAGGTTTTTAGCTGTTGGTCATGTGTGTGTGTCTGTCCCTCTTTTACCATCTTAACTCAAAAATAAATATTAGAAGAAAGTGTAAACTCGATATTCTATGTCATAGGAAAATGCTGTTTGAAACATTTATTGAAATCGGACAAATGGTTTATATACAGAGACATACAAAAATATTCCAAAAACCTTACGAGTGTGGAGGTATGGGCGAATTTTCTGGAATGTTTAACATATAGGTTCAAGATATTTAGACTCCATTTAACTAAACAAAACTGATATTATAACTTTTTTATACATACAAAAGCATGCTTTATAAAAAATATGGTATGAATACTTTATCATTTGCATACAGGGCCACACAAAATTTTCCGATAAATTAATACTATATTTGGAAAATGGATGGAACTACATTTCATGTTATCATTCATTTTTCATATTGTCATAAGTAAAAGTTCATTGTTTAATACGCGTTTAATTCTTAGATAATATATAGGGCTACCGAAAATGAGACCAATGAAATTCATAGAGTAGTTTGGACGACAATTTTTTGATTAATTTAAAACAGGTTTTGCAATTTAAAAAAAGATTTATGACACCACAACAGTTAAATGGGGTGTTGAGGGGAGCAACATACCATCATTTCTCCACATAGAAGTTCATGTCAAACAAAATATTTTTTTTAAAATTTCTTTCTTACATTTTTTTTGTTTAAAATGTACTCGAAATGTTGAAATATCTTACTTAATATGTTACACTTTATATATTTATAGTAACTAGTATCTCCCAGTGGTCGAAACGCGACCGGTTTTATTGCAAAGCAAAGCAAAGTAATAAACTTCTCGTAAACGGAATTATATTGCAACACAGCTGTGCTAATTGTTTGTCGATATGCATCCAAAGTGAATCGGCAGAGTTTTACTTAATATATTTCTCTAAGTTTGGTACACTGTAGATGCTGAGCCTTTCCTGAAATAAGAGAAAATCGCAACGTGGAAGCGCCTCCTGTTCGGTAATATAGCTAATCGGCACCAATTCAAACTAAGATCCAACCAAATATCAAGTTCGGTTAAATTAAGTCCATTGGTTCATAAAGTACAGTGTTCGAACTCAAAAAGACAGTTATATTCTAAAAATGGTCGAATTGAAATTAGGAAATCTAAAAATGTGTAACTTCATTAAAAACTGGAAATCTAAAAATTTTCTGAATCTTATACTTTCTTCTTATATATGCAGAGGTTACAATAATAAATCCATTTTTTTTTTAAACAAGTAGTCAATTTCAGTTAATTCAAATGCAAGGAAATCTCAAAACGTGTAAAGTCATCGAAAACCGGAAATCGATTTTTTCCCGTATCTACTACTTTCTTCCTATACATGCAGAAGCTAGTAATAAATCCACTTTTTTAAAAATAAGTAGTCAATTTCAGTTAGTAAGTGAAATGCAAGGAAATCTCAAAATGCGCAAATTCTTCGAAAACCGGAATTCAAAAGTTTTTCCGAATCTTAAACTGCCGTCTTATATATGTAGAAGATATACGCAAGCGATGTGTGACGTCACTGACCGTTGTTGGGGCCAAGTAAAATACTTCCTATGTTAATCGTCTATTAGATAGTTTGTAAAAAAATATTAAAAATTGAGGAAAATTATTTCCCGATTTTAATCCCCATATTTGGGTATAATTGAAATTAGTAATCGTGCACATGTGTTAGATTAAGTTATTTTGCTGTAAATTGACAAAATTTTAAATTTAAATTTCAAAACTCTAGAAACAAAATTGGCATAGATTTGATATTCGTTTGTCCTTGGTGTTTTGTGTATTTGCCGATCAAAAACGTAATACGAAAACATACATGCCAGATGTATATTTTCGTAATATTATACGAAATATTGTTTCACATTATTGATTGTTCGTTAATAAAATAACCATGATTTTGAAAGGAATTAAATATGTTCGCCAGATAATTTGGAGATCTTTTATTATTATTTTATTTAAAACAAGGACGGCAGATATGAAATCTTCTCCTTTGAAATGAATCTCATTCCATTGAAATCAAATGTTTATGAGAGACATACTATTGTAACAATCGCAGCTATCGTAGATCACAAGTCGGATCGTACACTCGGCAGCAAAAGTATCTGAGCACTAGCAATAATCCCTAAGAAAGGTACATTTAATACTGCTTTGTTAAATAAATCCTTGTCGAGTCATGTTCTTAGACAGTTTGTGTACATGATTCGACAAGGATTTATTTAACAAAGCAGTATTAAGAGTACTTTTTTTAGACGGGAATTATTGCTAGTGCTCGGATACTTTTGTTGCCGACTGTACGATCCGACTTGTGATCTACGATAGCTGCGATTGTTACAATAGTATGCCTCTCTAAGTTTCTATTCGAAAATGGAAGTCTGTCCTTTTAATTTTCCAGTGTTTTTAAACTAAAAACTAAAATATTATGAATTTTACAGAAAAAATAACTCAGTTTAACACACACCGACACTTACTTATATATAACTATACCAAAATATTAGGATTGAAATCGAGAGATAAATTTCTTTGATGTTTTAAAAAATAAAAATAAATAAATAAATCCAATGGACGATTAACTTAGGAAATCTTTTGCTTGGCTCCACGGATGGTCTGTGGCGTCATCACTTCGCTTGCGTACAGTAACAAATCTCTCTTTTTTTTTTTTTTTTTTTTTAAATAAGTAGTCAATTTCATTTAATTGGAATGCATTATGTATGTTTTTGCTTAAAAATATGTCTTCAAATTAGAGCTGTCGTATGTAACGGTGTACATATTTCACTTTTGACATACTTAGTCGTGCTAGATATGAAAGAAGTCCTTGTATTTCAACAACTTTATTTCAATCTTAAAATCTTTTAGGATTTCTGGTATAGGAAGAAGCCAGTAAAACTTTAACATTTTAAACAGAAAGCATCATATAGTTTATTTAGACAATATATTAAAGAAAAAAGAGCCTCTATTTAGGGATGCAAGCACTTTTATATGAGTTAAATTGAAAAGAGACCGCAGGATTTTCTCCTCTACGTGACGATATGTCACGTGATTAAAAGGGCGTAGCTATGTGCTTTTTAATTATTTAATTGGATTTTAACACTGAAACTGGGCAGGAATTGAGTCTGGAAAAGAATATTTCTGTCTGGAGGGTAAAAGAGAGAAATTTGAGAGAAATACGTTAAAATAATAATAATAATAAAGATTAATTTTGCTAAGGGTTTAGTTTTGAAGAAAGCGGAAATGGTAATTTCAGTTTAAAAGAGCAGATTGGAAATATTATTAAAGAAAATATTAAATAAATTATAACTTAATGTAAAAAGACCAAATTAGGGGTTTTTTGTATTACATACATATACATATACATATATATATATATATAACAATACGGAGAATAATCGTGCAAAACAATATTTTTCCTGTAGGATGCACTACAAAAAGTCTCTCATTAAATTAAATTCTCTAGTTCTGCGAGCCAGTGTTTACCGGATTGCTTAGGTTTCCAGCCAAATTACTGGTAAACGGGGAGAAGTTTGGTCAAATGGTTTTAGTGTAATTGTTTACAGCTAATAGACAAATTGAACATTGCAGCGTTTCACAACAGAAATATTTGAAAAACAATATTTATTATAATGATTTGAAATGGTTTACTTATCAAATGTTTCAAAGCATTTCGTACTTTTAGTCAATACTTGGTCTACTAATAACGATAAAGCCGTAATTGCCACAAACACACATGCAAAAGAAAAAAAAAAAAAAAAAGGAACAGTTTCCAATGTAAACATAATACGTATCCCTCCTAAAACAATAAATATTATCCAAAAAGTAGACTTTTATATGTTCAGGATGCGAAAAAAATTTTGTTCGAAAATTTTCTGATATCGTCATGTTCGATGACTTGGACAATAGTTTTCCTCAAAGCCGTAGCCATGGATGAAAGGCGAGGATTCATCCTCTCCACGAAATGTACAATTTTGTCGAAATTTTTTAATTATACTTCATTCTTAACATTCAACAATATGTATTTAAATTTGAACCCCCTCTGAAAATTTTTTCCTGTTACAGTCTTGGTGAATTTATCGAAGAAACATTGTACAAAAAACCAATCACGTGTTCACAATTAATTCTTGTGCGTAAGATTTCAAAACTTCTTTGCTTATTCTTGGTTTAAATCAGGATACGTTGAAGGTCGGCCTCCAAATTTCTAACATCCTGCGAAATTTGTTTCAAATTTGTTTGACACTGATTGCGAATTGTGTTGTTCGCCAACTGATTTCATGATATGTTTATCGTGCAAAAAGTATATTTATTTTCAACATGATTTCTTTCATTATCAATATTTCACTGGTTACGACCAATAGCTTCGATTCATATGAAACGTGAATATAGCTGTAAAAGGTGTCGTGAATATTATTATTATTTCATTAATTGTAACTATTTTTTACTTTCTTCTATATGTAATATAGAGAAAGTATTGGATTCGTAAAAATTTTCGACCTCGGGTTTTTGATGAATTTACACGTTTTGAGAGCTGTAGAACACGATTTGACCATTTTTAGAAAATGTCTGTCTGTCTGTCTGTCTGTCTGCGTGTGTGTGTGACAAAATTTTGTGGCAACTGTATCTCAGGCACTACTGCACAGAATTTCATACAAATTGGTATGTAGTTGCACCTTGACATAAATTAGTGCCTATCAACTTTTGGTAAACATTGTCTTACAGGTTGCGTTGCCATCCCGTTTTTTCTAAATTTTTAACATGGTGATATAGGACAAAATTTTATATAAATGTGCATAAAGAGAATTATTTTTTAGTAATCATTATGAAATTTACAAGAATTATTTATAATAGAGATAGTCAACTGGAAAAAAAAATTGTATGCGTAGGAGCTCCATCCCCCCGGGGGGGAAGCGCCCCCTCGAGAGGAGAAAATTTTCAAGATGGGTATCTTTCGAAAGGTCTCTTCAATACCTTTAAAACGAATGGTTGAACTATAAATCTGTGATAATTTAAAACAAAGTTATCGATTTTTTTTTTACTTTTAACGAAAAAAAGTTTTTTTTTTTTTTTTTTTAAACGAAATTTAACCAGACTTGGTATTTAGTTGGCCCCTGATATAAACTAGGGCTGATGTGATTTGGGGATCAATCGCTCAACAGGTGGCGCTGTGATCGTATTTTTTATATTTTTAACATGACAGTATAGGACAAAATTTCGTATAAATGTACATAATGAGAGTTATTCTTAACCTATGATTGTGAAATTAATATGAATTATTGATAATAGTACTAGTTAATTAGGGAAAAAAAGGGCATCGCTTCCCCCCCCCCTAGGGGAAAGTGCCCTGCGGGGGGGGGATTTTTAAGATGGGTATATTTCGAAAGGTCTCGTCAATACCTTTAAAACGAATGGTTGAACTATAAATATGTGATAATTTGAAACAAAGTTATCGATTTTTTTTTACTTTTAACGAAAAAAAACTTTGAAAAAAAATCGTAATTTTTTTTTTTTTTTTTTTTTTTTTTTTTTGAAATATTGTTACTGCGTGAATTTGTATAGGAAAATATAGAAGAAAGTCTTGTGTTGGCCACAACATACTAGTTTTTTCTTGTAATCTGTGCAACGTAAATTTATGATAATTCTTTTTTTTTTTCGTTAAATTGGTGTTTAGATGTATAGGCTTTTCATATTTTTAGAATGCGAAATAAATAAACCGCAACTTTTAAAAATTCAATAAATTTAGGAAATACATAAATCATGGAAAACATTTCTTTCATAAAAAGTAATTAATACATGCCATTTATCAGGAAATAAAACTACATTGAAATCGGATCCGGGCACTTAGGTTATTCTCTTCGTGAGTCTCGGTAAAAAATATTAAAAAAAAATAATAAATTGGTTCATGTGTGAAACAGCGTCTTTAAAATTTCTTCAATTTAGCTAGACATTTACCTAGACATTTTTCATAGCTAGGATCTAGACATTTTTCATAGCGTACTTCATGCCTGCAATAGCGTCCTTAAGCGTCCTTATTTTGTGATTCTATCACTGCGATCTTCATCTAAAGAGAATTTTTGATTAGTTTCCTTTTAATTAATTATAATATAAAAATATTAACCTCATGGCTTTTAAATTAGCCATTTAAATTTTATACATGATTTAATTGTTGCCAAAAAAATAAATAAATAAATAAACAAAAAGAAAAAATTAGTTTATTATTATTTTTTTTTTTCGACATAAAAATAAATACTTTTATTTAAACGTGGACAATACTAAATTAAAAAAAATATATATATGCAACTCACAAAAATTGGCATCATAATCATTTAAAAAATTTTATACATATTCATAAAGCGCTAATATAGTTTATGATGCTAATCTATGTTGTTCTAAAATAAGGCGATAAAAGTTTCGAGAGGAAATAGTGGGAGCAAATCAACCAGGTGTTTCTAATTAAAAATTAGGAAATGGTGACAAAAGCAATACTTAAAAAAAATGTTCTATCATCGATTTGGAATTATAAATTGCGACAAAAGTTTTAATTGGAGAACAAGTTTAAGTGAGAGGAAAGAAAACAAATTACAAAAAGTGGAGACATTTCATCGCCGTATTTTAAAAGATTTTTTATTTTTAAAACTACCATATTTTATATCTTTACTGCCAAGTTTTTGTTAAAAAAAAAAAAAAAAAGCCTATTACGTTACATGCATAGCGTTTCTTTACAACATTAAACTCTGTGATCATAAATTTATTTTAATTTTATCCTTTTTTTTTTTTTTTTTTTTTTTTCCATAAATCCTCATAGGTGATTTTTTTTTAAATTTTGGCGCTGAAGTACACTCAACATTCTTCGCCAAGCACTTTAATTTAGCAATAGCCATTTTAAGCCAAGTAGCGCATCAAAAATATAAATAAATTATAAAATATTGAAGAAACATTATTGAAACAGAAGTAATAGTCAGATAAATGATCTATTTTTATCTGACAAGAAAACATTCAAAAGGTGTCATCTTCAAAAAGTATTGAAAAAAATATATGTGATTCTACTCTTCATAAAACACCACAAAATGAAAAAAGTTATCGGCTGAAATTAATTACAGCGACCACAAAAAATTATCATAATTAAGCATATTTGGCGATTTAGAGATGTTAGGCGATACATTTGCTAACACCGAGATTGCCGTGTACTAACAGAACTGTGATTTGCTTTTCCGCCAAGTACTCAAAATCAATCGCCTAGCAGTGTGAAATCGCCAAATATGCTTAATTTTGATAATTTTTTGTGGTCGCTGTAATTAATTTCAGACGATAATTTTTTCATTTTCTGGTGTTTTATGAAGAGTAGAATCACGCATATTTTTTCAGTACTTTTTGAAGATAACACCTTTTGAATGTTTCCTTGTGAGTAGATAATTACATGGTGAAAAAAAAAAGCAGTTTTAGAAACATAAAATTTATTTGAGGAAACAGTATTTTAAACCTAAAAACCATTGAAAATATAAATAGAATATGAAGAATTCTTTTAAATTAACGAAAAGGTGCAACCAATAAACTATTAGCAAAATAGGAACTGAAATTTCCCTCTTTTTATACAAGAAAGTAAAAAAAAAAAAAAAAAAAAGCTTTCACAAAACCACAATATGAACGTAGCTGATTTTTGATTTATTCTTCCAAAAAGTCAACGATTCGTCAGTAAATCTGCCAATCTTTTCAGTTATTTAACACCTCCTGTCAAAACCACGTGATACACTTCTTATCTGTTTTTAGCTGACATCCGAACATTTTTTTAAGAGGGCCGTTAACATAATAAATTATTCCTACGGCAGATATTACTTCTATAAAATTCAAAAATTCAAACTATATAACAAAATTCAACCAACATCGTTGCTTTCTTTATTCTATTCTATTTCTTAAAGCAATTTTTATATATGCCACACGCACCACATAAACTTTAAATTTCACATCTACTTTTTAAGATAGCACTCGATCATGTTTTATATAAAAATTAAATAATTAAATTAATTTTTTACTTATTTTTATTCCATTTTGCACGTGTACTTTTTATTTCCTAATTCAAAATTATTAAAAAAAACTTTTTCGATAGTGTTTGTTTCGATACTGATTATTATTATTATTTTTTTTTTTTCTTGATGAAATTCTAGCAATTTAAAGATCTTGATGAAATTCTAGCAAAAGCAGAATTTAGTTTAAGACGGAGGACAATTAGTTTTTTTTTTTTTTTTTTTTTTTTTTCAAATTATAACATCGCTTTATAACAATCGCAAATTATAATAATCACCGAAAAGTTAGTACAAATCGTCTATGGAGACTTCGTAATAGACATTCAAAACGGTAAATTTAATTTTTTTTTTTTTTTTTTTTTTTTGTATTTTTTCCTTGTGATTTACCCTTGTAATACTTGTGATACAGCACCCAGCAGCTAAAAATTTGCCAGTCAATGTTATCTTAACTTCAGTAATTTCCTTTAAAACACTAGTATCTGTAATACACAACAGTTATTTCTAGTCGGAATACTTGAATAGGACTTTGCATCGGACAAAAAAGAAAGAAAAGAAAGTAGACACAAGTAGATCACTAAAACAGTGAAGGATTTCTATACCTTATTCTACATGAAACATGTTTTTACGCATATAAAAAATATATATTCGTTTCATTTGGTTTAGTTCAGAAAACGTATGTTAAACTCTATTTACCTGAAATTTCCTCCATACACATAATCTATTTGAAATTTCTTGTGTGTCAACTGTACACAAACCATCTGCTTCAACTCAACGAAAAGTTTAGTGTAGCATCCCTATATAATACATATTTATAATACCAAGTTTGAACTGTCTACTATAATTTGTATTTGAGATATGCTGATAACAGACAGACACACAGATTCACAACCAGAGACAGACACACAGACCAACCACTAAAAATATGATTATTGGATTCATGGGACCTCAAAACGTGTAAATATAACAAAAACCCAGTTTCGAAAATTTTACGAAAAAACAATACTTTCTCTAATTTATGGGTAAGAGAAAGTAATTATAAACAGTACTTTGCAACAAGTCCTGTAATTATAAACAAAAATAATTTTTTATTAAATGTATTTAGCGATAGAAATAGATAATGAACAGAAATGTCTGAACCATTTATAATTCCATACACTTTTTACTTTCTTTTACCCATAAGGTAGAGAAGGTATTGTTTTGGGGTCAAATTTTCGAAAGTGAATTTTTGTTATATTTACACGTTTTGATGTCCCTGAATCTTAAAATCATGTTTTTAGCAGTTGATCTGCCTGTGGGTATGTGTGCCTGTCTGTTATATGCATATATCAAAAACAAATTATAGCAGAAAGTTCAAACTTGGTATTCTGAATGTGTATCATATAGGGATGCGACACTAAGCTTTTCGTTGAGATCACGCAAATGGTTCGTATACAGGGACAATCAAGAGAATTCAAATACATTTCGTCTACGGGGGAAATTGCAGGTATTTAGAGTTTAACATCTATAGACTTCACTAAACAAATGAAACGAATACATACTTTTTTTATATGCGTAAAAACATGTTTTATATAGAATATGGTATAGAAATTATTCGCTGTTCGTTTACAGAGCTAGACAAAAGAAAGAGAGTATAACGCGAGAATTCTTGAAAATTGATGGATGTGTATTTCAGGTTGCGCCGTATGTTATTAATACAGGATTATATTTATTTGCACCATGTGATGTGTACATAACTTTCAGAAGATATACAGGGCTGCCAATATTTAAGCCATAACATTCTTTTTTATTTGTTAGTGGAAGTGCTGTACTATAATATACTATATCACATAATATTTTACCATGTCCAGGAAAGCTGATCAGGAATTGAAATAAATTCCTCAAAGCCATATGGTAAATAATAAACTTTTTTAAGCTAAATACTCATCGATTGGTTTCTTGTATATTTACACGTTTTGAGGTTTCTTGAATACCGAAGTCAAGTTTTATAGTTTGATCTCTGCCTGTGTCTGTTAATTAAAAACAAATAATTTCAGGTGATCTGAATGATGTATTTTCAAGTGAATACGTTCGTTACTAGAAAAGTTTGTTCAAGATTGGTAAGTTTCAAGGAATGATACGTGTGAAAGTTTTCTGAATAATTTTAAATGACCTTTTGAACTTAATAACAGATTTGAATTCTCTATAAATGTAGGTACAATAATGAAACGGGGTGTTGAGAAGGGCTGTAGCCCCCCTCACATAGAATTATTTGTCAAGTAATGCTGTACCGAAGCCTAAGTTGAATTGTTTTAACATATATTTACATAACAGTACTCGTTATCTTATTTCACTCCTTAATCTCCAATCCACACTTATAGTATTAAATTTCAGGTAAGAGAAATCTTGTGAGTGACACACCAGATTATTTTTCCTGTAACAATGCTTATCATATTTTCGTGATAGGAGAGTTTTTATGATAAATTATAAACAGCAGTTATAAACAATTCCTGTAATTATAAACAATAATATTTTTTTTTATCTAAAGTATTTATGGAGAGAAATAAATGATAATAATAATAATAGAAATGTTTCAAACTTATATAATTCCTTAAAACAACTTTCTTTTTAACAAAAAGTACCTTTTTTAAAACATTTTTTTCCTGTTTGTCTGTCCGCGCTCTAACTCCCTTAAGTATTTATGGAATTTCTTGAAACTGATATATGTTATTCAAGTTCACTATTGGATGTTCCCTATTGAAAATGGAGTGAATACCCCTGCTGGTTTGTGTACAGAGACACCCAAAAATTTACCAAAGCATTGTGTTCTGTGAGAGGCATTTATATAAACTATATTTTCATGCCTTTACAAATCTTAATGAATTTGAAATATGTTATTCATATGCACAAAAAAATCTTTCTATAGAATATAGTATGATTTTAAATAAGATTTACATGGTCATGGTAAAATATTTAGTTACATTAAGGAATATCATTGGAAATTTTCTGAAATTGTATTTTCTTTTGCTTTAAGAGTTTTTAATTCTTTCTTATAATTTTTAAGTGTGAATAATATTTGAATTTGTGTATCTGTCTCTCCGACTGTCCATCTGTCTATCTGTCCGTCTGCCCGCCTTCAGCTTCCGTAAATATTTTCAGAAATCTTTAAAAATGATATACTTTATTCATATTCACTGTGGAATATTTTCTATTTAAAATAGCATTAATAGACCCTGTATAAATGGTTTGAGAACAGGGACACACACAAAAAAGAAAAAAAAAATGCTAATGCATTGCGTTTTTGGACAGACACTTAAATAAGTCACATTTAAATAACTTTCTACTACAAAATTCATAAAACAAATGACATTTATTGTAAAAATTCTAAAATAATGTTTTTATAGAAAAAAATATAGTTAACCTACCAGTTTACAGAGCTGTGCGAAAATATTCAGATACATTAAAAGCTGCAATTGGAATCTAAGGGCTACCTTTTCTTTTGCGTAAGCATTCTTAACACTTTCTAAAGGTGTTTAAGAGTGATTAAGAATTCAATTAGTCTATCTGTATGCTCTTCAGTATTCTGTCTGTCCGTTGTGTAATAACATGGGCAAAGAGTTTTCAAAGTTATACGATACAAGAAGTACGCACAGTTGTAAAGTGTTAAAAATCAATGCGCACCGTATGATTTTTCTTCTATATATATATATATTTTTTTTTTTTTGTGTGTAACAGGCTATTACATTTAAATAAATAATCTGGTATGTTACTCACACGACTTTCTCTTACCCTGAAATTGAATACTATAAATACAGGTTGGAGATTAAGAGGTAAGATAACGAGTACTGTTATGTAATAAACCTAATGTTAAACAATTCAAATTAGGCTTCGGAAGAGTTTTATATGATAATTAGTTCTGTGTGAGGGGGGCTACCGCCCCCCTCAACCCGCCGTTTCATTAACGCACCTACATTTATATAGAATTCAATTCTGTTATTAAAATTAATTGTTTACTTAAAATTATACAAACAATTTTCACACGCAACATTCATTGAAACTTATCAATCTTGATCAAACTTTTCCTGCAACAAACTTATATTAACTTTAAAATACAACATTTGGATCTCCTAAAATTATTCATTTTTAAGTTATTCTAAGAGTAGTATAACACTAAATGACCAAAAAAAGTTGAATTTGTTCTCAATATTACATACAAAAAAAAAAAAAAAAAAAAAAAATGTTGCAAATTAAAAAAAATCGATGACTTTATTTTAAATTATCGCAGATGGATGGTTCAACCATTCGTTTTAAAGGTATTGGCGAGCTCTTTTGAAAGATACCGATCATAAAAATTTACTCCCCTCGAGTGGACACTTCCCCTCAGGGGTGTAGGCGAGGCCCCTACCTACACAAAAAAAATTTTCCCAGTTGACTATCTGTATTAAATATATATATATATATATATATATATATATATTCGTTTTATTTGGTTTAGTGCTGTCTATAGATGTTAAACTCTACATACCTGCAATTTCCCCCATAGACGTAATATATTTGAATATTTTTGAGTGTCCCTGTACACGAACCATTTGCTTCATCTCAACGAAAAGCTTAAGTGTAGCATCCCTATATGATACACATTTAGAATACCAAGTTTGGAATTTCTGTTACTATTTGTTCATGAGATAGGCTGATAACAGACACACAGACAAACAGACCTACAAACACACACACACACGCAGACCATTCGCTAAAAACATAATTTTCGTATTCAGAGGATCTCAGAACATATAAATATAACAAAAACTGACTTTCGAAGTTTGACCCTAAATCAAGACATTCTCTACTGTAAGGGTAAGAGAAAGTAAAAATAACGGAATTTTTTACTCTTTGGTTGTTAACAGCAAATATATGCAAAACTAGCAAATCAATATTTTTTATAGTAGTATAGATATTTCGTTTTACATTCAAAAAGCGCATTTATAAATAATCTGGTGTCTCACTCACAGGACTTTCTCTTACCCTGAAATTTAATACTATAAATACAAGTTCGAGTTTAAGAGGTAACATAACGAGCACTGTTATGTAAACATATGTTAAAACAATTCAAATTAGGCTTCAGAAGATTTTTATATGAATATTAGTTTTGTGTGAGTGGGGCTACCGCCCCCCTCAACCCTCCATTTCCTTAGTGCACCTATATTTATATAGAATTAAAATCTGTAATTAAAATTAAAAGTTCACTTAAAATTGTTCAGACAACTTTTACACGCAACATTTCTTGAAACTTATCAGTCTTGATCATACTTTTCCAAACCCAAATTTATCATTAATTTGAAAATACAACTTTTGGATCTCCTGAAATTATTCGTTTTTAAGTTACTCTAAAAAGCACAGACAAACATCAAACTTTAAAAAACTTGATTTTGGTAATCAGGAAGCCATAAAACGTGTAAATACACAAAAAATAAGCCATGAATATTTAGCTTAAACACATACATTATTTATTATATGCCTATCAGGAATTCGTTTCAATTCCTGAACAGATTTCCTGGACATTGTAAAATATTATTGTAAAGCACTCTCACTAAAAATAAAAAAATAAAATGTTATCGCTTAAATATTTGCAACCCTGTATATCTTTCGAAGATTATGTACAAGCCACATAGTGCACCTAAATATAATCCTATAGTAATAATATACAGCACAACCTGAATTGCACTTCCATCAATTTTCAGCTATTGTCGCACTATAATGTTGTTCTTTTGTGTAGCCCTGTAAATGAACAATGAATGATTTCCCTGCGATATTCTATATGAGGCATGTTTTTATGCATCTAAAAAATGCACATTCATTTCATTTGGTTTAGTCCGGTCTATAGCTGTTAAACTCTACTTACTTGCAATTTCCCCCGTGGACGTAATGTATTTGAATACTCTTGAGTGTCCTAGTACACGAATCATTTGCTTCATTTCAATGAAAAGCATAGTGTAGCATCCCTATAAGATACGCAATTAGAATACCAAGTTTGCACTTTCTGCTGTTTTTTGTTCTTGAGATATGCTGATAACAGACAGATACTCAGACAGACGCATACACAGAGAGACACACACACACACACAGAGACACACACACACACAGCAACCGCTAAAAACATGATTTTCGGATTTAGGTGACCTCAAGACGTGTAAATATAACAAAAACTCATTTTCTAAAATTTTACCCCAAAACAATACTTTCTCTTATGGGTAAAAAAAAGTAAAAAGATATCTCGCATAAACTTTATTTGGTTTTGTTTTCATTTTTTTATTCAGCTTGAAGTTCAGCTTCAAAAATCAATATTTATAAATAAAAGAAATCATGCCTAAATAGAATCTAAATTTGATTTCATAGTTCACTCAGCTGAACTTTTCCATTTCGAAAAGTACAAGATTATTTTTACTTTTCGGAGATAAGACAATATTGTAATCAGGACAAAAATTCGACTTTGAAATTTTAGTGTATCTATACGTTTTGAGGTCCTCTACGTTCATTTTAACTATTTTTACGCTGATGTATATATGTATGTGTATGTGAACTGCACATGATAAAATCTAAACGCTTTAATCGAATGAGCTGAAAGTTGGTACAGTCGGGATTAAAAATAATAATAATAATAAATAAATAAATAAATGCAACACTCAATGAAACTTCGTTGCTAATCGATGCACAAAAATGCGGTGGGTATCATTCGACGTGGAATTGTGAGTACTTTTAGAAATCGGAGTGAAATTTTGAATTGTGGATAATGTACACATTGAAATGTGTACCAACTTTGGTTTTTTCAATGGTAATACCCTATTTTTATGTTATATTTGAATTTCTGGCTTCTCGGCAATGCTAAAAAGTATATTCATTGTATATTTTGCTTACTTTTTATCGAGTTATAAGCGGTGAAAATTTGAAGGTGCCAATGTTAAATTCATATCTCAAACTTTTATTAATATCTTCACAAAAAATAACTTGATATAAAGTATATATACATATATATATGAGATACACTGAAGTAACCCAAACATAATCCATGATAATTTTTGATTCTAAAAAAATATTTTTAATCATGAAAACTATTAATAAATTCATATTTAAAAAAATTATAAATTAACCTACATTAATTTTTACATAAAAGGAATCCTAATGCTCCAAAATGCAGGTGTGCAAATTTTCAGCTCATTCTAGTTATTAGTTTTCGAGATAAAAATAAATCTTTCTTTTGGAGTGGCTTATGTGGCCGTCTTTAATGAAGTTTTGCATGAAATAACGAAAAAAAATCTTTAAAAATAACAGAGAAAATTAAACAAAATATTTTAATTTTTATTTACGGGTTTTTATTACTGGGTGAGTGCGAAAGTTCTACCCGTTTTTGGATATGCTAATTTGCAATGGAATTGATGTCACACATGACATTGTAATGATGTAAATCGCCGGCCAATCAGACGTGGGGATGCCTCACATACAAATGCATCGCGTCTCAAAAAGTTAATCATCTCAGAAAAAAAAAAAAATCAGAGGGTGTAACTTGGTAAGACTTTGCTTGTTATACGAGGTCGATAAAAAGATTACGACAGACACAGCATGTACCGCAATGTTTGTTAAGTTTATGGGGAAGATGTAATAGACGAAAGCACATGTCGTCGATGGTTTCGTAAATTAAGGGAAGGAGACAGAAGCTGCCAAGAACAGGCTAGGAGTGGACGGCCATCACACGTTGGAGACGACGATATTGACCAAGCCATAAGGAAAAACCCGAACCCAACCGTGCAAGAATTAGAAGAGACCTTCAACGTACACCGGAAAATGGTCGAGAGACGGCTGGTTAAGTTGGGTTTTACGAGAAAGTTGGATCATTGGTTTACACATAACCTGACAGTTAATTAACGGGATGGTCGAATCTCCACCTGTGTTTCCCTGCTTTCCCGGTGCAGAAATAACTTTTGAAACGAATTTTGACATGAGATGAGAAGTGGGTTATGTACCGTAACGTAAAGCGTCGTAGGACTGTGTGTCGCCCTTCTGATCCTCCAGCAACGGCTTCCAAAGCTAAACTTCGTTCCAAGAAGGTGTTATTGAGTGTGTGTTGGGATGTGCAGGGAATAATTCACTGGGAGCTCCTGCCACTCAACCAAACCATCAATGCTGTCTTCTACTGTCTACAGTTAGACAGGCTGCATTCAAATTTGGCTGCAAAGTGGCTGGGTCTCATCAATCATCGCGATAACACCAGGCCACATGTTGCTGACATCACTCACCAAAAGTTACTGGTTTTGGTTGGGAGATTTTACCTCACCCTCCCTATTCTCCTGATTTGGTACCAACTGACTATCACCTATTTCGTGCGTTGAACTATTCCTTCAGTCAAAAAATCTTTCAGGATCTTGATGCTGTGGAAACTGCCATCCAAGACTTTTTTGACTCGAAAACGCCGGAATTTTACCGCCGTGGTATTCATCTCCTACCAGAAAGATGACAAAATGACATATATAACAATGGGGGACTATGCACAATAATAGGTACTGTTCATTTTGTATTTATCTGCTTTTCTTTATTGACAATAAAACGGGTAGAACTTTTGCATTCACCCAATACATGCAGCAACAACGTCAAACCGAAAGAAAATGAAACAAAAAAGATAATTTTTAGCCATTAATGGTAGAAAAGCAAAAATGCCAGTTTTCTATAAAAAACAAGCTCCGCCTATCATCGTTCTTCTAAAACAAAACAATATAGAAAAAGAAAAGAAAAAGTGACTTTGCATATTCGTGTTAAACTCCTTAATTTTCGTTGGCAAAAGTATACGCAAGGGGCATTTACCGCATCGATTACTGGCGATAAATTTTGAATCCTTTAAACAAACACTAGAATAGAAAAATAAACTAAATAGGCAGGGCTTGCTGCTTAAACTAGAAAAATAGATGAAACGTAAAAATTGTCAAAAAAAAAAAAAAAAAAGAATGGAATTTGAATTTAAGGCAGACTTGTTATTTATTTATTTATTTTTATTTTTATTTTTATTTTTTATTTTATTTATTTTTTTTTTTTGGGGGGGGGGGATAGTGGTTGATTGCCATTTTAAAGATACTTAAGCCTTAATAATTTTATTAATTTTATAAATATAGTTTAATTAAGAAACTATACACTGACAAAAAATTCTGTAACTGTCATCTAGAATCTAAATTGTGACACTAGAAAAAATAGTACCATATCACCCTTATAAATTCTAGTCCCCTTTGAAAGCAAGTTCTAGAAACCTCTATTAGAATTCTAGAGCATTTGCCTTATTCTCGAGGGCAAAGTTATTTAAAAATCTCTCCAAATGAATGAGAAAAAAAGAGGAGGGTTTCAACAAATATATCTTGGTTTATCACCCAGTTCTAGAAAATCAAGCGAGAATTTCTCGCAATACAAAAGATTCAGAATATTCAGACTACTGTTTCACCATCTAAAAATGTGTAGACTAGAAATTCTCGATCATTTTATCTATTTAGTTTATTGGCGCGCCTTATGCGCATAGCTCGGAAATCTATATTTCTAGTTAAGGGATTTAGAAAATGATTATGATTAACTTATTTATTCTAGATGAAGGCGGTATATTTTCTTTCTCAGTGTATTTTCATAGAAATTACAAATCAAATCGTATTGTTTCAAAGTGTTAAACTGGCCCAAAATTGGCAAGTACGATTAATATTGTTTAAAGTTTATTTAATGATATCTTACAGTAATTTATCGGAAAAGATTTAGATTTTGCGTTGTTTTAGATATATATTGCAACGTTATTTCAGTTTGTATATTATGCCACACCTACAAAATAAAGTGAAAGATAATTTTAGCTTTATTGGTGATAATATAATCATGATAGAAACTTTTTAATTGAAAAATATCGCAAATTTTTCTAAGAGCATTGTCTGACCAACCTTATGTATGGTATATTCAAATATTCCTAAAATGTATTATCTAATAAAATATTTAAGAATATGGGTCATTTTCAAAATTCGGTGCCATTTAGAAATTGAAGAAGTAAAAAAAAAAAAAAAACATAAAACACAGTTAGAGCTGTATGTGCATATCATCATCACATATTCTAGACAAAAAGAATTTATATCTAACTTGAATAGTAGTAATAATATTTTTTTTTTTTTTTAAGTTTTTAAAAGAAGAAATATTAATGCTAATACAAATGACAAAAAGTAACAGACATGACACTAACTAACAAATAGGTCACATATTTATCACATATTCAAAGATGAAATTTAGGTTGAAAAGCATGAAAGCTAAAAATTAAGTTAAAATGTATTTTTCTTTTTATTCTGATAAGACTTTGTATTGACAATGATTTGATAGCATTGTTTTTATAATAAATATAATGTTTTTGTAAAAAAAAAAAAAAAAAAAACATATATACAGTCAGTTTTCAAAGAATTAAAAATGTGAATTCCATCTTTCCATTTCTTTACCCCTTACCCCTCCCCCCAAATAGTATACATATAAACAACCCCTCTTAAAATATTCAATAAAAGCCCCAAAAATTTGATCACTGTTTCAAATCTTGAGACATGTCAAAATAACTTTGTCATATCTGTCACCGTATTTAGTAACAGACATGACTAGTAACAGACATGACATTTCAAAGAAAAAAAAATCATAAAACTAAATAATCCCACAAGAACATTAAAATAGATTTTGATTCAGACTAAAAACCTAACAACCTAATCGAAAGAAATTAAAACTTCCTCACACACCATAAATTTTAAGTCAGCGCAAACCGGTTTCGAAAGGACGTAGCCTTTCTTCATCAGATGCAAACACGTGCTACTGCCTTGGAGGCAAAAGCAAGACTGCTTTTCCTAACAACCTAAATTAATCAACTGAATAAGTAAATAAATAAATATGTTTTATACAACTACTGTTACCCGCGACTTTGTTCACGTGGAAATTTTGATGTGTATGTGTGGGAACTGACGGTTTGATCATAATATGTAATGTAATGAAACCTTATCATTTTGGTGCTGTGCAAAATAGAGTCTGATAAAGTATACTAAAAAAAATTTGTAACTCATTGAAAGATCTACGGGAAAAATATACAATTTATTTTTATTGTAATACCGATCTGTATACGACATTAAATGACTTATTATTTTCCGTCAGCACATCCCACAAGTTCTGGGCACTTGAAACACGTGAACAAACAACATATAATTGACAGTTATTTATTTATTTTTAATGCCAAAAAAAAAAAAAAAAAAAAAAAAAAAAAAAGTTATCGCCAACATGGCGATAAAAATTTAAAATTCGTTCATAGGGATCCTGTACTACAGCGTCTAGAATAAATAGTGTGGAAAGCGGCAAATAAAATTGTACTAAAAAATTTAAGCCTGTCACCAGATATCATTGTAATCGAAGCTAGTGTCACGATCACGACATCAAAACTGAGACTCCCGATTGGTTAATTATGTACTTAGATCACGTGACTGAGCTGACGAAGCTGGTAAAAGCCAATCAGGTCTTCGATTTCAGCAAAAGCTTCGATCACAGCGACATCTGGGAAAGCTTAATTTTTGTAGCATTATTTTAACATCACGGTTATAAAGGATTTCCACACTGTTTATTCTAGACGCTGTACCTGTACTAAAACAGTACTGCTTTGCGGAAGAATAAATACTGGGTCGTCAATTATGAATTTTATTTCGAAACCTTTCTTTGTATGATTTTAGTTCACTATTGCATATTATTAATCTGGTTCTAATAATAATTTGGTGACTGGTAAATTAAAATTTTAATTATGTGGTGAAATTCATATAATATTTATGAGTTTAAAATTTTTAATTTTTTTTTTTTTTTTTTTTTTTTTTCTTTTTATGCAAAGAAATGATTTTTTTTTTCATCTCTCGGTGAATTGTTGAATAATATTTTAGTTCTTAAACAATTTTGGACGGCTTTGTCCGCTTCGCTGGCAAACTCTTTTCTATATAGCTTTATGAAAAAAAAAAAAAAAAAAAAAAAAACTGAAATCGGTCAAAAGCTAGCTTTGGGTTCCCACTGCCTTCGGCAGCGACTTGTTCGTCCTTGCATTCTCCGGTGCATGTCCCTATTGCCTGCGACAATAGCTTACCCGTGGGCTTCCATTTGGGTGCTTATCATATATGACAGTTTCGATACGGACAGCATCGAAAAATTTGAAGTAGCTCTTTTATATCTGAATCCTAGTTACATATGAACAACATTATACGTGATGTACATAATATTTACTCTCAAGTTATTTCCTATATTTATTTGATTTAATCAATCAATCATAGAATGACAGCAATTTCAAGCCACATATAATATTACAATATGCTATGATCGGCTACTTCTATCGCATGAGACAATTATTATTATTATTATTATTTCGTGGTTATATATACTTCATGCTTAATTAATAGTAGTTGGTATATAGAAAAATAAATAAATTATTTAATAGGTAAACTTGATCATGGTACAGCCTTAATGCCCTTGGCGACTTTTGAATTTTTGTTGCCGTTTTAGACCAAAATATAATTTATGTGATTATTGTTCCTATACGCAAGCGAAGTGTGACGTCACTGACCGTCCGCGGATGATAGAAAATGATTTCCTATGTTAATCGCCCATTGGAATTTTTGTAAAAAATTATTAAAAATTGAGGAAATTTATTTCCCAATTTTAATCCCCATACTTCGGTATATATATTAGTTATCATGTGCATGTGTTAGATTGAGTCATTTTGCTGTCAAATTGACAAAATTTTAATTTTAAATTTCAAAACTCTGTCGTTCTTGGCGCTTATTGTATTTGGTGATCAAAAACGTAATACGGAAATATACATGCCAAATGTATATTTTCGTAATATGCATTGTACGAAATATTGTTTCATATTATTCATTACTCTCTTAATATAAGTTGTTAAAATAACCATGATTTTTGAAGGGAATTAAATTATGTTCACCAAATAATTTGGCAAATTTTTTTTTCTGCCAAGGATGACCAATATCAAATCTATTACGCTGCAACATATTAGTATCTTATATCAGATACTTTATTTAGATATTTGAAAACAAATTTGACTTCAAATTATGATAGAATATTTATCATTTTCCTTATAATTAGTATATTAGTTGGATATTTATTGTGTTAACATCATCCTTTGAAATGAAATGTTTGTGTTTTCAATCGAATATGGAAGTTCGCCATTTTCTTTTCTAGAGTTTTGAAAGAAAAAATTCAAATGTTGTCAATTTTACAAAAAAAAAAAAAAAAAAAAAAAAAAAAAACTTAATCTAACGCATGGACATATGATAAGTAATACATATCTATACATAAATATGGGGATTAAAATAGGGAAATAATTTTACTTGATTTTTAATAATTTTTTACAAAAAATCTAATGGGCTTTTAACATAGGAAATATTTTTCTTGCATCCACGAACGGCCAGTGACGTCATCACTTCTCTTGCGTATTTCTTTCTGTCTTTTCCTTGGCGAAAAATGTCAGATCTACTTCACCATCAAAATAAAAAAAAATGTCCAGAATTATCAATAAGAAATTACCTTTAAAATAATGCTGAAATAGCTTTTATGCCAAGCGTGTTTCATCCGCCGTACTAAAAAAAAAAAAAAAAAATCTGAAGTTGAGGTATATAAAAAAATGCTATGAAATAAAATTCAGAAGAAATATGTTAGATTTGTAATATTACTATTTTATTTTAAAATTATAAAGTGTCATTTTTCTCATCGACCAATTTAACATTTAGTATTTTTTTATTTTTCGCGTAAAAGCATATTTCATTTTATGTTAAAAAATAAAAAATACCTCTTAAACATTTTTGGCAACAATTAAAAATTTAAATGGCTTATATTAAGTCAATTAAAACTTTATTATTTTCATATTTTAATTAATTTTAAAAAATCTAATCAAATTTCCGGTATAAATAGTAACCTACGTTCTATTCCAGACTATTCTCTATCTCTGTACCAAATTTCATCCAGATCCGTTTAGCCGTTGTGGCGTGATTGAGTAACAAACATCCATCTATCCAAACTTTCGCATTTATATATTAGTATAGATTAAGGTAACAGACATGACATGCAATAAAAATACTTATCACAGAAAGGCTTCTGCTTCTTCAGCTAAACACCAAAATTTAAAATTGAGTGCTTGTATTTGTTTTCTAGCCTTGTTTCACAGGTGTGCAAATGTTGCAATTCCCAAATTTTAATTTTATTGTTTAAAAAGTTGAAAATGATGTATGGTATTCCGCCATGGTCTAGTGTCCTAGTCCGGCAATACCGTGTGGGAGTCTGGGACACTAACTACCATTCCATATGGGACGAAAAATTAATCATATTTTAAAGGGATATTGTTAACTAAAAGAATATTGCTTATAACAATATAATATAAATGGTCAAATAGAAGCAAATAAAAAAAAGCACGGTTTCAACTGCCTGTGGATGCTTAAGAGGTATTGGTTTCTGGCATCCAGATAATTTCTGTACCTTTCCAGTCACAAGAATCGAAATTCACTTATAATATTTAAAGATGAAGGGAAAATTTATTAAGATTTTTATAGAGAAATATCATGAGTATTAATTTCTTTTATTCATAAAGTTTATATTTTTGATATACACAAGATAGATTCATGAATTAGCATTCATTGTTTTTTTAAACATGTATAGCATAAATGACATTTTTACTTTCTCTTACCCATAGGGTCGAGAAAGTATTGATTTAGGGTCAAATTTTCGAATGTGAGTTTTTGTTATATTTACATGTTCTGAGGTCCCCTGAATACGAAAATAATGTTTTTAGCGAATGGTCTGTGTGTCTGTTATCAGTATATCTCAAAAACAAATAGTAGCAGAAATTCCAAACTCGGTATTCTAAATGTGTATCATATAGGGAGGCTACAGTAAGCTTTTCGTTGAGATGAAGAAAATTGTTTGTGAACAGGGACACTCAAAAGTATTCAAATACATTACGTCTATGAGGGAAATTGCAAGGAAATAGATTTTAACATCTATGGACTGCACTAAACCAAATGAAACGAATATATATTTTTTTAAATAAAGATAGTCAACTGGGGAAAAAAAATTGTGTGTGTAGGAGCCTCGCCTCCCCCCCCCTGGGGAGAATTCCCCCCTCGAGGGGAGTAAATTTTCATGATGGGTATCTTTAAAATGAGCTCGCCAATACTTTTAAAACGAATGGTTGAACCATCGATCTGCGATAATTCAAAATAAAGTTATAGATTTTTTTCATTTTTAACATTTTTTTTTTTTTTTTTTATGTAATATTGAGAATAAATTGAACTTTTATTTCTTTCTTTATTTCTTTATTTATTTATTTAATGTTATACTACTTTTTTAATATGGAAATCGTCTGCATTATCATAAAAGATAATTTTTTGAAATAATATTTTTAATAAATTATTTTTTAAAAACAGAATTATTTTTTAATAACTGAATTAAATTCTATATAAATGTATGTGCATTAATGAAACGGGGGTTGAGGGGGTGGTAGCCCCCCTCACACAGAACTAATTATCATATAAAACTCTTCCTAAGCCTAATTTGAATTGTTTAACACAGGTTTACATAACAGTACTCGTTATCTTACCTCTTAATCTGCAACCTGTATTTATAGTATTAAATTTCAGGGTAAGAGGAAGTCATGTGAGTGACACATGACATTATTCTTATTTATTTAGTTAATCACAAATGCAAATACCTTTTATAAGAATTTATTTTTTGTAGATAACTCAGTTATGCAGAAAAGCATCAAATTAGTCTGAAACTTATATACATATATATCCATAGAAAAGAATTAAACACTTAGAGAAAAAACTTCTTCCAAAGAATTGCACCTAAAGGTACAAAAATAACAATTATAATGGAAGAAAAACAAATTAAATATCTTCGCGTAATTAGATTTCTGTTTCTAACTTTGTTAATACGTTTTCACTAAGTTTTGTCATGGTAAATTAATTCATCAATAAACTTCACTAGGAGATATTCTTGCAAAGCGACTTGAAATGGACACAGAGTTATCAGTAATAAAAATATGCATTCTTTCATAAAATGAAATGAAGTTTCAAATTATATAATTTTGTAGCTTGAATGCATATATGCGCGAAAAATAATTATTCAAATGCATCGTAGGTAAGGTAATTAGATATTCAGAAACTTTACGTGTTTACGACAAAAAACTTTCTTTGGAAGCAATAAGTGCAAAATAAAGGGGGGGGGGGGGGTAGGTAAGTATCAAGGAGCAAACAAACAGTTCAACAAAGGGATTGTATATACACACAAATCATATTTTGATAAAATGGATTAGTTTATTTTTATTTTATTTTTTTAAGATTTTTTTAAAACATATTTCACTTTTATATAATATTGCTTGCTATAAATGCATTTTCGTACAGAATATATTTATATTTATATTTATATTATTTATTTATTTATTTGTCAACGTAATTACTACCTGTTAAATATTAACAGTAGTTAAAAGGAATTTAAAGAGCCATGGATGCTAAATAATAAGTACAGTTTTAATTTCAATATTTAAACAGATAATCAACTTAATGTTTAATACATACAATTTTATCCAGATAGATTATGGATCTCGTGTTATACAGTGTCAAGTAAGAAAAAAAAAGTGTTTCAGTCACACATTTTCACTTCCATTACCAGAGTATCGTAGGTGATGAAAATATTGTTATTCGGTCAGAATTTTCGACATCGAGTTTTCACTTAATTTACATGTTTTACAATCTCTTGACTCAATCAGCCTATATAGTTACGCTCATCAGTGCCTGACTCTGTCAAGAAAGCGAAAAGATAGGTTTAAGAGATAGGTTTAAGGGATTGCCTTAGACTCTGTCTCCTAATTTTCATTCTTCAGTTAATTTTAAAAAATCTAATTATCCGATCGATAAGCTGTTTAGTCCGACGGATTCAGAAAAATGGCCCCTTTTATTTTGTACCTTATTTGTAAAAAAATTTTGATCAGATTTTTTAAAATTAATTAAAATATGAAAATAACAGCCTTAAAATAGACTTTTAAATTTTTAATTGCTGTCATTTTTTTTTTTTTTTTTTTTCAAGCATAAAATGAAATATGCTTTCATGTGAAAAAAACAATAATAACATATTAAATTTGCTCATGCATATGAAAAAATGATGTAAGAAATAATAAAAATGAAATAAACATTTTTTCCACGGGCGCTTTAGTCGCCCTACAACTAACTAGTAAATAAATAAATGAATAAAATAAAATAATAAAATAAAATAATTTTCGGCAATTTGTCGTGTGTGCATGTATGTGTGTAAGGAATTTTCTGACTATCATAACTCCAAAACGAATAAAGGTATAACAACGAAACTTCAAAATTAAGACAGTTTGAATATATGGATAATTTTTTCAAATTCTGGTGAAAATTGAAAACCGGAAATGGGATATTAAAAACCGAAAATGCGGTCTTAAGCTCGTATCTGAAAAACGGCTCCAAATTTTTTTGTAAAGTTGCTATATGAATACTCTTTTAGATATCCTTTCGTGTGCATTAGTTGGTTTGTTGAGTAAAATCGATACGGAAGAAGGTAAATTTTCGGTCTCGAAGTGCGTTTCTTTAAAAAGGTACAACGGATCTTCTACAAACTCGCTTTTTAACATTTTCCAACAAGGTTGAAAAGTGTTAATGACTTCGGTTTGTCAGCCTGTCTGTCAGCCTGTCTGTCCGCGCTGTAACTCCCATAAATATTCATAGAATTTTTTTAAACTGATATATGTTATTCAAGTTTACTATCGGATGTTCTCTATTGAAAATGGAGTGAACATCTTCACTGGTTTGTGTACAGGGACACCAGAAAGTAATTAAAAGCATTGCGTGCTATGAGAGATTTTTCTATAAACCACATTTCAATGCCATTACTTTACACAAACCGTAATGAAATCGAAACGTGTTATTCAAGTCCACTATCGGATATTCCCCATTGATAATGGAGTAAATATCATCACTGGTTTGTATACAGGGACATCCGAATGTATTCCAAAGCATTGTGTTCTATGAAATGTTGGTTGGTACTTTGGTGGTTTTACGTCGCACTAGTGCTGCGCAATGGGCAATTGGTGATGGTCTTGGACTCACCCCTAGAGTTTATCCGGAGTCATGTCATCACAATTTTGATCCTCCACGGAGGGGATGACCCCCCGCTTCGGTAACTCCCAGAGATATAATTTTGATGGGAACATGGAGGACATTGCGGCCACGACAGATTTTACGTGCACTAGCCACTATTAGTGTACACGAAGGTTTTTGGTCAGCTGGAGTACCGAACCCGCAATCTTCTAGTTACGAGCTCAGCGCTCTATCGACTGGACTACCGCTGCCCTATATGAGATGTATTTCTATAAACCAAATTTTAAGAACTATACTTTGCACAAATCTTAATAAAATTAAAATATATAATTTATATGCACAAAAGAATGCTTTCCATAGAATATAGTAATGATTACCATTAGAATTACAGGGCCACACAAAAATACTTAGTTACATTATTGGATATTATTGGAAATTTGCTGGAATTGCATTTCCGTTTATATTAATCGTTTTTATCTCTTTCTAAATGTTTTTTAGATTTTCCAACAAAGTTGAAAAGTGTTAATGACTTCGGATTGTCTGTCAGTCTGTGTCTGTCTGTCTATCCGTGCTTTAACTCCCGTAAATATTCATGGAATTTCTTGAAACTGATATACGATATTCAAGATCACTATCGAATGTTCCCTATTGAAAATGAAGTGAATACCTCTACTGCCTTGTGTACAGGGACACCCAAAAGTATTCGAAAGCACTGTATTCAAAGAGAGGTATTTTTATGAACTATATTTTAATACCTTCATTTTACACAAAACTTAATGAAATTGTAATATGTTATTCAAGTTCACTATTGGATGATCCCTATTGAAAATGAAGTGTATTATTCCACTGGTTTTTGAACAGGGACATCCGAAATTATTCCAAATCATTCGTTGTAAGAGAGGTGTTTCATAAACAAAATTTTAATAACTTTACTTTGAACAAATCTTAATAAAATTGATATATGCCACTCATATGCACAAAAGAATGCTTTCTACGTAATGTAGTATGATTAGAATTAGATTTACAGGGCCACACATAAATATTCATTTACATTGAGTGTTTTCATTGGAAATTTGATAGAATTGCATTTTAATTTAAGCGATTTAATACTTTTTAATATTTTTTAAGGGTGAATACGACTTCAATTTTTTTATCTGTCTGTCCGACAGTCCATCTGTATCGTCCTTTCGCCCATTCGTCCGTGTGCCCGCCCCCAGCAACCGTAAATATTTTTAGAATTTTTAACAAATTATATATGTCATTCAAATTCACTATAAAATGTTCCCTACTTTAAATAGCATTAATAGGTGCTTTGCAACTGATTTGTGTACAGGGATACCCAAAATAATGCCAATGCATTACATTTTAGGGCGGACATTTTTATAAATTATATTTAAAGAACATTCTATTGAAAAAATCATAAAAAAAAATTGGCATGTATTGTTATTATGATATAATAATATTTTGTATAGAATATGATTTTGTTAACCTTCATATTTACAGGGCTACACTAAAATATTCAGGTAAATTAAGGGCTGCAATTAGAATAAAGGGTTTTCTTTTGTGTTAAGCATTTTTAGCACTTTCTAATAATATTTAAGAATGATTAGGGTTTCAGTTAGTCTATCGGTATTCCTTTCAGGTATAACTACTGTCTGTCCGCTGTGTGATTACGTAGGCAAAGAGTATTGAAAGTTATACAATACAAAAATTACGTACGTTTGAAAAGTGTTAATAATCAATGCGTACCGCATGATTTTTCGTTATTGTTTAAATCACTTTTAGGTAGCCTTCTCATACAATTGTCAGTGTCCAGTAAACATATTAATTTCCCGAATTTTTGTGAAACTCGGAGATGGGACTAAACACTGATATTTCAAAAACGACTGGAACGATCGTTTTGAAATGTACGACATAAAACACTTTTTAGGTGTACCTTCGCATGCATTAATTGGTTATACAGGGGAAATGACAGGCGTCTGATTAGATTGGTCAGTTTTACAGTTTTAGATCGCGAAAATAAATGTTTGGAAAAACAGCTCTAACGACACTAAGTAAGGGGGGGGGGGGGGGAGAATTAAAAGCTCACTCGTGTATTTAATACACATTGTTTCTTCTTACATGAAAATTGTTAAGTGTTTGATTTGCTAAATAAATTTTGTGTCATGTGATTACAGTATTTCCAAAAAGATTGTATAATATGTGTAGAAGAGTGTAATGGAAGACATGTGGTAGTAACAAACTAGATTTTTTAACTTTTATTAACCCCTTAAAGGGCCCGCTTCACTCACCGCCACCGGAAGCCGAAGCTAATGTTATTCTATGGGAAATTTTTCTTTAGAAATAACTTATTAACTAATACAAATTTTTAAATTCTGTTTTCACATTCAGAAAATTCTCAGCTGTTAAATAGACAGAACTTAAAAAAAAAAAAAAAAATTAATTTTTTATATTTTATTTTGAAGCTGCAAAATACGAATTTTCAATATGTGATTTTTTTTTATTTTGCAATTTCAAAATAAAATATTAAAAATTTAAAAAATACATTTAAAAAAAAAGGCCCGTCAATTTAACAGTTGGGAATTTTCGGAATGTGAGAACAGAATTTAAAAATATGTATTAGTTAATAAGTTATTTGTAAAGAAAATTTCCCCATAGAATAACACTGGCTCGAGCTTCCGGCGACGGTAAGTGAAGAAGGCCGTTAACTGCCCCGGGCGTATATGTATGCTATGCTTTATTGAAGTACGATCCTTTGTATTGTACGGCTACCAGTGACACTACTGAGATAGCTTGACAATGCGATAAAAATATCTGGAATGTAATCTTGACAGTGTTTTCGAAAAATGTACTCTTTTTAGAGTTAAAAGAGAATGGTGGCTTTTAGAAGCGAATCTCTTAAATTTTCCTCGGCAGGTAAGGGGTTAATAAATAAGTAAATAAAATAACTAATAGTGAAATTCCAAGCTAAAATTAATAGAATTATATAAATTACAGCATGCCAAGCGATTTTACATCAAGCAGAATTTCGTAAAATGTAGAAAAGTACATTTAAGTGCTAGTAATAATAATAATAATAATAATAATAATAATAATAATAATAATAAACTCTTTGAAGCACTATAATTTACTGAAATACTTTTACAAAGTCCTTTCATTGAAACTGATTTTACATAAATTATAGTTATGAGAATCTGTAGAACACAATTCAATGTAATAATATTAAAAAATTCAAACATCAACTTTTGCATTGCAGAATAATTTTGAACCTATTCGTTTTTATACACTTCCATTGTTATTTTGTTGTTATGATTAAATTTAATGCAACAGCTGTAATAAAACAAGAGAGCTATTTAGAGTAATCTGCATCGTTAAAAATGATTTCTTAAAAATGAGCTAAATTGCTTCAAAATAGCTCCGAAACAATATATACTTAAATTAAAAAACCCATGTACTCATTTTTGAGTATATTGATATGCTCAAAAGTGGATTTGACCAATAAGAATCCCAATATCCCCATGTTTGATATGTCAAGTTTCGGAGCTAATTTGAGATGATTTTGCTCATTTTTAAGAAACCATTTTTAACAGTGTGTGTTTAGAGGGTTGTGATTGCGCACATGTGTAGGAGAAACTGTTAATAAAAATATCTGGAATTAAATTAGTAGCAATAATAATTGAACTTTTGTGATATGGTTAGATAAAATTATAAATAAACATTAAGTTACTTGATAACTAGCTTAACTTAAAACTAGTAATTTTTCTTTTCAGTTTAATAGTTTTCTTCTTTGCTGCCATAAGCTGTTGTTCTCCCCAAATGATGCATTTATTCTTGTAAATGGTACAGCTTTCGTGCAATCACCTGCCACATGTAACGCATTTTACCCAGTTCAGTCACTTGTCGAATTTGTTGCCTAATACAGTTCCAGACATTTAATGCACTCATCCTTACTCTCTTGTCATTACCAATAAACTACGTATAATCTCCCCTAGCATTAAAATCATTGGAAAGAAAGTACAATCTCTCGTAAGTGGCAGATGCGCAAACTCACCCCTTTCGGTAGGAGAGATTGCGCAGCCTTTTATCCATTATTTATTTATAGAGAGAACCGTTGGTGTTCGTTCTGTACGTCTATGTTTGTATCTTATGAGAAATAGTTTAATTAAAAAAATATTTTGTACTATTTGCATTTTAAAGGAATTCCTATGAAAAGTTATGAAATGTTTAGTATTTATTTTGGAAAACAAAACAAAATAACCGTGTTTTATCCTAGACGCTCGAAACAAGCAACATGAACTTTCAGGTAGGTGCGCCTCTATTGCCGTTCTAGAACTGTCTAGATTCGCTTCATGCTACTCTAATCCTTCCATCTGATCCAATACGTGTGGAATCTCTCCGACCGCGCCATCTCTCTTAGCTTTACCTTATGAGTGTGTATATCTTTATATATATATTTCTTTTGTGCGTGTGTATGTCACTGAACTCCTCCTAAACGGCTGGACTGAGTTTAATGAAATTTTTTGTGTGTCTTCAGGTGGATTCGAGAATGGTTTAGATTTACAAATGAAAGTTGTAACTTAATTAGTTCTTTCTTAATTAATTTTTAACCAACTCTTATAACAACTTTTCCATCTAGATGGCGTGAGTTGTCGTAAACACGATGTCAGAATTTATTTAATGTTGAAATGAATAATATTATAGTTTTAAAAAATTAAAGAACACGCTTTTATAGAAATGTGAACTAAAAAACACGAAATATCTATCTTAGTATTAAAATTCAGGGTAAGAGAAAATCGTGTGAGTGACACACCGTAATATTTACATACATTTAAATCTTTAATTAAAATAACTTAGAATTAACAAAAAATATTTTTAAAAAATCTCCCCTAACGAGGATCGAACGCTGGTCCTTTATATTCGTAGCGAGGCGCCTTACCTCGACGCCGCATCGTTCACGTAGGGAAAGTATTTTTTTTACAATATAAATTCTTTGTTTGCTCCCAGAGAAGTTACAAACAAACATACATACATACATACAGGTGAAGCTAATAAAAGCGTGTTAAAAATGAATTTTTAACCGTATCTTACGAAGTGTTTCAAATATTTTTTCAAAATTAATATTTTTAGAATCGTAACCGTATCTTACGAAGTGTTTAAAATATTTTTTTCAAAGTTAATATTTTAGAATCGTAAACACGATGTCAGAATTTATTTAATGTTGAAATGAAAAATGAATTTTTAACCGTAAGTGTTTAAAATATTTTTCAACGTTAATATTGTTAAAATGTTAAAATTAGTTAAAATGGTATATTCTTTTAAAAAATTCGTCAATATCCGACGGAGTTATTTTATGTCAAAATGAAAAATGAATTTTTAGGCCATTATTATTTGTGCAGATGGAAAATGTACTAAAAGTTTTCCGAAAAATTTCACGATCACAAATGTTGACGGATATCCAATATATCGTCGAAGAATTCCCGATAATGGCGGACAATCTTATCATTTATGGCGGTCATCTATGTCAACAACATAGATATTGACATTGATAACCGATGGGTGGTCCCATATTAGCCTCTGCTGAGCAAAACATTCAATGCTCATATTAATGTTCAGTTCTGCAGTTCAGTAAAGAGCATCAAATACATTTGCAAGTATGTGAATAAAGGCAGTGATATGGCTGTATTTCGAGTTGAAAATACCAATGTGAATGCTCCTCTGGTGAATAACAACGATGAAATAACACTTTACCAAACTGGCCGGTACGTGAGCTCCAATGAAGCTGTTTGGCGTATCTTTGGTTTCCCAATTCATGAACGGGATCCAGCAGTTCTTCATTTAGCCGTTCATCTTGAAAATGGCCAGCGCGTATATTTCACGAGCAAGACAGCGATTGATCGTGCTATAAATCCACCAAACACTACACTCACCGAATTTTTTGATTTGTGTAATCGTGCGGATGCTTTTGGTGCTTTTGCACGGACATTACTCTATTCAGAAGTACCACGCTATTTCACATGGGCTCCAACAAAAAATGGATGCCCCGCAAGCAAGGCACGCTGATTGATGCATGTCCCGGTTTATTCAAATCAAACACCTTGGAACGAGTATTTATGGCCAATCCAAGGCAGACTGAGTGTTTTTATCTTCGACTGTTATTGGTTAATGTCATCGGCTCTTTGTCATTTCAAGATTTACGTAAAGTGAATGGACAGCAGTATCCAACGTATAAAGATGCATGCCTTGCACTCGGCTTGCTGGAAGACGACAAACAGTGGGAGTGTATGCTTGCTGAAGTAGGACTGAACTGTACAGCAAAACAAATTCGTCTACTATTCGCTATAGTGTTGACTACATGTTTCTCGGCCCGAGCAGAGACATTATGGGATAATCACAAAGATTCAATGACTAATGATATATTGCATCAACATCGCTCACGGTGCAACGACCTAACGATAGTATTCAGTGACGCTATGTACAATGAAGCATTGATTGCTATTAAAGATCTTTGCATTATCATTGCCAACTTACCGCTTAGTCATTTCGGTATGCATTCAACAAATCGAAATGCATCTGATTTAATAAGCACTGAATTGAATCGTGAACTACAATACAATACTGTAGAAATGGCAGCGATTGTTGCTCGCAATGTCCCACTAATGAATGATGAACAAAGAACCATTTACGACCGCATCATGCTCGCAGTTTTGGCAGGACAAGGTGGATTCTTTTTTTTGGGGGTGCACCAGGTGGAACTGGCAAAACATTCCTTATTTCGCTAATTCTCGCCGGAATACGATCAAATAATGGCATCGCATTGGATGTTGCTTCATTTGGCATTGCGGCAACTTTATTGGATGGATGCAGAACAGCTCATTCATTATTTAAACTGCCACTAAATATTCAAACTAACCCAGACGCAGTGCGCAACATAAAAAAACAATCGTCCATGGCCACAGTGCTGAAATAGTGTATAATTCTTATCTGGGATGAATGCACTATGGAACACAAACATTCGATTGAGGCGTCGAACAGGACATTGAAAGATATAAAAAACAACGACAAACTATTTGGCGGCACTCTGTTACTCTTTTCAGGTGATTTCAGACAAGCATTTCCCGTTATTCCGTGTTCAACATACGCTGATGAGATCAACGCGTGCTTAAAATCATCGTCATTGTGGCTTAATGTTGAAAAAGTACAACTGAAAGTAAATTTGTGCGTTCAAAAGCTTCAAGATCCATCCGCTGAAACATTCTCAAAACAATTGTTAGATATCGGCGATGGAAAAGATACTACAGATGAAACTGGATGCATAAAATTACCGACCGATTTCTGCACAATCATTGATTCTCAAGATGCTCTTATTGACCAGATATTTCCCGATGTACACAGACGATACACAAATCATGAGTGGCTGGCAGAAAGAGCAATTTTAGCAGCAAAAAATGTGGACGTCAACGAACCGAATCTCAAGATACAACATTTGTTACCAGGAGACTTGGTGTCATACAAATCTAATGATACAGTTTGCGATGCCACCGAAGCTGTAAATTATCCAACAAAGTTTTTAAACTCATTGGATTTACCAGGCATGCCACCGCATATTTTACAACTGAAGGTTGGATCTCCGGTTATTTTGCTTCGTAATTTGAACCCACCACGGTTGTGCAACGGCACGCGATTAGTCATAAAAAAATTAATGAAAAATGTTATCGAAGCCATCATTTTAAATGACAAATTCCGAGGTGAAAATATATTACTACTGCGAATTCCTATTATACCCACAGATGTGCCAATTCAATTTAAACGCCCTCAATTTCCAATTAGATTGGCATTTGCAATGACTATCAATAAGTCTCAGGGCCAAACGATGTCTGTCTGTGGCTTAGATTGGAGCACATCATGTTTTTGACACGGACAATTATACGTGGCTCTCGAGTGGGCAAACCACCCAGTTTGTTTGTATTGGCGAAAGATGGGATAACAAAAAATATTGTACACTCTGTTGCATTAAGGGAATGATATTGTTTTTTAGTAATATTGTTATAAGTAGCGATATGTATATAATTTTAAAGAATCAATTTTAATAAATTAAAAAAATAAATGATTGGTGTTTTGTTATTTTTATATTCTTTCACCGTTCACAGCGCTCCATACATCTTCCACTTATATACCACATCCTAACACACTTACAATAAGTTAGTTATTTTTTTCTAGCAAAATATTCTCTAGAAATAATTTATATGACAAAACAACGTTTGTCGGGTCAGCTAGTATATATATATAAAAGTAATTAGTTTTTTTTCTTTTTTTCGGTACCGGGATAATACTCTATTACATATACCATCCAGTTACCTGAATAACATGCTTTTTACTTTTCACTAAATATCCTTTCCCTTTCTAAAAGAAACCTCTTCTTTTTTTTTTCTTTTTTTTTTTTTTTTTTTCTTTTTTTATAATAAAAAAAAAAAAAAAAAAGCATAATAAAATTCATACAAATTATTATTCTATCTGCAATGGATTCTTTTTTTTTTTTTTTTTTTTTTAATGTAGTTTGATTTCATAAGCATTTTCTTTTTTTGTTTATTAAGTTGCTACTTCATTTTCATTTTTAATATTCTTTAATTAATTAATTATTATTTTATTATTATTTTTTAATATTGAGTAAAAGAACAAAGAACATATTTTTTTTCTTTTTAGATAACAAATATTTTGTATTATTTTACATTATATGCACTCAACATTTTAATTGATCTTAACCAATTGCTGTTAATTGTGCTCTCAAAGATTAACATAAAATGTTTACGAATTCCTAGGCGGCGAAAATCATTTTGGAAAATATCAGTAATAGACGTATTTGAGATTCATTACGTGAGATGTCAATCGTAGCATATTTCGAAATTTTCTTCTGTAACCTAAATCAGAAATTTTTTTTTAATACTACTGATAAATGTATAATCACACCACATGCTAATATTTTTATCGTTTATTAAAGATTACTTTTTTAACATTACATTATTTCTATAAGGCAAAGCCTGGGGAGATGGCGCGGTCAGAGGGATTGTGCATATAGAGGATCAGATGGAAGGAGTTGCAACGACTTCAGGTAGTTGGTACAACTGCAATAGTGGAGAGCGTTCTTGAAAGTGCATGTTGATTGTTTCGAGCGTCTAGGATAAAACACGGTTATTTTGTCTTGTTTTTCAAATAAATGTTTCGATTTTCATAACTCTTCATAGGAATTCCTATAAAATGGCAATAGTACAAAATATTTTTTAATAAAATTTTTCTCATAAGCTACTAACCTAGCATAACGGTACGATCATCAATGGTTTTCTCTGAAAGTGAATAATTACTGAGAAAATTTTTCGCAATCTCTCCTTCCTAAATGGGTGAGCTTGCGCGTCCGCTATTTAAGAGAGATTGAGCATTGTTTTCATTGATGTTCATGTTAGGGAAGATTATAAAGTTTATTGATAATGTCAAGACAACGAGGATGAGTGCATTGAATGTCTGAAACTTACTATAAGACAATTTTGACCAATGACTGGACTGGATAAAATGTGTTACATGTGGTAGCACGAAAGCTGCTATATTTACAGCAATAAATGTACAAATTATGGAGAACGAGAGCTTAAGTTAGAAAACGATAAAACTTTCAAACTGAAAAGATGAAGGGTTAATTTTAAGTTAAACGTGTTATCTAATAACATATGTGAAGTCGTTCCTTCACATATATGAGTTTTAGTTATAGCTTTAAATAAATGCAATAATTAATTACTATATTTTCAATAAATTAAATGGCTAATAAAATAGCTAACGAAATTCTAAATTACTTTTATATTTATTCCCATTTGTCTCTCTATATAAATATCTTAATTCTAATAATATTTTATCCGTTGAGCGATTAAATAAATCTTCTGAGAACAAAAACATATTCTTTAAAATAAATAATTTATTTCGGCTAGTCATCTTTTTAAATGACATCTCTCAGAATTATAATCTCTCCTAAATCATTTAATAAATAAAATATAAAAAAATATTATTTTCATTTATAAACCGTTGTATACATAATTACATTTTCATTTTTTTTAATTGCACAAGTCCACTTTGTTATAAATAAATTAAGCAATACATTTCCGTTGTAATATCATTAAAGGGTAATTTATATTTTTTATGACAGGATGTGCAATAAATCGTAGTCTTGGTGTCTTCCTTACGCAACGGTTTTCTGGCGATAAAATTTGGCATAGATGTTTGGCGTTAATTCTCTAACGAACTTTCTAAATTCAAAATATTTATATTAATTTATTCTAGAGACAATGAATTATGTTTCGCTGTAAAATTTGGCACTAGTTCAAAAATCTTGGCGTAATTCAGCAGTTGGATCTTGATCGCGATGTAGAGAACTAGAGAATTCGCTCTTCAACCTTGCCATAAGAACACGTAATCGCGAAGCCCTCTCTCTCTCTCATCTAACCCTCTGAATGTCTGTTAGTCTTAATAATATACATTTTAAGATACTTTTTATAAAAAACTTTTTTATTTCCATGCTGCTAAAATAAAGATGTTTGCTGCAAAATTATTTGTTTTTCTTCTTCACGGCCTGCAGTTTATTGTTCCTGGAGTTTTTTATTGCGGACCCTTATCCTATAGCCCAAGTTAACCAGAATCTACCCTATACTAATAACATGTTATTTTGTAATTTTACTTTAGCTTGTTTTTTGTAATTCTTTTCTTTCTTTTTTTTTCTTTCTTTTTTTTTTTTATTATTATTATTTTTAAAGATCTTTTTTATTTTTTGAGATTTTTTAATTATTAATTTGAAATATTTATTTCTAATACACTAATATTTAATTATAAAATCTTACAGCTATGCCATTTAAGTGCAATTAATATTGTTAGCAATTTAGTTGCAGTTAATAATAATAATAATATCTCTTACCTATATGCACAATTACAACTATAAAAGGGGAGATTTCGCCAAATAGCTCTCTTAGTTTTATTACATTTCTTGCATTAAATTAATGTATAACAAATTAACATATAACAACAAAAATTAATGGAAATGACTTAATTTAAAAAACGAATGGATTCAAAATTATTCAGCCCTAGTTTAGTAAAAAGTTAATATTTGAATTTTTTATATTACTGCATTGAATTGTGCACAAATTCTGCTACCTTTACCTTAAATAAAGAACCAGTACTCTCAGACAAAAAAAATATATATATATATATATATATATTTCATTTTAGAAGTAGTTGAATAAAACTATACAAAAAAGCTTTTATAAAACTGGGGTTCAATGAATAAGAAATATAAACATTCGAATGTAACACTATAAAATTCAAAAAGACAAAATAAATAAACTTGTATGCAATGCGAAAGTAGAAATATTTTACTTCTTTTCCGTGTAATTAACATTTAATTTGTGTTGTTTCGTGAAAATTTTTATTTTTCCCATTATCTATTCCAAATATAGGAAAGTTTTATTTCCTTATCTTTTTTTTTTTTTTTTTTAAATAAAAATAAATAAATAAATAAATAAATAATGTTAAGTGGCGTCATTAAAGTTTAACTTTTACGTAATGTTTTTATTTGTGTATTACTCCTTATAACGAAATGAAACATATCACTTGTATATAGAATGTATTTTGTATATAGTATTTTATGTACAATGATAGAAAATAGCATTTTTTTTTTTTTTATCAATTAAAGTTATAACCGTCTCAAGTGTTTCGTCCAATAAGAAAAAAAAAAAAAAAAAAAAAAAGTTTGAAGATGTTGATAATTTTAAAGAACATTTTTAACAGAAAAATTTGCAATTTAAGTTTTGAAATAAATGTCAAAGTGATGAGATAGGAAGTTTCAACTAAATTCGGGTGATTCTAAGCGTAATGATGATACTTGTCAAAAAACATGTTGAATGGGAATGATGAGATAGTCCCATTAGTCTCCGTGATACTAATATTAGGAACAACAGTTTATAGCTTAACATTGTGACATTTAACCTTAACTACACAAATATATAAATTTCAATGCAAATAGTCACAGTACTGTAATGAATGTATATGTAACATTGGAAAAATATATCTCATATAGAGACACTTTTAAAAACACGTGTAACGTTTTAAATTAATAACATTGGAAAAATATATCTCATATAGAGACACTTTTAAAAACACGTGTAACGTTTTAAATTAATAAATAAAATACTTTAAAACACGTATATAAGTTTAAAAAACATATATTTAATTAAAAGCAGCACATTTCAAAGCTTTTCGCCCTGAAAATCAGGGCACCATCAGGAAGTCTACATGGTTTTACACAATGTGCAGCTGTGTTACAAGTATATATATTATAATTCAGGTTAAAGCTACAGTTACATCGCTACTTTAATACAAAAAAAGTTTTAGTTCATTGGTTGGAGCCATTCTAAATTAACACCACTTCCATTCACTTCCATTCACTGCCACTGCTCGACAAGTTTTTTCACCTTGCTGTTACCACCACGCCAGCCTTTCCAATAGCCATCCAAAACTGACTTTTCCTACGCAAGTTGCAGTAATCAAGTGTTGCCTCAGTGTTAATGTAGAATGGCTCCAACCAATGAACTAAAACATTTTTTGTATTAAAGTAGCGATGTAACTGTAGCTTTAACCTAATTTATAATATATATACTTGTAACACAGCTGCACATTGTGTAAAACCACGTAGACTTCCTGGTGATGCCCTGATTTTCAGGGCGAAAAGCTTTGAAATATGCTGCTTTTAATTAAATATATGTTTTTAAATCTTATATACGTGTTTTAATTTATTAATTTATATATAACATTATTATATTAACAGTGATTTTATAAGAGGAAAAACAGAATATATATTTTTGTAGGAAGGTATTTTATTATTAATACAAAAATCAGAATAAAACCAACAACAAATCTGTATTAGTGAATCGGAAGACTCAAAATATCTTTTATATTTCTCATTAATGAGCAGATAATTTTTATTTATTCTATATTTTTTATATATAGGGTGGTCTGAAATGTAACCGAAAAATTCAGAAGCGTAATAGAAGGCTTATAAACTTACCGTAGAATCGTGGAATTCTATGGTAAAATGTAGCTCATTAATTTTTGTGTTACATCAATCGCGCAAGGTTGTTAAATTGAGTTTATAGTTAGATAAATATTATAGACTGTAAAAAATGGTTTCTCAAAAATGAGCAAAATTGTGTCAAAATAACTCCGAAACAAATATACTCAAATTTCAAAATACTATATGCACTCATTTTTTAATGTATTGGCATGTTCAAAAAATGGGGTTGACCATCATGAATCCCAATGTCTTAATCATAGATTCTGATTGGAGATGTATTCTCTTTCGCACACTAGTATAAAACTTCTATGAATGGAAGTTCTGAATATTTCAGGAAATAAAATTTGTTTTTGAACTCTTACTGTTAGAAATTCTATAAAAGAACTTCTTTAAGTTCGACATATTTATAACAAATTATGAATCGAACAGCTATCAGTTTGAAAACGTGCGATACATCTTAAATGTGACAGACATGTTTAATAATAATGTAATTATACAAAAGTTTGTATCAATATTTCATTATAATAGAAACCAAAATATTATTATTATTATTATTATTTTCACTTTAACAAAAAGTTGATTTTTCAATTAAGAAAATTAAAACTATTCAATAACTGAAATTTTAATTATTGAGACATTGATGCAAAAGTTTGTAAATAAATAATAATATTATAATGATACAAAAGTTTGTATCAATATTTCAATATAATATAAACAAATTTTTTTTTTGGCATGTATCCCTGGTGTCACTCTATTGGAACTCTATTTTGTTTCCTGAATTTATACAACTAATAATAATCATATTGTGTACACGCTACCTATAATCGTATTAATTTACTTTTATTATTATATATAATGTTGTCTACTCTTTTCTTGTGTAAAAAAATCATCTGAAGATGCTACAAAATTGTAGCGAAAATCTTTGTAAAGAAATTTTAATAAAAATTTATACGTGTTTTAAAGTGGACTTTTTATAAATATTTATTACCATGTTAACACCTGAATTCAATAAGAATTTTAAACTTTTAGGAGTTTTAAATGTAATTTTTTTTATTTAACAAAAATTTTATTTTAAAAAAAATGAAAATTTTCAATAATTAAAATTTTAATTATTGAAATATTGATACAAATGTTTATAAATAAATACTGGTAAAAGGAAGAGTACATCCCTATTCAGAATCTATGATTAAGATATTGGGATTCCCGATGGTCAACCCTACTTGTTTGAGTATGTCAATATACTTAAAAATAAGTACATGGGATTTTGAAATTTGATTATATTTGTTTCGGAGTTATTTTGATACAATTTTGCTCATTTTTGAAAAACCATTTCTTTTTTAGTGTAGACTGATCGTTACATATTTTCAATCATTTTCCATTGAGATGAAACTTATTATTTACCAGTTTTTAATTTTATTTATCTTCAAAATTTTCTTATAGTATTAGTTCAACTAACCTTAGTAAAATATATTACAATAATTTTAAAGTCATGAAAAGTACTAAAAAGCGGATCACTGTAACAAGCAGTTATTTGAAAGTAATTTATAAGTAAATTCTACGTAAGTTAATAAACTTTAAAAAATAGTTAACATTTTTACAAAATCTTGTACAATTTCTTGAAAAAATTCCAGTTGAAAAAACAGTATATGGATATTTAGAAAATCTTTATTCATCAACCTTAATTCATTTTAGATAATTTGGAGTGGAAGGCTGATTTTTATACCAACTATGTGAAAAATACCAGAGCCGACAATCGAACCCGGGCCTTCCGCTGGTTGTCACCCAGGGTAGCTCAGTGGTAGATCATCCGCGCGTTAAGCGGAAGGCCCGGGTTCAATTCCCGGCTCTGGTATTTTTCACATAGTTGGTATAAAAATCAGCCTTCCACTTCAAATTATCTAAAAAGTATATGGATAGTTTGTTTATGTTTATAAACCTACTGCTTAAGTCAACTGTTACTACGTTAATCGCCACACGAATTTTTAAGGAAATCCCCGTCAGGCCAAGTGCGCTGCTTACAAGTACTGGTATTGTGGAATAGCGATGCGTTTTTATGTTTACCGTCTTTCGATAAAATCCCTTAAAATCCCTTAATGATATAATACTGTAATAAATATTAATTAAAGAAATTTTAAAGAAATTTTCAGTAATTACTAAAAAAAAAGTGTAAAATTTTTAGTTTTATATCATATTCTATACTGTCAGCCACCGGTGGTTGACGCGGCCTAAACGAAAAGTTCAGTGTCAGCCACCGATGGCTGACGTGGCACTGAACGTATTAATAAAGTATTATAGCTTTTAATTTTTTTAATACTTTTACATGTTAAGTTTTAATGATTATAATAAAATATATTTATGTATTTTAATTAATTCATGCATTAAATAGCTGCATTATGCTTTATCATTTATATTTCAATATACTTCTTATTTTTTTTCCCCCACTTTTATATACTAACTAAAAATGTCGATGCTTCGAAAAGTTTGATGTCAACGGAACAAAAATTAAATTTACAAACTCATTTTTTATTTCAACACTTTTTTTTCTGTTTTTCTAAAATGTCCGCTATTTTTTTAAAACACAAATTTAAACAACTCCTTTTCGGCTCATTCGGAACGGTAGGTTTTTTTTTTTTTTTTTACCTATCAAGTAACCGCCATTTTGGATCCAAAATGGCGGCTAAATATTATTAATGCACTTGGTAGAAATATTGAAGTAGGCTATGTACATATGGAGTTTTAAGCAAATCGGTTCACAAATACCTTTTTATGTGAATTTAAAATTTTCAAGTGACCTGCACTTGGAAACAAATTGGAAGCCAAGTTGACAGACAAATATATCAAATGCACTTGTGAGTTAAGTATACTGAAGAAACTGAATTCTAATTAATTCAGAATTTCATAAGTCATCGTGTTGAAAAATTAAGTGACTGCCACTTGGATCAAAATGACGCAGCAAGTTGCTCAATGAACTAATCTGAGATATTTGTAAGAAAAGTCCAGTGTCCAAATTTGGTTCGAATGAATTCAATATTTCAAAAGTTATCGCGATAACGAAGTCTCAGGTAGCAGAAACTTGGAAACAAATTTGCGGAGAAAACTACCCACCGAAATCATAGATATTTGAATGATAAATCCATTTTTCAACTTTGGTTTGAATTTATTAAATATTTCAAAAGTTATCGAGATAACAAATTTTCAAGTGGCCGCCACTTGGAAACAATATAAGGGAGCAAGTTGCCCAGGAAACTCATCCAAGATATTTGAAGCATAAGTTCGCTGTCCAACTTTGGTTCGAATCAGTGTTGTGTTTCAAAAGTTATTGTTATGACAAATTTTCAAGTGGCAGTCTAAGTGGCTGCAACAAACAAAATAGCGAAGAACTTTGTCTAGAGAAATCATCCAAGATATTTGTGTGATAAATTCACTGCCCAGTATTAGTTCAAACTAATACAGTATTTCAAAAATTATCGTGATAATTTTTTTTTTCAAATGGCACCGTATTTCCAAGTACCCCCCACTTGGATCGTGATGACAATATTTTTATTATATATTGATAGATGGATATATATATAGATAGATAGATAGATAGATAAACGAAGTGATTGCAGTCGATCAATTTCTAAAGAAATCAACCTAATAAAAAGACAAAGGTATAAATTATAATTTATGATGATCAAAAGATGGCGCCATAAATTACAGCATATTAGCGAAAAAACACTGTAATTTTTGGTGATGGAGGGCTGGAAAAAGTATAAAAGATACATGGTTAAAGTCAAAATTGTAGAACTCATACTCGTTTAGAATAAAAATTACCTTGCACACTTTGTAATGCTGACTGAGAAACAAATGAGTAAAATGCTAATTTGTTTGTCGAGATTGCCGTAATACGTGAAGTTAAAAACGCGCATGGAAGAAGAAAAAATGAAAGGTTTTTTGAACCATAGTTTTTTTGAGCATGAATCATGCACCGTATCACATTTTGCCGACAAGAGATAGTTTTGGGTTGAAAAGATGATGTTTTATCTGTTCATCTCCGTTTGCCCAGATGTCTCTCTCCTAGCGCATCTTTCCTCCCGCATTTGGTCTTCGAGACATTTTACTCGAACACTTTTTCCCAGGTAGAGTAGAAGTAAATTAAACAGTTAAATGGATTAATAGATGAAACGTCATAAACACAGTTCTTTTCGTGATAAATTTATTGTCCATCCATGCTATTATAGTATAATACAATCAATGCATAACAAGTTATTGTATAATTAGGGTGACCAGACGTTCTCGAAAACTACTTTCGTCCCCCAAAAATTAGAGCACATTTGAGGACACCGGTTATAAAGTTATTAATGTTTTATCATAATAATTTATTATATGCATAATTGAGCTCTTTGAAGTACTTCATACGTAAAAATTACTTCAATTTTACAATTTAAGGAGATTTACTTATTTATTTTTATTCATTTATTTGTTTTTCTTCGAAATTCGAGGATACCACCATATTTGTTCTCAAATTCAATTTTTAAAAATCTGGTCGCCCTGTGTGTAACAAATATAATAGGTAAATTAACTACTTAACTTATTTATACGCCACTATAGTATTTAGTACGCACTTTAAATTTACCGACATACAGTCAGCTGCAAAATTATTCGAGCACTAGCAATAATCCTTGCCAAAAAAAAGTACACTTAATACAGCTTTGTTAAATAAATCCTTGTCGAGTCATGTTCTTAATCAGTCTAAGAACATGATTCGACAAGGATTTACTTAGCAAAACAGTCTTAAGTGTACTTTTTAAATATAGGAATTATTGGCTAGTGCTCGAATAATTTTGCAGCCGACTGTACATAAATATTTATGTGTGCTTGTCTTCTCGTTTTGTGATATCTGGTGAAATAATATCATAATTTGGCGGGAAAGAAATGGTATCAATGTTTCTGAATTCTCATTGGTGTTTATATTGTATATAATTTATTCATTCGTATAGACTGATTTTAGAATAGATTATCCTAATTAAATCAGAGTTAAATAGGATCTTTAATATTATTTACGCATTTTACGAAATAAAAAAAAATATATAGTATTAACTATTACAACAACTTACATTAGTGACTACTCTTTTATGTGAACTACATTATAAAAAAAAAATTCACTTAATATAAAACATTTCTTTAGTTATCTAAAACTATATATTAACTGTGTTTAAATATTATCCAATTTATTATTAATTACTTTTCCAACAGATCATATTTTACGGGTTATATTCAACTGTTACCTAGTGTCACATAAAATGGTAACGTGAAATACAAAGTGCCTGCTTCAAACTCTCCTACGCTCAAAGATAGATAGGAAAATGAGCCTTTACGAACCTCATATGTGTAATCGTAAATAAGCGATATTTTTTCTCCCTTTTTTCTTTATTCTGTTTCTCCGTTATATTAAGGAAAGGAGAGATATCTATGAGGATTAGTGGTATTGGCCGTAACCCCCTGGCGAGAACTTATGTGTCTCTTGCCGCTTTTTTGTAGCCAAGAATGTCTCACATGCCCTTTGTTATCGATCTGAAAACGAGAAGCTCTTGGAACGTGCCTTAAATTTGTAATAAGGAAAATAGTGTTAATAAGTATAGAAAATTCGAGCAATGGACAGACTATATTAACAAATAGCATCCAAGTTCCTTCATAAACTGGTTGAGGAGTATTTAGTGTTAAGAATATTGTTATATTTTTTCTCATAATCAATCTTTAAGTGCATTGTAAAGATATATATATTAAATCTCCAAAGATTTATATTTTCTTTTATGATCACGTCTTTCGGCTTTGCTCAGATTAGAGCTTTTAAGAAAGTATTACAGTTGTCAAATGTCTGTAGTAACTGTAAGATTAGTAGAGAATTTATAAGAAATAATATATTTTCGGAAAATAGGTTTTCTTAAGAGTTTTCAAATGAATGCATTTATTTATTTCATTTCAGCAACTCATAAAAATGTATCGGAATCACCAATGTGAAACAAGTTCTGTTCACTAAACTATTGCACGAGAGGTGCCGAGTTAGTAACCAGGTTACGCTCGTCATCCTAGCCATTTGGAGTTTTCGGATGTTTTCTCCTAAATTAGCTTAAACACAGGCTTGGATCGTTTAGAAAGGTTATACCATCCCGGATTAGGTACCAAGAGCAAATACTTCGTTTAAACCCTACACATGAACCTCTATTAGTATATGAAGAAAATATTGATTTATATTGGTACATGTAACTAAAAAAAAAAAAAAAAAAAACGTAAAAATTTTTAGAATTCTTTTAATTAGGTTAATCTTAAGTTTGTTTATTTATTTTTCGATGAAAAAAAATTATATTACATTGTCAAAAAAAAAAAAAAAGGGGGAGGGGCAATTTTTTTTTTTTCCTTTTCTGTTTATCCTATTTGAACTAAAAATTTAAACAAATACTCAATATATATATACAAATCTTAAAATAATAATAATAATAACATACAACGAGATATATAAATTATAAATTAGAGTGCTGATTCAATGGATGAAGGATTAACTTTCCGTGGTTCAAGATGAATCACGTGATATGCTCGAATAGGTTGCTGTGTTTGGCCCTTTATCGCTATTTTGGCATTTAAAATATCAGTTCGACAAATTATCATTATTATTAGGTAACATGACAGTCCTATGACCGAAATAAATTGCTTTTAAAATAATTTTACACATATTTCACATTTTAATAAATAATAAAATACCTTTTTTTTCATCGTTTCCCAACAAAGTTTAAAAGTGTTTATAAAAGAAAATCTATACTTTTAAAAAGCTAAATTTAACAACAAATAATAATTTTTCAACTATTTTTAAGCATTTTGTCGGTTAAAGTTCAACTACACGAAATAAAAAAGACGTAAAATCAAAATCAAAATGATTTAGAACAAAATAATATTAAACTACGTAAGTAAAAAAACATTGGCGGTTATGGCTTATGCGAAGAACAATCTCCAAACCATTGCCATAGAAATTAACTGAAAATAAGCTGTTACCAAGGGAACCACCGAATACGCAGGTGCAAGGACAGCATGTCATATGACTCCCCAGCAAAACTTATATTGATGGGCTCATTATGGCCTTCAGCCGGCATCCTGCACTTGCCATCAGTTGCCGGTTGCCCCACATAACTCCACCAGTGGGCCGTTTTTGGCTGCCAGCAGTATTGGAGGCCTGAAGAAAAATGGTCGGTTATCCAGAAGTGGCATAAACACAGTTGGCCTTATGCAGGCTATCACCACAAGGCCAACATAATATTTTTCATGTTGTGGCCACAAATTATTAGGCCATAACCAATTTGTATGCCTAGAGGGCGCTGTGATTTATTTTCTGTTTATTTGAAATTCGCTCGCCATCTGCCATTTCATACGAAGTTTGTTCGTTGTTGTAGTCTGCGGATGTAGATTCTAGACTGAAAGATGTTGAATTACGAAAAAATAATATATTATATGAGTAAGTAATTCAATTATTAATTTGATTTTCTATTATTTTTTAAATACTATTTTTTAAAGGTGTTTAAATCTAAAGTCATTATTATAATAAAAGGATTTCTAGAAAGCGAATATTCAGTTGATCCGTTTTAAGTAAGTTATGATAGTCGTTAACGTTCTAGTTACATTTGTTATTTTTATTATTAATTTAATATATTTCATAAAATAAAAATCATGGATCTTTATATATTTATATTATATGGACGGGAGAATGTTATTAGAATAATTATAAATATTATAGTTAATGTTTTATTTTTATTTTTTCTTCCTTCAGTGTATTTAAGAAGAAAGCATTAGGTTCGGGAAATTTTCGGCATCCGGTTTTCGACAGATTTTGCACGTTTTGGTTTGTTTTGATGAACTTAATTTCAGAAATTGTCTGTCTGTCCCTCGGTGTGAGCTCAAAAATTTTTTAAAGTGATAGAAATCCAAAAAGTTTACTTCTACATTTTTTTTTTTTTTGGTAAATGTACAAACGTTGCTTCCCCACCCCTGAGGGAGAAATATACCAGATAAAGTAAATTTCCAATATGAGTATCCTTGAAAAGAATTCGCCAGTATTTTTAAGACGAAAGGTTGAATTATATATCTGTGATATTTTAAGGAAAATTTATTGGTTTTTTTTTTTTAATTTTGACAAAAACTAGTATGTTGTAGCACCACAAAATTTTCTTCTATATTTTTTATTATGCAAACTTGCGCAGTGCAGATAATTATTTAAGATTATTTTCCCGAATGCATGCAAACGATTTTCATCTTAGAAAAGTGTTTCTCAATTAAAAAAAAAAAAAAAAAAAAAAAAAAAAAAAAAAAAATCAATTTTGTGCCACCATCTTAAAAAATGCTTTTTTTTTTTTAAACAATTTATAACTTTGTTTTAATTTACCACAAATTTTATTCAGTTATTTACTTAAAAGGTACTGACGAGTTCTTTTGAAAAATATCAGGATTTACTCCAGAAAATTTACTCCATCACGGGGAAGGGCGAGCAATTTCTCAACTTATACAAAAAAAAAAAAAAAAAAAAAAAGAAATCCTGCTTGGTTGTTAGTTACATAAATATTCTTTTTTTTAATTCATTTTAATAATAAAAAAAAATAATATCATTAGTACATTTATATAAAATTTCATCCTACACTGTGTCATACTGAAAATTACGAAGAAGTAGAAATATAGAGCTATGTGTTGAGTGAATGATCCACAAATGTAATCGGGAACGATTTTAATCATAGTCTGACCATATCAAGTTTGGTTAATTTCGTCCATTGGTTCGTGAGATACAGCGTCTACAAATTTTTTTATGCACACTCACAGAAAGAAACTTTCTAAAAATGGTCAAATCGTGTTCAGGAATCTCAAAACATGGAAATACATCGAAAACCGGAAGTCGAAAATTTTCTTCTTATATATATATATATACACACATATATATATACATATAAGAAAGTAAAATACTTAAAAAATTTGTCGGATATTGGTAAAAAATTGACTTTTTTTCGAAATTTAATATATTATGCTTCTTTGAAATGAAAATCAAATCGCCTGCCTTCATCGCAGAAAATAAATTTAATAAATAATAATTTTAATATGTAATTTCTATAAACTATTATTAAAAAAAAAAAAAAGTGGTAACCATAACAAACTATTTTATTTTATTTTATTTATAATAATAATAGTTATTATTTGAATGCAAGTAAGAAAAATAATTTCGCTTTTACGAAACTGAAATAGTTCCCCCATCAATTTTCCGTAAAGGATAAGAATGTTTTTGTGCATCGCTAATATATGAATCGCAAATATTTATTTTGTTATTTTTGATTGGAAATTTTTTTTTATTGCATCTTTAAAACCTATGTTGATCTATATTATTAACGTTGTACAAAAATTTTTGCGTGCGCTGATAAGAAACTTCTCTTAGACTGTAATGTATCAAAATTATTTTATGAATTTTTATACTCAAACCATTTGTGCTACCTCTACAAATTTTTGTGACAAGCTTACAATACATACAATAAATCTGGAAATTCTGTAATGGCATATATAAGTTTTATGGGATTCTAAAAACATTTTTAAAGAAGGAAATTAGCGGATAGATGGACAAGAGTCTAAGCAATTTCATATTTTGTTGAAAAATGTAAATAAACACACTCAAAAATATATTTGAAGTAAAATTATACATTATATTAACAAGTGAAATTCTTTTTCTTGAATTTTTGCATGCAGAAGAAATCCTTCACACACTTCCACACTTATATCTCTGACTACTCATTAAATCAGAAAAACAGCTGTACTTAAAAACAACAAAATGTAACTGATAGTTGTCGCATCAGCTTTATTTTTGTTGGTCTATTGGGCAGGAAGGAAATTTGTTTATCAAGATGACGAGAAACAGTGTTCACAAAATAAAAGAGAAGAAAAGTCAATTCATCAATTATTTTTAAATGAAAATTATTGTAAGTATACAGCTAAAAGCTTGTCGGTGTAATATATGTTATCATTGCATGAATAGTATAAAGATTCATGAAGTGACCTCTATTTTGGAACCTCTCGTACTTTAAGTATAAACAGAGGGGGAGGGGATGCTAAAAATCCATAGATTTAGCATGGGATGCAAACGAAAAGTACTCACAATGTTAAGTGTGTAAAAGAAAAAAAGTTTCACACCGGAAGTAATAAAAGGACAAAATCGACTAGAAATTACATCGAAGAGCGGGACTATGGGACCTCTATTTTTTAAGGAACTATAAAGGAGGATATTTATTTATTAACAGCGTACAGATTACATTATTTAAAGTACAAATCCTTCAATAAAATAACAATTTCTATCTGAAATTATGCCAGGATTTGTGTCAACTAATCTATATAAATAAAGAGAAGTATCTATGTGTCTGTCTGTGCTCTGGTGCTCACACTACTATGCGGATGGAAAAAGAGTTGCCGTAGGTAGCGGGTACCCGAAGCGAGGTTTAGAGCAATTTCAATAAAATAATTTTAGTTTCTCTTTTTTTTTTCTTTTAATAATGTGATGTAAAACATAAATACTGGTCCAATTATTTTGAAAATTCATTTAAACATAGTGACCAGCAAAGTGGGCGTAGCCTACTAGTTATTATTATTAGTAGTAGTATTAGTAACCATAATCAGAATACTGTAGATAATGGAAGCATTGTATTCGATCAAAAATTTCGACATCGAGTTTTCACCTAATTTACATATTTTAAGGTCTCCTGAGTCAAAAAAGTGGTTTTTGCCAAGTGGTCTGTGTGTTTGTGTGTCTGTACCGCATATATGTCAGTATATTTCTGGAATTTTTCTGACTTGATCATCTGCCTGCTGTTTTAAAAAGAAGGGAAAAAAATTATCAATTGGGTGCCATTTGATGTAGGGGAAAAGAAAAATATTCAAGATTTTCTGGATACTTAAGAGTTATAATAAAAAAGAACCACAGAATTGGTGTTTAAAAGTAATAAGAGTAAACACCATAAAATGTAAGAGCTCGCAACAATCGTTTCGGATGGAAAGAAAACATGATCCTTCATCAGGCAAACGAAGTAGGCACGAGTGCGGCAAACAAAGCGCAAGCGCTGCTGCCTGCGTTTTGTTTGCAAAATTTTATGGTGTTTATTCAAAGTATTGTACATGTTACTTGTTCGATTTCCACCATACAGTCATATTCGATTCCTAACATATCGAACTCCGCACTCATTGACACTTTCGATTTAACTGTTTTATCTCAACTTTACTTTTTTCTGTTCAACGGGTACGAACATCTCAACTCTACTCGAACAGCTTCCGAAAAGAACAGTTTATTCTTTTTCAACCGCACGGTAGCTTGCATGCTATCTTTCTCATTATTTGCAAATATTACATCGTATTATTATTTACGCATTATCTTCGCATTATATTGTTTATCGTAAATATTCAACCGCAAGAAACAGTTTATTCTTTTTACATTCGCACGGTAGCTTGCATGCTATCTTTCGCATTCTTATTTTCGCAGTTATTACTTTACGCATTATTATTGTTTATTACTAAACCGCAATGATTTATCGCACCTTATGTTGTCAACGCATTTAAATCTGTGTTTATGTTTAATATAGTTTTGTTTTGTGAGTGAAAGAACGAGTGTCTTTATTATTATCTTCACATCACATCAAATTACACAACAAATTCTGGAGGCACCGGCGAGATTTTTGGTGAACATGTGTGAATTTTCGCTAGCTTACAAATTTGGATATCCAAGCGCAGCTATTAAGGAATAAAACAGATAAGTACTTATTTTCCTATTTTACAAGTTTGACTTTGGTTTTTCGCCTTACTCCATTACGTAGTAATGGCAAGCAAAAAGAACAATGACGATGACAGTAATGAAACTGTTGCTTTAGAAGATGCTGAAAAAATAGCAAAACATTATCGAGGCAGAGCGAAATCTGCGCTTACTAGAATTATGAATTTCATAAATAATGAAAATCAAATTTTTCAAAAACATGATCTTTTAAATAAACTTGAAAAGATTGAAATTATTTATTCTGATTTTGATAAAGCCGATTCTGAATTACCTGATGAAATTTCAGAAATAGAAGAATTTGAATTGAAATATTATGAAACCAAAGCCAAGCTTCAACAAAAACTTGAAAATTTATCTGTAAACATGCAAACAAATATTTTAAATTTTCAAAATCCCCCCATTAATACAAGTGCCATATACAGTAATTTTCGTTTGCCAAAATTAAATATTTGTCCGTTTTCTGGAAATTATAAAGATTGGATGTCTTTTAAGGATTTGTATATATCATTAGTTCATGAAAATGTTAATTTATGTAATGTACAAAAATTTCAATACCTAAAGGGTTTATTAAAAGACGAACCGGCTTCTATTATTAAACACATTCCAATATCTGAGAATAGTTATCTAGAAGCCTGGGAAAAATTACTTACTAGGTATGATAAGAAAAAACAAATTATTTCTGCACTTATTAAAACCTTTATGGATCAACCAACTGTAAGTCATGCTACTGCATATAACTTACGTAAGATAGCAGATACTTCGGATGAAGTAATTAGGGGATTAAAAACTATTGACACTAAAGCTACTGAAAGAGATGTATGGTTAATTTATATTTTATTACAAAAACTTGACCATAAATCACGTGAAGAATGGGCACAATATTCTGCAAAAATTGATTTTCCCACTTTAGAGATCTTTTTACAATTTATTAATGATAAATGTGCATCTACGGAATTATGTAATGAAAATGAGAGTAAAGAGAATGAGTATAAACAAAATAAGGATAAACAATTTAAATTATCTAAGTTTCATTCTAACGTTAATTACAAATGTATTTTATGTAAAAACAATAATCATTTCTTGTTCAAATGCTTTAAATTTAAAGAACTTCCTGTTAAGGATAGAAAACAATTTGTTAGAAAGAACTCATTATGCAGCAACTGTTTATCTAATAAACACTCTATCGCTCAATGTAATTCCACTTATACCTGTCATTTTTGTAATGCAAAACATCATTTTAGTATATGCGATAATAATTTGAAAACTTATACAGCTTCGGCTTCATCTGCTGGTAATAATTTTGAAAACTCTGAGAATCGTACAGAGCCATCTGGCATATCTCAATTCCAAACAATAACTCATAACCATTCTATACAAACATCTTTCGCTTTACTTCCTACAGCTAGCGCTTATATTTATGATTCAATGGGTCAGAGACATGTGCTAAAAATTTTATGCGATTCAGGCTCTGAAAGTTCTTTTATCACTGAATCATGTATGAGTATTTTAGGTTATGAGAGAAAAAATGCAAGATTTCCCGTCAAAGGGTTAGGAAATTCAAAGATTGCAATAACTAAAGGTTATACAGACATTAATTTAATTTCCATTCACGATTCCGATGTCAAGTTATCCATGCGAGTTTTTATATTAGATAAATTAACAGCTCCATTGCCACCAGAGAAAATAAACAAGGAACATTTTTCGCATTTAAAAAATATGCAACTGGCCGATCCCAAATTTGAAATTCCAAGTAAAATTGATATGATTTTGGGATCTGATTATTTTTTTTCTATTTTACTTCCTGGTCAAACAATTTGTACTGAGAATGGTTTAATTGCTCAAAATTCAATTTTTGGTTTTCTCGTATCCGGAAAATTACCTGAATCTCAGACAAAATCTAATTCGATTTCAAATTTACATATTTACGAAACTAATATTGATAGTGAGTTAAAACGTTTTTGGGAATTAGAAGAAGTTTCTAATCCAAGTGAAAGGTTACTTTCACCCGAGGAACAGTTTGTGGAGTCACATTTTCAGGAAAATTATTCAATTAATCCAGAAGGCCGTTTTGTGGTGAAACTACCATTTTATAAATGCAAATCTGAATTATGCAATACAAAACCCGCTGCACTTTCCCGATTATATGCAATGGAGAGGAAATTTTCTGAAAATCCGGAATTCGAACAACAATATAAAGATTTTTTATATGAATACGAACAATTAGGACACATGGAGGTAATTACTCAGAATTCACTAAATATTTCTCAAAGGGAACAATATTTCCTACCTCATCACGCAGTTATTAAACCTTCTAGCACTACCACTAAATTAAGAGTCGTTTTTGACGGTTCCTGTAAAACTTCTGATGGTAAATCATTAAATTCAGTTTTAGGTGTTGGCCCTAAATTACAACGAGACATTTTTGAGATCTTACTTAATTTTCGATTACCGGAGATAGTTTTTTCTGCAGACGTGGAGAAAATGTACCGCCAGGTTTTAATTTCTGAGGACGATCAAAATTATCAAAAAATCCTTTGGAGATACAACCCTAATGAGGAAATAAAGGAATATAAATTGAAGACAGTTACATATGGCCTTTCTCCAGCATCCTTTTTGGCCACTAGGTGCATTAAGCAAATCGCTCTAGATTATAATCAAAATACACGCATCTCGCGCACTTTGTTAAAAGATATATATATGGATGACTTGATATCTGGTTCAAACTCAGTTAATAGCGCAATATCAATTGCTAAGGAAACTGCTAATGTTTTGGAAGAACATGGGTTTCATTTGAGAAAGTGGAATTCCAATTCGAATGAATTCCTTGCGGAATTTCGAGAAAATTGCATCACAGATACAGACTTTAAAATAATACCAAACAACAATGAAAGTTCTAAAGTTCTAGGGCTTTACTGGAACTCTTTAGCAGATACATTTATTTTCAAAACCGCACTTACTCTCAAACCACCACTAACAAAAAGACGCATTTTGTCTGAATCCGCACGCATTTTTGACATTCTAGGGTTAATTTCACCTTGTACAGTAGTGTTAAAAATATTTTATCAAAAGCTATGGTTAACAAAAGGAGACTGGGATTCTCCTATTCCGCAACAATTTGAAGCGGAGCTCATTAAATATGAGAATTCATTCAATAAAATTAGCCAATTTTCTGTTCCTAGATGCGTCACGCTTTCATCCGATAGTACATTTGAATTACATGGTTTCAGTGATGCGTCAACACATGCTTATGCCGCTGCAATCTATTGTCGACAGACTCATGATAACAAATCAAAAGTCTCACTCTTAGTTGCCAAAACTAAAGTAGCTCCTATCAAGCAAATTTCCGTTCCTAAATTGGAACTTTGTGGTGCTTATCTATTATCTAAGTTATTTTCTTCAGTCATAAAAATATTAGAAAATTATAATTTTGACATTTACGCATGGACAGATTCAACAGTTGTTCTTTCTTGGTTATCCGCACATCCACGTAAGTGGAAAACTTTTGTTGCAAATAGAACGTCACAAATATTAGATGTTCTTCCCACAAAACATTGGAGACACGTTCCATCTAAAGAAAACCCCGCTGATATGGCTTCTCGGGGCATAGATCCTAAAAGTTTACCTGAATGCAACTTGTGGTGGAATGGCCCAAGTTGGCTACTTTTGGATCCTACACATTGGCCTAATGATGCGCCTAAGTCTAAGGAAATCGAGGATCAAATTTCGGCTGAAAAGAAAGCTGATCCCATTTTGTCTTACCATATTGATACATCTAATGATCTTTATGATCAACTATTCAATAAATTTTCTTCATTTTTTAAAATCAAACGCATTCTGGCATATTGCCTAAGATTCATAAATAACTGCAAGTCAGCAAGTAAAGTTCATGTCTCAACAGATGATTCTTACTCCCCTCTTACATGTAGGGAAGCTAAACACGCCGAAGAGAACATCATTCGATGGGTACAAAATAAATACTTTCACGAAGACTTAAAACACATCAAGAATCAAAATATTTTGTCTAGAAAAAGTCATTTACACTCTCTACACCCATTCATTGACCAGAACGGTCTGTTACGGGTGGGAGGTCGCTTACAAAATGCTCAATTATCATTTAACGAAAAGCATCCGGTAATATTGCCGTCTAAACACAAATTGAACGACCTTATTATACAAGAGAAACATATTGCTCACTTATGTTCTATTAATGTTCTCACCCCATCACATTTTCTTACAGGTGATGTCATGCTTTCACCTGCAGATGAACCATTATCCTGCAGCAGGAATCTCAAGGACCGATGGCAACATTCTGCAACAAATATCAAGGAAGGAGAACCACAGCTGCTCACCTTTATCCTGGCCAATTGCTGTTCTTCTTTTATATCAGGACTAGCGCCCTGATAGGGTGGGAGTCATGTTCGATTTCCACCATACAGTCATATTCGATTCCTAACATATCGAACTCCGCACTCATTGACACTTTCGATTTAACTGTTTTATCTCAACTTTACTTTTTTCTGTTCAACGGGTACGAACATCTCAACTCTACTCGAACAGCTTCCGAAAAGAACAGTTTATTCTTTTCCAACCGCACGGTAGCTTGCATGCTATCTTTCTCATTATTTGCAAATATTACATCGTATTATTATTTACGCATTATCTTCGCATTATATTGTTTATCGTAAATATTCAACCGCAAGAAACAGTTTATTCTTTTTACATTCGCACGGTAGCTTGCATGCTATCTTTCGCATTCTTATTTTCGCAGTTATTACTTTACGCATTATTATTGTTTATTACTAAACCGCAATGATTTATCGCACCTTATGTTGTCAACGCATTTAAATCTGTGTTTATGTTTAATATAGTTTTGTTTTGTGAGTGAAAGAACGAGTGTCTTTATTATTATCTTCACATCACATCAAATTACACAACATTACTTGAGAGTATACTCCAATTTCTTAAGAAATCGCACCCTCGGGCGGCGTAAGCTAGTTATTAACTAAAAGGGCGTTCGGAATGGAAATGTCCGTTTTTTTATTGCCATAAATCAGAAAGTGGCTTAAAATCCGGAAAGGCCATGGTCCGGACGATTCCGGATTTCAGATTTTGTACTGTAGTAATAAATAGAAAAAATTGTAAATAAACATAATCATTGCCCTCCCCCCTCCCCCCCCCCCAAAAAAAAAGGAAAAGAAAAAAAAAGAAAAAATGCATCAGTTCTTTTAGTTTGAAATAATAACACATCCCTTCGTGAGTTTAACAAAAAGCACGATTGCAGCAAATTACTTTTGCTGCACTCGTGCCCACTCTGTTTCGCCTGATGAAGGGTCTTCGTGCTATTTCAACCGGAAACAATTGCTGCAATTTTTTATTATTTATTTATTTATTTATTTATTTTTAGTTTATGGTGTTTTTCACAATGCTCTCTTTATAACAATTTTTGTTTCAATATTCTATATTTTTCACATGTAAAGTTACATTTATTTATATCAAATAGCATAACAAAGTTAAACATATTGAAATGTCAACACTTAAAAAAAAAAAAACATAATCTCCTTTATTCCAAAAAATGTAATATAGTGAAATATTTGCACCAAAAACAAAAAATTAAACTTTTATCATAAGGAAAATGGATCAACTGAATATTTCCTATATGCTGCACTAGAAATCCTGAATTTACAACCATAGTGTATGAATCAAATACTTGTAAATAGTATTTAAAAATGAATAGGTACAAAATCAAATTAAATATTTGATGCATAGATAATCTGGCTGCTACTTCATCAGAAAAAAGAGAGAGGGAAAAAAGAAAGAAAGAAAAAGAAAAAAGCACTAATAAAATTAAAGGTATCACCAATAAAATAAATATATTAGCTATAACTAAATCACTGCTGGCCTATTAACGGCCCTCTTCACATACCGTCTCGGGAAGTCCGAGACAATGTTATTCTATGGGAAATTTTCTTTACAAATAACTTATTAGCTAATACATATTTTTAAATTCTGCTTTCACATTCAGAAAATTCCCAACTGTTAAATTGACGGACCTTTTTTAAAAAATGTATTTTTTTAATTTTTAATATTTTATTTTGAATTTGCAAAATGAAAAATTTCACATATTGAAAATTCGTATTTTGCAGCTTCAAAATAAAATATTAAAAAAAAAAAATATTTTTTTAAAAAAGGTCCGTCAATTTAACAGTTGGGAATTTTCAGAATATGAAAACAGAATTTAAAAATATGTATTAGTTAATAAGTTATTTGTAAAGAAAATTTTCCATAGAATAACATTGGCTTCGGCTTCCGGCGACGGTGAGTGAAGCGGGCCTTTAATGGGAAAATATAAAGGACCAATGAAGACTGCCGGCAGTAATATAATTTTTTATGTTTGCCACAGCTGGCCCACTGCAGGCTGCCAGCAATAACATAGAAAAATTATGTTTGCCACCAGGTAGCCCAACACTGGCCCACTAACAATTTCCAACCTAATGTCGGTTATCAACAGTGGCCCATTACCTATTTTCATCATACTGCTAGCTGTCAGCAGCGATCCATTCACTGGCCCACTAACGTATTTTTAACTTACTGCAGGCTGCCAACAGTGGATCGATTGAATATGGCCTACTGACGGCCGGCGTAACATATTCCCTACGGCACCGTAACTTTTGCTACCGACGGCCCAGCTGCAGCTACTGCTGGCAACCAGCACTTGGCCTCATGCTGGCCGTCATCTGAGGTTTTGCTGGGTCATCTTGGACCTTCTCAAGGGTTACCATTTATCACTCTACTTTATATATCTCGTTGATAACATACTACATAACTGGATGTTATTACAAATACATCCTGAAACATTAAAACTGGGTTAATTTTTTTAATGGCGAAAATAATTCACCAATAGTAGGGAAAAAAAAATGAAATTTGATAGAATTCAAGGATAAGTTATAAAAAAAAAATACAGTATGAGATATATATGAGAAAAATTTATTGAAATATTGCGACCGAAATATTAAAAAAATCTGGAGTGACTTCATTCGGATTTCCAACATCAAGTAATTAACGGTTACATAAATAAATTAAAGTAAGAAAAGTAAATTAATAAACAAAAAATAAAAATAAAACTATAATAGGATGTTTAAATATTTTCATTCCTACACTATGTTGTTAAATTTTACGCAATTGCACTTCAAACAATTTAAGCTCATCGATCATAATGATAAAGATCTTTTCGTTGTGTCCCTGTAAAAATCTATATGTATGTGCTACATTCAAGAAACTATATACAGTTCATGCGACGGTGACCTATAAAATGTATATAAATTTCCAGCTCAGTCGGATAAGGTATTTAGACGTTATCACACTTTAAATAATTTGAGTCCGTTGTTCATAATGTTAAATAATTTTTTGTTCAGTCCCTTAAAAAAAAAAAAAAAAAAAAAAGGCCTGTAAATGATAGATTTACAAAAATCTATACAGTTTATGTGAGAGCAATCTACAGTTAACAGCAAAATTATTGAAGTGCTTGCAATAATTCCTATTGAAAGGATATGCACCTACTGTCATTTTGTTAAGTAAATATTTGTCAACCATACGCGTATACGCAAAAAATTTTGAAAAAATTACAGAACACTCTCTTCATGAGGTTAGGTACGTTTGTAAAACAATTTCCGGCAGAATCACTATATATTGTCCGTAAAACAATGTTGAAAATGCCCGATTCTTGGCTATTTATCGCTTATTGGCGACACAATAAAAACTGATGCAAAACAGTTTATTGATATATTAATTGATATATAATATTCATATTGATATATAATATATTCATATTGATATATAATATTCATTACAGAAAAACGTTTTCCATATACTTTATACTAAACTAGTTTAAGAAAATTTACTTTAAATAAATACACTTTTATAACTACAGTTTTGAAATATATATTTACAAGTAAGCCTAACTATCAAATTACGCAACTTTTAGTTTAACGTGAATTACTTAAACTAATTTTAAGTTTTTCTTGAGCTTTAAATATTATAGCTTAAAGTAAAACAGTACGCATGTTTACTTACATTACATAATAAATTAATAACTATAGTTTTAAAAAATTAAAGAACACGCTTTTATAGAAATGTGAACTAAAAAGCACAAAATATCTATCTTAGTATTAAAATGCAGGGTAAGAAAAAATCGTGTGAGTGACACACCGTAATCTTAACATACATTTAAATCTTTAATTAAAATAATTTAGAATTAAACAAAAATCATTTTTAAAAAATCTCCCCTGACTGGGATCGAACGCTAGACCTTTAGGTTCGTGGCGCAGAGCTATACCTCATCGCCACGGTGTTCACGTAGAGAAAGTCTTTTTTTTTTTACACTATAGATTTTTTGTTTGCTCCCAGAGCGGTTACAAACATGCAAATAAACATACAAACATACATACATACATACAGGTGAAGCTAATAAAAGCGTGTTAAAAAGAACGTACACAACTGTTTGGAAATGAAGCAATGGTAAAAGGCAATCACTTAAAAACTCGCTATTTTGTGTTTTCAAAAAATATTGATTTCAAAACCAGTAATTTAGATCAAATTTTAAATTGGAAAAATTATTTAAAACTTAAATTCAACTCTCAAATTTCAGTATAGATTAAACATTAATATTGGAAATTTACACCTTTTTACTTTCTCTTACCCATAAGGTAGAGAAAGTATTGTTTTAGGGTCAAATTTTCGAACGTGACTTTTTTTTTTTTTACAAGTTTTGAGGTCCCTGAATCCGAAATTTATATTTTTAGCGAATGGTCTGTGGGTGTGTCTGCCTGTATGTGTGTTATCAGCATAGCTCAAGAACAAATAGTAGCAGAAAGTCCAAACTTGGTATTCTAAATGTGTATGATATAGGGATGCTACACTACGCTTCTCGTTGAGATGAAGCAAATGGTTCGTGCACAGAGACGCCCAAGAGAATTTAAATACATTACATCTATAGAGGAAAGTGCTGGTAAGTAGAGTTTAACATCTATACACTGCACTAAATCAAATGAAACGAATATATATATATATATATATATATATATATATTATATGCGTAAAAACATGCCTCATGTAGAAAATGGTAGGGAAATCAATTACTGTTTGTTTACAGGGCTACACAAAAGAACTAGATAAAAGTGCGACAATAGTTGCAAATTGATGGAAGCGTATTTCAGGCTGGGTCATGTATTATTACTATAGGATTATATTTAGGTGCACCATGTGGTCTGTACATAATCTTCGAAAGATATACAGGGCTGCAAATATTTGAGTGATAACATACTTTTTTGCTCTTAGTGGATGTGCTTTATTAATAATATTTTGCAATTTCCAGGAAAGCTGTTCGGGAATTGAAATGAATTCCTCATAGAGATATGGTAAATAATGTATGTTTTTACGCAAAATAGTTATCGCTTTTCTGTTGTATATATACCCTTTTTGAGGCTTCCTGATTACCGTTATCAATTTTTTAACCGACTTCAAAAAAGAAGGAAGGTTCTCAATTCAAACCGTATGTTTTTTTTATGTTTGTTAGCTCATAACTTCTGAACGGATGCTCCGATTTTGATACTTTTTGTTTTGTTGAATAGGTCTTGGTCTGCAATAGGTCCCATTGTAATATCTTTACAATCTAAAGAAAATACAGGGTGCCCAAAAAAATCAGTCCCAACTCTTTTAACTATTAAACGGCTGCAGCTATAGTGTTAAAAATGGTATATAACTATAGCGAAGTGGCCATGCAGTACAAGGTTAAACCGCTTTCAGCACCACCTGGTGGAAAATAGCGGAGTTAGTGTTACTATCTAGAAATCTGTTCTAGGAAAAAAAGTGAGTTACAAAGTTGAAAAGTACCATCGATTTAGTACAAAAAGGTAGTTTAGACATTCGTGCTAGCGTTCCTATCTCGGAAACGGTTCAAGACAGGGGGGAAAAGTGAATTATAAAATTGCAGGGCATCATCGATTTAGCACGAAAAGGTAGTTTAGACATCGATGCTAAAAATGCAATGCTAAAAACGTGCATTTGTTTGTTCGCAATTTCTTATACTATGCACACTTGAGCTACATTGCACACATTGTAGCGTAGCTGGTGAGACATACGTTATATAGTTAAAAATACGGTTACTTGATACTTTTTGTTTTGTTGTAAAGATCTTGGTCTGAAGTAGGTCCCATTGTAATATCTTTACAATCTAAAGAAAATAAAACGCCATCTGGTGAAAAACAGCTGAATCAGCGTTCCTATCTCAAAAACGGTTCACGATGTGAGAAAAGTTAATTACGAAGTTGTAAAGCATCATCGATTTACTACGAAAAGACAGTTTTTAAACATTATTAAGGCAATACAATTAATTAGACAATATAAAGGCTCCCTAGTTCAACGTATTGTTACTGTAAGCGGTCACATCGGTTTGCGTAAAGTCGTTTTCAACCAACTTCAGAAAAGAGGGTGTTCTTAATTCGAGCTATGTGTTGTTGTTGGTGTTTGTAAGCTTATAACTTCGTAAGAGATGCTCTAATTAACCGACTTCAAATAGGAGGTGGTTCTCAATTCACACCGTATGTTTTTTTGTTTGTTAGCTCATAACTTCTGAAGAGATAATCCAATTTTGGTACTTTTTGTTTTATTGTAAAGGTATTGGTCTGAAATAGGTCCCATTACAATATCTTTACGATCAAAAGAAAATACAGTGTGCCCAAAAAAGTCAGTCCCGACTGTTTTAACTGCTGAACAGCTGCAGCTATAGTCATAAAAGTGGTAAGTAGGTATAGTAAAGTGGATATGTGCTGCGTGATTCAACCGCCTACAGCGTTACCTGGTTGGAAACAAAAGAGTTAGCGTTCCTATCTCGGAAACAGTTCAAAACAGGGGAAAAAAGTGAAGTATAAAATTGCAGAGCATCATCGATTTAGTACGAAAAGACAGTTTAGACGTTAATGCTAAAAACAGAACGCTTAAAACGTGCATTTGTTTGTTCAGTATCTCTTTTTTTGTGCACACTTGAACGACATTGCATATGTTGTAGCGTAGCGGGTGACATTTAAGCTATGTAAAATTCAAAGTATGGTTATTGTAAGCGGTCACATCGATTAACGCATAGATGTTTTAAACCGACTTCATAACGGAAGAGGTTCTCAATACAAACCATGCTTCTCATTGTTGTTGTTGAAATTTTTTAGCTTATAACTTCGTAAGAAATGATTTAATTTTAATACTTTTTTTGTTGTCGTAATGATCTTGGCCTGAAATAGGCTCCATTATGATTTCATTAAAATATAAACAAATTACAGGATACTCACAAAAGTCTGTTCTCACTTTAACTGCTGAACGCATGCAGCTACAGTGGTAAAAGCAGTATGTAAGTATTGATGTTGAAACTTCTGTCTATCAGCTGCAATGCATATTTTGCTCTTTGTTTGAACTTTACTCTGCGCAAATTCCAGCGTAGCGGGTGACACGTATTCACTGTAAAATTCAATATATATGCCTAACAGAATTTTTGGTTACGAATACAGCGTATCCGTTCTTTGCATTTCTAAAGACTTTTTAACTTAACGTATGTTCATTCAATAGATAGTTTTTTGCTCATATTCGATAAAGGCAAGAAAAGTGACACAACTTAAAAATGCAACATTTGAGAAAAATCAATTTAAAAATAACTTGACTAGAATAAAACTTCCACAACTGTCTCTCGAGTGGATAACTTTCTAGATGGAGATGTAATATTTTTGTTCACATTGGGTGCATTTCATGTATTTTTCAGTTACATAAACCATTTTTTGAGTTATGTCACTTTTCGTGGAAGTTATGATTTGTGAATCTGCAGTCGAACGTCTTTTGATGTTCTGCTATATGAATAAGTTTTCACTGAAAAGAGAAAAATAAAATCTTTTTGTAAAAAAATAGAACCGACTCCAAAAAGCAACTACTATTCAAACAAATAATAAAAAAAATTGGATGAAATGAAACTAAATTGCGCCTAAATGTATAAAATAATTTCCTTCGCCAAACAACCTATAACTCTACAATTAATCATAACTTTTGAAGTCGGCGCAAAATTAAATAAAAATTGATACTTTTATTCAATACAAATATCAAATCCTATTCAAAATACACATCTCACATTGTCACCTGCAAAACGCTGCCGAAAACTATTTTGATTCAAGAAAACAAATAAGATTTCGTAAGCAGCAAAAGTTGGCGAAGATGCTGGTACCTGACGACCTTGGTGAAAGATAAATCGCAAAATTATCTGGCAAACACATTTAATTGTTTTGGGATATCATGATTAATTTGATAAGGTATATTAAGAGAGTAATCAAGAATATGAAACAATACCTCGTACAAAATATATTATGAAAATATACATCTTGCGTGTATATTTTTGCAATACGCTTTGAACGCCAAATAATCCAAAAACCACCAAGGATTATAGTTATCAAAGTTATATCAAATTTGCAAAGGAAACTTAACTTCGTAGAAACATAAATACCGCATTGTGAAGAATGTTCACTGTTCTGTGTAGATGCTACCAATGAACCAATTGCATACAGTGATAAAATAGTAAAGGAAACATGAAATGGATCATTCGAGACAACAGCATTTGTTGCTACCAATCTAAAAACAAACCTTTAAAAACTAATTAAATTTTATTTAATTTTGCGCCGACTTCAAAAGTTATGATTAATTGTAGTGTTATAGGTTGTTTGGCGAAGGAAATTATTTTATACTTTTAGGCGCAATTTAGTTTCATTTCATCCAATCTTTTTTTATTATTTGTTTGAATATTAGTTGCTTTTTGGAGTCGGTTCTATTTTTTTTACAAAAAGATTTTATTTAACGTTTGATCTTGGTCTGTGTCTCTTAAAGTGACTTAAAATCGAATAATTTTAGGAGATCCAAATGATGATGTGTTTTGAAAATAATGTAAGTTTTTGCTGGAAAAGTTTGATCAAGATTGATTAGTTTTGAGGAATGTTGCATGTGAAAATTGTCTGAATTATTTGAAGTGAGCTTTTAATTTTACTAACAGATTTAAATTTTATATAAATGTAGATGCAGTAATAAAGCGGGGGGCTGAGGGGGCCGGCAGCCCCCTCACACAGATACAATTATCATATAAAACACTTCCGAAGTCTAATTTGACAAGTTTAACACAGGTTTACATAAGAGTATTCGTTATCTTACCTCTTAATCTCCAACCTGTATCTATAGCATTAAATTTCAGGGTAAGAGAAAGTCGTGTGAGTGATACACCAGATTATTTATTATAATTTACTTTTTATTACACTGGTTAGATAAAATTTATCAAATAACTTTTTTACTTTCTCTTACCTATAAGGTTGAGAAAGTATTGTTTTTGGGTCAAATTTTCGAATGTGAGTTTTTGTTATATTTACACGTTTTGAGGTCCCTTGAATGCAAAAATCGTGTTTTTAGCGGTTGGTCTGTCTCTCTCTCCCTATGTGTGTGTGTCTGCCTGTCTGTTATCAGCATATTTCAAGAACAAATAATTGCAGAATGTCCAAACTTGATATTATAAATGTGTATGATATGGGAATGCTACACTAAGCTTTTCGTTGAGATGAAACAAATGGTTCGTGTACAGGGACACCCAAGCTTATTCAAATGCATTACGTCTATGGGGGAAATTGCATTTAAGTAGATTTTAACATCTATAGACTGCACTAAACCAAATGAAACGAATATATATTTTTTATATGCATAAAAACATTTCTCTTGTAGAATATGGTAGGGGAATCCTTCACTGTTCGTTTAGAGGGCTACTCAAAAGAACTAGATTATAGTGCGACAATAGTTGAAAATTGATGGAAATGTATTTCAAGTTGTGCCATGTATTATTACTATACGATTATATTTAGTTGCACCATGTGGTCTGTACATAATCTTCAAATGATATACAGGGCTGCAAATTTTTAAGCGATAACATTCTTTTTTATTGTTAGTGGAAGTTCTATACTACAATATTTCACCATTTCCATCAAGCTGCTCAGGAATTAAAATGAATTCCTCATACAATATGGTAAATAATATATTTTTTTAATCTAAATATTCATTGCTTGTTTATTGTATATTTACACGTTTTGAGGCTTCATGATTATCAATGCCAAGTCTTTTAAAGTTTGATCCTTGTTTGTGCCTCTTAGAGTAACTTAAAAACGAACAATTTCAGGAGATCCAAAAGTTGTATTTTCAAGTTAATATAAGTTTGTTGCTGGAAAAGTTTGATCAAGGCTGAAAAGTTTCAAGGAATGTTGCGTGGGAAAGTTGTCTATATGATATTAACTGAACTTTTAATTTTAATAACAGATTAAAATTCTGTATAAATGTAAGTGCAGTAATGAAACGGGTGGTTCACACAGAACTAATTATCATATAAAACTCTTCCGAAGCCTAATTTGAATTGTTTAACATAGGTTTACATAACAGTACTCTTTATCTTACCTCTTAATCTCCAACCTGTACTTATAGCATTAAATTTCAGGGTAAGAGAAAGTCGTGTGAGTGACGCACCAGATTATTTTAATTCTATGTACCAAATTAATTTAAATAAGTTTAACTTAAAAAATACATTTGTATAACAGCCACTTTTGAATAGTGTATCTTTTGTTAATTTATTCAAACTTTGAATCAAATTTTAATCAAAAGTTATAAAGAATTAAAATTTTTAATTTCTTTATGAGTTTAAATAATAAGCATAGATTAGGACTGGAAGTAAAACAGATCTTTAGATTAACAAAAATGCACAAAACAAATTTATTTGTATGAGCATCCGCCTTGATATTGAAATATTCTTCATTGGAAGATGTAATTACACCCCCCTCCCGTTTTCGCGAAAAATGCTTTTTTTTTTTTTTTTTTTTTCTTTTACTTTTTAGACAGTAACATGAATTTCCAGATTTCTCATTATGCTCGGAATTTCCAGTTTTTATTTATATATAGACTGCTACATTACCCCCCCCCCCCATGTTTTATTTATACAGCATCTAAAAAACATTATACGTGTTAATTTCCAAAGACATTGTCTTCAATAAAAATTCAAATAAATTTAATTTTTCTAATTTTAAAATCTATTTTAAACGTTAGATAAAATAAAAAAGGAATATTTACAACTTGCAAAATATAGTGCGACCACGTTTCCTACGACTAGCAGTGAGGCCGAGTCCAACAGTTTGGAGGGATGCAAAATTGACCGAGAGATAGTTATTTGGCAAACATCCAGTTATTCGGTGTTCCCTTATCGCTTGTTTTCTCTCAGTCACCATGATTTTAACACTGGACTCGTTCAATCCGCATTTGCGCAGAGGCTTTCATGGTCGCAAGAAATGTGGTTAAAGAATACAGATAATTTTCTCTTTTCAGTTACCAATTAAAGAACTACCTATGCATACCTTAAACGTATATTTGACATGCAATTTAAATATTTGAAACTCACAAGATTTTTTTTTTTTTTCTAAACTAAAATGAAATACTTTTAATAAAAGACCATATGCATATGCTGTACAATCTTGAATCAAAAAAGGCAACTCTTCTATCGATTATTTTCAAACTATATTTACTTTAACGCTATTCAGAACGATTTGTTGTGGAAGAATTTCTTAAACGCATTAAAATTGCTTGCATTTGATGGAAAGGATATTACTCGCCAATTCTCGTGTACTTTTTGTTGTTTTGCGCCGAATATTCGAAAGTATTCAATTTTTTTTTTTTTTTTTTGTAGATTTTTTATTTGGATTCCGTCGATAAATTTGACTGATCTTGTATTACACATGTAAGTAGTATCTCTGTAATTTTTTTCTCAATATTCTGAGTATGCGCTTTGAGGAGACCTTCCTTGCTAGTCTTTATGTTGTTTATAAAAAAGTAAGTTGATAATAAAAATTAGCGATCAAACGAAAAAACAAAAAAATTAAAAAATGTGGATGTGTGTTTCACTAATTTTGCTACCGACTCTGTAACACGTAGATAAATTTTCCATTCAATCGAATAAGGCATTTAGACGCTACAGCCCTTTAAATAATTTGAGCCCATAGGCCATAGTGATAAAGAACTTTTCTTTGTATATTTGTAAAAAAAAAAAAAAAAAAAAAAAAAAAAAAAAAACTATAAATGCTAGATTTACAAAATTTTATAGGGTTCGTGCTTCTGTCAGATGCGGATTTAAGTTAAATTATCACCCTAGGCCCATGGCTCTCCCTTCACGTACTCACTATATTTTGAAAAACTGTGTTTACATCCATATTAATAAAATTCGACTTTTGTCTGTAAATTTCTCATAACCAAAAAATGTTGCGATACTTTAACGTTCCACACATAGTGTATGCCAAAAATGACTTTAGAAAATTTTCTGTGTGTGCGCGTTTGTCTGTCTCTGTGGGTCGTTGTTCTGTATGTCTGAATGCTATTTTTGTCCGGATATCACGTGAGGACTGCTAGACGAAATTTAGCGAGCATTAGCAAGAATTGTGCTCTGTAACCAACTTAAAATTATATCTATAAACCTTTGCGGAATTCTCCTCCCTTTGGGGGGTACAAGAGTCAAAACATGTTTGAAGCATAACTCAGCTTGAAATTACTTCACTAATAACAATTGCACATGGGGAGACTAGACTTGAGTTTAAATAAATAAATAAATAATATAAATAAATAAATAAAATAAATAAAGTATGTGTTTTTGGGGAAATCTATTTTCGGGGGGAAATTTCCCAGATTCCGGATTTTTGAGTAGAGTTTTACGAAAAATGATGCAAAGATATTGAAAATAGACATACGCCTTCCTCAAGATATTTCGAAAATCTCATTTTTGTTTTTTGTGATTTTCGATTACAAGGGGTAAATTGTAGATATTTTCTTTTCGCGTTAAGTTTGTTCTGAGAAATTTATAGAAGCTGCGGTCGCGAATTTTGCTTCGTAAATTGTTTATGTATCTATCATAAAGGTACCTATGTAAATAATTGTACCTATCATAAAGGAATTTTACGAAATTTCCCCTTTTCCCTCCTTGAAGTCGGGGGGGGGGGGGGGGGATAAACACGTTTCCAAGAGTAATCTTGCTTTAATTTATCTCAGTAAGATTATTTTTTATGCGTGGTTTGGTCACGCGTACCCAATACGTATAAAAGAATTTTGTGAAACTCCCTTTTCCCTTTTATAGGCGGGGAAAATAAGTTTTGAAGAGTAATTATGCTCCAAATTTTCTCAAGAGAGCGATTTTTTGATGTGTGTATTGGTTATACGTATCCAATACACACACTACAAAAATATTTTGGGAAATTATTTTCTACCACTTCCCCACCTGACGGTGCTGTGGGGGTAAAACACGCTTTCACGGTTAAATAAGCTCCAAATTATCTTAGAAATGCAATTTTTAGTGTGCGGGTCAGTTTTACGTATATAGCAAGTAGTATAAAGCGATTCTGGAAAATTCTACCCCTTTCCACATGCTATGTTCAGGGGGAGGAGAACACGTCTTCAAATATAACTCAGCTCCAAATTGTCCCAGGAAAACGATTTTTTGAATTGTCGATTAGCTATGTGTATGCAACACGCACTCTAAACGGATTTTATGAAATTACCCACCCCATTGGGGTAGGTGGGGCAAAAAACACGTTTTCAAGCTTAAATCTGCTTCAAATCATCTTAGAATGGCGAATTTTTGTGTGTAGGTAATAGATAAAGTGTACGCAATATGCACTTTGGGGAGATTTCATAAACTTCTAACTTACTCGCGGGAGAGAGGAAATAAAAAGTGGGTAAGTCGCTACCAAATGCTGTATGGATCCAGACTACTGACGATGCAAGCGGCGAAAAACTACCGAACGCAGCGGGAACTTTAACTTGGGCTTTAACTGATTTCAGTGATTTATTTATTTATTATTATTATTATTTTTTTTTATTCTTTGAAATTATTAATAATAGTTTGGAATTTTGAGAATTCATTTAAATATTGTATCCACTGTAAAAACAGCAAAAATGAACTCAAGGGACCTCAAAACGTATAGATACACCAAAATCTCAAAGTCATGTTTTTGTCATGATTACAATTTCTTTCCTTGCATACGTATGTTCGAAAAGTAAAACAAAAAGGGATATATATGTCTGTATATATAAAAGAGTACTGCCACTCACTCATTGATTGGCCTATCAACACCAGTAAAATCTACTAAAACCACTGACTCGAAACTGGATCAGACTGAAAAAGTTAGTGTAAACACATACAAAAGAACGATTTTACAGTGTTCGATCCCGGGGGGGGGGGGGGCAGAACGTGATTTCAGAAAGACCTTCATATTTAATATATATATATATCAGTAATTTTTTTCTTTTAAAATATAACTAACACAAATACCTAACAACCAGTTTCTGGAACATTAGAAATTCGGTCCCCAATTGGGTGAGAAAGCAAAACGTGATTTCACAATTTCATATAACTCTTCATTCCTAAAATAAAAGAACAGATATACGTAAGATTTTGTCTTTATAATAGAGCAAACACAAACACCTAAAAACCAGTTTCTGGAATTTTAGAAATTCGACCCACAATGGGCGGGGGTTGGGGGGACGTGATTTCACAGATGAAAAACGCGATTTTATATTATTTTTTCTATCTCAAACAAAAAATTAGTATCCGTAAAAATTTTGCTTTAAAATAAAGCAAACACGACCTTAAAATCAATCTGTGGAATTTTAAAAATTCGATCCCCAAGATTCGGGTAAGCAAAGTATGATTTCATATAACCTTCATCTATACATATAAAGGAGTACGTCCATCCATTGAGTCAACACTGCTGTAGACATTGTGTATGGGACTGGGTCACGAATTTTGGTGCGAAGGTGTGTTCTAGAGCCCTTACACCCACTAAGACGGGGTTTTCAAAATTCATCCATTTCCTCCATGATGTGGAAAGGCAGACGACAAAAGCACATTTTCGAGCTGTGGAAATTTCGAAAATCTGCTTTCTCCAGTAGAAATTCTGCGAAAAAAATTTCATAGAAGTTGAAAATGACTGTGCATCTTCTGAAGTATATTTTGAAAAACTTATTTTGTGTGTTTTAAGATTTTTGTTTAGGAGGAAGGGGAGTGGATTTATGAGGAGTCAAATTCGAGACACCCCTGTTTGTGTTAATTCTATTCCTAGAGAATTTATCGGAGCTGCGTTCACGAATTTTGGCGTGTGGGTTGGCTAATTGCATCAAACACTAACTTTGTCGGGATTTTTCTAAATTTCCCTTTTTTCTCCTATGGGTGTGGAGGGAAGGGTCAAAAAACACTTTTAAAGCGTGACTCTGTTGTAAATGATCCCACAGCGACAATTTTTTGGTATGTGGGTGTGCTTTACGTATCCAACACGCAAACACACAGCCACTTACATTCATTAGACATATAAATTACATCTAACGATCCATAAAAGTTACAAAATATCTTAAGCATGTCCATTAAAATTCCTGGATATCCTGAACTAATTATATATATCTATTAGATATTTAAATGTAGACGAAATTTAGATGTACCTTTTTCAATGTCTAATAGATGTAACGAGAATTTTTCATGTAATCATTTTGAATAATTTATTAATTGATTGATTTATAAATTTATTAAATATACCCCACTAAAAATAATCTCAAAATTTTCTTTAAAAAAAATCTGCAGAATATCTTAAGTTATTTGGCCCACTTCTTAAGCCTATATGTTCTGAAGAAAATCTACAGAATATAATCTTCATATTTTTTTCAAAATATATAGGCCTAAGAAGTGGGCCAAATAACTTAAGATATTCTGCAGATTATAGTTTTTTTAAGTTAATCTTAAAATTATTTTCAGTGTGATCTACAGAAAAGTTTTGCATTCAAATCAGATGGAAGATAATTATAAATGAAATAAAGTATAAAGTCTTTTCAAATTTAATATTTTATTCATTTAGATTATTTTAAATACTTATTCAAGACTTAAAGAGAAGGTTTAGAAGAAATTATATATTACTAAATTATGACATTTTGCATAAGACAGATCTGTTCACACACACACACACACATATATATATATATATATATATATATATATATATATATTGTATCTCAGCTACTAATTAAAATAATTTCATAAGTAATACATCATTTGAAAGATTTGTTAATCTGAAACGGAAGAGCAGATTGCAGAAATTTCTACCGCAAGATGGAGCTGTAATATTTTTAAATTTCAATATTTCAAATTCTAATTATGATTAAATTATTTTTAATGCATCATTCGAAAGATATTTTAAAGTTCTTTTATATTATTGAAAGTGGAATTCGAGATTTCACCTGATTTACACGTTTTAAGGTCTCCTGATTAGGTCTTCTTCTGCATCTCAGCTAATTGAGTTAGACCGTTCAAAAATGGTATATGTAGGTTAATTAGGGGGGCTGGAAAGGTGGAGAAGGAACAGGCACACACAGCGCGCAAAGAACTGCGCTGACGAAAGGAGTGGAGACCCGGTAGAACTTTTTACCCGATGAGAAATGATTTTTTAAATTTTCTTTTCTTAAGAATAAAAGTTTGATTTCAGAAGGAATATGTGCATACACCGCACGTATATCTTCACACATACAAGTAAAGCGTGCATGGGTTGCGACCCGGTGCGAGTTTTTACCCGATGAAAAATGATTTTTATTTTATTTTCTTAATAATAAAAGTGTGAATTGAGAAGGAATATGCGTACACAGCGCATGCATTATTAAGATTATGTATGCAATAATACAGTAATTTTTATGAAAATTTTTTTAAATGACACTTCGTTTTAATCGACAATACAGTCGAACCTCGATAACGTGAATCTCAAGGGTGGTAACTGATCGCTTCATGTTATCAGTAGTTCATACTATCAGTAACTCGAAAACTAATCTTCCTGTTGACAGGGATTGTGGAAACAGTTCACATGAAAAGTAATTCACGTTAAGCGTGTTCCCGTTAACAAGGTTCGACTATATTCGGTAGCTTGCAAAAAGGGATTTGAGCCATTAATGAGAATTTTTTTAGTTAAAAGTAGATTTTGTTACTCATTTTTGAAATAAATAACATATAAAAGTTGTATAAACTATTGAAATTCAGTATTATTGATGAATTTTTAGTTTTTTGTGAAAAAAAGTAAACAGATATTTTACGATATTTATGTTTTGCATAATTTTGAACGTTGAGCAATTTTCTTACAAAAATTTATTTACAATATTCATAAAAGGTTTATTTGAAGTATGAATCATTATTGTTTTACCTTATCGAGGTCAAATATGCAATAATATTGGTATTTCCTTGGAAATTTCTAAAAAATAACACTTGGTTTTCATCGCCAACATTCGGTAGTTTACAAATATTGATTTTTAACCATTACTAAGAAATATTTTTGATAAAGAGGAATTCTAATGCTCAATTTTGAAATAAATAGTACATAACTGTATTTTCAAGGTCTAAAATTTAGTTTTATTCATGAATTTTCAGTATACTTTCAAAAAATGCAAAACAAACACTTGAAAAATTTTCTGTTTGTAAAAATTTGTAATGCTGAGCAAATTATTTGTTAACATATGGTAAAAATGTTCATATAGGCATAATTGAAGTGTAATTCATGATTATTTTGCCTTATTCAGATGAAATATAGAATAACAAAGGGATTTTCATGGAAATTTTAAAAAATAACACTTAATTTTCATCGTCTTTATTCGCTCCGTCCCAGAAATTAATTTAAGCCATTAGTAACAAATCATTTAGTTAAAAATGGACTTTGTTATTCACTTTTGAAGAAAAAATAACATGTACAAGTTTTATAAACAACTGAACTTAGTTTTATTGCTGAATTTTCAGTATTTTGTGAAAAAAAAGTGAACAGATATTTTACGATTTTTATGTTTTGCACAATTTTGAATGTTGATCAAATTTCTTGTAAAAATATATTTAAAATATTCATAAATGGTTTAATTGAAGTATAAATCATGATTGCTCTTTGCCTCATTAAGATTACGTATGCAATATAATACAGTAATTTTCATGGAAATTTTAAAAACTGACACTTCGTTTTCATCGTCGAACCTCGTTAACATGAATCTCAAGGGTGGTAACAGATCTCTTCATGTTACCAGTAGTTAATACTATCAGTAACTCGAAAACTAATCTTCCTGTTGACAGGGATTGTGGAAACAGTTCACGTTAAAAGTAATTCACATTAAGCGTGTTCACGTTAACGAGGTTCGACTGTATTCGGTAGCTTGCAAAAATGTATTTGAGCCATTAGTGAGAATTTTTTTAGTTAAAAATAGATTTTGTTACTTATTTTTGAAATAAATAACATATAAAAGTTGTATAAACTATTCAAATTCAGTATTATTGATGAATTTTTAGTTTTTTGTGAAAAAAAGTAAACAGATATTTTACGATATTTATGTTTTGCATAATTTTTAACGTTGAGCAATTTTCTTGCAAAAATTTATTTACAATATTCCTAAAAGGTTTATTTGAAGTATGAATCATTATTGTTTTACCTTATCGAGGTAAAATATGCAGTAATATTGGTATTTCCTTGGAAATTTCTAAAAAATAACACTTGGTTTTCATCGCCAACATTCGGTAGTTTACAAATATTGATTTTTAACCATTACTAAGAAATATTTTTGATAAAGAGGAATTCTAATGCTCAATTTTGAAATAAATAGTACATAACTGTATTTTCAAGGTCTAAAATTTAGTTTTATTCATGAATTTTCAGTATACTTTCAAAAAATGCAAAACAAACACTTGAAAAATTTTCTATTTGTAAAAATTTGTAATGCTGAGCAAATTATTTGTTAACATATGGTAAAAATGTTCATATAGGCATAATTGAAGTGTAATTCATGATTTTTTTGCCTTATTCAGATGAAAATAGAATAACAAAGGGATTTTCATGGAAATTTTAAAAAAAAACACTTAATTTTCATCGTCTTTATTCGCTCCGTCCCAGAAATTAATTTAAGCCATTAGTAAGAAATCTTTTAGTTAAAAATGGACTTTGTTATTCACTTTTGAAGTAAAAATAACATGTACAAGTTTTATAAACAACTGAACTTAGTTTTATTGCTGAATTTTCAGTATTTTGTGAAAAAAAAGTGAACAGATATTTTACGATTTTTATGTTTTGCACAATTTTGAATGTTGATCAAATTTCTTGTAAAAATATATTTAAAATATTCATAAATGGTTTAATTGAAGTATAAATCATGATTGCTCTTTGCCTCATTAAGATTACGTATGCAATATAATACAGTAATTTTCATGGAAATTTTAAAAACTGACACTTCGTTTTCATCGTCGAACCTCGTTAACATGAATCTCAAGGGTGGTAACAGATCTCTTCATGTTACCAGTAGTTAATACTATCAGTAACTCGAAAACTAATCTTCCTGTTGACAGGGATTGTGGAAACAGTTCACGTTTAAAGTAATTCATGTTAAGCGTGTTCACGTTAACGAGGTTCGACTGTATTCGGTAGCTTGCAAAAATGGATTTGAGCCATTAGTGAGAATTTTTTTAGTTAAAAATAGATTTTGTTACTTATTTTTGAAATAAATAACATATAAAAGTGTATGAACTATTCAAATTCAGTATTATTGATGAATTTTTAGTTTTTTGTGAAAAAAAGTAAACAGATATTTTACGATATTTATGTTTTGCATAATTTTTAACGTTGAGCAATTTTCTTGCAAAAATTTATTTACAATATTCATAAAAGGTTTATTTGAAGTATGAATCATTATTGTTTTACCTTATCGAGGTCAAATATGCAATAATATTGGTATTTCCTTGAAAATTTCTAAAAAATAACACTTGGTTTTCATCGCCAACATTCGGTAGTTTACAAATATTGATTTTTAACCATTACTAAGAAATATTTTTAATAAAGAGGAATTCTAATGCTCAATTTTGAAATAAATAGTACATAACTGTATTTTCAAGGTCTAAAATTTAGTTTTATTCATGAATTTTCAGTATACTTTCAAAAAATGCAAAACAAACACTTGAAAAATTTTCTATTTGTAAAAATTTGTAATGCTGAGCAAATTATTTGTTAACATATGGTAAAAATGTTCATATAGGCATAATTGAAGTGTAATTCATGATTTTTTTGCCTTATTCAGATGAAATATAGAATAACAAAGGGATTTTCATGGAAATTTTAAAAAATAACACTTAATTTTCATCGTCTTTATTCGCTCCGTCCCAGAAATTAATTTAAGCCATTAGTAAGAAATCTTTTAGTTAAAAATGGACTTTGTTATTCACTTTTGAAGTAAAAATAACATGTACAAGTTTTATAAACAACTGAACTTAGTTTTATTGCTGAATTTTCAGTATTTTGTGAAAAAAAAGTGAACAGATATTTTACGATTTTTATGTTTTGCACAATTTTGAATGTTGATCAAATTTCTTGTAAAAATAAATTAAAAATATTCATAAATGGTTTAATTGAAGTATAAACCATGATTGCTCTTTGCCTCATTAAGATTACGTATGCAATATAATACAGTAATTTTCATGGAAATTTTAAAAACTGACACTTCGTTTTCATCGTCGAACCTCGTTAACATGAATCTCAAGGGTGGTAACAAATCTCTTCATGTTACCAGTAGTTAATACTATCAGTAACTCGAAAACTAATCTTCCTGTTGACAGGGATTGTGGAAACAGTTCACGTTAAAAGTAATTCATGTTAAGCGTGTTCACGTTAACGAGGTTCGACTGTATTCGGTAGCTTGCAAAAATGGATTTGAGCCATTAGTGAGAATTTTTTTAGTTAAAAATAGATTTTGTTACTTATTTTTGAAATAAATAACATATAAAAGTTGTATAAACTATTCAAATTCAGTATTATTGATGAATTTTTAGTTTTTTGTGAAAAAAAGTAAACAGATATTTTACGATATTTATGTTTTGCATAATTTTTAACGTTGAGCAATTTTCTTGCAAAAATTTATTTACAATATTCATAAAAGGTTTATTTGAAGTATGAATCATTATTGTTTTACCTTATCGAGGTCAAATATGCAATAATATTGGTATTTCCTTGGGAATTTCTAAAAAATAACACTTGGTTTTCATCGCCAACATTCGGTAGTTTACAAATATTGATTTTTAACCATTACTAAGAAATATTTTTGATAAAGAGGAATTCTAATGCTCAATTTTGAAATAAATAGTACATAACTGTATTTTCAAGATCTAAAATTTAGTTTTATTTATGAATTTTCAGTATACTTCAAAAAATGCAAAACAAACACTTGAAAAATTTTCTGTTTGTAAAAATTTGTAATGTTGAGCAAATTATTTGTTAACATATGGTAAAAATGTTCATATAGGCATAATTGAAGTGTAATTCATGATTATTTTGCCTTATTCAGATGAAATATAGAATAACAAAGGGATTTTCATGGAAATTTAAAAAAATAACACTTAATTTTCATCGTCTTTATTCGCTCCGTCCCAGAAATTAATTTAAGCCATTAGTAAGAAATATTTTAGTTAAAAATGGACTTTGTTATTCACTTTTGAAGTAAAAATAACATGTACAAGTTTTATAAACATCTGAACTTAGTTTTATTGCTGAATTTTCAGTATTTTGTGAAAAAAAAGTGAACAGATATTTTACGATTTTTATGTTTTGCACAATTTTGAATGTTGATCAAATTTCTTGTAAAAATAAATTAAAAATATTCATAAATGGTTTAATTGAAGTATAAACCATGATTGCTCTTTGCCTCATTAAGATTACGTATGCAATAATACAGTAAATTTCATGGAAGTTTTAAAAAATGACACTTTGTAATTACACTTCTAATACAGGGGTTTTCATAGGAATTTCAAATGAAATTTACTTACACAACACATAAACACAAAATATTTTTTAAAAAATGAAATCGAGCAACGATGAATCCCATTTTAGCTACCGCTGGTTAATTGAAGTATCAATCATTATTGCTCTTTGCCTCATTAAGATTACGTATGCAATAACACAGTAAATTTCATGGAAGTTTTAAAAAATGACACTTTGTAATTACACTTCTAATACAGGGGTTTTCATAGGAATTTCAAATGAAATTTACTTACACAACACATAAACACAAAATATTTTTTAAAAAATGAAATCGAGCAACAACGAATCCCATTTTAGCTACCGCTGGTTAATTGAAGTATAAATCATTATTGCTCTTTGCCTCATTAAGATTACGTATGCAATAACACAGTAAATTTCATGGAAGTTTTAAAAAATGACATAAACACAAAATATTTTTTAAAAAATGAAATCGAGCAACAACGATCGCCATTTTAGCTACCGCTAGTGCTAGCACGCCGGCGTCTTTTTACTCCGTGACGCCGGCTGAATATAGTAAACAAACATTTTTTATTTTTACCTGTGGTCACATCTTCGAGTTGAGTTGTAATTCTCTAAACTTGAATGAATTCCATTGCAGGAAGTAAAACGTATGGTCGTTGTTTTATATTTATCTAAATTTTAATAAAAGCAAAGAAATGGATTATCATTATTCACACACGCACACCACACCATGCACAAACACGCGTACGTACTAAAAGCTGTATGATTCAAAATGCCCACAAAAGTTCTACAAATATTTTTCAGATTTAATTTTAACTTTTTGCTTAACCTAAAATAATAAAAGTGTTCGTGTTAAAACTTAAAAAAATCTGAAGTTCTTTTAATGATGAAACAAAATCTTTATAATGCCTATAAAACGTCGTAAAAAAATCTGTGGTTATTTTGGTGATAAATCTAAATCTGAAAAATTTATTCAGATATTTTTAATATTTCTGTAGAAAGTCGAAATTTTTTAAGATTATCTCAAGATATTTTTTAGTGGGGTATATTTATTTATTTATTTACATGACCACGTGATAGTGCCAGTCAAATGAATTTAAAATGGGAGACAGTTGGTTAAATTTAAATTAAACAGATTATAAATATTATTTGTTTTATTTTATTTTAAAATAAAAATGAAGCCACTTTTAAGACTGTTACCTTGACTGTAGATTGAAGTGGTTGACATCAGTTTTTTTTTTATGCTTTTTATTGTCTAACTATAGTTAATTTCAGAGAAATTAAAGTTATGCAAGTGTAATAATCTAACACACAAACTAATAAGAATATAATTATTTTAATAAAAACCTGAGCATAATGCTGAATAATTTAACATTACTTTATACATTTGTATTATATAGAAGGAGGTTAAATATCCAAGACAACAAACAAAAAACTAATTATTTCCTCATAAAGTGTTATTTTATAAAGAAGTGCTACTTTAAATACGATAAACTCATTTAATAGTATTATATTATATTAGTATTGTTTCAGTATATATAATTGATAACACGAAATACCAAAAAGAAAAAAAAAATATAATGCAATATAAATCTTATTCAGTTTAAAGTGAAACATGATTTAAAAAACTTTCCATGTCTACAGTCATTTGCAAAAGTTTAAGACCAGTAGCCGATTTTCAGTATTTTAACACATGTGAGCAAGACAGCTATTAGTAAATTTTAAATTTCGGGAAAATTTGTGGATTTTAATCGTCTTTACTTTTTCATACTTGGAGTAAGTCGAGGTTTCCTTGCAGGTTTATGGGATGACAAACCAAAATCTTTGGCCAAACGTCTTGAAATTGTACTCAAACTGACGTTAGTGCCTTTTGCAGCCAGAGAATATCTAATCGTATTGCAAGAGGTTCTTGGATCTCGTACGACCATATTTCTTATCACATGATCATCACGTGCACTCGTTTTTCTACACTGTAAAAAAATGTTGTAATTTTTCCTGCACTTTCTGCTGTTTTTTTCCAAGCACTGGCATCATTAAATAAATATACAGCACCTAATTTTGTAAAAATTTATTTCTACCGCTCGTAACCAATAGCAACGTGACTTCCTTTGGACTTTAGACGGAATTTTGCGGTTTGTAGCAGATGTTCTATATCTCAACTGGCGGCGAGGTAAGCCGTGATATTCGATATACAAGGCCACTTCTTTCCGGTCTATGCTACTGACAAAGATACTGACTTCATCAAACTTCGGGTAAAAGTCAATTCGATTCAGTCAGAGGTCAGAATCTCAGAATAGCGTGTAGTTTCAAAACTGCTACACGTGCAAATGGATTATATTTTAATTTTCAGTGGAATTAAAAGAAAAGAAAAAAAAAAAATATATATATATATATATTGTATGCACACTTTTTAAAGATGCTTCAAAGGGCTATTTAAAATTAAAGGATTATTTCCGAATGACAACAGCAAAGTAAGTTTATTTTTATTTTTCTCTTATAACTGATCACAAATGTTTTCTTAACTTATCGATAGAACTTAAAATTTAGGGATTTGTTTAATATATTTTTAATCATTAATAACGTAACATTTAAAAATAAATAAATAATATATATATTTTTCATTATCTATACATTCATACTACAAATAAGCAACTTGTTTATCATTTAAATATACTTTTTGTTTTTTGATAGGATAAAATGTAATACTTTCATCAATATATTTAGTTAGTTCATACTGAAGTTTTGCATATATACGTATGTATATAAATAATACTACAAACGAATAAATTTCATTCGATTTTTGTATTAAGTTTTTACTAAAATATATATTTAACTAAAAATTCATAAAGATTTGTAAGACTATTATGTGTAGAATACGTATTATAAATAAGCAAATTATTGTTGAATCATAATTATTTTACTTTAATTATCCACAATATAATTAAAATTAATATTTTTATCAGCATTTTTCGAACAATTTATAATGTATAATTTATTTTATTTTTTTTTTCGTTTTTAATACTTCTACCAAAAAATAAATAAATAAATAAAAGCTACAAATAAACAAATTGTATCTATTTTTATTTTATTTCTTTACATATTGTGTAATATTGTGTAATGTAGTTTTCCCCTTTATTCTTTTGTTTAATAATTACATATATAAATTACAGCACATAAGCAACATGCCTATGATATTTTTTTAAACAACAATTTATTCAAATATGAATGTACATTAATTAAAACTGCAGTTGTAAAGTAATATTTTTTTCGAATAATTTAAGTTAAATTTTTGCAAAATATACACAAATTTTACTTTCTGCATAATTCACATTTTATGAGAAAAATTCTGAAAGTGAATTATTTAAAATATACTGGTAATTTTAAGTAAATCATGGATATTATATTATAATAATGAATTGTAATATTATATATCGTATTTTAATAATACAATTAAATGTTTTAGGCATCAGGAAGTTGCTTATGATCAAACATTAGGAAAAATACATGAATAAATCAACAAACAACAAGAGCTTAAAAGTTCTATATTTATTTTATTTTATTTATTTTTATGTTACATTATTAAAGATTAAAAATATTTTAAACTAATTCCTAAATTTTAAAATTTATAAGTAAATTGATTATTTTTTGTGTCTTATATATAACTGTTATTAATGTGTATATAACATAAAAAATTCTGTCGTTAATAAAGCGATAGGTTAAGAAAATTACTTTGTAGTATAGTTATAAGTGAAAAATTAATTTACTTTGCTATTGCCATTTGAAATGAATACTTCTCTTTTAATTGCTGATACACATTATTAATAAAACATATTTTTCTTTTAAGAAACTATACATCGAAACATTCTCTCAGACATTAAGTGAAAATACATTAAGTGGCATTAACTGAAATAAAATCGTTATAATAAATTTAACTATTAAAATGATTTTATATTCTAATAATTATTTTTATATATAATGCTACAGGAAAAATTACATTTTAATGACATCTATATATTTTTCTATTTTTCTTTCTTTGCAAATTTAGAAAAGCAAAATATTTAAATTAAAAATAAGTATAGTTGTCAGTATGTGAAAATCTGAAATAATACATGCTTCAAAAAATTTATTTTTCATTAGCAAGATGTATCATTTAATAGTCGTTTTTCTTGTTTGTAAAACTTTGTGATAAATCTGAAAAAAGTAAAAAATAAAAAAAAAATGTTTATTTTTAGCTTGAAATAACTAAAAATATAAATATTCAAATATAAACATTTTATTTACATATATGCATATGTATAATGTAAATCAGAATATTATATTGGGGAAAGAAAATAAAATTTTTTTATCACATCAATTAAAAATAAATAAATAATTCTTTGCCGTTGTATTTTTTTTTTTTTTTAAGGTGTGTATGAGAATTTAATTACAAAGTACAGATTTTTTTTTTTTTTTTTTTCTTTTTTTTTTTTTATGTATGCAAGAATTCTTAAGTACAAATTACAGATATTCTTTTGGAACATGCGCAGTAAATATATATATATGTATATATAAATGTTCATATATCAGCGAATATCAAACATGTGAATTTTATGTTTCATAGCAATGTATCTGTAATGTTTTGTCAAGTTTTCAGCATCTTTTCTAAAATTTTGTTTAAATTCCTTCTTGTTATTATTTTTTTCGGTAAATTTTTCTGTTTAGAATTTTTAAAACGTTAATTATAAATTAACCTGCATAAAAAATTGTGCGATTCCACACAAAAATTACATGCAAATATTGAACATAATAAGTACAACAATGTATTAAAATTACAAGACATTTGTAACTTTTTTATGATACAGGGTTATCCAAAGTGTTTGTGATTTTTCCCAATTTATATTTAATCCCCTAATTATATTCCCATGTGAGTATAAATATTCTTTAGATGTCTGTAGTTCAAAGCCATTACGTCCAGTATCTTTTTTAGAAAATCGGAAAAAAATGTCAAAAATAAATTAATAAATAAATAAATCTAATAATTTGATCACTCACAGTGTTTTTTTCTAATTATTCTCTCTTGGGGAGAGAAAAAAAAAAGAAAAGAAAAGTTTTTTACAAGACTTCAATAAACAAGGAATAATTAAATAGATAGGATTCCTGTCAGTGTAACGACAATTATCTAAATTCGGAATAATTGGTATCAATTTTGCGATTAGGAATAACAAATGTGTCATCTAGAAAATTTGTCATTAAAATATTAGGTCTACCGGAAAGTTCTGTTCTTTTGAATTAATAAAATGAAAATTTTTATTTAACAATTATCATCTTGAGAGTTACACAAGAATACCTTAAATATTATCCAAGCTAACTTTCCGATGTACGTATTTTAATTTAAAAGTACAAAAGTTTCCGGTAGGCCTAACATATCTAATATTCACATTGGAAAAACAAAACGTGAATTGCTCCTAGCAGAATCATGTTTTCATAGAGAACCAAACATCATTTCCCTATTCTTACCTTTATAATTTTGATGGCACACCTACACTGCAGTTCCCCTGGTGTTCTCCCCAGGACACCCTTGAGATATCTTGAGAAATAAAGAACACATTCCCTAGAGATATCACAAAGATGTACTGGGGTGCATTGTTAGGTCATCTGTGCGAAAATACTTTTTTTTTTTTTTTTATGACTTCGTAATAAAAAGAATAAATAAATAAATAAATAAAATATTTTGTGATTTCTACAATTAAATATAAGACAGGGATCGGCGCAATCACTTTTTTCAATAACACTATTTTTATAAAGTAATATCTGTAATATTCAATCAAAGATAACTGCTGTTACAAAAATAGAAACAAACTGCATTTTTTTTTTTTTTTTAATTTATTTATTTTTAATAGAAAAAAATTAAATTAAACATAGCACTTAAAAAAAAAAGTATGTCAACCCCCCCCCCCCCCACCCAAAAAAAAAAAAAAAAAAAAAAAAAAACATTGAACAATTAATTATAGAAAGGATACAGCAACTATACAAAAAGTTGAACCAAAAATCGGAAGAAGTATTAAAAATTTATTATAATTGATTCAGAATTTAAATCTGTATCAATAAACATGAAGTAAAACTTAATTTTAATAATGTTAACGTATTTTTCGCATTAATTTGTCTAAAATTTGTTATATTTGAACCACACCACCTGGCATTTTGGATCATCTAATTTACTTGTCTGGCAAGAACTCTACCAATGTAAAAAATTCTTGCATAATGGTATACATCTAAAAAACTGATTTCTGATATTTGGATAGCTGCAGTTGGATATATATTTATAACAGACAAATCATAAACAGAGTGTAATATAATTGTGTTAACAAATTATAAGCATGTAGCTCAGAAAGTGAGACTTTATAATACTAAAAGTATTTCCTGAATAGAAAAATAAGTTTTCGGAAAGCTTATGAAAAGCATCAAAAAACAAGCACATTCAAATAATAATAATAATTATTATTATTTTATTTATTTATTTATTTTTATTTATTTATTTATTTATTTATTTATTTGTCAAACAAAAATTAAGTTACAAATACAATAAGAAAATAAATACTATAAAAAATTTATTTTTCAAAATGGTATTAAATTTTGAAGATATTTTAATCAGAGCAGGGGTCAGAATATGTCCATACGCCCGAACAATGTTCGGGGGAAATTTAAACTGACTGGGGAAATTTTGAATATTTTTTAAAGAGAAAATAAAAATGTAAGTCAAAGATAACAATTTGCTACTTTGAACTTCTTATAATATACAGTAACAGCGATATTTTTTTGTTACACTGTATACTTATTCTCTTAAAGATATATTACATAGAACAAGTGACTTTGTATAGCAAAGTAGATTTCTGCATTATTGAGGGAAATTTATACTGTGTTTGGGGGAAATTTCCGAGATCTGAACATTTTCTGCACCCCTGAATCAGAGTACCTCAAATTTGTCGAACCAAGTTAAAATGTTTTTTTAATCTTTAAGCCATAATACAAAATCAACAGGTTTAACTCTCTATTGAGTAAGGAAAAGTAGAAAATACTACATTCCAAAAATAGTTTAAATTATTAGTCCATGTCTCCAGTTATACTTTTTCTGAAACTTTATTTCAGGCTTAACATGGCTTTAAAGAAAAAGAGAGAGAGGGGGAGGGAAAGATGAAAAAGAAATAAACCGATCTTTTCATCTGTAAGTTTTTACAGCAGTGTTGTGAAATTTATAGCGCTGATAAGAACACCATCCTATAAAAGTTGCAACAAAATGTAGTGAATTTTACAGACTTGTAAAAAATGAGAGTTTGTAGCTCAGCAAATGCTCAGAATCTGAAGCAGCAACTGAATTAAGATGACATGGCACCTTTGACGGCATTATTGAATGCAGCACTCGTGCCTACTTTGTTCGCCTGACAAAGGATCGTGAGTTCTTTCGACCCGAGAAATTGTTGCGAGTTTATTGCATTTTATGGTGTTTATCCAAAGTTCTGTAATTATTATTGAAGTAAGTTTCATATAATAGCCTATATTTCCACTTAATATTATAAACTGGACTATAAGGTTTGTCTATTAAAATATATATTCCGGTATCAATTCTTGTGGGTTTTAATACTTTTTTTTTTTTTCAACATTGAAATCTATAAATTATGTTTTCTCAGTCTGCTTTTTTTCATGAATTAATGATTATCTTCATGAATTCATGAATTATCTTCAAACAGCTAAAACTTTTAGAGATATTTAGGAAAGAACTGACAACTTTTTTGCATGTTTAAGGGAAACAATTTAAAAAGAATTACGTATGGGTTTTGAAATTTATTCATTAGTTAAAAAAAATAAATAAAAGTTAAAACGTGCTTGGAAAAATTTGGGAAGAAAGGAAAAAAAAAGGTGATTTTTCTTAATTTTTCTTTTAAAGTTACTGCAAAATCGATCCCCAATTCTTTTAAGTTCTATTAAACATCCATACCCATTAAGTATATTCTTAAATACCTTTGGAAGTCTTAGATTTTGAAGATCATAAATTCATGAAAAAATCTATACTGAGAAAACGCTATTTAAAGATTCCAAATCTGTAAAAACATTCTATCAAAAACCTTGAGAATTGTTGCCTGACTACATATTTTATTGAACAAACGAAATTTATAAATATTAAATGTAAATACAAACTTTTAAATAAAGTATACTATTAATAACAGCATCTTATGAAGTTTACAGCAAAGTGCAGTAAATTTCACATCACTATTAAAAACACCAACTTTTAAAATTAACAGCAAATTGCAATAAATTACACAGCACCGTTAAAAACAGCAACTTGTGAATTTTACAGCAAAGTGCAGTTAATTTTACAGCACCAAAAAAGACAGCAATTTGTGAATTTTACAGCAAAGTGCAGTTAATTTTACAGCACCAAAAAAGACAGCAATTTGTGAATTTTACAGCAAAGTGCAGTTAATTTTACAGCACCATAAAAGACAGCAACTTGTAAATTTTACAGCAACTGTGCTGGCAGCCGCGGTGCCAGCAACTTTTGTTGTAAAATACCGAAATTTTTTTTTACAGTGTAGGGCGATCACTTCTCTTAAGGTCTACAATTTTTCTTGAAATTTTAAATTTACTAATAGCTTGATGCACAGCTGTCTTGCTCACATTTACCCTTGAACTTATTTAATGTTCAGAAAATCCAGGGTCAATATTTCTGACCTTTTTGTAACAATATGTGAAGGTTTTTTACCCACTAAAATAATTACACAGCAGCACTGTCTACCACAAAATCCAATAAACAACTGACAATAAACGGGCCGAGAACCTTTATTTATAGCATTAGAATGCGTCTGATGCAATCAGCACATGAGAGGATGCAATAATCAACATAAATGATGTAATGTGTTAAAATACTGAAAATCGGCTACTGGTCTTAATTTTTTGTAAATGACTGTAAAAATAAGAAAGGTCCTATCTCAGAAAATTTTAAAATTCCTAACACTTTTTGATGGTTTAGTTAATCTTTCATTCTCCTTTTCTTTTTATCCGATGAAATTGCTTCATATAAGGTAACAGTTGTTATTTGCTTGTGAATCATTCGTAAATATTTTTGAAATGCACTTTAAGTCCAGCAAAGGGGTTTTTAATACGTGTTAAATTACAGTAGGTTGCAACTTGCAAGTAGTTCTGTGATAATAAAAAACGTTTGCAGATGTTTAAACACTTTCAATGGATTGTAAAAGTCTGAAATTGCTTAATTAATATTTAAGATTAATTTCATCACTTGAATTTAATTTCCATTCCTTTAATTACCAATACGTCTTAAAAAAAAAAAAAAAAAAAAAAATATTATTAATCTCTAAAACTTAAGTTTATCTAATTCTGTTATTATGTAAACATAAAAACGAATTAATATGCATTTGTTCTGCATTTTAATTATTTCTCAAATAATAAAAGTGCTACTGGAAAAATACTTCCACAACATAAATTAATGAAATCACAGAAAATTTTTATGATTCCCATTAATAAGGTAAAAAATATTAAACAATGTTTGTAAAAATCCTAGATCTATGTAGTGACTTACATCAAATATATCTAAAAACATTTCGACAGAGCTAGGTTTCAAACAAAACAAACCGTATTAAGGAGGTCCAGGACACCAAATTTTTGTTTTAGGTTGATTTCTTTAGAAATCGACCTATTGCAATCACTTCGTTTATCTATATCTATCTATCTATCTATCTATCCATAATGAAAATTTTGTCATCACGATAACTCCCGAAATATTTCTCCAAATCGAGCCACATTTGGACAGTGAACTGATCTTATAAATATCTTGGATGAGTTCGTTAATCAAGTTGCTCCGACTTTTTGTTTTTAAGTGGCAGCCACTTGAATATTTCTAACCCACATTGTGAAAATTGTATTTAAAGCAAGATTTTCTTGAATTTTTATGTAAATCTAGACTACATAAGGATCTAAATGAACTTTACTAATGAATTTTATATGCCATTTTTAATAAAGTGGCGGATATCTTAAGTTAAGAGGGGCCACTTGAAATCAGGCTACCACTTGAAAATTTAAAATCGCGATAACTTCCGAAATAATACTCCAAATCGAACCAAATTTGGACAGCGTCTTAACTTGTGTCATGAATATCTTGGATGAGTTTCTTAACCACGTTGCTCCACCATTTTGTTTTCAAGTGGATACCACTTGAAATTTTCAAATTCAAATTGTAAAAAGCGTATTCCGAATTTGTTTGAATTTGTTGTATACATAGACTATATAAGTGTCTCAGTGAAGTTTATTAATGAACGTATCCGCCATTTTTAATAAAGTTGCGGATATCTTAAGTTAAGCAGGGCCACTTGAAATCAGGCTACCACTCGAAAATTTAAAATCCAGATAACTTCGAAATAATACTCCAAATCGAACCAAATTTGGACAGTGTCTTGACTTGTGTTATGAATATCTTGGATGAGTATCTTGGATGAGTTCGTTAACCAAGTTGCTCCGACTTTTTGTTTTCAAGTGGCAGCCACTTGAGTATTTCTAACCCATATTGTAAAAAGCGTATTTAAAGCAATATTTGCTTGAATTTTTATGTAAATCTAAACTACATAAGGGTCTCAATGAACTTTATTAATGAAATTTATCTGCCATTTTTAATAAAGTGGCGGATATCTTAAGTGGGACCACTTGAAATCTGGTTACCACTTGAAAATTTAAAATCACGATAACTTCCGAAATAATACTCCAAATCAAACTAAATTTAGACAGCGTCTTAACTTGTGTTATGGATATCTTGGATGAGTTTCTTAACCAAATTGCTCCACCATTTTGTTTTCAAGTGGAGACCACTTGATATTTTGAAATTCAAATTGTAAAAAGCGTATTCCGAATTTGTTTGAATTTTGATGTATACATAGACTATATAAGTGTCTCAATGAAGTTTATTAATGAACGTATCCGCCATTTTTAATAATGTGGCGGATATCTTAAGTTAAGCGGGGCCACTTGAAATCAGGCTACCACCTGAAAATTTAAAATCCCGATAACTTCCGAAATAATACTCCAAATCGAACCAAATTTGGACAGTGTCTTAACTTGTGTTATAAATATCTTGGATGCGTTTCTTAACCAAGTTGCTCCACTATTTTGTTTTCAAGTGGAGACCACTTGAAAATTTCAAATTCAAATTGTAAAAAGCTTATTCCGAATTTGTTTGAATTTTGATGTATATATAGATTATATAAATGTCTCAATGAACTTTATTAATGAACTACGGATTTTCACGCCAAAAGTCGCCAAAAAAGTCGCCAAGTGGAAAAGTCGCCAAATTTGGCGCCAAATCCATTACCTGCCATATTGGAGCTTTTTAATGAGTATTTAAGGGAAAATTAGGCTATTTTACGTTAAAACAAAAATTAACATTTAATCAACTTACTAAGCCTCTTTGAAAGAATTTCTACAAAAAAAAAAAAAAAAAAAAAAAAAAAGAATTATTTTCAAATTTGCAACAATATCTTAGATTAATTAGTTCACTGAGCAATTTTCTCTGCCATTTTGATTCAAGTGGCAGCCACTTAATTTTTCAACACGATGACTATTGATATTCTGAATTAATTCCACCTATATTTGTACAGTAGTCTTATCTCACAAATGTATTTGATATATTTGTCAACTTGGCCCACCATCTTGTTTCCAAGCGCCGGCCACTTGAAAATTTTAAATTCACATAAATAGGTATTTATGAACCGATTTGCTTAAAACTCCATGTTAGCCTATATCAATATTTCTACTAATTCGTTAATAATTTGTAGCCGCCATTTTGAAACAAAATGACAGCTACTTGATAAGGAAAAAGAAATCAACCTACCCTTCCGAATAAGCCGGAAGGACTTGTTTATTATTTATTGATGAATTGCTGTAATTATTTTTCCTGAAATGGAAGCTTTTTCGACGATGACGTTGAGCAAGAAAGAATCTTAAAAAAAACTTTAAATAAAATTTAAAAAATTAAAAATTAAAAATTTTTTACTAAATTTGTTATATCTCATGAACTAAGGGTTCAATTTACAAACTTTTTCACCTTTATATACAGAGAGGATTTATCTTCAATTTGTCTTCAGGATTTGTGATTATAATTATAATTTTTTTAAATATTAATTTTAATTTGAAAAAAGTACTTATTTCATGCATAACTTTTGGATTAACAAAAAAGTTTTGCTCCTAATTAAAAATCCCGAAGACAAATTAAAGATAAATCTTTTCTGTATCTAAGAGTGAAAAAAGTTCATAAATTGGACCATTAGATCATGAGATATAACACTATTTTAATTTATCAAAAGTTTTTAATTTTTAATTTTAAATTTTTAAAATTTTATTTAAAATTTTTTTAAGATTTTTTTTTGCTTAACTTCATCGTCAAAAAAGCTTCAATTTCAGAAAAAATGATTGCAGCAATTCATCAATCGGTTTATCCGTTTGGGAGCTACGATGCCGTAAACAGACTGTAACAGATGAGCTAGACAACAGAAGAAATGTGCTTTAGTTAATTACAATATTATGATAGTTTTCTTTGTGTGTGTGTGTGTGTGTGCTTATATGTGTGTGTAAGAACTCTTTTTTCAGAGAGTACATAGAACACCCATTTTCTGGGCCCAAACTGTTACCTAAAGTTTCTGCTCTCAAGGTTGGGAGACGGAAAGTGACGAGTTTGAAGCTTGCGTAAAAAAAATTAAAGAAACAAGGATACCTTAGAAAGACCACACACACACTTTTTTTTTTTTTTTTTTTTTTTTTTTTTTGTAACTAGATTATGCTCTCTCTCTCTCTCCCTCTCTCTCTCTCTCTCTCTCTATATATATATATATATATATATATATAAGAAAAAAAAATAGATAAGCTATAAAAATATTACACGTAATAATTTTAATATAATACATAAATATGATTAATTTGCAATTTGAATATATACATATATGTTCACCTGACTTCCTCAGCATCGCTTGTACACGCAGCGTCGAATTTCGAAAGCTAAATAAATAAATAAAATAAATAAATAAATAAAAAAGCATCACCATCGCCTTTTAATACTATATGTTTATTTTTTCAGTGCATATTTTCGTTGACCACACCAACAGCTGAGAGTTTCTGCTCCCAAAGCTGGTAGACAACCTGTGCTAAATTTGAACCAGCTCGCGCTCGTCAGCCTAGACGACATTTAAGGTTTCCGATCACTTTATCTAACACTCACACGACTATCCCTTGACACCCCTTAGAAATACCTAAAGAAGAGCTCCTATTTAAGTTTTTTTCTTAAGATTTGAAAATCTGCCATAAATTCTACAAAACATAACGCGACGCAGTATATTTTCGTTAAAATTTTAATTCGTTTGCATTCCGAAAACATGTTTTATAGGACAATTTTATAATAATTTTCATTTAAAGTTGATATATGAGGAACCAGTGTTTATTTGTACAAAGCAGTCGTGTTCTAAGAGTGTAACGTGTTGCCAAAAGAAAATGTAAATTAGATGAATTTGCACTATATAAATAAAAATGTATCTCAATAAATATTTATCACACTCCATAACTATCTCAAATTTATTTTGAAGAGATCCGATGCATCTTATTTTCAAATGTTTGGGTTGGAACGTGTTAATAGCATTGTTTAGCGAATTCAAGGTGTTTTCATGAAAAGCTAATCTCAACCTGAAAATATGATATATTCATACGAGGTACAATCAATACGTTCGATGCAAGGACTCCCTGACTCCCCAGTCAATCACTGGACTCCCCAGTCACGCCCGATATAAGGGTGAACCAAAATAACGGTATGGCTTGTAAGTTTGGTTCTTTATGCATGCATGAGATGTCATATGATACTTTGCATAACTAGTAAGATGCTCAGATTTCCATTCGGCAAAAGTATGTCAGCCTCTTATGTCGATGTAGCATTTATTTATTTATTTCTTTTTGAGCAACGTTACGACATTAAATTCTGCTGCAAATTAGGAAACACTCCTGAAGAAACATAACAATTTCTACAAAAAATGTATGGAAACGAAGCTATATGGTGATCGAAAGTTTTCAGACGATACAGCTTGTTTAAAAATGAGAGAGACGCTGTCACAGATGATTCGCGAAATGGACCGCACGACCGTAAGCGAACATGCAACGGGTAGGAGAAGTGATCATCGGCAAACAATTGATGCAATGGCCGAACTGTGTGGCTTACGACCCTGTCTTTGGATTTACACATGCATCGGGCTTTATTGCACATTGCTCCTTGCAGTCTCACAGAGGACCAAAGGGCGATCTAATTAGTGATGCAAACAATAACTTGACACTTTTGTCCCGAATCATCACATTTCCCTCCGGGGAGGATCAAAATTGTGATTGCATGTCTCCGGACTATATTTAAAGGAGCGTCCCAGACCGTCACAAATTACCCATTGTGCCGTACTAGTGCGACGGTGAACTCAACCAACCAACCCGAATCATCACTGGGAACGAAGTAAAAACGCAGTCTGTTCGGCCACTGCATCAACTGTTTGCCCGTGATCACTTCTGATCACTTCTCCTACCTAGAGCCCCTAAATAAAATAATAGGCCGGTGCATCACCGCCATTTTTTTTGCCTCCGAAGAGGACGGCATTCCCGCTTGGCGTCCTTATCACTTCCCTAATGATTTTAAGAAATCTTGATCTGAAGCTAATCCGATCAAGATAAGAGCAATAAGCAACAATAATATTCCTAAAAACACATTTTTTCCACAGTACAATTTCAGGATGTCATTTTATTTTGAGGATATCCTATGGATGCACTGGGGTAAGATGTGTTGTTAGGGCGGTTTCTGTTTCTTTCACAAAATGTCGCCAAAACTCAAATACACAGAAATAGAAGGTCTGTGAACACTTTATATTCACTTCTTGAATGATTATAGCAGTTTATCGATAAACAAACTTCCATATCATAGTTCACTTAGCTAAAATTATGAAATATAATAAAACAAGTTACTCTAAAGTAACGTAAGACGAAAAAAAAAATTGTCGTTTGTTTATCAGAGAAACGCGCTGGGTACACGTGGCAACCCTAAGGCAACAAAATGTCTGATGCGCCAGCTCGTATATATAGGAGCCTTACTCCTACCCGTTAGATGTTCGCTTACGTTTGTGTGATCACTGGCAGTCCACTTCGCGGCACATCTGTAACACAGTCTCTCTCATTTTTAAAAAAGCTATACCACATGCAAACTTTCGATCATTACATAACTGCGTCTCCGCACGCTTGCTGTAGAAACCATAATGTTTTTACAGTGAGTTTTTCTGATTTGTAGCAGAATTTAATGTTGGAACGTTGCTCCAAAAGAGAAGTTTTGCTGCATCGAAATAAGAGGGTGACAGTTTTTAGTCGAATGGTGATCTAAGCACCTCATTATAGTTTTGTACAACATCATGTGACGTCTTACGCGTGCACAGAGAACCTAATTTACAAACCACATCGTTACTTTGGTTCACCCGTATACCTGGCGTGAACGAGGAGAGTAGTTCCCGAACTTATTATACCTCGTATTAAAGTATAATGATACTTTCCGTTTATAGAATACAAAAGTTCTCAGATTCCATGGAATTAGTTACTGTTACATACTAATATTTGGAGTGGACTTAAAATATATCGTTAAATGTAAAATGTTAAAATAAATGTTAGTCAAAATTCCAATATTTGTTTTTTGCATGAAATACTCATGTTAAAGCTGGACTTTTGAAACAATGCATTTTTAATACTAAATTGCCCAAGCAGTCAAAATGACAGCTTGTGGACAAATAGATATCAGAAGGCAGAGTGGTAAATACAAGTCACATAAAGACTATGAAATCCTAACATTATTAATATGCATCTTTAAAAAAAATTAAGAAGCAGTCAGAATAAATTCTTTGAGCAATCTAGTGTTAAATATGCATTTTTCACTTGCAGCCATTTTTATAAATGCTATGTATTTATAGAAGCGGCCGCTGTTTCTATTTTTTATTTACGGGAGATAATCTGGTGTTTCACTCACACGACTTTTTTTTACTCGTCAGTTCCAGTACTAACGCTGGTGTATATTTTATTTACAAAACAACAAACCTTAAAACGATTAATTTTTATGCTAATAATAAAAGGCACATTTAAAGTAACGGAGGAAAATATACAGAATTTACATTTATAATAAATGTTCAAAATGTCCACCCTTTTCAGGAAGCAAAGTTAAACGCGTTTCCATATGCTGGGAGTGACTTCTTGTATCTTTTGAGTAATGGCTATTTTTAGATCATCTACTGTTTGATGATTATCTGCATAAACTTTGTTCTTTAAATATCCCCACAGAAAAAATTTAGAATGCTCAGATCAGGGGTTTGAGAAACATCTTTGCATCTTTCATACGATTTAAATTCAATATAAACCTCAAGCAGCGCAATTCTCTGGATGCGGGATAAACTAATTTCACTGTGAAGAACAAAATAAGATAAAACTTCATTCTCACACAAGTTGAGCAAGAAAAGTAGTAAACGATAAAAATTAAAGAATGGATGCAAAATTGAGTAATAAGCAGACGATAAAATTTAATATTAAAAAAAAAAAAAAAAAAAAAAAAAAAAAAAAAAATGGACAATGAGTTGAGATGGAGTACTGGAACTTTTAGAACACACGGTATAAAGATATATTATATGATAAGTGGTAAGATAACAATTGCAGTAAGTAACATACTTTAAGAACAGTTGAAAATTGTTTTAGAAACAGTTTTATTAGGTATATATGTATGGGTGTGAAAGGATACCGCCCGCTTTAACACTCCTCCCTCCATCCTGTTGAACAAAATACATATATTCACAAATTTTTAAGGATGTTATTAAATTTAAAATTTTATTTTATATTATACGAACAAATTTTACACACATCACTATTTAGAACTTCCCAATTTTTATCAAATTTTTCAGTAAGAATTTTCAATATTTTTCCCATATGACCTTTAAAATATAACCAATTTGACATTCCTGCAGTTATTTGTTTTTACATTATGCTGATAACAGGCACATACATAGATAATTGCAAAGAACTTAATTTCCTTATTCAAAAGGCCTAAAAAAGCGTAATTATACCAAAGAATAAGCGTTAAAATTCGGAGTGAAAAGTAATATTTTGATTACCATATAGTGTGAGAAAGTAATTATAATACGACCCCCCCCCCCCGTTTTCTCAGATTTTATAAGATTTAGTAAAGTTTTCCATTAATTGCATTGAATAGAGAAGAATTTATTCACGCAATTTTCTGTAACCCTCTGTACAGTCTATAAATTATATACGCACCACATTATGTACTTAAATTTAATCCTATATAAAAACACATAATACAACCTTAAACGTACTTAAAACATTTTCCAACTATAGCACCAAAACATTTGAATTACTTTTAATAACAAACGAATGGTAAACCCTGTGAACGAATGATGAATGATTTTCACAACTGATTCTACACGAAACATTGACTGTTTACAAAGAGATTTTTGATGTAGCTTATTGGATATCAAGTAAGAGTTTTCCATCCTATTGTTTTAGTCAATCAAAGTAAATCCGTTTAGTTATTGAACAAAATTATTGCCAAAATTACAAAATAAATCTGCAAAAACAGTCAACATTTTAATTTGGTTTTTACAACACTATATTTTTGTCGGTTAGTTTAAAAAATTTAGACCAAAGTCTTATTTCCTATTTCTTCTATGAAATTAAATTCTTATTTCAACAACCAAACAAAATCAGGCTCTACAATCTAGAAATTTTTCGCTTTAATTTATTTTCTGTTTATTTATATAGGTTCAGAAGTATATGATGGAGAAAAACATCAGGGTCTCATACCACTGTCACGACTAGGTAGAGCAAGAATTCTTACAGCTCTTGATGAAAGCTTAGCTTCGGGATTACTGACTTATCCTTACCTCGATCAGACATCATGGGAGATGACTAAAACTCTAATCCCTTATCCTCGAGCTGGTAGGCTGTTCTTTGATCCTGAAGATAATGAAATATTTCTGAATATGGATTATGCATCACCAGAATCGGAAGAAAGCTTTGCTGACGTTTTAAGAGTTAACCAACCAATTGCTCAGAAGGACAGGTGAAATTATTACCACGCATCGGTAGAAAAAGCGATCTATTTCAAGTGATGATAAAGAAAACAATCAACACGCTGAATAAGATAGAAAAGAGATTTCTGACATTGAGAATAAAAATTCCGAATTTGATAATTTAGATGAATCTCAAGTGGATTATTATTTGCGGGATGGTGAGGAAGAAGATCTAAGCTATAAAATTTTCATTCCTCGACTTGGTAAGAAAAGATCTGATTTTGTAGAAGATTACTTAGAGGAGAAAATGGATGCATCATTTACGCCAAGTGTAGGAAGAGCGGCAACATTTACTCTAAGATTAGGAGGGGCTGCACCATTCACTCCTAGAATCGATAGAGCTGCATTGATCCCTACAATTGGTTGAACTGATCCTTGATTTCGACTAAGAAGCAGATCTTCCTTCATTCCTAGAATTGTCCAAAGAGCTGCTTTGATTCCTAGAGTTGGAAGATCTGAAAATTATATTTTTAGAAGAAAAGAATATTTTTAGATATTGTTGGAAAACATAAATTTATCCGAGTAAATTCAACATCAAGTACACTTATCATCAAAATACGAATATATTGTTTTACCTGAGATTGTACAGTCGGTAACAAAAGTGTCCGAACACTAGCAAAAATTCCTATGTAAAAAAAGTACACTTCATACGCTTTTATTTAATAAATCCTTACCGAATCATGTTCTTACACTGACTAAGAACAGGATTCAACAAGGATTAATTTAACAAAACCGTATGAAGTATACTTTTTTTGCATAGGAATTTTTACTAGTGTTCGGACACTTTTGTTACCGACTGTAACAACGAAAAACCTATTTAAATAATTCTATCAGAAAATAACAGAGCTGATGGCATTAAAATTGTATATCATTGTGTAATAAAATATATTTTATAAATTATTTTTATGCTTTCATTCTCACATAAACATTAAAAATAAGATATACTTTATTAGTATATATATTATTCTTGTTTGTTTGTTTGTTTTAGCACTTTTTTAAGAATATAAATATACTAGTAATTAAATGTTTTTTTCCTTCATACTTCACCATATAAAAAATAAAATAAATAAAAATTGAAAAGGAATAAACTTTGCAATCAAACACCAGAAACTACAAAAACAAGCAAGAATTATTTTAGATCAAATTTATTAAGAACGTATCTTTAGCAAAATTAAATAAGCTCCAGTACAGTGAAAAAAAATAACAAAGCATTTGGTCTATTTTGCCTCTTCAGATACCATACAACACATCTTCTCTACGAGATATCCATGGAGCAACCTAAAAATGTCCCCAGGATACTATAAGGAAAAAGTGTGAAATATAGTTTCTTTGAGCCTAATGAAAACTCATGGTTAATTCTTTATACTCAAAGTAATCGTGGGTTTTTCCAATTTATTGTGTTTGCATATAAAGTTCTCATTCCCTATAATTCGAAACAAACAATTTTGCAAATTTTAATTGAATCATCAGTTTGAAAAAAATATTCACGAGTTCGATTTATCCAATGTGATCGCAATTTTGGAGTCACAAAACGTAAAAAAAAAAAAAAAGACTAAATTCATGCAGTGGCCGAACCGTGTGGCTTACGATCCTGTCTTTGGATTTGTACATGCATCGCTCTATATTGCAAATTTTTCCTTGCAGTCTCACCGAGTTTAAAAGGGCGATCTAATTAGTGCTGCAAACAATCACTTGATATTTTTGTCCAAATCATCACATTTCCCTCCGGAGACGATCAAAATTGTGATTGCATGTCTCCGGACCCTCTTTAGGGGAGCGTCCCAGACCGTCACAAATTACCCATTGTGCCGTACTAGTGCGACGGTGAACTCAACCAACCAACCCGAATCATCACTGGGAACGAAGTAAAAACGCAGTCTGTTCGGCCACTTCATCAACTGTTCACCCGTGATCACTTCTGATCACTCCTCCTACCCGTTAGATGTTCGCTTACGTTCATGTGATCACTGGCCATCTGCTTAGCGGCACATCTCTAACAGTCTCTCTCATTTTTAAACAAGCTACACTATGTGAAAACTTTCGATCATTACATAACTGTGCCTCCGTACGCTTGTTGTAGAAACCATAATGTTTCTACAGTAATTTTTCCTAATTTTTAGCAGAATTTATTGTTGGAACGTTGCTACAAAAGGGACGTTTTGTTGCATCGAAATAAGAGGGTGAGAGTCTAGCCGAATGGTGATCTAAGCGCTTTATTATAGTTTTGTACAACGTCATGTGACGTCTCACGCGTGCATAGAGAACCAAATTTACAAACCACATCGTTACTTTTGTTCACCCGTACACCTGGCGTCAGTGGGAAAGTTAGTTCCCGAACTTATTAAGTGTACCTCGTATTAAAGTATTGATATTTTCCGTTTATAGAATACAAAAGTTGTTAGATTCCATGCAATTAGTTACTGTTACATTCTAATATTTTGAGTGGACTTACCATTTGTTGGTAAATGTGAAATGTTAAAATAAATGTTGTCAAAAATCCAATATTTTATTTTTGCATGAAAGACTCATGTCAAAGCTAAACTTTTGAAACAATGCATTTTTAATACTGAATTGCCCAAGCAGTCAAAATGACCGCTTGAGGACAAATAGATATCAGAAGGCAGGGTGGTAAATACAAGACACATAAAATCTATTAAATCCTAACATTATTAATATGTATCTTATAAAAAATTAAGAAGCAGTCAGAATTAGTTCTTTGAGCGAATCTAGTGTTAAATATGCATTTTTTACTTGCAGCCTTTTTCATAAGTGTCATGTATTTAGAGAAGCGGCCGCTGTCTTTGTGTTTTATTCACGTGAAATAATCTGCTGTTTCACTCACACGACTTTTTTTTTACTCTTCATTTGAATGCTATAAAGATATATGATACAGAGTAAGATAACAATTGCTGTATGTAACATAGTTTAAAAATAGTTTAAAATTGTTTTAGATGCTTTTTTTTTTAGACATATAATTTTGTATGTGAGAGGATATCGCCCTCTTCATCCCCACCCCCTTTCGGTTGAACAAAGTACATATATTTACAAAATTTTAAGGATGTTATTAAATTTAAAATTTTATTTCAAATTATACAAACAAATTTCTGACACATCAATTTTTAGAACTTCCCAATTTTGGTCAAATTTTTCAGCAAAAATTTTCATTATTTTTACCATATGAACTTTGAAATATAACCAATTTGAATTTCCTGCAATTATTTGTTTTTACATTATGCTGATAACAGACACATACATAGATAATTTAAAGAACTTAATTTCCTTATTCAAAAGACCTAAAAAAGCATAATTATACCAAAGAATAAGCGTTAAAATTCGGAATAACAAGTAATTTTTTGCTTACCATATAGTGTCAGAAAGTAATTATAATACGACACCAGTTTTCTCAGATTTTGTGAGAGTTAGTTTTTCCATTAATTGCACTTGTTAGAGAAGAATGTATTCACGCAATTTTGTGTAACCCTCTGTACTGTCTATAAATTATATTCGCTCCACATTATGTACTTAAATTTAGTTGTATTTTAAAAACACATAATAAAACCTTAAACGCACTTACATCATTTTCCAACTATAGCCCCAAAACATTCGATTTTCTTTGAATAGCAAACGAATGCTAAAACGAATGAAGAATGATTTTCAGGACTTATTTTTCGCGAAATATGCTTTTATGCTTATAAAAAAATATACATATCCATTTCATTTTGCTACTTGTAGCCTATAGAAGTTAAATTTTACCTACTAAAAATTTCGCCCATGGCTGTAAAGTGTTTGAATTATCTTGCATGTCCCTGTACACATAAAATTTACTTCGTCTCAAAGAAACGTTTAGTATAGCATCTTTGTATGAATATATTTAGACTATCGAGTTTGGGCTTTCTGCTATGATTTGTTCGTTAGTTATGCTACTAACAGACGCGCAAAGGCACACACACACACAGAAAGATACAGATACCAACTACTAAAAACCTGATATTCGAATTCAGAGGACTTCAAAACGTATAAATATAACAAAAACTCAATTTCGAAAATTTAACCTAAAAACAATACTTAATCATTTACCATATGGTCAAGAGAAAGTAAAAAGTATAATGTATCGAAAATATTTATTTCTTTCCACCTAAAAATTTACTAAATTTATTTTAAAAACAGTGCAATTTTCTTCTCGAAATTCTGTAAGGTTAAGGTGTGTTTCTAAGTGTCCATGCGTTAAGAAACAAATGATTATCGTCAAACAAAAAATTAAAATTTTTATTACTCTATTAATGCTACACATAAAAAAAAGAAAAGAAAAAAAGAAAAGAAAGAAAAAGACGAAGCATAGGAAAATTATGTATTTAATCAATATAATACACATACATGCATTACATGCACATCTATGTAGATAATTATAATTAAAGCATAATACATATTGGCTGGCCACAGGCGTTGCTTTCCACTGTTGTTGAATGGTCCTGCTGGCGGGAAAAATGATAACGTCTTTCTCTTGGTCTCCCTCTAGGTATTATGTAAAATAAAACACGCGAAATTTAACACCACATTTATATATAACGAAACACGCCACGAAACGAAATTATGTTACGTTGCAAAACGTCATGTACTTTTTTCAAATTTTAACACGCTACAAACCTTAATTCAAAAATTAGACATTAAACATGTTCATTTTAAAAATTCTGAAACACTGATATGTCAAACAACATAGAAGGAAATCAAAATGTACTTTCTCTTAAAATTTAAAAATGAAATTTTAATAATCAAAATATTCAAATAAATGTACTTAAGATGAAACGAATACAACGCTAAGCATCCAGTAGAATGTAAAAGAAACTGTAAATACCTAAAAAAATAAAATACCATCTGAAAAATAAAACCTAAAAAGTAAAAATGTCATTAAATAAACCTGGAAAGCAAAAATAATAAATTTTAATAATATAGTACAGTCGGTAACAAAAGTGTCCGAACACTAGCGAAAATTCCTATGTAAAAAAAGTACACTTCATACGGTTTTGTTAAATAAATCCCTATCGAATCATGTTCTTACACTGACTAAGACAGGATTCGACAAGGATTTGTTTAACAAAACCGTATAAAGTGTACTTTTTTTACATAGGAATTTTCGCTAGTGTTCGGACACTTTTGTTTCCGACTGTATATATACCGTTAAACCGCAGAAGGATGGTCCCTGGCGTCTTCTGCGCATGAGTGAAAAGGGTTGGTCCATTTATAAAATAGGAATGTCCGTAGTACCTAGGGATGTGTTTGTTTACTTGTATAAAAAAATTATAAACTCACTGATTGCATTTCTTTTCCTTCTTTGAACTGATTCTTGAATATCGGGTTATATAAATATTTTACGATTAATTAAAAGAAAGAAAAACTGATAATATTATAAAGGGGATAGTTTTAAGGTATAACTCAGATAGTTTTAAGGTATGATTCAGATTATGATTTTATCATTTATGATTTTTAGATTTATGATTTAGCCATAATCGCCAACAAAAAATTGCCAAATGTCGCTGTGGGGATATATTAAAGTTGTTCTTTGAAGTGTGTAACACTAATTAAAAAATTATGTCAATTATTATTTACAAACTAGTATATAACCCCTTAAAAAATGACAAAATGTGAAATCAATTAAGGTAGTGAATCAACGAAATTTTTGCCAGCTTCGCTGGTCACTATATTTAAAGGGGACTAATGTGCAAGTCGTACCTGACGGGGAAGTTAAATCCTATTTCGTGAAGAATTCTTCTCAAAGTTTCTCTTTGATACTTAAAATTTATCTTTTCTTTAAGTACAGGAATTAATTTGGGAATTATAGGTACGATCTTATTTACTGCGTAAAACTCATGTACTGTTCTTCGAATAACATCGCAATCAAAATTATCCAGAGAAATGTTTTCGGTGGTACTGTTCTTTTGCCGCTTTTTTGGTGATACAAACATTGGATTGCCTTCTCCTTTTGATTCTCTACGTATTCTTTTTATCGTGGCTTCAGATATATTAGTTATTTCATTCGTACGTTTCACTGATTGGGAAAGTGGAACAATAGCTTCTCCTTCTAAAGCTTCTTTATCGCAAAACTTAATGACATTATGTACAATACGCTTCGTTTCACTATGAAGAGGTTTAATCCAAGAACTCGTACCACATGTACGATCCATTTCAAATATAAACAGACTGTTATACAGAAAGAAATAAAAGAAAACAAAGCAGGAGTATTAATTATTCTACGCATAACAGAGGAAACAAGAATAATAGAAAAATTTCCCCTCTGTCTTCATTGCTGTGTCTCCCAGAGCGTGAGTGAAATCGTCCTGGCACTTTGCCAACCAGGTATCAATCTTCGGCGAGCCAACAGTATATATATATATATATTTTTTTTTTTTTACATCTTTTGCTTAAAAGCGAAGCAATAAATCAGCTGTTGCCACTTCGCTATGAAAAATTCTTATGCACTTGCAAAAGAAATAGCATATGGGATTCCAGCCAATTAGAAATGTGTGTGTATTCTAGCCTTCAAATATATGATTGATAATGGCAGTTAAACTCATATTTTTGTCAAAATCATATTTCTGTCGCATTAAAAGCATTGCAAAATCCGCTAAACATTTATTTACGTATAATAATCATTAAAACAAAAGCCATGGAATAACGTCAATGGACCATATTCCCACTTTGGGTTCGAGGCTACAAGAATATCAGCTGGTTAGGGAAACAATCCTCAACTCTACCATAACAAAGCATTGTGGCTTGCAAATTTTTATCTTGCAATATTATTTATAAGAGTTGCAGATTATATGAAATTGAAGTAAGAGTGATATAGTGATAACTTTGTTTTGTTTTTAATCCAGTTTTAGTAATATACTTTATTATTAATCAACATATGTAATATTAAAAGTTGCCGTGTGAACTGTGGCGATGTTAACAAATTTAAATGGATGTTCCATTTAGTAAATTCCTTTATTAAAGTGATTGAAATTCTAATTATTTAAGCTTTGATGTCTATATATATGTGTGTGTGTATAAAATGTTCTTATTAATCTTTTATTCATTATATATAGTATGTGTGTGTGTATACATAAAATGTTCTGCAATTTTACGATATGGAATAGTCTTAACTTTATCATTCGATTCAGTTGTTTACATTTCTCTTTTGTTCTTGTTTGAACATTATTATTAAGTTTCACAGCAGAAATATTTAGGAAAATGTTATGCGTAACAATAAAATGGCATCTTGAATCTAATTTGTTTACAAAAGTATCGGCCACGTGTTCGGCGATTTTACCTACGGTGACGTCACAGGAATATTGTCCATGATATTTTTTTCAAATGAATGATTCCCGTGAATGATTCGTCCTTTCATTTGTTTGTTTTGTTTCAATTGTTTTTATTTTAAATTAAACGTATCTCAATTAATTAAAAAATAATCGTGCTAAAAGTAAAAATTTGGTATTTATAGAAAGTTAAAAGTATATTTTACATATATTCCTGCAAGATTAAAACATTAAATGAGGAAATGATAATACCGCCAATTCTAAACTCTTAATCAGAAAAAATAGTTCACTCTGTTTAACTCTTAGAATACAATTTAAATAAATATACTGATCACTTATAAAGTTTTTAGCATAAAGTTATTGTAATAAATCTGGAAGATTTGTATAATTGTATTTGGAAAAATTCTTGTGATTTTTACAAAAGTATTCGCGTAAGGATACAGTGCCAGAATTCGTACTTATTTCTTAAATAATTAAAGAATTCTAATTTTCCTGAGGAAAACGTAAGTTAGTTTCATGTTTTCTACCTATAATAAGTAGTTCACTTCATAAATCATACAGCCTTCATTGGACAGATTTCGAAAACAGTGAAATATACATACATATATATATATATGTATATACGAGGGGGTTTCAAAAAGTAAGGTAACCAGAGTAAATGTTTATTCAGGAAATAAAAGAAAAACTTATTCAATGTAGGAAGGCACAGGTACATATTACTTCTTTACATAATCAGCATACTTATCGAGGCATTTGTTCCATCGGTACACCAAACCACCGAAGCCGGCATCGAAGAAATCAGCGTCGATGTTGTACAACTACGTCCAGACAGCTTGTTGAATCTTAGCATCGATTCTGAAATTCTAACCTCTCATGTGTCTCTTTAAAGGTCCGAAGAGATGGAAATCACTTAGCGCAAGGTCAAGACTGTAAGGAGGGTATTTCTGCTCATTTGTGAGTTGTTTCAGTTCCAAACGAGCACACGTTATCCGATAGCCCAATTGTTCATGCACAATATTGTGTGCACTACCAATGGAGATATTGAGTTCATGTGCAATTTTACTCAGAGTAATGCGACGATCACCTTGAATCAAAGATTCCGCACATCAAACATTATCATCTGCAGTTGACATGCTTGGTCGTCTTCCTTTTCCTTCATCTCGTAAACCTGTTCTGCTTTTATCAAATTCCGTGCACCAAAACTACAACTGTTTTCGTGACATAACTCTTTTACCGTACACGTCTACTAATTGCCGATGAATTTCAGCTGGAGATTTTTTCTTTAAACGCAAAAACTTTATCACACTTCTTATTTCAATTGTGAACCATGTTTCCGTAAGCGCTTCTAACTGAGATTTAGTCCCACTACACACTGAAGAGACATAAGACAAAATTTGATGCAATATGCGATACACGCATGTTCTAAACAGTTTTCAGGAAATGAAGTTGTATTTAGAGCATGTGCGTGTCGCATGTCGCATGTCGTCTTCAAACTTTGTCTCATATCTCGTCAGTGTATGGCGGACCTAAGCCAGTTTAATTGACAACCAGGACCCATCTACCGGCAACGTTTGATTCCTGTGATCGTGTTCGTTATCTTCACACTGTAGAAAAATAACTATACCAGCTACAAGAAACTCTCTGAGAAAATAATTATTTTCTCTAGTCACAGAGAGTTTCTTGCAACTGGTAATAGTTACTTTTTTACAGTGCAGAGGAGTTTTAATATATACGGATAATTTACACAAACATCAGAGCTCTTGTTACCCTATTACCCTACTTTTTGAAACCCCTACGTATATATATATATATATATATCTGTATATATATATAAATTACGTGTCACGATGTTTGTCCGGGGTAAACTCCTAAACTAAGGAACCGATTTTAATGAAATTTTGCACACTGTGTGCAGTTTGGTCCAACTTGAGAGATAGGATAGTTTTTATCTCAATTTATTGTCACAATATTGTTTTATTGTAATTATTTGTTAATTATAGACCTTTATTAAAGTTGCTCCAAAATATCTGTGAGTTCCATTAATTTAATTGTTGCCAAAAAAAAAAAAAAAAAAAAAATACGAGTTCATTTTCTTTCGACATAAAAATAAATACATTTAATCAAACGTGAATGTTAAAAAATTATAAAAAGTTAAATTATGCATCCCACGAAAATTGACGTCATAATCAATTTAAAGATTTTATACACATTGATAAAGTGCTAATGTAGTTCTATCATAGATATCTGTACATATATAAAAATTACGTGTCACGATGTTTGTCCGCGATAAACTCCTAAACTAATGAACCGATTTTAATGAAATTTTGCACACTGTGTGCAGTTTGGTCCAACTTGAGAGATAGGATAGTTTTTATCTCAGTTTATTGTCACAATATTGTTTTATTGCAATTATTTGTTAATTATAGACCTTTGTTAAAGTTGCTCCAAAATATCTGTGAGTTCCATAAGTTTAATTGTTGCCAAAAAGAAAAAATACGAGTTCATTTTCTTTCGACATAAAAGTAAATACATTTAATCAAACGTGAACGTTAAAAAATTATAAAAAGTTAAATTATTCATCTCACGAAAATTGACGTCATAATCAATTTAAAGATTTTATTCGCATTGATAAAGTATGTAGTTATACACAAGCGAAGTGTGACGTCACTGACCGCCTGTGAAATCAAGAAATAGATTTCTTATGTTAATCACCCAATGTATTTTTTATAAAAAAAATTATTAAAAAACGAGGAAAATTTATTTCCGGATTTTAATCCCCATATTTTTGTATAGATATGTATTATTTATCATGTGCATACGTTAGATTGAGTTATTTTGCTGTCAAATTGACAAAATTTTAATTTTAAATTTCAAAGCTCTGTCGTCCTTGGAGTTTTTCGTATTTGGAGATCAAAAACGTAAAACGAAATTATACAAGCTAGATGTATATTTTCGTAATATGTATTGTGCGAAATATTGTTTCATATTATTCATTACTCTCTTATTATAAGTTGTTAAAATAACCATGATTTTTGAAAGGAATTAAATGTGTGCGCCAGATAATTTGGCGATATTATTTTTTTTCCGCCAAGGATGATAGATATGAAATTTATTCCGCTGCAACATGCTAATATCTTATGTCAGTTACATTATGTATATGCTACAATTTATTTCACGTGACACGTGTGTTAAAAATTTATTTACGACATAACCTTGCTTTTTCAATTTTTGTTGCATTATTCTAATCTGTATCACTTCGTTTTCTTTAAGAAATTTGTGATCTATACATAACGTTCTAAATAAAAAGTAATTATTTCAATATTTTAAAACTTATTTAAAAGTCTGTTTTATTTAACATTAAATTTTAAAAGTTAATTTAAAACTTATTTAAAAGTCTGGAAGAGTTTAAGTCTGTTTATTTGTTTTGTAACGCTAATCTATATGATCGATGTTCGAAACTTTAGTTAATTATTTCTTTTATTTATTTTTTACTTTTTCTTTAATAACTTACCAATTTAACGTTCCTGATTAAATTTGTGATTTATATATGTATTTTGCATTAAATTTTGACTCATATTAATTGCTGAAAATGCGATCGTAAAATCTTGCAATTTTCTTATCTTAATCCTCAATGCTTTCCTTCTAGATTAACTTGAATTTACTATTAAAATTTTAAATTACTCAGAATCTTCTCACCACTTCGTTAAAATATATTAATCTTTTCAGTAATATATTAATCAGTATATCCCCACAACGATATTTGGCGATTTTTTGTTGGCGATTATGGCTAAATCATAAATCTATAAATCATAAATGATAATCTAAATCATAAATCAAAAACATAAAATAATAAAACCAAAATAAACAACATATAGGCTGCCATATTATATCACAAACAGTCCAGAGCGACATCGTTATCGTTCAAAACGGCGCCAAAGAAAAATCGCCAAATTCAGCTGTGGGGATATACTGAAGTTATAATTATCCGAATATAATTACTGAAGTTATATTATAAGTTATAGTTGTGGGTAACAACTATAATATTTCCCCACAACTGGATTTGGGGATTATGGCTAAATCATAAATCTAAAATAAAAGCATGCAGGTTAACATATTTCATTGCAAATAATCCAGAACGACTTCGTTATCGTTCAAAAAGGCGCAGAAAAAAAAAAAAAGAAAAAAAAAAAAAAAAAAAAAAAAATCGCCAAATCCAGTTGTGGGGAAATACTATATACCTTATCAAATTATCAACGTATTACTTAGCCGCAGCAACGCGTGGCCGGGTCTGCTAGTATATATATATATATATATATATATATATATATAAATCTTGTTAGCTTAATAGTACAAGATAAGTTTTATATTGTACTTTAGGCAATATAATTATTATTATTATTATTATTATTTATTTATTTATTTATTTTATTTATTTATTTATTTATTTATTTTTTTTTGGGGGGGGGGGGGGTCAAATATTAGCAATATATAAAAAAATATTAAACTATGCATTTTTAATTATTTAGTTATTATCATTTCAATGAAATCAAATAATGCATGTGTCATTTAAAAAAAAAAAAAAAAAAACTTTTTAGCAATAAATCCTGAATTATTTAAATTGAAATACTCATTTTTATATGTTTAATATACATTTTAAAGAACCTTCTGTAATGTTTACACTAACTCACCAAGTGTACATGTATACATATATATATATATATATAACAGGCTTATTCGTTCTAATTTAAATTTCATAAGTGTATATATAATTTGTTAATCTGTTACTGTTTAATTTTCTGCGGTCTTTGCTTATTATTTTTTATCCCTCTCATGTCCCATATAACTGTATATTGTTCAGGTTTCGAGAACAATGAAGATGAAAAGCCACCAATTGATCCATCATATTATGCGAAACTTGAAAATGGTATTTGGAATATCTTGATGTCTGCTATGCCAAGTGGATATATGGTCCCATTGCCTAGAGTTGGACGCCGCCATGTGCACTCAGTAAAAAGACAAAACATGATCCCTCAACCAAGAATAGGTCGTCAGTTAGATATAAATGACGAATTGGCAGAAATTCTTTCTGATATCCAAAGCCTCATAGTGAAAGGTGAATTAGTTCCAGACCATCTGATGAATGAAATAAAGGAAAAAATTTCCACGGATGTCCCGAACGATTTAATTTATAATGACCTCAGTAATATTGTTGACGCAAATCAGGCAAGTCAACAGAGGGAATCAATCTCTTCTTCAAGAGCAAATCAGGCGATTGCACATTTGTTTCAAGGAGAACCAACAAACGCAGGGCATGAGACAGGTGTTAATAAAATTGGTATTTCATACTTTCCTAACAAAGACAAAAGCTTTTTGGCAACAGAAGCAATGAATTCAGGTCCAATGTTTTAAAGAATCCTAAATGCTTTACGTGTTTTGCAACAAGTGTAATTGGAAACGAAATTTAATAACACTTAGCTAATTAATTCTTTCACAAATTGCATTAGTATTGAAATTCCTGTTAAAATGTTTTAGTAAATAACTTAAATAAAAGTCTAAAATATACACTTTCAAATATTTATAAATTTCAAAATATTATTTTTCGTACAATTATTATAACATAAATTTCCCTAACGGTACACTTGTCCACAATACATCCTGAAGATGTCTATATGATATCCATGGACATCCTATAGACCATAGGACATCCGTAGGAGTCCATAGGACATCCACAGAAAATCCTAAGGATGCCATATGGATAAGATTAGGGTTAAGATGCCGTTTGGGTTAGCCCTTCGATCTGCGCATTCATGAAACAGCACCTGTTGTAAAATGTTCTTTTTTATTTTTAATATGTGGTATTTAAAGTAAACTTGAGCCTCAAACCTGCAAATTTGGTATTAGGAAAGAGTTATCGATAGTTAAATAAAAGGCTAAATTGAAAGACCAAACATCGCTCCGGACCATTCGATTCCATGACTTTAACGCGAATGCTTGAATAACATTATCTAAATAGGTTACTTTAGTTGGAAGAATGTACAGAGAATAGAAATAGAGTATATGTTAGTTTAGTTGTGAAAACTGTGGACATAAGCAATTTATACAATTTTTACATTCTTCTATACTCAATAGAAGAAAGTATTGTAGTCTTAAAAATTTTCGACTTCTGGTTTTCGACAGATCTACACGTTTTGAGAGTTCTAGAACACGATTTGATCATTTTTAGAAAATTTCTGTCTGTCTGTGTGTGCGTGTGTAACATAAATTTTGTGACGACTGTATCTCCGAAACAACTGCTCAGAATTATGTATACGTTTATATGCAGATGCATCTTGACCTGAATTAGTGCCTCTCAACTTTTGGTCTCAACCACTCAACAAGTGGGGCTGCTATGCAGTTGTTTCTGCAGTTTAATGGGAGGCTATATCTCAGGTTCTATTGCGTATAATCAGACAAAACTTGATATGTAAGAAGGCTATTTTGAGACATTATGCTGTTTCAATTTGAATTCTTAACGGATGAAAGGTGGCGCTGCTATACATCGATTTCCGCAATATAAGGGAAGTCGATATCTCGGGAACTAATGCACAGAATTGCATATAAATTTATATGTAGATGCACCTTAATATAAATGAGTACCTGTCGACTTTTGGTGTCAACCGCACAACAGGTGGTGCTGCTACACAGCGGTTTTTACAATTTAAGGGAAGGCTTTGTCTCATGTTCTATTGCGTATCATCAAACGAAACTTGATATGTGAGATGGCCATTATAAGATATTATGCTGATTCAACTTTGATGCTTATCGTCCTAAAGGTGGCGCTTCTATACTGCAAACTTCCTCGATAACGAGAATGTTTTATCTGAATTTCGATGGCATATAACAGTACGAAATTTGATATGAGAGATAACCATTATAAAAAGTAATTTTTTTAGATGTTACTTATAGACAATAAAACAATCTGCCTTTGGATATTTAGTGTTAGTTGTTTCTAACAAGGAGAGGTCACGACATAGAGAATTCAGATCCGGTCGAAATTGCGCAGGATTGTAGTATACTATGAGGGTAACAATATATTAAAGCAGTAGGACCCACTAGCCACAGAAATTCGAGAAAAAAGCGTTTAAAGTTTCAGTAATCTTTAAATACAAGTTAGTCCGCAAGCGAGTCAATGCCCCAGTGGCTTGAGAGTAAAGCACGAGGCTGCCTACGGGTTTTTTATTTTTTCTTCTTCTTTAATTTTTTATGCAATCTAAACTTTTAGTTCCCCATCATACTATAGGTATGGGGAACTTAGGTAATCGTGAAAATTTTCGACCTCGGTTTTTTGACTTTTCTACACGTTTTCAGATGTTAGGAATCCGAAAATGACAAAATTTGTATGGTGTATGTCTGTAGGGTGTCTGTTAGTCCGTAAGTCCGTTAGTCCGTTAGTTCGTTAGTTTGTTAGTCTGTGTACACGATATCTCAAGAACAAATTGTCGCAGAGAGGTCAGATCAGTTTTAAAATATTACTTTCGACACTGGCAAGAACCCTATTCATTTGCAACATTCGATTTTAAAAACTTCGTAAGTTATTAGAAATTTACGATTTTCTTAACATGGGAGAATAGGACAAAAATTCACTTAAACGGGCATTAAATGTAAACTTTTTACTCTAAAAATGTCAGACCAGTTTTAAAATATCCGTTTTGATGCCAGAATGAACATCAGTAACTACAAATATGCTACTTTGAAATTTTCGCAAGTTATTGGAAATTTACGAATTTTTTAACATGGCAGTATAGGGGGAAATTTCACATAAACGTCAATTTTGAGCGATATTTTCATCGTAAAGATGTCAGACTACATTTGAAATATTATTTAGGACACTGCCATGAATATTAATAACTATGAATTTTCAAATCAAAAAATTTCGTAAGTTATTGGAAATTTACGAATTTCTTAACATGGGAGAATAGGACAAAAATTCATTTAAACGTACATTAAATCGAAACTGTTTACTGTAAAAATGTCAGACCAGTTTTAAAATATCAGTTTTGATGCTGGAATGAACATCAGTAACTATAAATAGGCTACTTTGAAAATTTCGCAAGTTATTGGAAATTTACGAATTTCTGAACATGGCAGTATAGGGAAAAATTTTACATAAACGTCAATTTTGAGAGATATTTTCATCGTAAAGATGTCAGACACTTTTGAAATATTATTTAGGACACTGGAATGAATATTAATGACTAAGAATTTTCCAATATAAAAATTTCGTAAGTTATTGGAAATTTACGAATTTCTTAACATGGCAAAACAGAGCAAAATTTCACATAAACGTCAATCTTGAGGGATATTTTCACCGTAAAAACGTGAAACCAATTTCGAAATATTATTTAGGATACTTGCATGAATATCATAGACTATGATTTTTCCAGTGTAAAAAATTCGCAAGTTATTTGGAATTTACGATTTACTTAACATGTCAGAATAAGGCAAAATTGAGCATAAACTTCCATTTTGAGGATCGTAAATACATTAGACAACTTCAAAATTACATTTATGATGCATGTTTGAACATGATTGAATACAAATATTCTAATAAGAAAATTTCGTAAATTATTCGTAATTTACGATTTTATCAACATAGCGAAATTGTAAATTTTTCATATAAATATGAATTTTGAGGATTATTGCATTGGAAATAGTAGCATGAAAACTAAACAACGGAATTGACCCTGATAAAATAAATTAATAGATTAGAATAAGATAAATATATCGAAATGAACGGTGGATAACCTATTAGGCAGAGATTTCATTCTGTCACTGTATCAAGCTATGGTCAAATTCATTTCTTTTAACATGATTTTAATATGTCTCGCACTAGAAATTTATGAGAACATAAATATGATGGGGAACTGAGCAGAGTCCACCTATGCCAACTAGTTTATTACTTTATTCTATAATTCAATTCGAAATTTTAATTAAAGATTATTTGATTTTCTTGAATATAAAATAAATAAATTTTTCTATTTTCAATATTTATAACTTAAAAATACAATAAATTTCTATAACTTAGAAAGTAAATTTTAATTTTACAAAATCCTAAATAACAAATGTAAAGAAAAACAGACAAATAAATAAATAATAAAAAAATAAACAAGCTGTAAAACAAAGTGTAAAATAGTTAGCAGGTGTACTTAAATCATGGTTTGAGCTTACTAATTTGGTTTTAATGTGTATAAATTACGTAAACGATTTTAGCTAATTTATAATAGAGAGCAGGTGGATTTTATTTGGTGCACAGAAGGATAAGAAAAAAAGCAAGTCGTTGACGAAGAAGAAAGTATGTTGATTAACATTTAAAATATACATTTATTGATAACATTTCTTTGCCTGTAATAATTTAATAGCATCATAATCCTATACTATAATTTTTCAAGAAGCAGTATTGTTTTGGAGAATTAATTATTTAATTTGGATAATAATGTATATATGCAATTAAAATCATCATTTCTCTGTAATATTTTATTTTATTTTTTATTTTTGTAATTTAAAAAACAAAATTTAGAGTTGTTTGAAATATACCTAAAATAAAATAAAATATTTACATAAATAATTAAAAACATTTTCTTTAGTTTTACCTTATTTTATAGTTAAAACTAAACTGAAATTTATTTTTTAAAATATAGAAATTTATTGTATTTTAAAGTTATAAATACTAAAAAGAGAAAAATTTATTTATTTTATATTCAAGAAAATTAAATAATCTTTAATTAAAATTTTCAAATTTTGAATTGAATTATAAAATAAAGTAAAAATAAATAAAAAGTTTAGATTACATAAAAAATTAAGAAGAAAAAGAAAAAAGTCCCGTAGGCAGCCTCGAACCCAGGTCATCTCGGTGGAAGCCTCATGCTTTCCGCTCATGCCACTGGAGCGCTGACTTGCTCATAAAATAACTTGTATTTAAAGATTACTGAAGCTTTAAACGCTTTTTTCTCGAAATTCTGTGGCTAGTGGTTCCTAATGCTTTAATATGTTGTTACCTTCATAGTATACTACAATCCTGCGCAATTTCGTCCCAAACTGAATTTTCCATGTTGTGACCTCTCCTTGTAAGATGAAAATAATTTGCATTCATCATGTCAGATAATTTTAATAAATAATACTTTTAATAAATTATTTGCACTTAGTGAATTTGTGTAGGAATGTATAGAAGAAAGTTTTGTGGTGACCAGAACATACTAATTTATTATTATTATTGACAAGCTAGTAGTAATTAATTGACTTAACATATAACATAATATTATCAAATTCTGTAAGGCAGGATTCCATAAACTGAACAAAATTTTCAAAAGTACATATGCACTTTGTCGTATGTGCCAATATAATAAATTATTTTAATTTGAAATTAATATAAACGTATTAAGAAGATATTTGCAAAAAAAAAAAAAAATGGCCGATTTCGCAAACAAGAATTAATATTCATGTATTTAATGGTTTTGAATATAAGCCTAAAAATAGCCTTGTAATAATTTCGTAGCTTATAAATGCAAAATTAAGTGAAATTTTCAAAAACTTCAGTGTTATTGTGTTTCGTTTCCAATAAAAAATCGTGTCAAAAGAAGCATCTTTGTGAGGCTTGACGACACAAAAATGCACGTATCAATGGATGCATATCTTCCGCATCATATATGTTTAAGGAATGTGTTCGATATGGCTTGTAATTGTTGCATGAAATACACGTACTTGCCTGATACGCATGACATGAATGATAAGTGACTTGTAAGAATGTATTAATGTATCCCGTTCATCTCAGTTATTTGAAAGATTCCATGTTCATGCTTTAGTGTCAATTTTAATGCCATTTATATTTTTGTGCTTTTTGAAAAGGGCCTGATTTTGAATTCTGTGGCTATACTTTAACATCCAAAAGAAATTACACGAATGCATATGTATATATATATATATATATATATATGTATATATATATACTGCGGAATTTACCTGCTTCGCTAGTCACTATATATGAAGAATTTTCAAAAAACTTTATATTTTAAATCACTTTATGCAGAAAAGCTGTAAAATATGCCATTCAAACCGCTTAAAACCTCGTTTCGGTCACTGCTGCATTCAGCAGCTTATCCATAACAGGACTAAATCGATCTCCACAGCTTGCATTTGTGCCTTAACAGGACATTTCAATTTATGTGTTAACTGGAGGATAAGTGAAGTTGGTATTATTCAAGAACTGCGTTATTCGAACAGACATTTCTCGGACAGATTATTTTCTTCCCTCTATGAAAATAGATGGCAGCACCAATCAATCTTCCCAGCTGTAAAAATTTAAATTAATTAAAAAATCTAATCAAAAAATAGAAAATCGGGCTCATAGGTTCATCAGGAAAGGTCAAGACAGACCTCCATGCAAAATTCTGTAGCTCAGCGATCAGCCCTTTGCCTATAAACCATCGGGTGTAGACACACACATACATTCCTCTGTTATTATATGAGGAGGCACATAAATTGTTGGAACTACAAAGGTTTTGTTAAATCAACCAAATTATTTTGTTGAAATAGCCTCAAAATTTTGTTACCAATATTGATAGGAACACATCGCTCGCTCATTGGCTGTTTAAAAAGAGATCTATAATGTAGCTTATTGGATATCCAGTAAGAGAGACTTTTCTTTCAATTTTGGTCAGACGAAGCAAATTGGTTTAGTTAATGCACAAAATTATTGTTAAAATGACAAAACAAATCTACAAAAACAGTCAACAAATAAATTTTGTTTTCCCAACACTATATTTTTATCGGTTAGTTCATAAAATTTAGGAGAAAAAAATACCAAAGACTTATTTCCTATTTCTACTATGAAATTGAATGCTTATATCAACAGTTAAACAAAATCAGGCTCTACAGTCTACAAATTAACAGCTTTAATTTATTTTCTGTTTATTTATATAGGTTCAGAAGTATATGATGGAGAGAAACATCAGGGTCTGATACCACTCTCACGACTAGGCAGAGCAAGAATTCTTACGGCTCTTGATGAAAGCTTAGCTTCGGGATTACTGACTTATCCTCACCTCGATCGGAGATTATGGGAGATGACTAAAACTCTAATCCCTTATCCTCGAGCTGGTAGACTGGTCTTCGATCCTGAAGATAATGAAATATTTCTGAATATGGATTATGCATCACCAGAATCGGAAGAAAGCTTTGCTGACGTTTTAAGAGTTAACCAACCAATTGCTCAGAAAAGAGGACAGGCGAAATTAATACCACGCATCGGTAGAAAAAAGCGATCCATTTCAAGTGATGATAAAGAAAACAATGAACACGCCGAAGAAGATAGAAAAGAGATTTCTGAGCTTGAGAATAACAATTCCGAATTTGATAATTTAGATGAATCTGAAGCGGATTATCTTTTGGCAGAAGGTAAGAAAAAAGCGATAAGTAAAAATGCTTTCGCTCCTAGAATTGGTAAGAAAAGATCTGAATTTTTAGAAGATTACTTAGAGGAGAAGAGGGCTGCAGCATTTACGCCAAGGATAGGAAGAGCAGCAGCGTTTACTCCAAGAATAGGAAGGGCTGCAGCATTCACACCCAGAATCGGAAGAGCTGCACTGATCCCCAGAATTGGTCGAACTGATCCTCGATTTCGACTAAGAAGCAGATCTTCCTTCATTCCTAGAATTGGCCGAAGAGCTGCTTTGATTCCTAGAGTTGGACGATCTGAAAATTCGTAAAGAATATTTTTAGATATTGCTGGAAAAAGTAAATTTATCCGAGTAAATTCAACATCAAGTATACTTTTCCTCTATACTTATTGTTTTAACTGAGATTGTAACAATAAAAAATCTATTTGAATAATTCTATCAGAGAATAACAGGCTGATAACATTAAAATAGTTTGTCATTGTATAATAAAATATAAAAAAATATATTTTATAAATTACTTTTATTCTTTCATTCTCACATAAACATAAAAAATAAGATATCCTTTATTAGATTTCTTTTAGATCTTTTTTAGCAATATAAATATACCAGTAAGTAAATGATTATAATCTTCATACTTCACCATTTAAAATATAAAAAGATTTTTGAAAGGAATAAGCTTTGTAATCAAACACCATAAGCTAAAAAACGAGCAAGGATTATTTTAGATGAAAATTATTAAGGACGTACCTTTAGCGAAATTAAATAAGCGCCGCTACAGTGAAAACAGCAAAAAAGCATTCGGTCTATTTAACAACTTCAGGTACCATACAACATATCTTCTCTACTAAATATCCCTGGGGCAACCTAAAAATGCCCCCAGGATGCTCTGTGAAATATAAATACTTTGAGCCTAATGAAAGCTCATGGCTAATTCCTTATACTCAAAGTAATCGTGCGTTTTTTCAATTTATTGTGTTTGCTTATAAAGTTCTCACTCCTTATCATTCAAAATAAACAATTTCGCACATTTTAATTGAATCATCAGTTTGTAAAGGGAACAAGTACCAAAAAACGAAAATTCTTTCTATCTTTCTTTTTTAAATTTACTTTGCGTTTACACACATGCCAGGCAAAAGAACGGAAAGAAAACCACTTAACGTAAATCAGGCATCGAAAATATTCACGAGTTCGATTTATTCAATGCGATCGCAATTTTGTTGTTGCAAAACGTAAAATAAGAAAAAGTGACCAAATTTATGAAACCCAACAATACATAAAAATAATTAAAACTTTAATAAATTCGGATTCGGTGTGCAGCAAATTTTCGAAATTTCCGATTTTGGAATTGCTCCCTTCTTCAAACTAGTGATTCAATTGAAGTTACACTATACGATTTTTATTACATTCACATTATAAAACTAGTATACAGCGATATTATTATTTTATTTAAAAAAAAAAAAAAAAAAAAAAAACATTTGTCACAATACTGGTAACATTTATTATACTAGTGAGAATTTTGCAATAGAACTTAAATGTTGGAAGTAAGAATTGAATTTCTATGATTCAAACAGAGAAGTATTATCACACTTCTGCAATAACTACAACATTTTTTCATTCTTTCTGTAAAATTCAGAAACATTTACTTAACTAAGAGTACTTAAAGCATTTTATGGCACTAATGAATCATTTATCTAAAAGTACATTTTTTTTTTTTTTTTTTTTTTTTTTTTTTTTTTTTACTTTTTTTTGTAAATAAAATAAGAACATATTGGATTTGTGAAGATTTTTGAACTACTGTTTTCAATGGAATTACACGTTTTGAGAGACCATGATTTAAATTCTATTTAGAAAATGTCTGTCTACCTTTGTGTGTATCAAACGTTTTGTGAACACCGTATTCCACGAATCAATGAGCGAAATTTAATCTAACTTGGTGTTTTGTCAATTACTTTGACCTAAAACATTTATGGCCGTATTCAACATTAACTTCAACTCCCGGTTCAACGCAAAAACTTGAAAAGCGTCTAAAGGCAGGGTACAGCTTTCCAGCAAAATTTAGCACGCTGTTTCTGCCATCTAGCGTCCAAAATTTCATATAATCTCTTATTGGTTATTTTCACATGAAAAATTTTAAAATAACTATACCGCTAGAGGGCGAAATAACGTGTCAAAATTTGCTGAAAATCTGTACATCGCTTTTATACGCTTTTTCGATTTTCATGTTTAACCGGGAGTTGAAGTTATTAGTGCATAACAGTCTTACTATTTTGACCTAAACTGGTGTTGATTTCATTTTGGGATCAATCTCTCAACAGGTGGCACTTTCATCACATTCTTTCATAGTTTTTAATATGGCAGTGTAGGACAAAATTTCGTATGAATTTACATAATGAGAATTATTTTTAACGGATGATTCTAAAATTAATAAGAATTATTGGTAATAGTAGTAGTAAGCTATAAGTAAAAAGTGTGTGCATGAAGGAGCATTGCTTTCTCCCCGCCCCCAGATGTGTAATAATTTAAAACAAGTTTTTCAATTTTTTAATTGTTAATAATAATAATAATAATAAATAATTTTTTTTTTCTAATGTCGGCTCTGAATGGACTTTCTTTCGTCATTTAGTAGTTTTATTAAAATCATTTGTGTTCTTCATGAAAAAACATTTTGAAAAATGATAATTCATTAAATAGTTTGCAATGCATGGATTTGCGCAAGAGGGAAGTCTGATGGTGGCCACAGCGTACTAGTTTAGAAGATGTCTACATACGAAATGTAAATAAAAAGAAACTGTGCATAGAAAGATTGAAGACGCGTGGCACATATTTGCACTTTCCACCCGTCTGACTTTAGGCCACTTTATTTATTTCAATTCTTTTGTTATTTATTTATTTTCTTTTCTTTCTTTCATTCTTTTTTTTTTTTTTTTTTTTTTAACATCTTATCTTATGGAAAGGTCAAGATATTCGAAAATTTCAAGCCACTCCCTCCCTTTTTTTTAGTTCCCCATCATACTATAGGTATGGGGAACTAGGGTAATCGTGAAAATTTTCGACCTCGGTTTTTTTTCTTTTTTACGCGTTTTCAGGTGTGAGGAATCCGAAAACGACAAAAATTGTATGGTGTCCGATTTTAGGGTATCTGCTAATTTGTTAGTCCGTTGGTGTGTTTGTCCGTTAGTATGTTAGACTGTGTACACGATATCTCAAGAACAAAATGCCGCAAAGATGTCAAATCAGTTTAAAATATTACTTTCGACACTGACAAGAACCATATTTATTTGCAACATTCGAATTAAAAAACTTCGTAAGTTATTAGAAATTTACAATTTTCTTAACATAGAATAGGGCAAAAATTCACTTAAACTTGTATTAAATGAAAAACGTTTGCTGTAAAAATATCAGACCAGTTTTAAAATATCAGTTTTGATGTCAGAATGAACATCAGTTACTATAAACATGCTACTTTACAAATTTCGCAAGTTATTGGATATTTACGAATTTCTTAACATGGCAGAATAGGACAAAATTTCACATAAACGTCAATTTTGAGGGATATTTTAATCGTAAAGATGTCAGACTACTTTAGAAATATTATTTAGGATACTGGCATGAATATTATTGACTATGAATTTCCCAATATAAAAATTTCGTAAGTTATTAGAATTTTACGAATTTCTTATCATAACAGAATAAAATAAAATTTTACACAAACGTCAATCTTGAAAGATATTTTCACCATAAAGATGTCAGTCCATTTTTGAATTATTATTTGGGATACTGACATAAATACCATAGAGTATGAATTTTCCAATTTAAAAAATTCGTAAGTTATTTGGAATTTACGATTTACTTATAATGTCAGAATAAGGCAAAATCGAGCATAAACGTCCATTTTGAGGATCATAAATATATCAAACAAATTCAAAATAACATTTACGATACTTGTATGAACATGATTGAGTACAAGTATTCTAATAGGAAAATTTCGTAAGTTATTCGAAATTTAAGATTTCATCAACATAGCAAAATGGGGCGATATTTCATATAAATATGCATTTTTGGGATTGTTGCATTGGAAATAGTAGCATGAAAATAAACTACGAAATTGATCCCAATAAAATAAATTAATAGGTTAGAATAAGATAAATATATCGAACTGAATGGTGAATAGCCTATTAGGCGAGGATTTCGTTCTGTAACTCTGTCAAGTGTTTGGTCAGATTCATTTCTCTTAACATGAATATTATATGTCCTGTACAAGAAATTTATGAGAACATACATATGATGGGGAACTAAGCAGTGTCCACCTATGCAAACTGTTTTTTTTTTTTTTTTTTTTTTTTGATAGAATGAAAAGAGAAAAACGCCTTACTTATTGTCGAGAGATTCTGATCTCAAAGCTGATAGATGAAATTTACCGGGTTCGAACATATGTTAAACTCTTCAATCGGTCTGTGCGGAATTTTTTCTTGGTTTACCCTTGAACTCCCTTAAATAAGAGCAAGGATCTCTTAGAAGAATACCCCAAGGTGGGCATTCTAATATTGGACTTAAATCCCAACAGAAAACGAAAAGAGAGACACATACTCACAGAAACGGAAGTATCGTGAAAATAAAAGTGATACTAATAAATTAACAAGAAAATTTAAGAAAGCGAAATTCTTTAGATCGTGGAATGTTAGTAGGAGGACAAATGGTTTAATTCGTTGCATGGTATAGCAGCTTTAGTCTAATATCGAACTAAGTGGGCTATTTCCATCAAGAATGTAAGAAAACCCACATAATTACAAGTATGAAAAAAAAGAAAAAGAAGAAGAGAACTGATACCGAAAAAAAAAAAAAAAAAAAAAGATAACAAAAACTTCAGTAAAATACATGGGGCGCGATATGGCTGTTAATAGGTGATGCAATCACTAGACGATACGAGCCTGCAGCTTCAGTCTTTGTTCAGGGTACAGCCTATAACTCCATAAAGCATACTGTTATTTATTTTTTTATATTTTATTTATTTATTTACTTTTGCTACGTTGAACCGAGACATGTCACTCAGTATCTGTAACTGTGAGATGGTGAAGCCCTTTACCATTACTTGGTGCTTCGTTTAACCAAAAAAAAAAAACTTAATACTATATAGTAGCTGCAACTATAAGAAGGTAAAATCTTTTATCATGATTTGATGATTTTTTTTTTTTTTTCAACAAACAGCGCAAAGACAAACTAGAAGGTTTCACGACTGCATAGTAGGAGTTATGGTAGCTCCAAGATTTGGTTCAACATAGTATAGGTCAGTTATTGTAGTACCAACTTTGGTTCAAGGCAGCAAAGAAATTTCAAACAGAGTAAACTTATTTTAATTAAAAAAATAAATAAATAAATACACTAGTATGTTGTGGCCACCACAAGACTTTATGTTATCTTATACATTTTCGCAGTAAAAAATTATTATTAAATTGTTATTGATTAAAATTGTTTCCAAGATGATTGCAGACGATTTGCCGAAAGAAAGTCAATTTTATGCCGACACCAAAAGAAATGTATTTTATTTTCTAAGTTTACTTTTCGTTAAAAATTAGAAAAAGAAAAAAAAGAAAGAAAGAAAGAAACAACAACTTTGTCTTAAACTGTCACAGATCTATTTTTCAATCATTCGTTTTAATGGTATTGACGAGTTCTTTTGAAGGACACTCATATTAAAAATTCACACTACTCGAGGGGGTATTTTTTCTACAGGGGGAGGAGCGATGCTTCTACATCCACACAATATTTTCATAGTTTACTATTACTATTATTAATAATACATGCTAATTTTACAATCATTCATTAAAATAACTCTCATTATAAAAATTTATATGAAATTTTATCTCCCATTGCCCTATTAAGAATCATGAAAAATTGACTGACAGCGCTATTTTTCGAGTGATTAATTCCAAAATATAATTAGCACCACTTTAGGTCAAGGTCTAACTAAACACGACGTTTGGTTAAATTTCGTTCGTAGGTTCGTAAGATACAGCGTCCAAAAATTTTATGATATACACACACTAACACACACACGCGAGCACAAAAAAGGCAGACAGTCAGACATTTTCTAAGAATGGTCAAATCGTGTTCAGGATTTCTCAAAGCGTGTAAATGCATCGAAAATTTGAGGTTGGATAATTTCATGAATCTAATACTTTCTTCTTATATATAGAAGAAAGTAAAAACTTTTCAATTCTAATAATATTTATGTATAGTTTCTACATGATGAAAAAGTTTAAGATTTGTTCTCAAGGATCTCGAGTAAGGAATGAGGAACCTTACAGCATAAAATAAACATAGAAATTGCATAATAAATATAGAAATTATATATTTCGATATCTACTAATTGTTAATTATTGAAAAAAAAAATATTTTAATGAAAGAACACAAGACATGAACTATCAGAAAATATCCACACCGTTAACTCATATTTACAAGCACTATTATGAATATACTCTTATAAAGAACCCTGTCAACAGTATGCTCATACAAAGGAAAGCAGGTGACTATCGAATACAATTTCTATTTGTACACACATTGTTAAAAAAAATTCAACTTTGCTGGCAGAAAGTCTGTAATTAAAGAAAAATACGTTTTGTCAACGTAATTTTTCCGTAATTTACGACCTTTCTCTTAAATTACAGAGAATTTCTGGCAGAAATGTTGCATATTTTTAACACTATATAAGAAAAGGGACTTTTTAGATAATTGTGGATTCAACTATAGCAAACTTTCAAATGTTGTTAACGCGCTTTGATGATTTTATGTTACAAAAAATAAAGTTTAAAATTTTTAGTTAAGAAAAGAAAATCGCTATTTTCACGTAATATAAATGAAGCGGGTAATATGAAATAGTTATGAAGGAAAATGTGGAATACCTATTTCCTTATAATGGATAATATGAAATAAGGCAGTATTTTTACAGAAAATCATGAATAATTGCAATATAAACATTTTGCTTTGAAATTATTATTGGAAATAAACAGTATTGAAAACATTATCAATATTCATATTTTACAAAATTCGCGAATAATATAGAATAGTTGGTATTCCATATTACCCGAATCACTATATTGGAGAATAAATCAACTACAACCATCTGTTTGTTGAAATAAGTTCATGGGAATCAGTCGGCTAACTCAATTCCCCTACAGGAAAGGACACTAGGTTTTCATTCATTTTACAGCTTACAGAATACGTAATACTTACCTCCAAAAATGTCTCAATCATGATAAAACAAGGAAGTTGTATGACACAAAAACTACTATTCACACTGACACAAGGTGAACTACTGTTTATATTTGAATTATAGTGAAGACGTTTGACGTATTTCTGATAGGTTGCGGCACTGAGAAGTTGAGATGTAACAGTATTCCATTTTAACTGACTATTTCACTTTCTCCACCGTTCCTCTAACAGTTCCATTTCAATACTGTGTAAGAATATAAGTATTAAAAATAGGGTACTATTTAAAACAATATCATCATTTTAGATAAAAACAAAATGTTAAAAAATTAAATTTACAAGAGGAAAAAAAATTAAAACAGGTTTTATTTAAACAATAAATTATCAAGTAGAATAAGATTATGTAATAAGTTTGTAGTAAGATTAATTTTTGTTTAGGAGAGAATTTAGATTTTTCTACACTTAAACATCAATAATTTTGCGAATTTTATTTTTTAGGTTGATTTCTTTTGAAATCAGCCTATTGTAACCACTTAGTTTATCTATCTATCAATCTCTATATATAAAATAAAATAAATTCTCATCGCAATAACTTCCGAAATAATGTAACAGATCGAACCAAAGTTAGCCGTGAACTTATCTTAGAAATATCTTGGACGATTTATTGACCAAATTGCTCCACCATTTTGTTTGTAAGTGGCAGCCACTTGAATATTTCAAATCTCTGCATTTTAAAAAGAGTATTTAAGACAGGATTTTCTTAAATTTTAATGTATACATAGACCACACAAGGCTCAAGCCCAGTTTATTAACTTGGATCCGCCATTTTGTTTCAAAATGTGGACACATTAAATTAAGCGGCCACTTGAAATTAGGCTGCCGCTTGAAAATTCGTCATCAGGATAACTTCTGAAATACTGCATTAATTCGAACCAAAGTTGGATAGAGGACTTATTATGCAAATATCTTGGATGAATTCATTGGGTGACTTGCTCTGCCAAGTGTCAGCCACTTAAAATAAGGCTGCCACTTGAAAACGTATCATCACGATAATGTTTCATCACGACTTTGAAATATTCAAATAATTCAAGCCAAAGTTAGACAATGGACTTTGTAAATATCTTGAATAAGTTTGTTAACCAGGTTGCTACGTCATTTTGTTTCCAAGTAGCGGCCACTTGAAAATTTGTCACCACGATAATTTCTGAAATACTGAATTAATTCCAGACAAATATAGGCAGTTCACTTATCTATGGAATATCTTGAATCAGTTGGCTGGAAAACTTTCTCCCTCATTTTGTTTCCAAATGGCGGTCGAAATCTGGCTGCCACTTGACAATTCATTATCACAAAATTTTGAAATACTGAATTAAGTTGAAACAAATTTGGACAGTGGAATTATCTTAGAAATATATCGGATTAGTTCACTGGGCAACTTGTTCCGTGACTTTGTTTAAAATTTGCCGCTTGAAAATTTGTCTTCAAGATAACTTTTGAAATATTCAATTAATTCAAACCAAAATTGAACAGTAGAATCACCTTCGAATTACATCTAATATGCTCGTTAGCCAACTTGATCCGTCATCTTGTTTCCAAGTGATGGCCACATGAATTTTTAAAACTCACTCAAAAAAGATATATATATGAATATATTTGCTTAAATCTCCAAATGGTTCCTACCCTACATCAATATTTCCATCAAGTCCATTAATAAATTTTATCCGCCATCTTGTTTCAAAATGGCCACTTGATTTAAAAAAAATCTGGAGTGACTCCACTCGACTTTCCGAACATTGAGTAACTAACAGTTTTGTAGATAAAATAAAGAAAGAGGAATTGCTAAACAAACAAAAGAGAGAAAACCATAATAGAGTGTTTTTTTCTCCATATATCACACGAGGTTTTATTTAACGCTACTGAACTTTGAGCCCTTAGATCATAATGATAAAGAATTTTTCGTTTTGTCCCTGTAAAAATCTATAGATGCTAGATTCACCAAAATGCTTATAGTTAGTGCAACAGTGATTTATAATATTCATACAAATTTTCAGCTCAATTGAATAAGGCGTTTAGATGCTATCGCACTTTTAAAAATTTGGTCTCATAGGCCATAATGATAAAGAATTTTTCTTTGTGTCCCTGTAAAAAAACTATAAGTGCTAGATTCACCAAAATCTATACAGATTGAGTATTTGTGACCTATAATATGTGTATAAATTTTTTGCTCAATTGAATAAGGCGTTTAGATGCTATCGCACTTTTAAGATTTTGCTCCCATAGGCCATAATGATAAAGAATTTTTCTTTGTGTCCCTGTAAAAAAAACTATAAGTGCTAGATTCACCATAATCTATAGGGTTCGTACTATGGTGACTTACAATATGCGTACCAACTTTCAGGTTAATCGAACAAAGCCTTTAGACGCTAGCGTGTTCACAGACATACACACATACACACATACACACATACACACACACATACATACATCATCGTAAAAATAGTGAAAACGGACTCAGGGGACCTCAAAACGTATAGAAACATCAAAATCTCGAATTCGGATTTTTGACATGATTACAATACTTTCCTCACTATAGTGTTCGGAAAGTAAAAAAATAATCTACCCTTCTGAATGAGATGAAAGGATTTAATTATATCAAAGAAATTTATATTAAAGAAATTTAATGCGACTTTCAAATAAATCGAAAAAGCTCACGCTAGAAGTAATATACGGAAATCAGAAAGTTAATAATTTAAATACTTAATAAATTAAAAATATTTAATAGCGCAAGTACAAATTCCAAAATATTTTTATTTTACTTTCTCATTTATGTTTTCAAAAAGAGTATTTTTGCTTCCATAGGACCAAAAATTTCTTACGTGGTTGTTGCGATTGTGTAGGATAAGACCGATTGACTACTCTAAAGTCCTAGGCCTATAGATGGAAAGACCTCCGTGGGGATCTTTCTAAACATTTCTTACATATCTCATAGCATTCATTCAATGCGATTTTTACAAAAATTCAATTTCTTACATTTTAAATAAAATGACCTTTTTTCACACAATTAAAAGTTTCACGGAAATAAAACCTAAAAATATTTCCGAAAATATTGAATATATTTTATGTATAATTTCACGGGGTATCAGCAGCCACAACCGTGTCTCATCTGTATAACTTAATAAAGAACATAATATTTACTTATTCTCTATTCTCTCTATATATCACTTTAACTGATTTACTGAAAAACGGGCGATTTAAAAGCCCAGAAAAATTAAAAATTATATCATTCAAAAAGTATTGATCGTTGCACTATGCAATTTCCACAGAAATGCTTCGAAAGACATGGGGATTTAAATAACAAAAGATTTATTAAAAAATTAATTTAATTTTTCTTCCTCAGGTGGCGCTTTAATTGTAAAATTAGTTTTTTACAGGACTCAGTATATCCAGCAAGGAAACTAGGATTATTAATGTTCAATTTGGGGGCCGGTATTTATGAGAATTGATGCCAGACGTTGCGAATTTGCATTTATCTTAAAAATGCTTTATTTCTTAACAATATCATGATTTTCTTTTTAGAACGATTAACAGCAATAATAAGCAATAAATGTTTAATTGAAATATTCTCTAACATCTGAAATAAATGCAACACAAAAGTCAAATTAATGAGTATTCGAAATATGGCGTCATTTGAGATGTCGGATCTGTTTAAAATGTGACAGGATACTGTGAGTACAGTGCCTCCTTTTGGTGAAAAATGCAACTAATATTTTCTCTTATATAATATATAAATCCCACGCTTTTTCGAGCATTTCAGTGAAAACCGCATACTGCTACGGTCAATAAATTTTGAATAATATACTTTTATTATTTTTTTCTGTGACTTTTGGAACACCAGGTAGATTTCTGATGCTCTTTTCAACACCCTATTCAGTATTTTGTTTTTTAACCCAAACGAATATGTCAATAATAAAATACGCAACTCCAGTAGTTATTACAAATAATTGAATCGAAATTTTTGCGTAGCAATGAAAATTATGAATTAACACACTAATAAAAACGTTAAAACTGAAACTTTTAACTAATTAATCGATTATTTTTGGAATCTATATTATATTCATATATAAACTACATACTGTGGCCACCACAAGACTCTCTTTTATATTTTCCTATATAAATTAACAAAGTACAAATTATAACAGGAGACTTGGTGTTTGAATATTAAAACCAGAATAAACTACTACGTCAGAAACGACAAAGAAAAATATTTGAGATGCATACAGCTGTTTTGGTAGCCTTAAACGTACCGTCTGCACTGAAGACGGTACGTTTAAGGCTACCGAAACAGCTGTATGCATCTCAAATATTTTTCTTTGTCGTTTCTGACGTAGTAGTTTATTCTGGTTTTAAAGTACAAATTATATATTAAAATCATTTACCGAGATTAATAGACATTTTTCATAAATAAGCCTAACACTAATATCCATAGAAGGTCAGTTTTGTACAAGGGATTTATTTATATATTTATTTGTAAAAAAAAAAAAAATATATATATATACATATGATAATTTTCTTCCAAATTATCACATTTATATGGTTCAATAATTTATTTTGAAGGTACTTACAAGTTCTTTTATCAAATACCTGTATTGTATATTGAGCCCCCCCCCCTCCTTTCCTGGAGAGGTAATTTCTCGTAAGAGGAAGCAATGGTCCTACTGGGACGTTTATAAAAATAAAAATTTATTTAAGAAAAAATTATGATTTTTTTTTTTTTTTTTTTTTTTTTTTATAATTACTATCGTAAATTGTTTTTTTTTCCCTCACATGAAAAAATTAAAAATAATTCTCATAATTTACATTTATAAGAAAATTTCTTCTTATACAACTATACGAAAAAATTTGTGAGAATTGGATAACAACACCATTTTTTGAGCGATTAATCCCCAAGTATAATCAGCATCAGTCTAGGATAAAGTTTAACTAAATACTATGTTTAGTTAAATTTTATACATTGGTTCGTGAGACGCAGCGTACACAGAATTTGTGACACACAAACACACACACAAATAGATAGGTATTCCCTAAAAAAAAGGTCAAATCATGTTCAGGATTCTCAAAATGTGTAAATCCTTTAAACATGAGAGTCGAAATTTTTCATTAATCTAATACTTTTTTCTTATGTATATGGAATAAAGTAAAAATACGTGAAAATTTTTTTATAGTAAACATTATACAATTGTTTGATATTATTTTTACTAAAAGTTATGTTAAGTAATAATACACTGTTAAAAATGATTTCTTAAAAATGTGCAAAATTGTCTCAAAATAGCTCCGAAACAATATGTACTTAAATTTGAAAACCCATGTACTCATTTTTTGAGTATATTGGCATGCTCAAAAGTAGGGATATTGGGATTCTTATTGGACAAACTCATTTTTGAGCATGTCAATATACTCAAAAATGAGTACGTGGGTTTTTAAATTTAAGTATATATTGTTTCGGAGCTATTTTGAGACAATTTAGCTCATTTTTAAGAAACCATTTTTAACAGTGCAGTAATACACAAGAAGAAAGAAAATATTTCAGGACATTTAATTCTGGGGCTTTATTAACATTTATAAATACATTTTTTGACGTTATTTTTATAAATAGTTGTATTGAGTAATAATAGTAATACACAAGAATAAAGAAAATATTTTAGAACATTTAATTCTGGGCCTTGTTAACATTTATAAATATATTTTATAACAATAGATAAAACAGCTTTTGATATTAGATATTCAGGGATTAAAGACTAGAAAAACATACAATATTCATATATTTTAAGGAAAATAACATATTTATAACAGAAATATTTTCGTAAAAGTATTTTCTCGTATCCTGATGAACATTAAAATTTTTTAACGTTATAAAATATTGAACACATAAAAAAAAAAAATCTTTTTCAAGTTATATATTATAATTAAAAATATTATAATTTTTCATACGTATTTTAAATAAAGAAATCTTTCTTATACTGAGATTAATTTTCTGTTTCACTTAAAAAATATGAATTGATAAATAAAAAGAAAAAGTAAAACCTATATACTATGGTGAACGAAAAATCTTCCTCCATAAAACTATATACACCAACGCTAACTATTATTAACATGTATAAAATTTAATAATCGTAGATGCTCACAATAAAGATTTTAAAGAAGTTTGATACAATTTTAACCAGGGGATTATGAGATATAGTCATTTGAAAAATTGCGGAAAGTTAATAAAAGCAGACATACACTGTAAAAGAAAATCCCTTAAGATTACGGGGAAAGCCCGGCAGCAGAGAATCCAGACAAAGCCCGTAAAAATATTGGTTTTACGGGAAAAATATTTTTTACAGGCATGTAACGTAATTTAAGGTTATTATATACTTAATTTACTGTCTAAGCGTTTCTTTTTATGGGCTTTGTCTGGAATCTCTGCTGCCGGGCTTTTACCGTAATCTTACGGGATTTTTTTTTTTTTTTTTTTTTTTTTTTTTTATACAGTGTACCTTGATCCGATATACACACAGATTGTATATGTTACTTTTTCATAATATCAATCCAATCTCACATACCAAGTCTGATGCATTTATATATTATAGAATCTGAGACATATCATTCCTTAAATTGAGAATATTGCAGCACAACAGCGTCATCTGTTGCCTGATATACATCCAAATTGATTCAGCATAATGTTTCATAATATCTATCCCAAATACCAAGTTTCCCGTATTTATTTATCAAAGAATCTCATGCATTGTGTTTCTGAAAAAAGAGTTAAATTATTGCATAGCAGCACCACTTGTTGGCCTATATTCATCCACATTCAATCGGCATAGTTTTTCATCATGGCTCTCAAACACATTAAATTTTATGCACGTATTAAAAGAAGCTGATGTAGCATCCATTTAAGCTCCCATAAATGGGAGAAACTGCAGTATAGTAGTGCCACCTATAAGACGATATTATCTTAAAAGTTATTCAGCATTAATTTAAAGCAATGTGTAACTAAATAACAAATTTTGTTATATTCCGTGTGTATATTCGGGATGTACAGCGTTGACAAGATTTGATGAAACACACATACAGACAATTCAAAAGATATTCTGGACAACTTCCAATGCATAGATACATCGAAAACCAAAATTTTAAAATTTTAACAAATTAAATATATTTTTTTACTTTCTCTTACCCATAAGGTAGAGAAAATATTGTTTTTGGGTCAAATTTTCGAACGCGTGATTTTGTTATATTTACACGTTTTGAGGTCCCCTGAATACGAAAATCATATTTTTAGAGAATGACTTGTGTGTATGTCTGTGTGTCTGTGTGTCTGCCTGTTATCAGCATATCTCAAAAACAAATTATGGCAGAAAGTTCCAACTTGGTATTCTAAATGTGTATCATATAGGGATGCTACAGTAAACTTTTCGTTAAGATCAAGCAAATGGTTCGTGTACAGGGACAATCAAGAGAATTCTAATACATTACGTCTATGGGGGAAATTGCAGGAAAGTAGAGTTTAACGTCTATAGACTGCACTAAACCAAATGAAACGAATATATATTTTTTGTAATAGAGATAGTTAACTGGGGAAAAAAAATTGTCCGTAGGAGCCTTGCCTTCCCCCCCCTCTCCCCCTGGGGGGGAAGACACCCTCGAGGGGAGTAAATTTTCATGATGGGTATCTTTCAAAAGAGCTCGCCAATACCTTTAAAAGGAATGGTTGAACCATCGATCTGCGATAATTTAAAACAAAGTTATCGATTTTTTTTACTTTTAACGAAAAAAAAACTTAGGAAAAAAATCGTACATTTTTTTTTTTTTTTTTTTTTTAAATATATATATATATTGAGAATAAAATGGACTTCTTTTGGATATTTGGTGTTATATTACTTCTCTAATATCGAAGTCGTCTGCCTTATCATAAAAGATAATTTTAAATAATAATTTAAATAATAATTTTAAATAATAATAAGTTTTAAATAATAATTTTTAATAATAATTTTTAAATAATAATTTTAATAAATTATTTTTTAAAAAGAGAATTATTTTTTACTAACCGAATTAAATTCTATATAAATGTAGGTGCATTAATGACACGGGTGGTTAAGGGGGGCGGTAGCCCCCTCACACAGAACTAATTATCATATAAAACTCTTCAGAACCCTAATATGAATTGTTTAACATTGTTTACATAACAGTACTCGTTATCTTACCTATTAATCTGCAACCTGTATTTATAGTATTAAATTTCAGGGTAAGAGAAATTCGTGTGAGTGACACACCAGATTATTTTATTATGTACACAGAACAAAGTAAAAAATAAAGTCAAAATGTAACAAAGAATAAAATTTATAATTTTCTTCTTTGACTAAGTTATTTTATACTCATAAATATTCATCAAAACTAGAGATGTAAAATATTTTTCCTCTTCTACTTCATGGAGTAGAACATAATCTATTGAATTTTAAATAATTACACCGCTGCATAACACGACTTGATCATAAAATATTACAGTTCATTCAGAAAAGCAATAAACACACAGTAAGTGTTTACAATATTTACAAAAATGTATTTTAAAACTTGTCATATATTTTAGTATTCATGTAATAATAATAATAATAATAATAATAATAATAACAATTATAGAATGAAAGCAATTTCGGAAAGTTTCGTAAAATATCTTTCCTAATTTAACAACTAGCACATAAAAATCGGAGAGAGGGAGTTTTATATGCATTTAAAACTAGCTTCTTTCGCAGTGTAATTATTCTTTTCTTATGTATTTTGAGTTTTTGTGCCTGGTACATTATAAAGTGTGAAATTTAAGTTTCGATTTCTAAATCTTAAAATATTAAGTTTTGCTAATTTTCAGTCATTTTATGTATTAAAAATTTTGATATTCTTTTGTTAAACATGTAAAGCTATCGTATACTAAAATGTTGGAACATTTTTGCCTCAAAAAGTTGCTTTTATTTTAAGTAATTATTTTATATAACTAATCAAATAACGAAGTTGACGCATAAACTCGTAAATTGTTTAAGAAAAAAAAAAAAAAAAAAAAAAGTCTGGAGTGACTCCATTCCACTTTCTGAACAATAAGTTATAAATGGTTGTGTAAATTAATTAAACTAAGACAAGTAGTTAAATAAGCAAAAGTGAAATAAGAAACTATAAGGGATAGATTCACCAAAATCAATAGTGTTCGTGCAATGGTGATTCATAACACGTGTATAAATTTTCTATTCAATCGAATAAGGCGTTTAGACGCTATCGCACTTTAAAATATTTGGGCCCATAGACCACATCGATAATTTTTCTTTGTGTTCCTGTAAAAAAAACTATAAGTGCTAGATTCACCAAAATCTATACACTTTGTGCGATGGTGTATTATAATATGTGTATATATTTTCAGCTTAGATGAATGAAGCATTTAGACGCTGCAGCACAATGAAAAATTTGGCCCCCATATGCCATTATGATAAAGTTCTTTGAATCCCTTTAAAAAAACTATAAATGATAGATTCACCGAAATCAATAAGGTTCGTGCTATGGTGACATGTAACATACGTACCGAATTTCAGCTTATTTGAACAAAGCATTCAGGCGCTATCGTGTTCACTCACATACATACATACATACACACGTATTGCATTTTATGGTGTGTATTCAAAGTTTTGTACTTATTATGCATACATCATCGTAAAAATAGCAAAAATGAACTCAGGGTGCCTCAAAACGTATAAAAACACCAAAATGTCAAAGTCGGATTTTTAACATAATTACAATATATTTTTGTTTTATTAGTTATAAATTTTTAATGCAAAGAAGTTTTTTAATACAAAGAACAAATTAAACAACAAACAAATAAAATTACAATATCATTTACCAAGAAGATCCTTGCAAAACCTTTCCAGGTAAATCTAAAAAATATGTAAATATGAATATAAATAAAACCAAACAGAATAAATGAGAAAATGCAAGCAATAAAGTAAACACAAAAAATATAAAGTAACATAAACATATGTCATAAAAATTAAACATGTGGCTAACAACGCACAGATCGCAACAAAAAATAATTTAGGGGCTTAATTTAATACAGATTAAATCAATACTTAATAAAAACTAAAAAGTTTATTTACTATAATAGATGGCGAAAATATGCATCTGCATCTTCCACAAACAATAAGAATTTTCGCAGTTTTTCTTTAAATGAGTTTAATCTCAATTCACATAGAATATATAGCATACTTCCCCATATACTTCCCTTACATATGTATGTTCGGAAAGTAAAAATGAGGTATTTGATATATTTTAATACAGTTTGCGAAATAATTATTCTCACGAAGAGTGATTTTTTTAGTAAAAAAATTAATATTTGAAATTTTGGTTTACAGAATACGCTAGATGTAAACATAGGATGAAATCACATGAATTCTGATCTAAATCACATGAATTCTGAAACTAAAGGAAATCATAGGAACTATAGGTATATGAGAACCTTATGAAGAAGAGGATGTATGGTTACAACTCATTTCTGTTAGCGAATACATCGAAGTTCTGTAATGTTGGGTTTGAAAACATTTCTCTACATTAAAATAAAAGCAGTTTTCTAAGGAAGCCTATAATTTATTTGCATGCAGCATTCCTTTACAGAAATTTACAATATATATATATATAATATATATATTTAAGAAGAGGACTTTTTATGTTAATGTATTTTTTATCTTAACTTCTATGTCTTATTATGTTTATTTTAATGCGGTTTTGTGCAAATCGCATTAAAATAGACTGATACCGATACACATCAAGGAGTTTCAAAATACACTTAGAAATTTGGTGTACCCTCAGTAGAAATAAGTTTATAATTGTAAAACTCATCTCTCTCTATATATATATAATAATACTTCCACTCACTCAATAACAGATTCATCAACTCACATCAAAATCTATTAGAGCCACTGATTTGAAAATGGGTCAGGTATAGAACATATTTATACTAATATATAAAAAGAACTATTTTGCGTTGAGGGTAATCTCTGGAAATGCTGAACTGATCAAAAAAAAAAAAAAAAAAAAAAAAAAATCATTAATCAAAAGGACTATCCCAGACTGCTATAAATTTTGATAAAATTCTTTTTTTAATCTGTCCATACTGATATATAAAGTGGAAACTTTGTTTATATGTAAAGGGCAATCTCTAGAACTACTAAACCAATTTAAAAAAAAAAAAATCCATAATCAAAAGCTAAACTATCCCTGAGTGCTATAGTCTATAATTAATTTTGATAAAATAATTTTTTTAATTCGTTTTCAATATTTTAATTAAAATCCCTATAAAAACCATAAAAAAGGGATGAAATATTGGAAAGATTGCTGTTTCGTGGCTTCGATGTAAAGCGTCGGGCTCCGAATCCAGAGATTGTGATTTGTTAAAATCTAAATTGTTTATTTTTCATTATTTGTATTATGTTTCTGTTATCTATGTCTATATCCTTACATATAAAGATCCTTATATATAAAGATGTCTATATCCTTATATATAAAGAAGAAAGGTTTGTTCGTATGTAGAGAGTAATCTCTGGAACTACTGAACCGATTTAAAAACTTTTTTCACTAATAAAAAGCCCTTCATTTAAAATCCTTTCTGACTAACCAAAAGCTATACTATACCTGAGAACTATAGGCTATGATTAAATTCATAAAATAATTTATTTAGTTCACAATTTCAATATTTTAATTAATTTCAATATTTGAATTAAAACCAACGAGATATATAAATTATAGTGCTGATTCAATGGATGAAGGATTAACTTTCCGTGGTTCAAGATGAATCACGTGATATGCTCGAATAGGTTGCTGTGTTTGGCCCTTTATCGCTATTTTGGCATTTAAAATATCAGTTCGATAAATTATCATTATTATTAGGTAACATGACAGTCCTATGACCGAAATAAATTGCTTTTAAAATAATTTTACACATATTTCACATTTTAATAAATAATAAAATACCTTTCTTTTCATCGTTTCTCAACAAACTTTAAAAGTGTTTATAAAACAAAATTTAAACTTTTAAAGAGCTAAATTTAACAACAAATAATAATTTTTCAACTATTTTTAAGCATTTTATCGGTTAAAGTTCAACTACACGAAATAAAAAAGAAGTAAAATCAAAATCAAAATGGTTTAGAACAAAAGAATATTAAACTACGTAAAGTAAACAAAAACATTGAAACCGTTGCCATAGAAATGTACTGAAAATGAGCTGTTACCAAGGATACCACCGAATACGCATGTGCAAGGAAAGCATGTCACATGACTCATCTTGGACCTTCTCAAGGGTTACCATTTATCACTCTACTTTATATATCTCGTTGATTAAAACCCTCATAAAAGCCATGGAATAATGAAACATTAAAATTCAAACTGTTGCCAATAAAAAATAAATTTTTACACGTTCAATATTTTATTATTATTGATATTATTATTATTTTTATCATTAAAATAAATATTTTCACACGCAAATAATATGATTGATGCAAAACTTTGTCAAAAATTAAACTTACAGAAAAAAATTGACATCATTATACCTTTAAAAAAGTTTATTTTCTAATGATATATATCATTAAAATATATTTGTTCATTTTCTAAATATTATCATGAATCGTATTTGTTAATTAATCTATATAAATAAAGAGAATTGTTTGCGTGTTTGTACTCTGGAGCTCAGACTACAATGCCTGGCATAAAGTTATCTTGGAAGTTGCAGGGGTGCATCTCATCCAGACTTTTTTGAATTTGAATTACATTGAAGTGACTTTACTCCATGCAGAGGAAATCTAGGTTTGATGCAGCAATGGCGGAAATCATACTGCCATAGGAATCAGTTACCCGAAGCGTGGATCACAACGATTCTAATGGATTTATATATAAAGTTATATAAAAAATAGTAATTCACTTTTTTTTCTTTTAAATATTCTTTAAGTACAGCGACCAGCGAAGTTTGTGAAGCCTGCTAGTACAGTCGGTAACAAAAGTGTCCGAACACTAGCAAAAATTCCTATGTAAAAAAAGTACACTTTATACGGTTCTGTTAAATAAATCCTTATCGAATCATGTTCTTAGACTGACTAAGAAGAGTATTCGACAAGGATTCATTTAACAAAACCGTATGAAGTGGACTTTTCTTACATAGAAATTTCTGCTAGTGTTCGGACACTTTTGTTACCGACTGTATAAGTGCGAGTTAAGACGAGGTTTTTTGAAATTCAGGTTCTCTGCCTCCAAAGGGGGTAGATAAGAGTTTCAATTTCGGTTACCTAACTCTGCCTCCAATAAAGACTAATATCATGACTCGACAAATATTTACTTAACAAAACAGTATTAGGTGCCGAATTATTGCTAATGCTTCAATAATTTTGCTGCCGATTGTATTCTGAGGGAATTTTTGAACTTAATTTTATTCTATAAAAAAATATTTATTTTTCTAATTATTAAAATATATCTGATTCTGATAACTAATTCTATCAGTAGAGTAGTTTTATTTAAACTATGTAACATATGAAAAAGTTTTTGATTTTTTAAAGTACTAGGGTGCTCCCCCCCCCCCCTTGAGGCTCTCTCCTCTTAATCTCGAAATTGCCTTTTTTTAATTAGTGGTATTAAGAGTAAATAATACAATACATGAGCAGAAAAAATATTACAGAAATCTCCATATTTGTTATCATATTGAAATACAAACTATAAATAAAATATCGTCTGTTTAAATTAAATAGTATTTCAATAATCTATTTTAATATTCGATAAATTACAATTAGAAACAATTTACCACCGTTTTTGATGAAAACATACGCTAGTAAACTGATACATCACTTTTTATTGGCCCATAAAGAAAAATAAATAAATCAACAAACAAACAAACAACGGAATAAAGTCATTATTTCAGCTTCTATCTACAAGACACATGGTTTAAACTCATCGATGCAGCAGCTTGCATTCTTCAGTTTAGTTCTGCAAATTAATAAATCGTACTTAAAAAATAAAACATAAAAAAATAAATACAGTTTTGAATGTACGATCAGAAAAGTTCACGGTCCAGTTCTAAGTATTACTGTATACGTTATAAAATTTACAAATTGATACTTTTGAAGTTTTTCTAGTTTATCAAATGTTGAAATTGAAAAAATTCTGCTAAAGCTATATTTTGGAGGAAACTTTTTGAAACGCTGGCACACATAATTTAGTTAAGTAATATCATGGAATGAAGTCAGAAAATGTTTTTGAAATTACTAGGGAAGTAATTGTATATATATATAAGAAATTTAAGACGAGTTATGCCAAAATTTCAAAGTTTAGTAAAAAGAATCACACACACACACACACACACACACACACACACACAAAAGGGGGGGGGGGAATCGAATGCACTTTCAGAGGGAGAAATATCAAGGCTTTTATGAACACAATAACAAAGAATGGATTGCAAAAATACTAACATAAACAGGACCGTTCAAAAAAGTACTTCGAAATAAGCGCTTACAGAAAGGTTGGTTGGTTGGTTGGTTGATTTTTAGTGGCGCAAGATCCAGAATTGAATATACTGCGCCAAACTTTACTGTCTGGTTGGGGGATCCCATCCAGAGTCTAAAAAAATAAGAATAGTGAAATATGTATATAATAATAGAGATATATGATAAAAAATAGAGTAAACAGTGTATAAAATAAAACAAGATGTAAAAAGTTACAAACAGTGTATATAATAAAACGAGATGTAGAAAATGACAGTGTAAATGATAAAATCAGAAATGAAGAATGATACAGTAAATAATAAAATCATATACAGTAGTAAAAACCTGCCTCTTTTGAAAAGTTGGTCAGATGATAATGATGATTAATACCCAAAAGATTAGTCAAATTTGGTGATGATAAATTAAAATAGTGTCTGTAGAGATGACGAAGACAAGAGCAAGCGGTGAGTATATGGCTAAAATTTAGTAAGCTTTTTACAGAAAGGAAAAAGAAAAAAAAATGTCTTTTAAAAAAATTTTTAATAGCAAAAATGCGTACTAAAAAAATTAGAAGAAAAAAAAACTATCAAAGAAAGTAAAGGTTACATTGTGAATCATTGTGTCCACATCGAATCTGTTAGTGTTTTTTAACTGGGTTTTTCTACAGAGGTTGCATGAAAATTTTAAAATAAGGAATAATCCACAGCGTTTTGGTACAGAAACAACGCTATTTAAAGTCATTGTTTTAGGCGAAAAAAAAACAATGATTAAGAAATTTTTTTGCAAATTGGCAAATAGAACATCCTTATTAAAGCGAAGTCTAATTGATAACATCGTTAATTAAGGTGATGGAAAATTTAGGCCAAGAGAAACATGTTTCTTGGATTATGGTATAAGTCATGACGATCAGGACCTTCACGTTAGGTATGGGATGAGGCTACTTACACGCACAAAATGAACAGCGGTGGCAGCAAATTTTTTGGAAAAAAGTTTTTTTTTTTTTTTCCTCTCACAAAAAATTTAATTTTCATTTTAAATTCTTATTTCTGAAATGTTCAGCACACTTCTCGTGTAAACATCAATATTTTACGCATTGACAAACGGGTTTTTAAATCTCTGTGTATAATAAAAGAGGACATATGTGTGTGTGTATGTATGCTCATCGCTTTACAGACAAACGGCTGATCGCAGAGCTAGAGAATTTTGTATGGAGTTCCATATTGACCTCTTCTGATGCACCTAGAAACCAGATTTTCGATTTTTTAAATAGTTTTTTTAATCTATTAAAATCGATAAATTTCTGATACAATTGATTCTGGAGATAGACAAGTAAAAGTGAAGAGATTACACATGGCTCGTTAGCACAGCTCGTTAGAACGTCATGTTAATAACTAAAACGCAATGGTCGTTTGTTTGGTCCTCCAAAAGTGCATGTCTTACTTTTTGCGGATAATTAATAGAAAAAAGGCCAATTTATAAAGATGCACCTGAAAAATCTATTATCGAATTTTTGATTAAGTTTCTTTCTTTCTATTTTTCTTTTCTTTTTCTTTTTCTTTCCTTTTTTTTTTTTTTTTTTTTTTACAAATTGAAATTTTTTCAGCTGAGAAGATTGTTTAGTGATGCCATCTGTTATCATACGGTGAAGATGATAATCTGCCCGAAAATGTTGTTCTTGAATACATATCGTCTAGCTAGCACCTAAATTGAAATGTCCGTTTAAGGCGCAAATAATGTGTTTCTGCTTTTATTTATAAAGAGATATAAAATATAGTTTAATGCTTTTTGAAAAATTCCTTTAAATATAATGATTAGCGAATCAGCCAAAGCCTGCAAGTTCTAAATAATAAGCATATAAAGTTACAAAGATAATATACTTTTTGACTGGTAAATCAATAAAGATTAAAATGTTTCTTTCGAAAGTATATTTTTATAAGTCAGCTTAAATCCTACTTACTTGAGATGACGTGCATAGAAATACTGATTTGACTTTAATCGTCAGAGAGTTACTTTTTTCCAGAATTGAAAACTACAGAGATAAAATAAAAAAACAGATATTTCTTCTATAATAGTTCAATTTTAAAAGAAATATAAATTTTCAAATGGTATTTATTAAATCGTTTCTTGGTGATAATAGCGCAAATATAAAAATGAATAATAGCTTATACTGTAAAAAAATAATTTTGGCAGTTAAATGCTTGAAAATTAAACTTTCCAAATTGCATTTTGAAAACTGATGCTTTAGAAAAGTGACTTATCTAAATTACTTGATGTTAAGTGCAAAATAAACAATTAGAATGTGAAACGTTAGTATTCAGAAAATGATATATTTTAAATAGGATTTCATGAAGGCAAAGGTCTGTAGTTTTACATGTTAAAAGTACGGGTATTAATTTCAGCAGGTATACGGGTATTAATTTCAGCACAATTTAAGTTTTTTCAAAAATGTGTTTTTCTCAAGACTGCATAAGTTTGAAAATAGGTTGAAGTCTTTTTATATGTGGTGCTTCTTATTCAATTTCATTTAAATTTACGATTTCTCCAATAAAACAAATTTCCTTATATTTCAGTTCTCCCTTCTTGATTAAAACATAACCATTTACGGTGACAGTATCGCCCAGTGGTCGAATCTCGACCACTTTCTTGCAAAGCAAAGCCTTTTCGTAAACGGAATTAAATTGTAACACATCTGCGCCAATGGGCTCTTCCTAGCGTCGTCTGCTCAATCACGTGATACAGAAAAACAAAGAAGCGAATTCAGTTAAATATTGTTCTTAAGAACAAAAGTATTAACATTTAATATAAAATAAAATAAAAGTAATAATGTGCATTTGTAAACAGTGGAATAATTGTATTTGAAAAATTTAATAATTTTTAAAAACACTTTATATGCTTATTTATTTTCACAAGTAAGAATCGAATTTTGTATGTTGTAGTGTCACTGTTACATTAACTGATCTAGCAATAAATAGTGGAATGTTTATGGATTATAACTTGAAATTAATTTAAAATGTTTTAAGTTAAATTTAATCGCGTAAAGTGTTACAAAAAGTTAATTAACTTACTTACTCTTCGACACTATACCACACACTATACACTATACTATACACTGTACCATATTGGACCATTAATGGTATAAGTAGCAAACGTCAACATTAATAAGAAATACAAACTAAATGAGGATTTTAAATGTATACAGCAAACAAAAGACGATGAATAATGATATAAAATGGATTAAAAATTATGATGTATAAAAAAAATAACACAGATTAAATCGGATTGATCAAAAATAAGAATAGAAAATGTGTTATTTTAGCAATCGCTATAGATATAGAAGACTTCGTCTGCTCTTTATTTATCTATGTAATGTGATCTCTGACGTCAGGTTGGAAGAGCCCATTGTTTGTCGATATGCATTCAAAATGAATCAGCAGAGTTTAAATTAATATATTTTTCTAAGTTTGGTACACTGTAGATGCTGAGCCTTTCGTGAAATGAGAGAATATCGCTATCGCAACGTGGAAGCGCCACCTGTTCGGTGATATAGCCCAAAAGCTAATTGACACCAATTCGAACCAAGGTCCAACCAAATATCAAGTTCGGTTAAATTAAGCCCATTGGTTTATAAAGTTTAGTATTCGAACTCAATTAGATATTTTCTAAAAATGGTCGAATTGAGTTCAAGAAATCTCAAAATGAGTAACTTCATCGAAAACCGAAAATCTAAAAATTTACTGAATCTTATACTTTCTTCTTATATGTGCAGAGGATAGAATAATAAATCCACTTTTTTAAAAAATAAGTAGTCATTTTCAGTTAATCCAAATGCAAGGAAACCTCAAAATGTCTAGATTAATCGAAAACCGGAAATTGAAATTTTTTCTGTATCTCCGACATTCTTCTTATGCATGCAGAAACTAGTACGAGTAATAAATCCAGTTTTTTAAAAATAAGTCTATTTCGGTTAAATGAAGCGCAAGGAAATCTCAAAAAGTATAAATTCGTCGAAAACCAGAAATCGAAATTTTTTCCGTATCTTTTACGGAAATCCTATTTCTTATACTTGTAGAAGCTAATAATAAACTCACTCTTTTAAAAAAATAAGTAGTCAGTTTCAGTTAACTGAAATGCAAGGAAATCTCAAAATGTGTAAATTTATCGAAAACCTAAAATCGAAAGTTTTTCCAAATCTTATTCTTTCTTCTTATGCAGAAGATATACGCAAGCGAAGTGTTACGTAGCTGACCGTCGTTGGGGCCAAGTAAAAGATTTCCCATGTTAATCCTCCATTGAATTTTTCCTAAAAAAATATTAAAAATTGAGAAAAATTATTTCCCGATTTTATTAGGTCGTTGCAAAAGTTCGTGCGGACGCGGATCATTTTATTGCCTCCAAAGACGAGAGCTTCTATCGCCGTGATATACATTTGTTCCCCGAAAAATGGGCAAAGGTTATAGAAAGTAATGGAGAGTATTTTGATTAAAAATTGTCATTTGATTTGATGTATTTTTATGAAATGAAGCAATAAAAAACCGCACGAACTTTTGCAACGACCTAATATTCTTCACATTTGGGTAAAATTTCAAATTAGTTATTGTGTACATGTGTTAGATAAAGTTATTTTGCTGTTAAATTGACAAAATTTTAAATTTAAATTTCAAAACTCTTGAAACAAAATGGGCATAGATTTTATATCTGTTCGTCCTTGGTATTTTGTGTATTTGGCTATTAAAAACGTAATACGAAAACATACATGCGAGATGTATATTTTCGTAATACATATATGTTGTACTTAATATTGTTTCATGTTATTGATTGCTCTCATAATATACATTAATAAAATAACCATGATTTTCGAAAGGAATTAAATATGATCGAGAGATAATTTGGCGATCTTTTATTATTATTTTTACTTATTTATTTATTTATTTATTTTCCGCCAAGGACGACAGATATCAGACCTGTTCCTATGAAATGTTTTTGTTCATATTCGGAAATGGAAGTCTGCCATTTTATTTTTCTAGAGTTTTGAAATTTAAAATTAAAATTTTGTAAATTTTACAGAAAAAATAACTCAATCTGACACACTCAGACAGTAACTTATATATAACAAAACCCGAGATTAAAATCGTTCGATAATTTTCCTTGAGAAAAAGAAAAGAAAAAGAAAAAAAATCCCAAAGACGATTAACAGAGGAAATCTTTTGCTTGGTCCACAGACGGCCAGTAACGTCATCGCTTCGCGTGCGTATAGTATTAAATCCTCTTTTTTTTTTTTTTTTTTTTTTAACAAGTCGTCAATTTCAGTTAACTGGAATGCATTTTTCACATATTTCGCATTATAATAAATAGTAAAATACTTATTTTTTCATCCCGTTTTTGCTTAAAAATATGTCTTCAAATTAGAGCTGGCGTAAATCACACACACACATACCAAAAAAAAAAAAAAAAAAAAGAAAGAAAGAAAGAAAAGAAAGAAAGAACAAGAAAGAAAGAAAAAAAAAGAAAGAACAAAAAGAAAAAAGAAATTAGATCTGAAAAAAATTAGAACTTTTATAAATCAAATCCATTTTTTAATTTGCGTATATTTTTAACAGTATAAACCTTCGATCTGCCACTCATTCACTTACATTTCCACCAGCGAGATAAATAAAGTAGAGTGTTGATTCAATGGATAAAGGATCAGCTTTCCGTGGTTCAACATGAATCACGTGATGTGAACCAACAGATTGCTATGTTTCGCCCTTTATTTCTATTCTGGCATTTAAAATTTCAGTTCGGCAAATTATCATTATTATTAGGTAACACGACAGTACTGTAACCAAAATAAATTGTTTTTTAAATAATTTTTCACATATTTTGCATTTTAATAAATAATAAAATTCTTATTTTTTCTTCATTTATCAACAAAGTTTAAAAGTGTTTATAAAGAAAAATTAAACTTTTAAAAGAGCTGAATTTAACAACAAATAATAACTTATCAACTCTTTTTTAAATATTTTGTCGGTTAAATTTCGACTACATGAAATAAAATTGAAAAAGTAAAATAAAATCTAAAATGATTTAGAAAATAAATAAATAAATAAATAAACTACATAAGTAAACAAAAACATTGGCGGCTATGATTTTCGCCAAGTACAATCTCCAAAGCGTTGTCTTAGAAACTTATTGAAAATAAGCTGTTACCTAGGGAACCATAGATTGTTCATGTCACAAGACTCATGTTGGACCTTGTCAGGGTTGCCATTTATCTTTCTGCTTCATTTATCTCTTTGATTTCCATCATTCTAATAGCTTAGAATAAAAAATCTGTAGTCGAGAGTACAATGATGCTACATCTATACAAATTACTGAGTGCATGGTTTGATTTGAGTTTTAAGAAATTGCCAGATTTAAAAACTTTCTACTTTAGGTCTTTTTTAACATAAAAGAATATGTGTAACTCTACATTTCTTAAAAATCAATGTTTGAAGAAAAAAAAAAAAAAAATTATTTTAGAAATAAAATTAAGTAAAGGATTATACTATTACTAATGCACAATAGGTAAAAAAAAAAACAATTTTTAATTACAGATGTAATTATTCTTTTCTTTCATTAATTTACAATTTTGCAAAAATGATTATTAATTTGTAATCTATGAATATTGTCAAACTGATAAAAATGTAAATTAATAATTTTAAAACAAGGACTTCCAAATTATGTACAGTCAGAAAAATAAATAAATAAATAAAATAAAATAAAATAAGCCACCCCCGACTAATTTCGCCTTAAATTGTCGTAGGAACACGTGGCTGGCGTCGATCGAACGTCTAGTTGTTAATGTGATAGTTAAATTTTGCTTTAAGGATCGTCTACATATTAAAATTTACCTCAACTTTATTTTTTCGAATGGTAACACCCATTTTTAACAATATATTCGAATTTCTGAGATCAGGGCGGTTCAACAAAAGATGGGGCTTATACCTTTAAATTATTTCTTGATAGAGTTAAAAGAGAAAATGTGTTAGGGGTTCCCTGTATTTGAAAAAAAAAAAAAAAAAAAAAAAAAAAAAAAAACCTTACATTTAAAAAAAAAAAAAAAAATAAATAAAAAATCATGAACCGGAGAAGAAGTATGACAATTTTAAATCTAACATAAACTAACATAATGCTAACTGCTAACTAAGAAGTTTTGTATTTGCCACGAGAAAAAGTGACAGCTCCCTACGAGCAATAAAACTTTAACTATCAGTTTATTTTAATGTCGCCCGTTCTAGTTGTACAAAAATTAATATAGGTTTTAATTCATAATTTTTTGAAGTATGAATTTATTAATAATCTTCATAAGTTAAAATATGTTTTTTAATCAAAAATATGCTTGGAATTTTTTTGATTAATTTCACTTTAACGCATAAAAAAAATAGAATTTGAATGTAATAGTTTTTCGGGAAGATATGAATTAATGTTTGTCACATTCGTTTAATATTAGTATTCCCATATTTTGAAAATTTTTTAACTTTATGAAAAATTGAGAGAAATACATAAACTATACAAGTTTCCGGGTTCATTTGATCGAAATATCCCAAAACAATTGTCAAAGATAGGGATTGCTATTGAAAAATGTGATGTTGATGCCAGTTTTAATATGTAGACGACCCCCTAAGCAAATCTAATTATGTCGTTATTAACTAGACGTTATTACTAACTTATTGACACCAGCCGCATATTTGGATGATTCGAAGAAAAATTAGTTCGCAATGGTCAGTTTTTTTTTTTTTTTTTTTTTTTTTTTTTTTTTTTTTTGCCGATTGTACATATTTACCTATTTACCTATTTATCATCATTTCTTATTTAATTATATTTTTTAAAATAGTTTACATTTTACCTTTTTTAAAAACGTGCTTTTAAGAAAATTTTGAGTTAAAATCAGTTTAAAAATTATCCACGATATTAATGTAAATTAAAATTCTATTATTTATTTGATGACGAACATGACATTAAAATTGTTACATTTGTTCAAATTCTAATTTGTTTGAAATTTTTTAAAGATTATTGTTCTTCATATTCTTCAACAATGTACCTGAAACTAACATTAAATTTGAAGATACTGTAAGTTTATATATGTACATATACATATGTAAATGTAGGAATATATAAACAAATGAATGAAATTAAACCCCAAAAAACACTGAGATCTTCATCAGGGAGGCCCCTCAGTGTAGGGGTGAAAGAGAAGTTTCTGAAAGGACAGTAGCAATTAGCTAATAACTATCCTTAGCCACCAACTTCTCACCAAACAGAAAACCACCAATAATTGAAGAGAAATCAAACATATATATATAATGTAAAGAAATACAAAAAAAATTATGAAATTACAAAATTTCAAAAGTTACAAAATTACATCTATTCATTTAAAATATATACAATAACATGAATAATTACTGAAGGTAAACAATAAAGTATAAAATAAAATAACATAAAATAAAACCCTTCACTTGATAAACAAACCCACTTCGACCGACGGGGCTACTCGTCGGTACTTAAATATCGCCCTTGAATGAGAATGTAGAACAAACCGAAAAAAAAAAAAAAAAAACTCTAGAAACACACAGTTAAAAATTGGGATGGGTAACAGTTAATTTGCAAGGTAATTTTTAGGTCTTCAAGAGTATATTTTAAATCATTTTCATTATTGCAAATAGTACGAATTCTTTTAAGCTGTGCGAACATAATATTTTTTAAAACTTTTCTACTGATCTTTGAAAACCAATTAGCAAGACTATTTACATTAAAATTAAAATCCTTCCTTTTATCGTATAATCCAATGAGCCATTTTTCTTTATTTCTCTTTATATTTAAATCTAGGAATGAAATTTTATCAGTAACTGTACGGTTTAAAATTAATTCTTTAGGATATATTTCTCCAGAAATATTTTCGAAACAATTACAGTTAAAAACAATTAAATCATCAATATATCTGACAAAAGTAATATTTATAAAAAAAAAATTCGAAAAAATATAAAAATAAATTTGCGAAAGCACTCGAAAAACTTCTTCCCATTGGAATCCCCCTCTGCTGTAGAAAGTAATATTTCCCGTTAAACAAAACGTTTTCAAAAATACAGAACTTGATAAGATTAATCCAGTAATTTAATGATAAAGCCGGTAAAATCTTATTTAAATATTTAAATTCAGTCTTAAAAGTGATAAATTCTGCTAATGATTGTAACAATAACCAGAAAGTTATAGAATATTTCAAGAATTATTCAGAAATCATTACTTCCGTAAATACCTATGATTTTGAAAATTTGTTTGGCAGTATTCCACACAACTTGGTTATAGAAGTTTTTGAAAGCATTTATGATGAATTTGGCAGTTACTTAAAATGTGAAAAAAAACTACTGGATTAACCTTATTAAGTTCTGTATTTTTGAAAACGTTTTGTTTAACGGGAAAGATTACTTTTTAAAGCGGCGGGGGATTCCAATGGGAACGAGTTTTTCGAGTGCTTTCGCAAATTTATTTATATATATATTTTGTTTTTTGGAATTTTTTTTTTTTTTTTATAAATATTACTTTCTTCAGATAAATTGATCATTTAATTATTTTTAACTGTAATTGTTTCTAAAATATTTCTGGAAAAATATATCCTAAAAAATTAATTTTAAACCGTACAGATACTGATAAAATTTCATTCCTAGATTTCAATGTAAAGAGAAATAAAGAAAAATGGCTCATTGGATTATACGATAAAAGAAAGGATTTTAATTTTAAAGTAAATAGTCTTACTAATTGGTTTTCAAATATCAGTAGAAAAGTTAAAATAATTCGTACTATTTGCAATAATGAAAATGATTTAAAATATGCTCTTGAAGACCTAAAAAATACCTTGCAAATTAACTGTTACCTGTCCCAATTTTTAACTGTGTGTTTCCAGAGTTTTCCTATTTCGGTTTGTTCTACATTCTCATTAAAGGGCGATATTTAAGTACCGATGAGTACCCCGTCTGCTGAAGTGGGTTTGTTTATCAAGTGAATGGTTTTATTTTATTTCATTTTATACTTTCTTGTTTACCTTCAGTAATTCTTTATATTATTGTATATTTTTTTTATGAATAGATGTATTTTTGTAACTTTTGCAATTCTGTAATTTTATAATTTTTTTAGCATTTCTATACATTATATATATGTTTTATTTCTCTTCAGTTATTGGTGATTTTCTGTTTGGTGAGAAGTTGGGGGCTAAGGATAGTTATTAGCTAATTGCTACTGTTCTTTCAGAAACTTCTCTTTCACCCCTACACTGAGGGGCCTCCCTGATGAATATCTCGGTGTTTTTTGGGGTTTAATTTAATTCCTTTGTTTATTTATTCCTACATTTATATATTTCTACATTTAAGTTTTGCATTTCCTTTTGCTGCAATTTTGCGCATTGGTTTGTAATTCTTCTTTTTGTTTTTCTAATCTTTAAACTTATTTTTATATATAAATTCATTTCAATAGTTTTTTATATATGTACACACAGATATATATATATATATATATATGCACATTTTTTAATAAAAGTTTTAACAAATCTTTATATCTCCATGAATATTAGAGAAAGAGATATATTTACGCAAATGAACATATACGTTGTAATGGTCCCAGTGAAGAATGTTTATTCGTCAGCGGCCATTTAGAGCATTCCAATGCACAACGTGATTTCAAATATTATTACTATTATTATTGTTATTATTTTTGCATTTGTAACGTACCGCCTGAATGTCTCTGCACCCAACATGCCATTGGAAAATATGTTGTCAGACATCCATTTTTACTCTCTCATATTCGTCAAGCATTTCTTAAGATATTTCACATAACGTGTAAAACCGAAAATTATCGCATTATTTTGTCATCCCTCTACATATATATGAAAATTTGTCATCATGGCAATTTTCAAAATAATGAATCAATTCGAATCGAAATTTGACAGCGAACTTATTTCTTAGAAATATTTTGCATGAGATCGTTAGCCGTTATCCTGTCCGCTTTCTGTTGCTAAATGACAGCCATTTCAAAATTTCAAACTCATTTAAAAAATGTGTTCATGAACTAATATAATTGAATATTGGTACATACATACAGTCGGTAACAAAAGTGTCCGAACACTAGCAAAAAATTCCTATGTAAAAAAGTACACTTCATACGGTTTTGCTAAATAAATCTTTATCGAATCATGTTCTTACACTGTCTAAGTACAGGATTCAACAAGGATTTATTTAACAAAACCGTATGAAGTGTACGTTTTTTACATAGGAATTTTTGCTAGTGTTCGGACACTTTCGTTACCAACTGTACATAGCCAATATCAAGGTCTCAGTGGCCATATAACACGAGAGATTTCGTTCAGATTTTACTAAATACAACATGATGAACATTTCCGAGAGACTATCGAAAAAGTTGATTACCGCTGACCTTGAATCTTCCTCATACGCTGCTGTGTTGTGTTAGGTAAAACGTTGCGCGAAAATCTCTCGTGTGATATAGCCAATCCAATCATCTTGATAAAGCATGTTGTTTCAGAAAGGTAGCAACTTAAAATTTTCAAGCTTAGGAAATACATATATATGATGAATCCATTTACTTAAAACTCGATATGTACACACGACATATCAAGATGTTATGGTCGTATCACACGAGAGATTTTCGCGCAACATTTCACCCAACACAACACAGCAGATATGGGAATATTCAAGGTCAGCGGGTAATCAACTTTTTCGCCCGTCACTCGGAAAATTTGATCATGTTGTGTTTAATAAAAAGTAGAGTGAAACCTCTCGTATTATACAGCCATAAAAGAATTTTATTAATCGATTTGATCAACCATCTTGTTTCAGAATAGCAGCCAGTTAAAAAAACTAAGAAATGAACCCTACTGTTTCGAATGAACCAGAAGTAATTCTTTATTATTTATAAAGGTTTCCTTTTTGAATTATACTAATATTTTGTAAAGTTAAACAATAAATTGTCATGGTTTCAAATTAATACCATTTGTCTATGAAGGAAAACTAATACAGTTTGATGTTGTTGACATTTATCACAAAATAAGAGAAAACAGTTACTAAAAATTTGAATAATAAATTTGCATAAAAAAAATCAAGCTTTAAATATTTGGAAATTAAATATGCTTGTTTTTCACATGTTTAAATGTGAAATATACATGTTTAATCAATAGAAGTATGTAAAATTGTACGATTTTAATGTGGTACTTCTTTACATGATAGAAATATAAATGCATATATTTCATATTGCTTAAATTTAAATGCATTAATTTGACTTATTTTTCCAAGAAAGAAATTTAAAAATGATCTTTTCGTGATTAAAATTCCAATTGGGCAACTTTTAAGTGCATGTTATTCACGTCACGTAATAATTTTTCGTTCAATATTTTTGTTGACATATGCGTGATTGATGTCAAACACAGCTAATCAATCCGAAATTCTAAAGGGAACGCTCATTAAGACTTTGGTCATCGTTTTAGCCCTCCAGGTTTAACAGTGGTCGGATGATTTTACATTCCAAATTAAACTAGTAAGTTTCGACAGCAACTCTCTTCATCCTCTTGGTAAACGTGATATTTTCATAAATTTAAAATTGTAATTTTCTCTCTCATGATCTCATCCGTTTCTATGCAGACTGAAATTTATAATAGTTCATAAACATGCTGTTCTATGAAAAATATTTGTAGGGTTAATATATATATTTAACGAAGGAAATTAAAAAAGAAAAAAAAAACCTCTCTTTTATATATGTTTACAATTATAAAAATTTTATTATTTATTTTTGTGGTAAATTGTGAACAATAGTACTATTTTAAAATATATTAATGTAACTAAATAATTAATTATCTGTTATTTTTGTTTACTATTTTTTTTTTTTTTTTTTTGTGAAAATCTATTGATTTTAATAATTTATGTGTATACAAAGAAAAATCTTAAACATTAGAAAATTAAAATGAACACATATATATATATATAATTGAAAAAAAAATGAAAAAAAATTGTATTTTGAAGCAGTTTTTCTTTACACGTAACATTATTGACAAAGCATCAGAGGAGGACTTGATGTGAAAATTCAAAAATCTTTTGGGGTCGGTCTTAGGGAATCGCGATAACGGCTACAAAAACCACCCGATTGACTTGCAAATTAGTACACACGTTTATGAGTCACACTGTATTTCAACGCGTTTATTCTGCATTCAGTAGAATGAAATTAACATACAATATTAAGATGCTTAAAAGAATGATTTTTCTAGAAAAATATATAGACTAAATAATTAATAAACAGGACCACACAAAACAATTTTGATGACATTCTATAATCATCCAAATGATATCAAATATGGTTTAAATATTAGTGAGTTACAAGGAATTAGCTGTATAGATTTTATTAGTTTATACAATTACTGTAGCTCGTGTACAGAAAAACAGAAAAGAATTTCGTATTATTACGACCTACAGATAGGCTGGCCAGATCAAAGTACCTTTATAATAGAGAAGCATTAAAAATTGCTACAATTATCAAATTATGTGTGCATTTTTTAAGTCCTAATAAGTAAGGACTAAAAATAAAGTGTTATTGATTAATAATTTAGTTTCTACAATTTTTTAAAACTTAGAAAAATGCCTTCAAAAAAAAAAGGGGGCGTCCTCATTTGTCCCCAGAAAATGGGGACGTTTGGTCAGTATACCTATAGATGGTGGTATTTCTTATAAATGCATTTTAACATGGTTACTTTCATTAAACATAATAGAAAAAACTCATGTTATTAGAATTTTTAAAAGTTTGGTTTCTATAGAAAATGATAGGCATATAATTGGTAATTAGTTTACAGTGCTATATAAAATATTTCCAATATCTTATGTAAGCATTTAGCATCGAATTTGGTACAAATATTTATGAGTTACGTGAATTACAAGTAAATATATATCTTTATTAATAAAATCCCACTTTTGACTGTAAATTTGTCAGAATCGAAAAATTTTGCGATATCTTCACGTTTCACATACCATGAAAGCCGAAAATAACTTCAGAAAATTTTGCCTGTGTATGTGTGTGTGTGTGTGTCATCGTGTCTGTATGTCGCTGTTTTTGTCCGGGCATCACTTCAGAACAGCTGGACGGAATTCAACGGCGCTTGGCAGAAACTTAGATCTTTACCTAACTTAAAATTATATATATCAGATTTTCAGAAATTCCCCCACGTTCCTCCCTGGGGGGCAAAAGACAAAAACACATTTCTCCGGGTATCACTTGAGAACGGCTGGACAGAATTCAACGACGCTTCGCAGGAATTTAGGTCTTTACCCAACTTAAAATTATATCTATCAACTTTTCAGAAATTCCCCCACGTTCCCCCCTTATGGAGGCAAGAGAGAAAAACACGCTTGTAAGCATAACTCGGCTCCTAATTACTTCGCAGTAAAGAAACTGCACATGGGGAGACTAGACATGAGTACAAATAATACACTATCTGCATTTAGGAATTTTCGATTTTTAAGGGAAGGGAGGGGGGAAATATTGAAAATTGCGTCTGAAATTGGCGAGGAAGTACCAGCCAATATTACTGTTTCAGGTTTTAAAAATATTATATTGAACAGTGAAGAATACTAGAAAGATGAAGAATTTGTTCAAGAACTGTTAGGAAATGCTGTTGCCGAGCGAAATTGCAAGAGCAAGAAGAAAAAGAAAGAGAAGATATAAAGGAAAGAATGAAGCTAGATAGAGAATTTGAAAAAAATGAAACAAGATAAAGAATTTGAATTTGAAAAAATGAAACTTGTAGCTGAAAAAGTAATCTAGCTTGCTAGAATTTAAGCTCAAAGTCGAGGTGAGTCTGTTCCATTACATTCTTTAGCTGATTTAAGCAATTCAAAAAGGAAAAGAAAGTTTACGTTGCTTAGATTGGAATTTAGGCAATTTGGTGATGACTTAAAATATTGGCTTCCTTTTTTGAGTCAATTTGAGCAGGTGCATAAAGATGCAGATATAGCACCGGAAGATAAATTTCAGTATTTAGTGCAAGCCACGAATGCTGGTTCCCGTGCAAGAGAAGTCGTTGAAAGTTTTCCGCCAACTGGTGTCAATTACGAAAACGCTATTGAAAGTTTGCAACCTCCTTGAATCGTGTTTACGTGCAATGGAAACATTAGGTGTAACTCATAGAATAATAATAAATGCAATTTCTCAAAAAAGAAGTCGAAGGCGAAGAAAGGATATCTTTGGCTGTAGCTGATTTCGGTTTAGGAAAGGGCCAAAAGAACAAACTTTTAAAAAGGAAGCAATGCAATTATGAAAATTTGAAAAGTAAAGTACCTACAGCTGCAAGTTTATTAGCGGCCACTTTAAATAGAGAGGTGAAGAAATCTTGTGCTTTTTCTGATGGCAAACATTCAAGTTCAGATTGTTTTTCAGCTCAGAAAATGAATTTAACGGAAAAACAACAAATAATTAAAGCTAAATTTTATTGCATTGCCTGTTTATCGCCAACTCATACTGTTAAGAAATGCCGAGCAGTTCTAAAGTGCGTGATCTGTTCTAAAAAGCATTGTTCTCTAATGTGTGATGTACTTGATTCACAAAAAAAGGCTGTAGAAAAGAAAGAAGAAAACCCCGCAGAAAAGGATGTTAATATGTCCAATTTTAACAAACGAAGTCCGAAGATATTTCTTGAAACCGTGAAAGCCAAATTGATCTCTGGCAATAAACAGAAAACTGTGAGATTGCTCTTTGATTCCGCCTCCCATAAGTTATATATATTCTGGAAAGCGTAGCCAAAGAAATGAATTACATACCTATTCGCCAAGAGAAAATGAGTTTGATCAAGATTGATGTTTCAAGGAATGTTGCGTGTGAAAGCTATCTAAATATTTTTAAATGAACTTTTAAATTAATAACATATTTGAATTCTATATAAATGCAGGTACAATAACCAAACGAGGTTTTAGAGGGGAGGTAGCCCCCCTCACGCAGAATTATTTTTCAGATAACGCTGTTTCGAAGCCTAATTTGAGTTGCTTTTAACGTGGGTTTATATAAACTCGTTATCTTACCCCTTAATCTCCAAACTGTATTTCTAATGCTATATTTTAAGGTAAGAAAAAGTCGTGTGAGTGACACATGAGATTATACTAATTTCTCTTACCCATATATATGGTAGAGAAAGTATTGTTTTGGGGTTGAATTTGAGAAATTTTATTTTGTTATATTTACACGTTTTGGGGTGCCCTGAATCCGAAAGTCAAGTTTTTAGCCTTTGGTCTATGTGTTTGTGTTTGTGCCTATGTGTGTGTGTTTGTGCTTGAGTGTGTGTGTGTGTATTTGTGCTTGTCTATGTGTCTGCTATCCGCATATCCCAAAAACAAATAACAGAAAGAAGTTGAAACTAGGTATCCTATATTTCTCTCATATAGGGAAGCAACACTAAACTTTTCGTTAAGATCAAGAAAATAGTTGATATACAGCGACACCCAAGAAAATTCAAATACGTTACTATGGGGGAAATTGAAGGTAAGTAGATTTTAACATCTATAAGCAGCACTAAACCAAGTGTAACGTCTATATATATATATATATGTGTGTGTGTGTATCTGTCATATGCTTAAAAACATCTTTCATGTAGAAGAATATGGTATGAAAATCATTGTCCGTTTGTTTACACGACTACATAAAAGAACTAGATTATAGTGGGACAATACTTGAAAATTGATGAAGTGCATTTCAGGTTATTCCGTGTGTTATTAATATAAGATTATAGTTATGTGTACCATGGGGTGTGTGTGTAACCTTCATCAGATATACAGGGCTGCCAATATTTAAACGATAATATTTCTTATTGTTAGTGGAAGTGCTTTACTATAATATTTTACCATGTTCAGGAAAGCTGCTCAGGGATTGAAATTAATTACTCATAGCCATATGGTAAATAATATATTTTTTTAGCTAAATATTCCTCGCTTGTTTTTTGTATATTTACACGTTTTGAGGCTTCCTGAACACCGAAGTCAATTTTTTAACGTTTGATCTTTGTCCGTGTCTCATGATGTAACTTAAAAAACTAGTATGTTGTGGCTGTTGTTGTTTAGTATGTTGTATGTAAACTAGTATGTTGTTTCTTCTGTATTTTCCTATACATATGCAATCAGTAACAATATTAAATGAAAAAAAAAATTACAATTTTTTTTTTTTTTTTTTTTTTTTTTTTTTGTTAAAATTAAAAAATTCGATAACTTTGTTTTAAATTATCACAGATTTATAGTTCAACCATTCGTTTTAAAGAAGCGGGGGAAGCGATGCCCCCACATGCACAGAAATTTTTTCCTAGTTAACTATTACTATTATCAATAACTCATATTAATTTTACAATCACAAGTTAAAAATAACTCTCATTATGCACATTTATACGAAATTTTGTCCTATACTGCCATGTTAAAAATTTAGAAAGCATGAGATCACAGCGCTACCTGTTGAGCGATGATTGATCCCCAAATGTAATCAGCACCAGTTTATGTCAGTGACCAACTAAATACCAAGTTTGGTTAAATTTCGATAAAAAAAAAAAAAAAAAAATCGATGACTTTGTTTTAAATTATCGCAGATATATGGTTCAACCATTCGTTTTAAAGGTATTGACGAGACCTTTCGAAAGATACCCATCTTGAAAATTTACCCCCCCCCCCTTCGGGGGGTACTTACCCCCAGGGGGGAAAGTGATGCCCCCACATGCACAATTTTTTTTTACTAATTAACTACTACTATTATCAATATTTTATATTAATGTTACAATCACAGGTTAAGAATAACTGTCATTATGTACATTTATATGGAATTTTGTCCTATACTGCCATGTTAAAAATTTAGAAAAATTACGATCACAGCGCCGCCTGTTGAGCGATTGATCCCCAAATCTAATCAGCCCCAGTTTATGTCAGGGGCCAACTAAATACCAAGTCCGGTTAAATTTCGTTAAAAAAAAAAAGTTTTTTTTCGTTAAAATTAAAAAAAATCAATAAATTTGTTTTAAATTATCACAGATTTATAGTTCAACCATTCGTTTTAAAGGTATTGACGAGACCTTTCGAAAGATACCCATCGTGAAAATTTACTCCCCTCGACGGGGGACTTCACCCCAATGGGGGGGGGGGGGGGGGGCGAGGCTCCTAAGGATACAAAATTTTTTTCCCAGTTGACTATCTCTATTATAAATAATTCTTGTAAATTTCATAATGATTACTAAAAAATAATTCTCTTTATGCACATTTTTACAAAATTTTGTCCCATATCACCATGTTAAAAATTTAGAAAAAGCGGGATGGCAATGCAACCTGTAGGACAATTTTTACCAAAAGTTGATAAGCACTAATTTATGTCAAGGTGCAACTACATACAAATTTGTATGAAATTCTGTGCAGTAGTTCCTGAGATACAGTTGCCACAAAATTTTGTCACACACACACACAGACAGACTGACAGACAGACAGACATTTTCTAAAAATGGTCAAATCGTGTTCTACAGCTCTCAAAACGTGTAAATTCATCAAAAACCCGAGATCGAAAATTTTTACGAATCCAATACTTTCTCTATATTACATATAGAAGAAAGTAATAACTTGAGGCGATCCAAATGCTTTATTACTTTCTTCTATATTCAGTAGAAGAAAGTATTGGATTCGTGAAAATTTTCGACCTCGGGTTTTTGATGGATTTACACGTTTTGAGAGCTGTAGAACACGATTTGACCATTTTTAGAAAACGTCTGTCTGTCTGTCAGTCTGTCTGTGTGTGTGTGTGACAAAATTTTGTGACGACTGTATCTCAGGAACTACTGCACAGAATTTCATACGAACTGGTATGTAGTTGCACCTTGACATAAATTAGTGCCTATCAACTTCTGATAAAAATTGTCTTGCAGGTTGCGTTGCCATCCCGCTTTTTCTAAATTTTTAACATTGTGATATAGGACAAAATTTTGTATAAATGTGCATAAAGAGAATTATTTTTTAGTAATCATTATGAAATTTACAAGAATTATTTATAATAGAGATAGTCAACTGGGAAAAAATTTTTGTATGTGTAGGAGCCTCGCCACCCCCCCTGGGGGGGAAGCCCCCCCTCGAGCGGAGTAAATTTTCAAGATGGATATCTTTCGAAAGGTCTCGTCAATACCTTTAAAACGAATGGTTGAACTATAAATATGTGATAATATAAAACAAAGTTTTTTTTTTTTTTTTTTTTTTACTTTTAACAAAAAACTTAAAAAAAAAAAAAAAATGTAACTTTCTTTTTTTTTTTTTTTTTACAGAGTGAATTTGTATAGGAAAATAACGAAGAAAGTCTTGTGGTGGCCACAACATACTAGTTTTACCATGTTTTTATTAATTTCGATTCTTGTTTGTTTGTCCGGCACAAATCTTGCAATCTGTTTGTAACTAACTTCCCTACTAGCTAGACATTTGAAACTTTCACACTAGCTCAGAACCCGGTGACAACACAATACTAGAACGACTTTTCGAATTGTTTTTCTTTAATTAATTAAAATATGAAAATAAAAAGCTCTTAATAGCAATAAAACAGCCATTAAAATATTAACTATAATTTAATTGTTGTCAAAAAAAAAAAAAAAAAAAAAAAACGAGTTTATTTTCTTTCGACATAAAAATAAATACATTTATTTCAACGTGAATGTTAAAAAATTTATAAAAAGTTAAATTATGCATCTCACAAAAATTGATGTCATTATCACTTAAAAAAATTATACACAATGATAAGTGCTAATGTAGTTCACGATGCTAATATACGTTGTTCTAAACTGAGTAATATTTTATTTTTTAAACCAACTTTTTTTTTCACTATTATTATTTCACTGAACTGAGTCCGCATGCTTATACGTTTGTTACTAAAAACGTTTGATCAAGTTTGATAAGTTTCAAGGTATGTTGCGTGTAAAAGTTGTCTGAATAATTTTAAACGAACTTTTAAATTTAATAACAGATTTGATTTCTATGTAAATATAGGTACGATATTGAAATGGGGGGGGCTAAGGAGGGCGGTTACCCCCCCCCCTCCTCCTAAAAGAATTATTCGTCAAATAAAGCTGTTCCGAAGCCTAATTTGAATTGTTTTAACAAAGGTTTGCATAACAGTGCTCGATATCTTACCCCCTAATCTTCAAGTCTTTATAGAGTTAAATTTCAGAGTAAGAGAAAGTTGTGTGAGTGACGTGCCAGATTATTTTAATTTCTTTTACACATATACGCCAAGCGACAAAAAAAAAAAAAAAAAAAAAAAAAAAAAAGCCTCACTGTAGAAAAAATGACTTATATTTTTTTATTTTGTAATAACTTTAAAATTAATGTTTGAAACAAATAAAACTGTCTTCTTTGCATAATGCCAAGGGTTCTTGTTTGCATAATACCTATGTACATAATTCGCTTTATTGCACTCTAGACGAAGTACTTTTTAAAAATCTGTATAAAACTTTCTTTTTGAACATAATGCAATAACCATACACTTTGTATTTTATTATGATTTATAATATATGAAATAAAACTATTTATTTGTTAGATCTAAGCAATTTTTTTTTTAAATATGTATTCTGCATTGGGTTAATTCCACCTTTATATGGAATTACTGCTTTAATGCGCAATGGCATAGTTTTATACAGTGTTTTAATATAAATATCAGAAATTTCAATGTACCAAATATCATAAATATTTTTTTCTAGTTCTAGCAGAGATATAAGCTGCAAATTTCGAATCTCCCCCGCCTTTTTATAGACGAAACTTTTTCGAGCGGATTGCGATTAGGACGATTTCCATGTCTGGTAAAAAAGAAATTCTACTATATCCTTTGTGGGATTTAACTTAAAGTGAAAAAAGATATGATTACTTTCAGAATTATAGGTTCTCATGGGAATGGATAGGAAAATTTGACATTTGAAGTGAATAAACTTACCACAGACGCCGTGTAGTAAGGTGCATTATCATCTCCAAATGCTGTTTGCGGAAATGTCCACAATACCTCCAAAATAGTCAGTCAGGCACCACTTTTTATGAAGATTGCGTTTTATTTCGAGTTAATTGATCCCTTGAGCATAAAAATTTGCGCGACAGTTTGAAAAGTTATGCACCCCTGTACCATAATGTACGGAGAATGTGTCACTGTTTTAAAAGTGCGATTTTGATTAAGTCAGTCATATTTTCGTTGTCATGTCTGCTTGTTTCCTTTAGCTTGAAATAAGTTATAACTTACTCATCAGAAAGAACCAGTTCAGCCCAATAATTAACTAATCATTTTTTAATTTTTTTAGACATCTGAGGTCTTGCTTTTGTAGTAATTTTCTTCACTAAGATTGGAATTCTTTCAAATTTTCTGTCATTTACACCTGCTTTGTTTAATAGCTGCTGCACTGTATTTAAAGAAATTGTGCTGCTAAACACTTTTTCTGAATCTGTTTTATATTCTAAATGTAATACAAACCGATTTTGTGAGCAATAGCTTTTTAACTTACGGCCATCTCGCTTGGATGAGCAACATGGCCGCCTAAAACCAAATATCCAGTTTAAAAGGCCAAAAAAATTTATATCTTGCTAAAAATCCTTTTACCAATATTTCGCTAACATTTAATTATTTTGCCATCTCACGTATTAAAATATTTTTTCATTTTCATTCAAAAATTAATACTTTTTGGGGCATCGTTATCTGCATTATTCTTACCATTTTTGATATAATTTCTAAAATTACAATTTTCCTGGCAATTGCATTTTGTTTGTAACACTGGACTCAAAGCTAAAGTGTTTGTGGAGGACAACATAATAAAATCTGTTCAAAAATTTACTTTTTAAACGATGAAATTGGCAGTTGTAGAAGGCGAAAAGAAAAATATCCAAGTGCGCTTTTTTTTTTTTTTTTTTTTTTTTTTTTTTTGTCGTTTAGTGTATATGATAGAGAAAGTTTTTTGGGGGTCGAATTTTAGAAATTGAGTTTTTGTTATATTTACACTTTTTGAGGAACCTGAATCCAAAAATCAGGTTTTTCGCGGTTTGTCTGTGTGTATGTCTGTGTGCCTGTCTGTTATCTGTTAATCTCAGAACAAATTGAAGCAGGGTGTTAAAACTCGGTTTTTTAAATCAGTATCATATAGGGATGCTACACTCAAATTTTTGTTGTGATTAAGCAATTGGTTTGCGTACAGGGACATCCCATAGTACTCAAAAAAAAAAAAAAAAAAATCTTGTGTGGAATATTGTAAGAAAAATCATTACAGGGCTACCGAAAAGAACTAGATTATAGCGGGAATATACTTGGAATGTGCTGGACGTGCATTTCAGGTCGTGCTGTGTTCTATTAATATAGGACTATATATATAAGTACACAAAGAGTTGTGTACATAAGTTATAGACGACATACAGGGATACCAATAATTAAGCAAAAATATTATTATTATTAAGCGAATTATTATTATTATTATTGTTTTATTGATTGTAATTGGTGGTAGTACTTTAATACATTTTATCATGTCCAAAATTCTTCTCAGGAAGGAAAATTAATTACTCATACACATACGGTAAGAAAAATACTCTTTTAAGTTAAATTTTCGGCGTTTGTTTTTTGTTTAGTTACGCGTTTTTGTATCTGAATAGTAAAGTCAAGTGTTTAATGATTGATCTTTGCGTATGCTTTATTATCAGCGTAACTTTAAAACGAATAATTGCAGCCAATTCAATTGTTTTATTTTGAAGTCTAGATGAAGTTGCTACTTATATAGTTTTATAAAGATGGTTAAGTTTCAATAAGTGATGCGGGTTAAGATTTTTTGTATAATTTAGTATAAGCTTTTAAATTAAACAACGGCCTTGAATTCTGTACAGGTCTTGAATTTCTCTAAATATAGGTACTATATTCAAACGGAGGGTTATGAGGACTCGAAATTCCTTGTCAAATAAAACCTTTTTTGAAATTAACTTGAATTCTTTTTCACGTAGATTTCTGTTTGTACGCACTTTAGAATATAAACGCGAGGGAATATTATGCTAAAAAGCATGGGATGAAAACGAAAACAACTCACAATGTTAAGTGTGAAAGAAAAAAAAAAAAAGGCTAACACCGGAAGAAACAGAAGGACAAAATTGACTAGAAAAAGTCATCGAAGAGCGGAAAAGCACTCGGGTTGGGGCCCTAAAACTATCGTCGAGGGTTTAATGTATCTCGCTTATTATGTGAGCATGATATAGATTAATTATTGTAATATATACAGTACTTGTTATTTTACCTTTAATAAACAATCTGTTTTTATAATAATGAAACGCAGTATAAGAGAAAGTCGCGTGAGTGCCATACCACATTATTTTAGTTCATTAATCGCATCTCAGGAACTGCTTCCAATAGCAAATTTAGTGGCAATCAGTTCACTCGTTTTAAATGCAAGATGTCGTTTATGAAGAAGGTTTAGGTATAACCGCTCTGCATTATTTGTACATTAATACAGATAATTTTTTCAATGTTCTTATCGCAAATTTTGAAGAAATCAGAACTATAGGAAGAAGGGAATAAAATCTGGTTATCAACTAAATGACTAAAAGTGAATTGTCATCTATAATGAGTAATTTTCAAACTCCTGCATAAAGAGATTATCCTGTCCACTGCCATAAAAAGAATTATCTCTGTTAATAGTCGGTGATGAACAAATGGATTATTTTTAAAGGATTATGTCTAGCTAATTTACCTTTCAAAACACAGGTCTTCACTTTTACTTGATTAACGTCATTCCAAAACAGTCGGATTATATCTTTACTGACAATAATAATGCATTATTCATTTTGTAAATTGTTCAGTATTTTTTCCTTAATTAGTTTTAATATATCAAACTACTATTATAAGTATTTTCAACATATAAATGTAAGTATAAAAAATACATACCTTTACAAATTTACTAGCCCAAAATTCCTTATTTAATCAATTTCATCTCCGTGAATTACTCTTGGTAAAATATTTTTAGTATTTGTGTATTTTGACCCAATCATGACTCAATATCGATGACTCAATACTTATTTACATTATTTTAAAACTTGATTATTTTTTTACTTAAAATTTTCATAAAAATAAAATTTAATTTTCGACAAGTTTTAAGACAATAAGTGAAAATTTAATTATTATGTACCTTTACAAATTTATTCAAGTAAAAATCTGTTATAAAACTTTTTTTTCTCCGTGAATTACTCCTGTTAAAATATTTTCAGTATTTATGTATTTTCGATTTGATAATTCCATATTCAGTTACATTATTCTAATTTTTTTTCACTTTAAAACTGTCTTAAAAATAAAACTTAGTTTGTGACAAGCCTTAAGACAAAAAAAAAAAAAAAAAAATCTTATATACCTTTATAAATTTATTCACCAAAATTCTTTCATAAAACATTTTTTTTTTCCCGTGAATTACTCCATGTTAAAATATTTTTAGTATTTATGTATGTTCGGTCTGCTAATTCCATATTCGGTTACATTATTCTGTAACATGGTTATTTTTTTACTATAAAATTATCTTAAAAATAAAATTTAGTTTTCGACAAGTCTTAAGACAATAAATAAAAATTTAATTCTTACATATGTTTACAAATTTGTTAGTTCATAATTTTTTTATTTAAGCATTTTTTCTGCTCCGTGAGTTAGTCATAGTAAAATATTTTTAGCATTAACGCATTTTAGATCTGATATTTCTATATTTGGTTACATTACTCTATGACGTGTTTTTTTTTTTTTTTTTTTTTTTTTTTTCCTTCTTCTTTAAAATTGTCTTAAAAATAAAACTTAGTTTTCAACAAGTCTGGGGCAAAAGAAATGAAACTCTCATTATCATTATTATTATTACTTGTGGATATGAAGATCAGGAGCCTCAACGTTTTATTTGCATCACGCATTATCCAACAGATAATTTTTATTTATTCCTTCACTGTTAAAAAAATTGTAAAATCACGGTATTTGACCGTGTAATTTTAGGGGAAATGACCGTTTTGCTACCTAAACGGTCATAATCCGTAAATTAATGTTTTGGAAGCACAATTTGGGAAATAACCATATAATTTTACGGGAAATGACCGATTTGCTAGCTAAACGGTCGTAGCCCGTAAATTGATGTTTCGAAAGTATAATTTTTTGAATTTTTACAAGAAAAAAGCCGTTAATCTAGGCAAATTGCTCTTATCTTTCACCAAACCATTTTCTTATGAGAAAATCTCTTCAAATGCTATCATTTCAATGACATCAAGAGATAATTCTATTTTCAAACTGAAACTATGATTGTTATTTATACTAATTGAATGTGTTTAATTATGCACGCATGACTCATGGAAACATCCATTGGTTTTAATAAGCTATTGTTTTCTTAATTTAATTCAAAACATTTCCATCTTACTGAAACTGAGTAATTGATATTGATGAAATTGATTTTCTTTGTCTATTAACACGAAAACATTAAAAAAGAAATCTAAAATGGTTTCTTGATTTGAAGCCAGATTTCTGAAACACATATTATACAACCTTATAATTGTTTTATCCACTAAACGCATTTTTTTCATTTTAGTTTTTTTTTTTTTTTTTTTTTTTTTTTTAAGCATACAGCAGTCTAATTGCTCTTAACCCTTTAGTTAAGCCTTGGAAAACGGAAAATTTTAATGTTGTTTCCACAATGCATATTTTACAATATGCTAAATTAAAGTTTATTTCAATATTAGACCGTGGGCCATACGCTAAAAATGTCATTTAAAAACAAGTTCGTTTCAACTTTTTGGGGGCAATCTGAAAATTTTGCTAATGTATTCTTTTTAAGATAGGTAATGAAAATATCGAATGTTCTGGAAATAAACTTTGCACATAAATTCGGAAAATTGATTCCAATTTGAAGGAACTGAGTTCACATTTACGATGCTGGATTATAGCTGTGCGCAATATATTTCTGTTATTATTGTGATTCGTTAAATAAATTTTAAATTAACTTGCACACAAGTGGTAAAATCATATTCTTGAAAAAAAGTGCTAAAAAAAGTAAAATTTTAATAACTAGTTGATCTGCAGATCAGAAGCCTCAACGTCCAATTTTCATCACTCATTATACAATATAGATCACTGATAAAATTTATTTACTCCATATTATATATATCATTATTATCATCAATTTCAATCTTTAGCAGTCCACTGCAGGATGAAGGTATCTTCTAGGTGATTCCAATCTACCCTGTTTTCTGCAATTCCTCTCCATTCTGCTCTTCAAAACTTCACAATTTTATCTCTCCAACGACACATTGGTGTCTTTCTTTTGTTGTATCGCGGTATCCAAAATAGGACTGGTGGTCCATCTTTCATCATTTCTTCTGGAAAAGTGCCCAGCCCAGCTCCATTTTAACTTACTTCTAGAAATGACATCAGTAACATTGGTTTTATCCTTAATCTAATACAAGTGTTTCGCTTTATTTCTCTTCGGCTGAGTCCTAACATGCATCTCTCTCGCTTTATATATATATATATATATATATGACGACTCGCTACATAAACAGATATATTTCTAATGGGGGCTACCGGCCCCTCTTCAACTTTCCGCTGTATATCTCTGTCTATATCTATCTCTCTACATATATATTTATATATTTTCCTAATAACAGCCTTCTATTAATTCCTTATAAATAGAAGGCTATTAGATTATTTGATACATAATCTTGTAACAAACTATGATTTGGTACAAGTATTTAAATCAAAAATACATGTACCAAATTTCATGCAAAAAGATTACCCTGTGTAACCCTGTAAACTAATCAATTCTATGCCCACAATTTTCCACAGAAAAACACGCTTTTAAACATTCTAATAACATTTTATAATATTTAATGTAACCATGTTAAAATACATTTGTAATACATACTGTCTATAGACCATAATGGTACGACATTCTTTTGTGTGTCCCTGAAAGAGAGCCACCGTTATTATGTACGCCAATAAAAATAGTGCACCTAATTAATTATAACTCACTTATATTTCAACCTAATTTGACATCATTTGAATGATTACAGAATGTCATCGGAATTCTTTTGTATGGTCCTGTAAATAAAATTAGGTTATACATACCTCCTTTTTTTTTTGAGAGAGAGAGAGATATAAAAAATGTTTTTAAGTATGTTTATAACATATGTTAATTATACTGAATGCAGCATAAACGCGCTAAAATGCGCTTAAATAAAATTTTGCCCATAAGTTCTAATGTTATGAAATTCTTTTGCTTTTCTCTGTAAAAGAGCACCAGTAAAAACATTTGAACTTATTGTGTGTCTTTCAAAAATAATTGTACGAAATTTAACAAAATTTGGTTGATTACATAACGTTATCGAAATACTTTTGTAAGGTCCTGTACATTGATTATGAAGCCTGAGCACACATATTTAACTTCTATGGAAAAGATCAATTTAAGCATATCAATAATGTACGCTAATTTCATTTCGTTGAATGCAGAGTAACGAAGTTAAAATTCGCTTTAACGAAATTCACCCCATAGACCGTAATGATAAGAAACAATTTGTTGTGCCTCTGTACACGATCCATAAATAATCTAGACATAAAAAATTACACAGCTATTTCTATACAGAGCCTGAGCATGTATACAAATTTGCAAGTCAATCGGGAGATTTTTGCGGCCGCTATAGCGGTACATACAAATTTTATCCGTAGGCTGTAATGATAAGGAAAACTTTGGTGTGTCCCTGTACACGAACTACAAATGAAATATACACCTAGAACTATACAGCTAATTCTGTGTAGTTCATAAACATGTGTACCAAATTCCAAGTCAACAGCATGATTTTTGCGGCCGCTATCACGAAACAGACAGATACACAAACAGAACAGAAAATATTTTTTAATCTCCACATGGAGGCCTCGACTAACGTTTCGCCAATAATTTAACTACATTTAAGAATAAAACTTACTGTATAACACTTTTTATGGTAATCTATGCTGTTGTCTAAAGGGAGTTTGAACAGATCATTAATTGGAAGAAGAAACAAATGGATAGATATTTTTCTTTCACGAATATTTAAAACTTTCCATTGATCAACACACAGTCTCACTTTAGCTCAGCTTATTTGAGAAAAACACTTTACCTCTGAATGTATGTCATCGCCGATGTGCAAACAAAAAGTAATTTCTTCTGATATTATATTACCTGTAATAATTCTACTTAAAAATATAGAAACAAAATTCGATCAAAATGTTAATAATACACAGGATAATGATGTCGAGAGAAACTTTACATCTTATTTGAGAAAAAATATTACATTTTTTAACGTATCTAATTCCCGATATGCAAACACTATGCCATTTCTTTCTCACATTCTATTAAATGTAAATAATACTTAAAAATACAGGAAAAGAAAGCAATAGTACAATTGTATGAAAATGTCAATGAATATTGACTCAACATAATGTAAACATAAACAAAACATATCAAATGCAAGCGGGGCGCTAGCGCGCGTACTAACGTCAGCTGTCATTGGATCAAAATGCCAGAAGAAAAAAAAAATACCGGTTTTGATTGGAGAATAAGCAAAGAAACGAGAAGAGAATCTTGCTATCTCAAAAAGTAGGTAAAATGGCAGGACCGCAGAAACGTCAAATTTGTAGAATTTATTTAATCAATTTTAAAATAATGTGCACATCTTCCGACCAGAACATTGCGAATTTGTAGATAACTGAATATTCTTTTAATTTTAACAATAAATTGAAATTGCCCCTCGATGATTGAAACGGACTTGAACGATATCCAGCTATGGCCCACGGCCTATATGAAATGAATATGTAATTAACCATTTGAAGGAAAGTCTTATGATTATTATGCATGATCTTCACTTTTAAAAAACAAAGCTGTGTTATCTGAATATGACCATCAGATATGTACATTACGTCATATATAGTAGGTTCTGCTCTCGAAATACTTCAGTCCTTTCTTCATTCAATGGATTTGAATTTTGGGAATAAGGCCGATTGACTGTTATAGGTCCTAGGCCAGAGAGGGAGTGCCTTCCGTGGGTGTCTTTCTAAAGGGTCCTAGCCCGTATTTACTCAAGTTTCGAAGAAAACCACGGAAAACTCCGAACGGCTAGGCCGACAAGCGCGACCTGGGATCGAACCCCCGCAACTTATGTCTACCAGCTTTCAGCGCAGAACCGCTCGGACGCTGGTGGGCTCCCTTCGATGGAATACAGCGTAAAATAAAAAAAAATAAAAATAAAATCTTTTTTGCTTTTCTAAAAGTGCAAATACGCCTAACACTTCATAAACACAGTTTGAAATCGGCCTTATAATGGAAACCTGTTTGGGCGAATAAGAATTAGGCTCTAGTGTTTTCTTCTTTGCACCCATTACTGAAACCATAATGGTCGAAAAATATGAAAAAAATAGTATTAATTGGAGATACAAATTTTCTGTATTTATGTAAAAGTTTTATTATTATTATTCAAAGTTTATTCTGCGTCTCAGTTAATTTTCAGAGATCTCACATAGTTTTCAAAAGTTTCATTTTGTTTTTGAAAAAGGATGATAAATTCTCACCCATTATTTACCTCTAATGAGAACCTTGAAATAAGACTACGTCTTTAGTGCTAGTGTTTACGAATAAAAAAGGTCCACCAGCGGCCGAGCGGTTCTGCACTCAAAGCTAGTAGACATTAGGTGCCGGGCTCGATCACAGGTCGCGCTCGTCGGCCTAGCTGTTCGCGTTTTCCGTGGTTTCTTCCGAAACTTATGTAAATACGGACTAATACCCCTCAGAAAGACTCCTCGGAGGGCACTTCCCCTCAGGCCTATGACCTACAGCTGTCAATCGGCCTTATTCCCAACTCCAATCCAGTCCGTTTATAAATAAAAATGATTTCGAAAAATAGTTAGATTTTCTTTCACAAAATTCAGTATCGTAGTCTTTATAGGGAAAAAAAGAATGCTTTTGTTTTTTCAATATGAGAATAGACTGACTTCTTAATTTTGTCAAAAATATCAAATTTAGACTTTAAAATAGTCTTAAAATAAAATAATTTTTTGAATAGTTTGAACGTTAACAATTTAATCACTGTAAAAAATTTCTGTAAAAATAAAGCACTTTTTTTAACATAAATACAGCATAGGTTGCTGTAAATTTAGGTTGCTGTATAGCTAGTTCTGTAAAAATAATTGAAGGTTTGTTACTTCACATTGTGCTGTAAATTGGTTTAAAAATTTTCAAGAAGTCTTTTGGTACATATGACAAGATTTATCAAGTAGTCAGTTCTGATGTTGACTTTATCTGTTTTTGTAAAGAGAAGTCTCTGTGATCCCAACGGCGCGGTTGGCAAAGCGCTGGCCTCTGACACAGATGATTGTGAGTTCAAAACTCGGGCTACCCAAGACCGTCTAAATTAATAAATTAGCTGCTGCGTGTAAAAAAAATGAATTAGTTTTTTAGTGCTGTGGATTTCTCCCTGCACGCATGTGTAATAATTGCAAGAAACTTTTTTAAAGCATTCGAGAAACTCAACTTTTCCTTTCACGGTCAATGCTACTTTTTTTGCAGGTTGGTTGTATGTTTCATCCCAACGTAAAATTACTGGCGATACATCATTCATCGTCTAAATGTACTTTTACGGGCGTTGACTGGAATCTCTGCTGCCGGGCTTTGCTCGTAATTTTACTGCAGCATTTTTTACAGTTTTATTATGTAATATATATATATATATATTGACTAAATTGACTTCCTACACAAACAGGAACGCTTCTGAAGGGAGCTGCAGCCCCACTCAGCCCCCCATTCTATCTCTATTTCTATAACTATCTGTATATTATTGTATTCCTAATAACTGATAGTCTGGTATTAATTCTCTGTAATTCATAAATACTTGTACCAAATTCCTACAAAATGATTACATAACATATTGGAATTCTCTGTAATTCATAAATACTTGTACCAAATTCCTACAAAATGATTACATAACATATTGGAATTATTTTGTGTAACCCTTGTAAGGTTGGAGTCACGTCAGCATAGCGCTGCACAAAAGAAAACAAGTTGCGAAGCGCGAGTGAATACGGAGAGGTTTTAGTGTTGTTAACTGAAGTTAGTGGAGTCGATGAAGATTAATTTTAAATATGAATGAGTATGGTGAAGAAGGGAGAGGTAGTGTGGTGGTGATATAGAGTGTGAAATAGAACAGAATTGTTCTTGGGTGATTAAGTTCTTAGTTCGATAAATGTTGTGGTGATTTTGAAGGTGTTAATTTATAGTGTAGAGTTAGGCGGATTCAGGGAATCTTTTTCGCCTTTAGCCTACATTAGTAAAATGTCGTGGATCAGCGAAAGAAATCATCTTACTACGTTATCTACTGTAGGGGAAATTTCTTTCTGAATATATTTAAATTATTTATTGAATTTATCTTTCTAAAATATTTAAGATTTTATATTGAGTTTGACCCAAGTGTCCGCCCTGCACTTAAGTTCTAATAAAACTTTATTTGTATTGAAATTTGAGTCTTGTACTATTTCTTACTTACTATTTAAGTTAATTAAGTTAATCTTTGAGGAATGGCGTCCACTAATTCCTCATACCCTGTACATTGATTAACAATTCTATACACACACTTTTCCACAGTAAAACATGCTTTTAAAATTCTAATAAAATTTCATTATATTTAATTGGGTGTAACCATGTTAAAATACACTTTTAAGAAATACCGACTACGGACCGTAATAGTACGAAATTCTTTTATGTATTCCGGAAAAGGACCCACAGTAATTATATACACTAAAAAAGAACACACCTATTTAATTAATTATAACTCATTAATATTTCAACTTAATTTGACATATTTTGGATGATAACAGAATGTCATCCGAACTCTTTTGTGTGGTCCCGTAAATAAATCATTTAGTCTATACATATCCCTTTTTTTAGAGTAAACATGCTTTTATACATCTTTGCAATGTATGTTAATTCCTTTATGTTGAATGCAACATAAATGCGTCAAAATGCGCTTAAATAAAAATTTGTCTTTAGGCAATAATGTCATGAAATTATTTTGTGTGTCTCTGTAAACGAACCATAAACATTGTATACAACAGTAAAAACTATCCAACTTATTCTACTTTTTCATGGACGATTGTTCGAAATTTGACATAATTTGGATGATTGCATGATCTTATCGGAACACTTTTGTAAAGTCCTGTATATTAATTAGGAATCCTAGGACCACATATTTTCTGCAGAAAACACCAGTTTAATTTTCTCAGTGATGTACACTAATTTCATTTTGTTTAACGCAAAGTAACGATGTTAAAATTCGTTTAGAGGAATTCACCCTATAGGCCGTGATGATAAGGAACACTTTGGCGTGTCCCTGCAGACAGTCTGCAAACAATACAGACATAAAAATTTATACAGCTATTTCTATAAAGAGCCTGAACATGTGTACCAATTTGCAAGTTTGTCGGAGGATTTTTGTGGCCATTATTCTGGTACATACAAATTCTGTCCATAGGACGTAATGATGAGAAAAACTTCGTTGTATCTGTGTACACGAACTACAAATGTAATATGCGCCAAAAACTATGCCGCTAATTCCATGTGGCTCGTGTGCATGTGTATAAAATTGCAAGTCTATTGCGTGATTTTTGCGGCCGCTATCGCGCGACATCCAAACAAACAGACACACAGACGGAACCCAAAATCTTTTTGAGTCGGCTTCCACCGACGTTTTGGCAATTATGATGTGAGTGTAGTAAAGCCTGTTTAAATAAAAGATTAAATATGGAAAAACATTGTATATAAATATATTTTTGTACTTTATTTAATAAACATGTATATCTATCAGTTTAGAGAATCGCGAATATTTCAAAAAAGTGTTTTAAACATTAAAGTACTATTTCTTTGTACGGCAAAGCTCGGAATTAACAGTTAAATTCAAAATTCGTTTAGATTCATATATATATATATATATATATATATATATATATATATATATATATATATATATTGCGCTTTACTATGTGTATTAATTCTTATTCTAATTTTCATTTTCATTCTTATTCTTAAAAAATAAATAAATAAATAAATAAAAATAAATTTAACGTTTAACATTCTAAAAACTAATTAAAATTAACGTAAATAGATAAAGAATGTGTAATGTGGGGTATAACGTTAAGATTTTGTTATCGTTCCTTACAATTGCCTTTACTTGGATACCTTTTGTTACTTGTAGCCTAATTGGCATTTGTGGGTTTCTGTGGTGATTTATTTGACTGTCTATTTTTGGTTCTTATATTTTTCATTTTAATCATAAACATTATATGCTTACATTTAAAAATTAAAATCGCTGCATTTTCGCAAATATTTTGAATTCAATTGTTAATTTAATTTAAATTTTATTTAATATCCTTGAAGTTTAAATTTTGTTCTGTTTTTTGGAAAAAATATGTTTTAATTAACATTTAAAGAAATATATGATATGCATATATATATATTTTTCTTCCATGTCAAGGCTATTAATAAATTATTTTTAATTTATACACTATATACATAGCTGAAATTGCGCTTATACTATGTGTGTTAATTCTTATTCTAATTTTAATTTTCTTTCTCATTTTTAAAAAAATAATTAAAAAACAAATAAATAAGCAAATTTAACGTTTAACATTTTAAAAACTGATTAAAATTAACGTAAATAGTTAAAGAATGTGTAATGTGGGGTAGAACGCTAATACTTTATACATTTTTAAAGTTTGGGGGACCTTTTAAAAAATTTAAAAGATCGCTACTTTTTTTTTTTTTTTTTTTTTAACATAGTTTAAATTTATAGCATTAAAATAAGAGTTTTTATCAATTTTAAACAAATACAATGTCTAAATTCAATTAGAAAATTTCTCAAAATTAAAATTTTAAAATACTGAAATGCAAGAAGTTAGATTGGTAAATGCCTATTATCTCAATTTAGGCAAATAAAATGTTTCTATGTGAAATTTATAAAAGTAATATTAAAAGAAGAAGAAGAAAAAAAAAAAAAAACAGAAGTGTAATTTGCACTAGAAATTCTACTCCTTGCCATTATTGCTCGATTTCTGCAATTAGAAGATAAGAAAAAGCTATTTGCATGCGTATTTTGAAAAACTAGTAAGTTGTGGCCACCACAAAACTTTCTTTTATATCAGTCTGTAAATCAGCACCACCTACCGTTTACCCTTTCATGGGCAAAGAAATTTCGTTCATTTAAAATAAAATTTCACCAGAATTTTCGAATAAGTCTAAAACAAAATGAATAATTAAAGTTTTTGCTCTACAGGGTGTTAAATAATTTCTCATGTGGTTTGGATAACTTTAATAACACACCTGGTTGTCGGACCTTGGTAGACTCATGTAGTTCCAATCAATTAATTCCGAGGCATAGTTAAATGCATTTTGATTCCATTTATAGCAAAAGAAACAAGATTATGCACAAAAACATTATAGCAAGTGGGTTGGAATGATTTCACCTTTCAGTTTTTTTACAAGCTTTAGTCTTCTCTCAAGACTAGTGCAACCAGCGCGCGGATCATTCATAGGAACCTCTTCCCCTACTCGCTCTATAACGTTCCTAAATTGATTCAGATTTATGTAATTAACATCATTTTGTTCCGTTAACATGTACCCCTACGCAAAATAATCTAATGGATTAAATTCGGAGAGCTTGGGGCGCCATTTATATTTTGGCAGAAAATCAGATAAATTGTCTCTTCATCAATGTTGTACAGTCAGCAAAAAAAAAAAATAAATAAATAAATAACCGCCTTCCCCCCCCCCCCCCAAACCTAATTTTGCCATAAATTATCGTAGAAACATGTGGCTGGTACCGATCGATTTTTAATAACATCTAGTTTGTAATGGTACAGTTAGATCTTGCTTAGGGGGTCGTCTACATATTAAAACTGGCACCAACTTCATTTTTTTCAATAGCAACCCCGATTTTTATTTTATTTTATTTTTATTTATTTATTTATTTACTTTTTATTTATTTACTTTTTATTTATTTATTTGGATTAAATCACCGCAGAAAAGGGTATAGTTTGTATATTTTGCTCAATTTTTTGTAGCCTTATAAGCTGTCAAAGTATGGGGATGCTAATGTTAAATGAATGTGGCAAACATTAATTTATATCTTCCAAAATCAATATGATATTTATTTATTTATTTATTTATTTTATACGTTTCAATGAAGTCGCCCAAACATATTCCATGCATATTTTTGATAAAACAACATTTTTTGAATCATGAGAATTATTAATGAATCCATATTCGAAAAAAAATGATGAATTATAACCTATATTAATTTTTCCACGAATAGAATGAGCATCATCAAAAACATGGGTTTTCAAGTTTACAGCTCATTCCTAACATTATTTTTTGAGTTACTGTGATATTTCACTATTTACTGCTGTTAGGGGGGCGTCACTTGTTATAATATGTATCCTCTGTAAGTAAACATCTGTATATAATTTGATGAAAAATTATTTTAATTTACCTTTATGTTATTCTTATTGTTTTCTAAGCAACATACCGAAGTTTATTATAAAAATTGGCTTATTTTTGTAAAATTATCTCTATACAGGCGAGAGATTGTAAAAGAATTTCAAAAGAAAACAAGCTCCGCCTCTATATCGCTGAAACAACAACAACAACAACAAAAAAAAAATACTAGTTTCCATATTCGTATGCATAAATCCCAATGACATATACTACATCGATTAATGAAGACAAAATTAAACGATTTAATTGCAAATATGCAAAATTATTATGTTTTATAATGTAAAGTTTAAAACAAATGTGCAAAGGCGTGGCTTACTTTACAAGATAGGAACATATCCGATCCTAATATGTTAAGTCGTTCTTCTTAAATATTAAATAACTTTTTCTAGTTTTTCAATGATAAAATTCTGTTTTAACCTTGTTGTCTTTTCTTATATTTGAATATTGTAGGCAGTGCTGCCAGATCCTGCGGATTTTTTATTCAATAAACACCAATAATTTTGAGAAGTGATATTTGCTATACATAATAGACTATCAATCTTCGAAATGAATAGGCAAGCGTTAAAATAAAAAATTATTGGTGATTATTTTTTATTGCAACGCTTGGTTACAATAAAAAATTGTAACCAAGCAATTTACAATTTTGCTTGGTTACAATTTTGCCTGGTTACCATACATTGGTAATCTGGCAACATTGATTGTAGAGTTTTTATACCTCAAGTAAAATGTCATGTTTTAGAAAACACAGTATAGCGGGGCTTACTGTTTGAAACAGCAACACTCGGTTTTAATCTTGTTGTGATATTTTTGCATTTGTTTACTGTACTGTTTGTAAGCTTTATGCAATTTAAAATTTATCGCACGATGTAACATAATAAAATGTTAAATTTTTATTAAATGTTTTTTGATACAGAATCAAATAGTGGAATTTTTTTTTTCTTTAGTTTATAAAATCTATTAAGTAATCTAAGCTCAGCATTATTTATTTTCGATTAATTCTAATCACGGCGTAAAATTCACATTTATCATGGAAAAAGAATTTAAAACAAATACGTCTTATTTCTTTTAAAGATAGAAATACTGATATTACAGCTTTAAAAATTCATAATTCAAGTACAACAGTCTCCTATATAACGCAGGATATTCGTTTTGAGCCATAGGTAATCGAGTTATGTGGGACACACATTATCAGACTAATTTATGCAAGTTCAATCCAATACTGAAAAAATTTATTTTATTTTATTTTTACTTTCTCTGACCCATAGGGTCGAGAAAGTATTGTTTTAGGGTCAAATTTTCGAACGTGAGTTTTTGTTATATTTACATGTTCTGAGGTCCCCTGAATACGAAAATCGTGTTTTTAGCGAATGGTCTGTCTGTCTGTCTGTCTGTCTGTGTTATCAGCATATCTGAAGAACAAATAGTAGCAGAAATTTCAAACTCGGTATGCAAATTGTGTATCATATAGGGATGCTACACTAAACTTTTCGTTGAGATGAAGCAAATGGTTCGTGTACAGGGACACTCAAAACTATTCAAATACATTACGTCCATGGGGGAAATTGCAGGTAAGTAGAGTTTAACATCTATAGACTGCACTAAACAAAATGAAACGAATATATATTTTTTGTAATAGAGATTGTCAACTGGGGACAAAATTTTGTGTATGTAGGAACCTCGCTCCCCCCTGGTGGGGAAGTCCCTCCTCGAGGGGAGTAAATTTTCATGATGGGTATCTTTCAAAACAGCTCGCCAATACCTTTAAAACGAATGGTTGAACCATCGATCTGCGATAATTTAAAATAAAGTTATCGATTTTTTTTAAATGTAATATTGAGAATAAATTGAACATTTTTTGGATATTTAGTGTTATACTACTTCTCTAATATAAAAATCGTCTACATTATCAAGGAAAATAATTTTTTTAAATAACAATTTTAATAAATTATTTTTACTGAGTGAATTTGTATAGGAAAATATAAAAGAAAGTCGTATTTGTTGTTAGTGGATGTGCTTTACTAATAATATTTTACCATTTCCATGAAATCTGTTCGGGAATTGAAATAAATTCCTCATAGATATATGGTAAATAATGTATGTTTTAAGCTAAATATTCATCTCTTCTTTTTTGTATATTTACACGTTTTGAGGCTTCCTGATTACCGTAGTCAAGTTTTTTAACGTTTGATCTTTGTCTGCGTCTCTTGGAGTAACTTAAAAACGAATAATTTTAGTAGATTCAAATGTTGTATTTTGAAGTTTATATAAGTTTGTTGCTGGAAAAGTTTGACCAAGATTGATAAGTTTCAAGGAATGTTGAGTGTAAAAAGTGTCTGTATAATTTTAAGTAAACTTTTAATTTCAATTACAGAATTAAACTCTGTATAAATGTAGATGCATTAATGAAACGGGGGGGGTGGTTAGGGGGGGCGACAGCTCCCTTCACACAAAACTAATTATCATATAAAACTCTTCCGAAACCTAATTTGAATTGTTTAACATAGGTTTACATAACATTTTTATCTTACCTCTTAATCTCCAACCTGTATTTATAGTATAAAAATTTCAGGGTAAGAGAAAGTCGTGTGAGCGACACACCAGATTATTTTTTTGTATATTGTATATTTTATATTTGTACGCCTTAAATTAAATGTAACACTTTACAGAAACAATTTCGTGAGGAACTTACTGTATAAAATAAAAATATACCCAACAGAAGTAGATAGATTATTTTTTCTTAAATATTATTATTATTATTATTCATTTCTTTTTTTTTTTTTTTTAACCGCAATTTTATTATTATCATTATTCTTAGTTTTATTTTATTTTGCTTTCTACATTTTTGTAATTGAATATTGTAGGGTTTATATGACTCAAGCTATTTAAATTTTAACATACAAAATAACGAAATAAACTATTTCATTTTTATTAAAAATAAACTATTTTAAAAAATTTAATTCATAAACTATATTTAAGATGAAAAAATGTAAGCTATTTACACCATAGAGGAATCAAAAATTTGATTAACTGTATGAAAATGTTAAATTTGTCGAACGCGTTATGCGGGACTGTTTATCGTGCTGGATGAATACTAGTCTCTATTGGTCGTATTTTGCACTTGCGCATTATTCGCGAGTTAACTGTAGTCTTTCAGATAAGTACAGAAGCAAACAAAATAGTTCTGTATGTTAACTCCGTTTTTTTTTTTTTTTTTTTTTTTTTTTTTTTTTTGGTTTTATAATTAATATTTTTATACTTTTTTTCTGGAATGAATCTTAATGATTCATTTTAATTCTGTGGTAGATCATAATTTATTTTTTCTAAATGTCTAGACGGACCCCTAATCTATTTTAGCTTGTAACTCCCTCAAAAACTGATTTAAAGTATATGAATTAGACTTTTTCCGAACCGCCTTGGTCTCAAAAATTTGAATTTTAGGTCAAAAATAGGGGTTGCGATTGAAAAAAATTAAGTTAATGCCTGTTTTAGTATGTAGATGACCCCTTAAACAAAATCTAACTATACCATTATAAACTAGACGTTATTATAGATCGATCGGCACTAGCTGCATGTTTCTACGATAATTTACGGCAAAATTAGGTGAGGGGGGGGGAATTTTTTTCCTGACTGTACAATATTGCAGTATGCGAAGGATCGCCATATTGCTAACAACAATAATATTTGTTTCAGTATATAGTTTTGACATTCGCCATAAGAACTTTCTCAAAAATCTGTTTTATAGATTTCAGCACAAATTTTAACTCTCTTATGAATAAAAAACAAAGGAAGTCTTTTTCCCTTTAAAAAAACTTCCCAACCCATCATTGAAAATGCGTTTTGAAATGTGAGCACCGATTTTGTATCGTGTGGCATGGCATATCGACTACAATAGATGATTTTAAGAGTTATGGGGTTGTTGTAGAACAATAAGTTTCTCATCGGATGGGACAAACTCGTCTCCAGCACGCCATGAAACAAATGCTGTCACTTCTTTTCGTACAATTCTTTTTCATGTCAAGCGATATTCCGTGAATTTTCATCACGTTTTCTAAAAGAAAATATGTTTTATTAGTTTCTAATACTTCATAAAATCGTATATCATAAATTATTAGACACTAGCATTTCTGTTTTATACATATGTTACGATAAACTACTGTATGAGAACTTATTCGACAACCTGTATATTATTAAAGTGAAAATTTGTAAAAATAATTTGGCATGAATTTTAGCAGTTCGTAATGAAAATTTCCTACCTTTTCTGAAATGGTTGCAGCAAATAAATATTTATCCTATATTTTTACAATAGAGATGTTATACGTGTAGTTTGGTGAAATTTAAACCAATAAACGCAGTCATTTTAAATTCATTCAACTAGTCATTTTATAAATCACAGAAGGTGAATAATAGCAGCGCCACCTATCGGCCGATAAAAACTTAAATTTATTCAGCAATCTTTTTCGTAATTTGCTATCTTACATATCAAGTAATACACTCTAGAAGCTATGATGTAACTTCCCCATACACAGTGAAAGTTTTGCAGCATAGCAGCGACATCTGCCGAAAAATATGCACATGAATTAAATCAACTCAGTTTTTCTAAATATCTACTTCATATATAATGTTTTACTGATTTTATATATCATAGAAGCTGTGATATTGTATTTTCTTAAAAGGGGTTAAACTGCAGCATATAAACTTCACTTTTCACCCAATATGCATTCAAATTAAGTAAACATAGTTTTTAATAATTCTCTAATATAACACATTTCTTCAATTACACTGAATAAAATCTGAGATTTAGTCTACCAGTGAATGGAAGAAATCGTAGCATACCAACGTCACCTGCTGCACGACTTAAACCAAAAGTCGAAAGCCACTGATTTATGTCAAGATGAAACTAAATATAAATTTACATGAAATTATATGCTTCCGTTTTTGAGTTAGAGCTACCCTAAAATTTTAGTAGGACACAGACAGATAGACAAATAGACGGACATTTTCTAAAAATGGTTACATCATGTTTAGAACATATAAAAACATGTAAATCCATTGAAAATCGGAAGTCAAAAACTTTTGGAATACAAACCTATCTTCTATGAATATAGAGGAAAATAATAAAATATTTGGTTTCGTCTTCATGATGAAAATAAATTAATAACCTCACATTTATTTAAGCAGAAAATTATAAATTTAAGATTACAGTTTTTCAAACTGAATTCGATTTAAACAAATAAGTATTTAAAAACCTATTTTGATTAAGTAATTTCATGTTAAAAAAATTAAATCGATATCTCAAACAAAGATAAAAGTTACTTTCTAAAGTTAGTATTATGAGATAATAGATTTTTTTTTTAAAATCATTAAAACTGTTGAAGGAAAATATATTAACAAAATAACTTTATTTAATATTGCTAATGAAATGAGACAGTTTATATAAACAGTTTTAATGAACATGTAAATATTATCGCTATATGAATGATGCAAATATTTGTGTTGTTTGAAATAAAACTCATGAAATATTTAAATGTCTTAATTTTAATTGTAAGTCGGTAACAGGTAAACAGAAATTTATCAATAATAACAGGTAGAGATCTTTTTAGAAGTATTTACGTCAAAATCACAATCATGATTTTATTTATTTATTTATTTTTTATTTATTTATTTATTATTATTATTATTACTATTATTATTATTACTTAAGCAACATAAGGGCGACCATATGTTCTAGAAAACCTAGGACAGTTCGCATTTTGAAGGCATTTTCTTGAGTTTTGAAAAACTGTAGCAAGGAAATTATTTATCAAAAGCACTTCCTTTTTTATCCCAATTTACTTAGAATAAAATATACCTGTGTAGTTGGGTAATTGTAAAATTATTAAAGCTATCTTTATAAGTATTACTCTAACGTGGACAAGTTACGATTAAATTTTGTCTAAACGATTTGATATTGCCTTGATTAATAAAATATGCGAGGACAAAAATAATATTCATACATGGGCAATATTTAAGCACGTAGAATTAGTTTAATGGTCTAATCATAAAAATAACGACACTTATTTGATGAGATCATTTTGTAGAAATATGCATTTTTAAAAGTTGCATCTTTACAATTTTTTCAAACGTCATTTTAAATCTAGCAATACACTGTTAAAAATTTTGTCCTAGTTTAAAACCAATACATGGTACATTTTTGCTGCAACCATGCGATGGTGAAACCTTTTACCATTATTTGGTGCTTTACTAAACCAAGGCTTAGTACTGCAATAGCTATATCCATAAGAGAGAGAAATGTTTTACCATAAATTGGTGCTTTTTTTAAACAAGAAGTGCCAAAACATGATAGAAGGTTTCACCATCGCATGGTTGTAGCGACAGTGGTACCAAGTTTTGTTTCAACCTAGCAAACTGAAGCTACTGTAGTACCAACATTTGGTTCAACCTTGAACTGAAATTTTTAACAGTGTACTTTAAAGATGTAAAAATAGTAAAAATATTGTTATAAATTGACTAAAAAGCAATAATAAAAAGTATGATACAATAGGTAACATATTAAAAAAAAAAAAAAAAAAAAAAGGGGGCCAAAGTAAAATTACGCCAACGTGGCGACAAAAATTTAAAAGTCGCCATGGGTGTTCTATACTGAAGCTGTACTGCCTGGGAAAGTGTAAAAAGTGGGTCGTTAAACAACAATTTTCTTTTGAAACCTTTGTTTGAATGATTTTACTTTTGATATTATCAGTGTTCCGTCCTTTAACCCTTTCAGGGGCAGTGGTATATATTTTATACCACCTAATTTCAGTTCGTAACTTCAAAAATTCATCCCAGAATTTTTTTTATAAAATTTTACTTTTTAACCTTATGCGAAAATATTAATTTATTACTTTTCTTCTAATCTTGTTTTCAAATTGTGGTGGTACTTGATTTTAAAAGATATTAAATTCATTGTCCCTGAGAGAGTTAATATTAGCTTGGTTCTAATTATAATTTGTCTTCTGGTGAATTAAAATCTAAAAAAGGTGGAAAAATTTGTATAAAATTTATGCGTTTCAAATTTTAAAGGTGACTAAAAAATGAAATTAAGTGCAAAAGTTTCGTACGGGTTTGCTAGTTCTATTATAAAAGTACTCTGGTATGGTCACCATACACAACATATTGATCACTATATATATGCAAAAGAGCGAAGGAAAGAGGTTAAAGACAATTGTGGAATCAACCTGGGTATATTTGATATTTTTAAGTAATCTGTTTTAAGCGTAGCTTGATGCATTCTAATATAGTATTACTGGCAAAAACTCGTCAGGACATAAAACTATTGCTGGTGAAATGAGTCAATGTAAATATCTTTGTTTCTTTCTTCTTTACAAAATAGAAGAATAAAACAAGAATTTCAAAATTATTTACTTTCCAACTTTGAAGTATTTATGCGTTTTAAGAGGCCTTGAAAGTGTTTTAATCATTTTTGGAACGATATCTGTTTGTCTCAGTGTTATAAACATACTATGAAAACTCTAAACGAAGAATTAATGAGTATTTTTTTTTTTTTAATTTATGTATCATTTTGGTACTAATTGGTATCCATCAACTTTTGGTACATATCATCTAACAGGAGGTGCTTCATTTTCCCAAATTACGAAGATTCTATTTCTCAACTTAAATTATGTATAATTGCACTAAACTTTATACGACTGGGGACATCATGAAAAAGTGTTTGATTCAATTTTGGTGCATACCTTCCAACATGTGATACTGTTGTGTTGTATTTTTACCCATTTAAGGGAAGGCTATAACTCCGCTTTGTAGCTTATAAGCGCCCCAAACTTGATATATGATTTTCCATGTGACAATATTTCAGCAGCTGTTGAAGGAAATTTACTAAAAGTAAAATTTTTATTATGTGAGAAGCTATGTTCATTATATTTTTGACCATGTTAAGCGGTAAGTGAAGCTACACATACGCGGGTTAAAGGCTCCTTGTTACAAGCTTTGTTGAGTTAATTTTTGTGCTCTTTAGCCAGCAGGTGATTCGTTTATATAGAATAATATAGAAAAAAAAATGTTTTTTGATGGCCACCGCAAAGTAATTTTAAGGGAAGGGTCAGAATAAAGGTATATTATTTCAAATGTATATTTCATAAGTTATTCTCAAAATCTTACGACGTTTAGAACGTAACATTTACATTTAACATGTTAGAATGCAAACTAAATAGTAAATAAAATTCACTGGACGCATTATTTAAAAAATAAATCTGACGCACAAAAATCTTAATCTCTATCAATAATATTTAGATTATTCAAATGAAAATATTGAAATATAATATATGCATATTTGTTTCCTTAATGTATTACATTTTAAATTAAATCAATAAATGCAATCTAATTTTGTCAAAATCGCATAATATAAAATTTAAAGAAGTAATATTTTATATCAAATATTGCTGAAATTTACACCAAGGGAATAAAATCCTTAGGAATTGATGCAATTCTACTTTTATTTCGAAAGTAAGTTTTAAAATGCAATTTCTCTTCTGTTCCTTTAGTTCTTTTTAAACAATAGACCAGATTGTCCCAAGACATACCATAGAAATAGCTGCGGAAATTGTTTATTTAAATGTCTCTTTTAAAATTGAAAGCGTTATTTTTGAATATATTGGACAATTTATATTTTGACAGACGTTACTTAATGGATAAATTGTAAAGAATGATAGTTATAAGTTATATTTACATTCAATAATTTATATATAGATATTTCTAAACTTAATTTTGATCTTTATATTTGAATTTTATTCTTTTAAATTTTTAAATAACTGCAATAAAAAAAGATTTTTCCTTAATTCCAGAAATAATCCCAATATGGAAATATATTTTAAATGTGGAAAAAAAAAAAAAAAAAAAAAAAATCCCAATTTAAAATTTTCAACAGCAGGTTACACTTCCTGGCAATAATGTGTTTTTCTTTGTGTGAATAGCAAACATACACATGTATTATAGGGAAATGGGTTGGAATATAGATCAGTCGAGTAAAATTAAATACCGTTATATCTCACCTGTAAGAAGCTGCAATCTATCGGAAGCAAGCCCTCTACGCCTCAAATCTGAACGGTAGTTCAATTTGTATCAAGGAGAAGAGCAATTTTTGTGTTACACAACACTTTTGATTTATCAAGATTCAGAACTTTTTTGTATGTACATTGTAAACAAAATTGTAAAATCACGGTATTTGACCGTATAATTTTAGAGGAAATGACCGTTTTGCTACCTAAACGGTCATAATCCGTAAATTAATGTTTTAGAAGCATAATTTAGGAAATAACCGTATACTTAGTCATGCCATAAATTCTGTTACACCAAAATATGTCTAAAAAATTACCAACACAAGATTGTTATTTTTTTTTTTTTTTTTTTTTTTTAAATTACAACCTTTTATAAGTTAAAACAAAAATGGAATTATTCAAAATGTACCCATTTTGCTTCGACACAAGCTCTGAGTCTCCGGGGCCAATCATCTATTGCAGTACGCACCACTTCTTGTGGGAAATTGTCCACTGCTTTTACCAAAGCAGATTTTAGGCTCTCCAAATGGGTGAGTCCTCTTCGGAAAGCCATACCCTCAAAGTGAGACCACAGTCGATAATCCACGGAGTTTAAATCTGGGCTTCCTGAAGGCCAATCTGAAGCCTTAATGAACTCTGGAACATTCATTGCCAACCACTGTTGAGTCGTACGAGCTTTGTGTGCAGGAGTCGAGTCCTGCTGGAAGACCCATTGTTGTTCCTAAGAGGGTTCCACTCAGGGATTTCACTACTTGTTCTAAAACATTTTCTTGATAGTTTTTGGCTCGAGTTTTAACCCCTTGTTCACAGAAATGGAATTTTGTGGTGCCATCAAAACTGACTCCCCACCACACCATCACTGAGGTTTTATGATGGCCTCGTTCAACTCTCCCAATTTTTTCCTGGGCTTCCAAAGATTTGTGAGCATAAACTTTGTCTTTCTGGAGGTTAAATTTTTCTTCAAATTTCAAAATTTATTCATCAGAGAACAAGATGCTGCGGTGGAGACCATTAGCGTATACCGGCTCAGCAGAACCTTGGCTCTTTCAGCCCTAATTTTTTTTAGGGACTCTGTGAGTATTTGTCCAGTCTTTCTACTATATGCACTCATCTTAAGGTCTTCTTTAATTATCCTGGACATGGATCTTGGCAAAATATTCATCTCTCTGGACATGATTTTCTGTTTTCGGAGTGGATTTCTCCGAATTCGATTTTCCACAGCTTTGATGGCATTTTTCGTCCTTTTAGACCTGGGACGACCTGATCGGGGCTTACCATTGACAGATTGGGTTGCTCTGAAACGGGTTATGGTGCGCCCCACAAACATATGGTTTATACCCGAAGATTTAAGCAACTTGAAAATCTCAGAGTTGGATTTACCTGCCTTGTGAAGAGCAATAACTGCACGACGGTTCTGTTCAATGCCTCGCTCCATTTTCCTGCAATGAGAGATGGACAAGAAATGAGTGGCATTTTAAAGCTATATATCAAACATAAACACTGGGTAAAGGACAGGTTTCTGCGGGCTATTGTTAGTTTTCATTTACAAATCTAAAAGTTGTAACAGAACTTATGGCAAGACTAAGCAATTTTACGGGAAATGACCGTTTTGCTAGCTAAACGGTCGTAGCCCGTAAATTGATGTTCGAAAGTATAATTTTTTGAATTTTTACGAGAAAAAGCCGTTAATCTACACAAATTGCTCTCATCTTTCACAAAACCATTTTCTTATGAGAAAATCTCTTCAAAAGCTATCCATAGCTGCCAATATTTTAATTTATTCCGGAGTAATTTGAACCCCGCCTCTATTTCGCACCACTTATTTTTTTTAAAGAAATTTTTTCTTATTTTGTCGAAGTTATATATTGAAGAAAATTTTTCTATAAATAAAGTGGTGCGAAATAAAGGCGGGGCTAAAAGTACTCCAGAATAAATTAAAATATTGGCAGCTATGGCTATCATTTCAGTGACATCAAGAGATAATTCCATTTTCTTCCATTTTCAAACTGAAACCTGAAACTATGATTGTTATTTATACTAATTGAATGTGTTTAATTATACACGCATGACGCATAGAAACATCCATTGGTTTAATAAGATATTGTTTTCTTAATTTAATTAAAAAAAATTCCATCTGACTGAAACTGAGTAATTGATATTGATGAAGTTGATTTTCTTTGTCTATTAACACGAAAACATTAAAAAAGAAAGCTAAAATGGTTTCTTGATTTGAAGCCAGATTTCTAAAACACAAACTACAACCTAATAATTGTTTTATCCACTAAACGCATTTTTTTTTTAAGCATACAGCATTCTAATTGCTCTTAACCCTTTAGTTAAGCCTTAAAAAACGGTAAACACAATGCATTTCTTACAATATGCTAAAACAAAGTTTATTGCAATATGAAATGAATATGTGATTAACGATTTGAAGGTAAGACTTATGATTATTATGTATGATCTTCACTGTTAAAAATCAAAGCTGTTTTATCTGAATGTGACCATCAGATATGTACATTACATCATATATAGCCGGTTCTGCTCTCGAAATACTTCAGTCCTTTCTTCATTCAAAGGATTTAGATTTTGGGAATAAGGCCGTTTGACTGCTATAGGTCCTAGGCCAGAAGGGGGGTGCCCTCCGTGGGGGTCTCTCTAAAGGGTCGTAGCCCGTATTTACTCAAGTTTCGAAGAAAACCACGGAAAATTCCGAACGGCTAGAACGACGAGAGCGACCTGGGATCGAACTCGGCACCTTATGTCTACCAGCTTTGAACGCAGAACTGCTCAGCCGCTGGTGGGCTCCCTTCAATGGAATACAGCTCCCCCCAAAAAAAACCTGTTCTGCTATTCTAAAAAGTGCAAATACGCCTAACACTTCATGAACACAGTTTGAAATCGGCCTTATAATGAAAACCTGTTTGGATGAATAAGAATTAGGCTGTAGTTATTTCTTCTTTGCATCCACTGCTGAAACCATAAAGATCGAAAACCATGAAAAAAATCGTATTAATTGGAGATACAAATTCTCTGTATTTATGCAAAAGATTTATTATTATTATTCAAAGTTTATTCTGCGTCTCGGTTAATTTTCAGAGATCTCACACAGTTTTCAAAAGTTTCATTTTGTTTTTGAAACAGGGTGAGAAATTCTCACCCATTATTTACCTCTAATAAGAACCTTGAAATAAGACTACCTCTTTAGTGCTAGTGTTTGCGAATAAAAAAGGCTCACCAGTGGCCGAGCGGTTCTGCGCTCAAAGTTGGTAGACGTGAGGTGCCGGGCTCGATCAGAGGTCGCGCTCGTCGGTCTAGCCTTTCGGAGTTTTCCGTGGTTTCCTCCGAAACTTGTGTAGATACGGGCTAGGACCCCTCAGAAAGACCCCTCGGAGGGCACTCCCCCTCTGGCCTAGGACCCACAGCAGTCAATCGGCCTTATTCCCAAATCCAATCCAGTCCGTTTACAAATAAAAATGATTTCGGAAAGTAGTTAGATTTTCTTTCACAAAATTCAGTATCGTAGTTTTTATAGGAAAAAAAAAGAAAACTTTTGTTTTTTCAATATGAGAATTGACTGACTTCTTAATTTTGTCAAAAATAGCAAATGATTTTAAAATAGTCTTAAAATAAAATAACTTTTATGCATAGTTTGAACGTTAACAATTTAATCACTGTAAAAAAATTCTGTAAAAATAAATCACTTTTTTTTAACATAAATACAGCATAGGTTCAGTGTTGCATTTAGCGGGACTGTAAATTTATATAGTTCTGTAAAAATATTTGAAGATTTGTTACTTCACATTGTGCTGTAAGTCGGTTTAAAAATTTTTCCAGAAGTCTTTTGTTGCGTATGTCAAGATTTATCAACTAGTCAGTTCTGATGTTGACTTTATGAGTTTTTGTAAAAAAATTTCTCTGTGATCCCAACGGCGCGGTTGGCAAAACGCTGGCCTCTGACGCAGGTGATTGTGAGTTCGATTCCCGGGCCACGCAAGACGGTTTGTTTCGCATGAATTTTAATAAATTAGCTTTTGCGTTTTAAAAAAATAAATGAGTTTTTTAGTGTTGTGGATTTCTCCCTGCACAAACTCTTTGCTTTATTTATAAGATTATCTTTTAAGGAAATGGGTATTCCATATTTCTCTTCATACCTATTCTATATTATCCACTCGGTCCATATTAACCGACAAAACTTTTTTTCTTAACTAAAAATTTTGTATGCAAACTCTACCATTTGTAACATAAAATCATTAAAACACACTAACAACACTTCGAAACTTGCTATACTCAAATCCACAATCATCTATAATACTTCAGGTTATTATCGTTTGTTCAAATAGAAATGGTAGTCAATATTCACCTGCTTTATCCTATATACATACATTAACAAAATATTGAAATCTATTTAAACTAATTTTTATATACTGATAGAAATATATATTTTCTCCAATAAATTCTCTTTAGTTTATATTTATCAATTCTTAAAATTTAATTTTAAGTAACAGCTGTTTATTTTTCAAAATAAATAAAATCAATATTTTTATATTTTTAATACTGGATTTTCAAGTAACTATTTTTACTTCCTACACTTTAAAATATCCCTAAATAAGTTTCTGATTTTCCGTGAAGTCGTAAATATTCTCATAAATCCTAAACCATCTAACAAGTTCAAAATGAAAGAGGGGCAGGAAACAATATAGCCCGCAACAGAACCTAAAGATAATCTCTTTTAATAAAACTTTTAAAGTAATAAAAGTCTGACGTCACTTTCACTGAGTAATCTTTGTTAAATTTATGTTCTGATCCTTTATATAAGCGGTTGGGGTCCCCACATGGACCCAGTATTTTCAAGTTTGTGGCTTTGAATTCACCAAACCGGTTCAATATTGTAGCCTGGATGTTACCAGAAAAAGTTTGTCATTTTAATGACAAAATTATGTGGAAGTTTTCGTTATTTAGATGTAGAATGAATGTGATAATTTTTATTGCATTGATAACACAAAGTTGCATGGGTACGTATGGATTATTTAATTTTATTCTCATACATTTACTATATTGTATAATTTACTAAACATATATAGATTATAAAACTTATGAATATCTAATTGAATTTGGAAGAATGTAGATTTTAAAATGTTTTAAAGTTCTACATAAACTGATTACCGTGTGAATATTGCAAATTATATTATAAATTTTGATTTTATTATGAATGTTTAAATGTTTAAATTGGTTTTTGTAATGACAACTGCAGTCTTATATTCTTTTTTTTTTTTCTTTTTTCAACAACAAATAATAATAACACTATAATTACTAATAATAGTAATAATAATAACACCCAGCTTCGGTTTCTTCATCTCGTCCATTTCTTTTTTCTGCATTTTCTAGCTGGTATTATTATTTTTTCTTCCATACATTTGTGATTGTGTGTTTCTTCTTTCTTTCCATGCTATTTTGAATGGTATTTGACTCGCCCTCGTCTCCATTTTCTTTTCTTTCTTTTTTCTTTTTCTTTTTATTTTTAAGCGTGTCAGCTACCGGCCGCCCATCCCCGAATCACATATTACGTGAGACATAGCTAAGATATAGCTAAGGGGTCGTTGCGACCCCTTAAGAAGATGGTCGATATTGAAATTTGGTCTTCGAAATTATTATCTTAGAGTTATGAAAGTTTCCACACATGTGACTTAAAGTTTGTGAATATCAAATATATTAAATTTTATCAAAAAGTATTAAAATTAAAATTCTAAATTTTATTTTATTTTATTTTATTTTATTTATTTATTTATTTTATTTTATTTTATTTTATTTTATTTTATTTTATTTATTTATTTATTTATTTATTTTATTTTATTTTATTTTATTTATTTATTTATTTATTTTTAAATTTTTAAATTTTTAAAATTTTTCCATGTAACTGAGTTTTTAATTTTTTTTTCCTCTCGATTTCCTCTCGATAGTTTATCAATATATTCTAAACGGTTTTGGGGCATTAATTTGTGGGATGATTGGTAAGTTAATTTTTTTTTAAATATTTTTATATTTGTACGCAGAAATTTTAAACACATTTTTAACATTCAGGCGAGCAATTCATCCAAGATTATCAATGAATTATCAAATAATGAATTCAGATTATCAATAAATTCGAGATTTTAAATTTTCTTAACGTGGCAGAATAAAGCAATATTTTGCTGAAACTTCCATTATTTTTGTCAGTGCACTAGGAATAGTATGGAATTGGATAAAAACTAAACACAAAACAACAACAACATAAATGAATAAATAAATAAATAAAAATAAATAAATAATATAAAAAATAAAATAAAATGAATTAATAAATTAAGATACGGTAAATGTATATAACTAAACTGTGAGTAGCGTACTTGGTAAGAAATTTCTGTTTATTACAACCGACCGGTCAAAGTCTTTTAAACGAATGTAGTTAGGCCCCATAGAAGAAATTTATACGATAAAAAATTAAGTAGAGCCCACATATAAAAACCAGTTTTATTTAGTAATCATCTTCGTTCTACATCAGTTATTTTGCACTTATTAAAAAAAGAAAAGAAAAAGAAAAAAAAAAAAAAAACATTTTAAGTAAAATATGTTGAAGAGTTTGGAAAAAAAAAAAAAAAAAGAAGAAGAAGAAGAAAAAGAATGTAACGGTTTCCGATTTAAATAAATATATATATATATATATATATATATATATATATATATATATATATATATACAAATAGTGACTGTACAGTAAAAAAAAAAAAAAAAAGCAAAGGTCAGAAAATTTGAAATAAAGTCGAAATTATTAATAACAGTTTTTACTAAAATAATACTGTGATTATTCTGCATGTAAAAGCAAAATATAAAAGGATGAATAATTTTAACAAACAAATATTTAAAATTTGAAAAGAATTTTCGAATGTTCAACTACAGCACTTATATTTGTTTCTCAAGGACACATTCGTTTGCTTAAGAACAGTTCTTTTGATGTTGACTTTTCTTCAACTCGCAGTTATACTCATCCATAACATAACCTGAGGATGAACAGTGTAAAATATTATTTTAGAAAATTTCTCTTTTCACTGCATTTTAACATGTTTTTATACTCATGATAAAAATTTCTTTTAACAACTCTAAAAATATAAATGCCATAATTGCTAGAGTATAGTTTAAAGATTCTTTTTGCGCTGAAGACGGTACGCTTAAGGCTACCGAAACAGCTGTATGCATCTCTAATATTTTTCTTTGGCGTTTCTGACGTAGTAGTTTTATTCGGGTTTTAATATTCCAACGCCAAGTCTCCTGTTATTTAACAGTTAAAAGCTGTTTTAAATTATTTGTAAAAATTACATTCGGAGAATGTACAATTGCATTGTGTTGAGTTTTTTAATACACTAAAACTTTTGGGAGACAAATATGTACGTTTTTATCAATAAAATAATTTCCAAATGATATGAGTGTTTTATATTCCACAAAAACGATTTTTTCAGTGATTTATACTAAAGAATTCCGAAACTTAAAATAGTGAATGTGAATTTTTTATATTTTTATTTACATGTTTAAGTAAATATCGAGTATGTGTATAATATGGCTTATATATTTAATGAACAAATAAACTGTATTGTAAAACAAGAGTTGTGTAATGTAAATCAAAATTTAAAATAAGGTAAAGCTAGGTGATTCTGCGCAAAATTCAACAGAATAAAATAAAATATCCAAATATTATTGTTATTGTTATTATTATTATTTTGCTATACTATTGCTTGATTTATTTGAATTCATTTTTTTTATATTATTTTTATTTATTTCCATTAATATTTCGTTTTATGCTTTAATTTAATGCAACAGATGTAATAAAACCGAGAGAGCTATTTTGAGCAATCTCTCCTTATAGGGTTGTTGCGATTGCTCACATTGGGTAGAAGAAATCGTTATTAATAATAACTACAATTAAATTGCTAATAATAAAGGAGTAGATATTTCAACCTAATAATTAAAAAAAAAATCAGAAAAATAAAAGAATTTTATAAATATTTAAAAAAAATATGTAAAAGAAATAATATTAAAGAATTGGAAAAAGAAATAAAAGTTTACAAATTAACGTTTAATTATTATATAAAACATGTCTGAATATTTTCTTGTTTTCTGACCTAATATGTCGTTGTCCACAAATATTGCCCTAATCATTGTAAATGGAGCAGTTTTTGTGCAACCACTTACTACAAGTAACAAATTTACACTTGTCGAGTTACTTGTCAAAGTTGTATCCTGGCACCTTTCAGAAAAACTATATATATATATATATATATATATATATATAATTAAAGAAAATTATAATTACAGAAAAAATAAGAATTAGAAAAAAAACAAACCCAGATTAATTTATAAAATAACATTAAGTTACTAGGTAACACGTCTAACTTAAAACTAGCCTTTTTTCTTTTCAGCTTAATAGGTTTTTTTTTTTTTTTTTTTTCTGATCTAAATTGCCGTTCTCCACAATTGATGCATTTATTCTTGTGAATGGTGCAGCTTTCGTGTAACCACCTTCCACAAGTAAAAAATTTAAACTAGTCTAGTCACTTGTCGACGTTGTATCATGGTACTTTACTAGAAACTGAACAAACTCATTCTCATTGTCTTGCCTACGATTAAACTGTGAAATCTCTCCTTAGTGTAGAATTTAATAGAAATAATGATCAATTTCTCCTAAGTAGCAAATGCGCAAACTCTACCATTTCGGTAGGGGAGATTCCATAACCATTTTATTTTTTTCAATTTCTCCTAGCCTTACAATATCTTCTAGCTTTATATACAGACACATATACATACATATTACTAAATTATTGTACATTAAATCAATGCATCTTTCACTGGAGACATTTTGAATAAAATAAAACGCATTATGTAAGCAAATAAAAACAAATATATACTAGAAGTAAGATCTTACAGATTCGCTCTAAATAAGGTTTAAGAGATGGATAAACAAAATTTATTAATTAATATCACACAATCAACAGATTGGGAAGAAAAATTATTTTCACTCAGTTGGAAAAATAAATTTTCAATAAATATGTTTTTCTTCCCAATCTGTTGATTGTGTGATATTGATTAATGTATTTATTCCTCCCATTGTTTAATGGTGTTTTCCATTACCTGCGGCTTATTCTGTCGAGCTATCTACATGATAGACCAGTTGCTCTGCCTAAAGATTGTCTGAATGAGTAATGCCCACTGGTTCTCGGCCTGGATAGCTCAATTAGTAGAGCCTTGACCTTGTAAGTCAAAAATCCGGGGTTCGACTCCCGGTCCAGGCATTATTTTCACTCAGTTGGAAAAATAAATTTTCAATAAATAAAATTTAGCTCCAAAAAGTTATTTTATTATTATTATTATTATTATTATTATTATGTAGAATAGACTTAATGTTTAAGAAACGTGTTAAATAAAACCTATTTGATAAAAGTTCTTTGATTTATAAATGTTTTTATTTTTCTTCATTGTTTCTTTATTTCTTTACCTTTTTCCTTTGAAAATATTAATATTAGTAATTTTTTCACACTTTTTGTTCTGTTAAGAAAATACTAAATAAAATTAAACTAATTGTAGATCAGTCAATAATCAATTTCATCGCTGAATTCCATAAAGTTTATTTAACCTCTTTGAAAAATATTTTACTCTAAAATATTAGAGATATTTGTAAGATAAAAATGATTTATGTACTTCTTAATTCAACTTGACATATTGGGATAATTTCCAGTAAAATAAAGTGCATATCTATTAATCCGTAAAATAAATAGTCTTAAATTCGAAATAATTAATCATATAATTAGTCGTATAATATATTGTTTAATTTTATAATTTACGCAAATTTATCCAATATTCAAGCAACAAAACTTCTTGCGTACCACATGACATACACGCTATAGTCAGCATCATGGAAAATTGTTGTTAATCCTTTTGGTTAGCTAATTGTACCTTTCTAACTTTCAAACATTAGAGATTTTTATAAGATAAAAATGATTTATGCATTTCTCGTTTTAAAATGGCATTTAGTGTTAACTTTTACAAAAATGAAATGATTTTAGTCCTTAAAACAGAAACAGAATATATATATAATTGAATATCGAATTATTCCTCTTTTATTTAAGTTTAATTTTTATTAAAATTTAGCCAGATTGTCATAAATAAATCTTTTAATATGAATATACACACATACACATACATATAAATAGCTGTCAACATTTCGAATTTTTAAATCAGATATTTCATTTCGAGTTTCTACGATTCAATAAATTGAAAATTGTTATAGAACATTTCTAGTATGAAGTTTCCCGCGAAAAAAAAAAGGGGGGGGGGAGGGGCAGAATACTAGATATCATTCCAGAAAATGGTGAAATTTTGTCCAGGACCTCTTAAAAATTTATGAAATTATCAAAAACCGAAAACTCCATTTTTTTTTTTTTTTTTCGAATGTAATATTTTCTTCTATTAAATGTAGAAGAAAGTAATAAAAAACCCCAGACTTTGGAAAAAAGAGTAAAAAAATAATACCTATATGCATTTTTATGGGGTTTATGGGGATTTAATATATTTTGAAACGTTTGTTCAAGTTACACTTTTGCACTTACTTTTATTTTCCATGAAAAAAAAAAAAAAAAAAAAAAAAAAAAAAACTGTCAATAAAAAGCTGTTATTGTTCATCTTTCAGTGTTACACTGAAAACAGTCTTTTCAAGAGTGCTAAATTTAAGTATGCAAATTAATTCTAGAACTGTAAGTAAATTGCCCGTATTTCATTTGTTTGTTATATGATTTTCTAGAATTATGAAAAAAAAAAAAAGAAAAGAAAAGAAACAGAAGAAGCCTTCAAATAAACGTTTTTCAATTTTTTCCTTTTTTTTTTTTTTTTTCTTTAAGAATGCCAAATACAAGAAAGATATTGATTTTTTTTTTTCCAAGTTAAATCTCTCTCTCTCTCTCTCTCTCTCTTTTTTTTTTTTTTTTTTTTTAGTATTAGTAGGTTGAGATTGTTATTTAAGGATTCGATTTGATGAGTGACAAACTCTATGAGCAAACACAACAAATAAAAAATCATTCAATATTTTTTTTGTTCGACTTATAATAAATATACACGATATATTATCATTTTTTTTTTTTTTTTTTTTAATCACAAATGGAGTGTGGAAGCAGCATCACAAATTAAAACTCATTTAAAAACTATTCACTAAAATCCTGCTATGATATTTATTTTCTGTCACAAATTAGCGAAAAAAAATTTTTAATTTTACAATTTACAATCTGAACTTCAGGAAGTTTTTATGAATTTCCTTTTTTTATATCTAATTGAACTCTGATTACCCATTTGATCTTTTTCGCTTTTCTTATACGGCTCGTTCGCTTAGGTTTATGAATCCTGCAGTTTTCATATCATTTATTAACAAAATTTCAAATCAAATATTAATACAATAAAAAATCAATTATTAATACAGAGGCTGTTCGCACATTTTTTAGACGATTTTATTTCGCATAAGAAAAAATCGTTTGCATGGAGAATTTTATTTTCACAACAGTTATATTTTTGGAAGTTTTATTTATCTTCTGATATTTAGAATTTTTGTTTAGATGCAAAAATGCGCTTTTAAAAAGGCAGTGGATGGAAAGATAGGTTTCCGCTCTTTCCAAAGATAGTTTTTAGTGAAATCTTTATGAAAAGCATTTATCAGGAGAAAAATGGAAAAATGTTGCAACAACAGATGAATCATGGGTCTATCTATTTAAGTGGTTGCAATAAAAAAAGGTCAATTTATTATCCCAAAAGTGGAGAAAAAAAAATTTGCTACATGGCTCAAAGCATCAAAAGAAAGTTTTTCTAAAGGATTTATGATTGCCACTGGTTTTTCATACAAGCGCAAGATAAAAGCAAAAATATGTGACAAAAATGTCAAAATCAACTCTAAATACTCTCAAGAACATATTTTAATTCCAATTTTTAAAAATGAAAATCCAGATCTTTATCCACAATGCTATCAATCCGTTGAACTCTATCAAGACAAAACAAGCAGCCACACATCGCAATCCGCAATTGCTTTTCTAGAAAAAAATGGAACAAAAAACGGGAATTAAAACCATACCCTTCACTGACATTCCTGCTAAATCTTCTGATGTATCACTGTTGGAATTTTGTGTTTTTCGACTCTTAAAATCAACATTATCCAAACACCGACCTACAACTCTTTGTGGACTCTGGAAAGCCGTTCAAGATGAGTAGAAAAATATACCTCTTCCGATATTATAAAAAGCATTATTATCATAGAAATTATGATGTAGAATGTTAGTTAAGAACAAGGGCTATCAAACTGAACAAATAAAACTCGAAATATGAGTGAAATTGCTTCTGTACACTCCATCAAAATCGTCTAAAAAATACGCGAACAGCCTCTGTATTTCAAATCAATTATTATTTTTAAAATCTAACGTTCTAAAGATTTACGTTCTGTTTTAATGATTACAATAAAAATGAAAAATATGCTTATAAATTTTAATGACTGCACACATTAAACATATGCGTTAATCTTTATATTTTCATTTTGTGTACGCTTCTTACAATAATACTTTCAATTACATTATTTTAGATAGTAATTTAAAATGGGGATGCTTTAGAAGTTTTATAACATTGGTAGAGAAAACGTGTATTAAATATGGTAAATAGCTTTTAACTCTGGCATTGTAATTTTGGGTTTATGAAAAATTTTCACTATTTTTTTTTTAACTGTAACTTAAATATCATAAATAATAATTTATGATATTTGGTGGTTAAATGATAGTACCCAAAATTACAAAATATTAGCAAAGAAAAAAAAAATGCTGTAAGTTTGGTGTTTAAGGACTGAGAAACGTATTTACAGCCATTTTTCCTGTATATATATATATATGTACACCCCGCGACAAAAAGACAGGTACAAAAGGGTTTATCTTTGATTTTTCATAAAATAACATTATCTAAATTGTGCTTATCATTTATTACTATCATAAAATAACACTATTCCCGGACTAATTTTTGTTTTGAGACTAATTTAGAAAAGTTTTAAGGCTAAAATTTTCCTAATTGAAAACTACACACCGCGACAAAAAGATAGGAACAAAGGGTTTTTTTTTAAATTTTTCATAAAATAACATTATCTAAATTGTGCTGATCATTTATTATCCTAACAAAATATTATCATATCAAAACCATATTAAATATTTGAATCATATTCAAAATATTCATATTCAAAATAATCATATTTAAAAAAAAAAAAAAAAAAACTTTGTTCCTATATTTTTGCAGCGGTGTTTAGTTTTAAATTTGAAAAATTTTAGTCTGAAAAATTTTCTAAATTAGTCCGGGAATAGTGTTATTTTATGATAATTATAAATGATAAGCACAATTTGGATAATGTTATTTTATGAAAAATCAAAGAAAAAACCCTTTGTACCTATCTTTTTGTCTCGGGATATATATATTATATATATGTATATATTTAGTGTATGCAATCTTTCCTATTTTATGCATCTGTTTGTTCCATGGGGATCGATTTTGCACGAATATAAATCGCGTAAATACTGTTTCTCAGTAAAGGGGATCACTGGTTAAAAAAGTATACGCATAAGTAGAAATATAATTTACCGAGAAAAAAAATTTGTTGCTCAGTTGAAAAGACGGTTATACGTACTTTGTCTTTCACTGGTTTTAATCGTTTATGTTCTTTATCTGTAAACTTTACATTTTTATTAATACTTCTCTTTAATTTGTCGTTTGTGAAAATGCACTTATAGCTTTCTTAATTAAAATAATAACCATATATTATATGAATTTATTTCTATTCTTTAATAGGCACTGAAGCCGATGAAAAAATGAAGCGGCAAAATCTTATTCCGTCGGCTCGAATTGGTAGAGAAATATTTTTTACGGACGAAAATATGCCAATGGATTTACATCCAAGTTTTGAAGAATACATGGAATTTAGCAGCTCTGTACCTGATTACATCGATTCTGAAGTTTTTTTAAGCGCTGAATCTGATAATGACGATGTCGGAGATAGTGTATCTAGTGAACCTTTTGTAGATAGAAGTAAAAGATCTATATCCGAAGAACAATCTCTAGCCGATAAATCTGAAAACCAACAAGTATCTGAAGAAATAAAAAAAACAAAAAGCGATTTCTTCGAAACGGAAAAAAGAAAACCTCGAAGCAAGTTAATTTTTATTCCACGTATCGGCAAAAAAAGCTACGATGTCGAAAGTAATTATCTAGACAAAAGAGTTGTTTTTATACCGAGAATAGGAAAGAAAAATTTTGGTGATAGGAATTATCCAGAAGACAAAAGAGTAATATTTATTCCTCGCATCGGGAAAAGGAACTATCTAGAAAATTCTGAAGTGAAGAAAGCTATTTTTATCCCAAGAATTGGAAGAGGGGCTGCGTTTTTACCGAAAGTTGCTCGACCAAACTCTCAATATAAAGTTAGAGGAAGAATGGTTTTCATTCCAAGAATTGGATAATGCTTCAAACAAAGTTACAGACATAATGCAAATGAATGAGATTATTCAAACGTTTACAGAGATAACATAATTCAATAATTCCTGCTCTTATGTAAACTGAATTCGGAAATTTTTTAAACTTCTCTAAGTAATCTAAACATATTTTTCTCATAAAGTAGTTGAGAGAATAAATAAATACTTTATTTTCCTCTTCAAATTCTTTAGATTCTACCGTTATTTTTGTAGGCAGAATGATACAGACAAAGATTACCATCATGTAAAATGCATGACAGTTCAAAAGGCAATAAAATGATGATATTTAAAATGTGATTTCTTGTTCTTTTGTAAAATTGCTTTTGTTTTAGAAATATCTATATAAAAACTTTCATTTATGAAACACAATTTCTAAACTTTACTTTTTTCTAACAATTCTTTGTTATTAAATCATAAAATCATGTTTGAAAATGCACAAAATACAGACATGATATTTATACATTTGATTATTTTAGTATATAAATTTCAGAGGGAAATGGAACATGATTTTTTTAATACTAAAAGTATTTATTATCTTAATGGTATTTATTTTTATTAACTAGCCATTAATCTCTTTTTCTAAATATTATTAATAATAATAATTTTTAAATATATTTATATATATTAAATGCAGTTTTGAGTTTTGACTTCTTCTAATAATTATTAATATAGGAAGTGCTTAAATTTATGTTTGATTACGTGTTTCTGTTATATACGTGCTTAATTAAAAATTATTGCTTTACGAGATATTCAAAATTGGATAATATGTAAATATTATGGGTATTATATATTACTCATGTTATCTATACAAATAATCCAGAAAGAGATTATAAATCAAAAATAGCCTGCTATTCTAAAAATAAAAAGTTCCTTAAAAAAAAAAAAAAAAAAAAAAAAAACCTAAAATTAATGTAAAATTAAAAGTTATTAGAATATCTAGGCAAAGATTTACTACAGAAGAGAAATCGTTAGATATTATTAGGTAACCTGGGTATAGATTCATAAAGTATTGAAAATATATTAATCAGAAGAAGATAACGTTTAACAGTAGCATTATATGCCATAATTGTGGAAATTCCTGGAACTTCGTTTTGAGTAGTACATATATTGCATTTTTAAATATTCCCAACAAGGTGTAAAGAAAAAAATGCAAAAAGTAATTATAGTTGGAAAGCTTTTTATAATCTATATAAACAGTATGGATATTTATTTATTTTTATTACAGTAAAATAAATATAACTGTTAAAAGTACAATGAAAAATCTGGCAGCTGAAGTGTCAATGTTTTTCCGTCAAATATACAGGACAAAACTGTACTTTTAACAAAAAACCTGTTTGATTTACAGGATTCCTGTGTAAAATATATGTCAGTGATACAATTTTACGGTTTTAAACTGTATATTTGATGGCGAAATACTGACACCGAAGTTGCCAAATTTTTCCTGTACTTTTAACTTTTTTTTTTTTTTTTTTCAGTGTATTTATTTATTTATTTTATTTATTTATTTATTTTATTTTATTTATTTATTTATTTATTTATTTATTTATTGCTTTATTAATTCATTCTAGAACTATTAGCCATTCTGTCAAATATTTTTTTTTTAAACTTCAAATAGAAGTAAAATTCTTATTTTATCGTTACTATATGTTTTCTTTTCCGTTAAAGGATGGAAAATATTTTCTTCTAGTTTACAGGCAATAAATTCACTTATTAAAATTAGATATATCATTCATTTTAAACAAGTTAATGCAAATAAATACAGATCAAGCAGTTCTATCATAATTGTATAATTTTTCATTCATTCAGGAGATTCAACAATGAAAAAAATTCAACTTTAATATTATAAGTTTGGCTTTGTTAGACTTTCATTGAGTAACTTTTGTATTTTTTTCTTAAGGCAAATCTCAATTGTAACCTACCAAGGGAAATACAGGGGGGTTTCTTTTAGCGTTTTTATTTCTTCCGGATAGAGTCTAGTGAATTATTCATAGTAAAAACTAAATAAAATATTAAAAATATGTGTATGAAAAATAAAAGAAAACATTTTTTTTAAAAAAAAGGTGGTTAAGAAAAAGAAAAACTGAAAGATGCTCTTTTTTCATTTTCTCAGTAGATGTTAACTGCAAAAACTGTTTTTTTTTTTTTTTTTTTTTCAATTATTATCACAGAGTTTTTAGTAATGTTTTAAATAAATTCCTATGATTAAACAGGTGAAGATTGTTTTTCTAAAACAATGAATTAATAAACAAATAAATATATAAATAAAATAGAAATGCGTATGTGTGAGGAGTTTGCAGTCTTAATACTTAAGGTAAATCATAAAATTTTATTTCGACATGAATGTTTTACTCAGTAAAATTATTATCTTACAGACGAAGGTGGATTATTTTCAACTGTCCTAACTGAGAAAAGTTAAATTTTGATAAATAAACCAAGAAATAAATAATACAGTTTTCTTTTCTCCATAGGGTTAAAAAATCAACCCCTCTATGATCAAACGTCGCTTCAGGATGAAATTCTTCGTGATAGTTTTTAAATCTAATTATTATTACTTATCCACTGCTAAAAAATTGCAAATATTATTTATTTACCGCACTAAAAAATGTGTGTCCATAAGCCATAATGACAAATATTTTTTTTTTCTGTGTGTGTCCCTATAAAATAACTATATTCACCAAACACAATAGGATTCATACTACGGTGACCTGTAACATACATACCAACTTTCAGCTCATTTAAACAAAGCGTTTAGACGCTATCGTGTCCATTCATATACATACACACATACATACATATACATCACCATAAAAATACCAAAACTGAACTCAAAATTTCTGCAGGCCATATTGTCTCAAATTTCACTAGCGAATTGATTGCAATTAAATAAGCCCTCTTTACCTCTCTTGGTATTCTAAGGACTGGGAGAAGGTCTGGCTGTCTTCTCAGATTCAAAATCTGATCTTGAGGCCATACGAAATGGTGAAACAAACTTAACCCAATGCATTAATTCTCTTCTCAGCCAAATTAACAAACCTTGTACACTCCAGTGTATCCCTGCTCACGTGTGCATAGAGGGAAATGAGTGCGCTGATATCCTTGTTAGGAAGCTCGGGACTTTGATCAGTCTCTTACCGTCACTCCCGAAGATTAGAATGCGGTTGCCAAACGCAGAATTTTTGATCAGCCTTTTAAAAATCCTTCTATCCCAGATTTTAATTGCTCTGGGAACCTGTCATCTATTATTGCAAGACTCCGTACAGGACATTTCAGAGGCATGAAAATATCTCCTGATAACAACTCAAGATTCTATCCCTTCTGCAGAAATTGTCCCGACACTCAATTAACACCAAACCATATTTTTGATTGCCAGGCCATTATTGCCTCTCTTCTTCAGCTTGGCAAGCCACCACAGAACATCCTTTACAGCCTACGGGCTCCAGACCTGGCGTCCCTCGTTTTAAACGCTTTTGGCTCCATCTAGCTTTCACTTGCTTGGACATGACAACAACAACAACAAAATACCCAAAAAGTGAACTCAGAGTACCTGAAAACGTAAAGAAACATCAAAATCGCAGTCGAATTTTTGACAAAAATATAGTTTAGAGATTCATGCTAGCGTTCTTATCTCGGAAACGATTCAAGACAGGGGCAAAAAGTGAATTATAAGATTGCAGAGCATCATCGATTTAGTACGAAAAGATAGTTTAGACATTTATGCTAAAAATACAATTCTAAAAACGTGCACTTGTTTGTTCACAATTTCTTACATTATGCACACTTCATCTTTCAAGATGGGAGAAAAGTTAATTACGAAGTTGTAGAGCATCATCGATTTACAACGAAAAGACAGTTTTTAGACATTATTGCTAAAATTAGAACGCTTAAAACGTGCAGTTGTTTGTTCGCAATTTCCTACATTGTGCACACTTGAACTACGTTGCACACTTTACAGCGTAGCGGATAACAGTTATACTCTGTGGTTCAAAGTATTGTTACTGTAAGCGTTCACATCGATTAGCACAAAGTCGTTTTCAACCAACTTCAGAATGGAGGGTATTCTTAATTTGAGCTATGTGTTGTTGTTGGTTTTGTAAGCTTATAATTCCGTAAGAAATGCTCTAATTAACCGATTTAAAAAAGGAGGAGGTTCTCACTTCAAAGCGTATGTTCTTTTTTTTTTTTTTTTGTTAGCTCATAACTTCTGAACATATGGTCCGATTTTGATACTTTTTGTTTTATTGTAAAGGTCTTGGTCTGAAATAGGCCCCATTATAATATCTTTACGATCAAAAGAAAATACAATGTGCCGAAAAAAGTCAGTCCCGACTCTTTTAGCTGCTGAACAGCTGCAGCTATAGTCATAAAAGTGGTATGTAGGTATAGTAATGTGGACATGTACTACACGATTCAACCGCCTACAGCGCTACCTGGTGAAAAACACTGGAGTTAGCTATCTCGGAAACGGTACAAGACAGGGGGAAAAAGTGAATTATAAAATTACAGAGCATCGCATCAATTTAGTACGAAAAGATAGTTTAGACATTAATGCTAAAAACAGAACGCTTAAAACTTGCATTTATTTGTTCACAATTTCCTATTTTGTGCACTCTTGAACGACATTGCATATGTTGTAGCGTAGCGAGTGACATTTATGCTATGTAAAATTCAAAGTATCGATATTGTAAGCGGTCACATCGATTAACGCATAGACGTTTTAAACCGACTTCCTAAAGGAAGATGTTCTCAATACAAACCATGTTTCTCATTGTTGTTGTTGTATAAATTTGTTAGTTTATAACTTCGTAAAAGATGATCTAATTTTAATACTTTTTTGTTGTCGTAATGAACTTGGCCGGAAATAGGTTTCATTATGATTTCATTAAGATATAAATAAATTGCAGGATACTCACAAAAGTCTGTTCTCACTCTAACTGCTGAACACATGCAGCTACACTGGTAAAAGCAGTATGTAAGTATCGATGTTGAAACTTCTGTCCGTCAGCTGCAATGCATATTTTGCTCTTTGTTTAAACTTTACGTTGCGCAATTTCCAGCGCAGCGGGTGACACGTATTCACTGTAAAGTTCAATATATATGCCTAACAGAATTTTTGGTTACGAATACAGTGTATCCGTTCTTTACATTTCTAAAGACTTTTTAATTTAACGAATGTTCATTCAATAGATAGTTTTCTGCTCATATCCGATAAAGGCAAGAAAAGTGACACAACTTAAAAATGCAGCATTCGAGAAAAATAAACTTAAAAATAGTTTGACTAGAATAAAACTGGCACACCTGTCTCTCGAGTGGATAACTTTCCAGATATAGATGTAACTTTTTTGTTCACATTGGTTGCATTTCATGTATTTTTCAGTGACATAAACAGTTTTTTGAGTTATGTCACTTTTCTTGGAAGTTGTGATTTGTGAAACTGTCGTCGAACGTCTTCTGATGTTCTGCTATATGAATAAGTTTTCACTGAAAAGAGAAAAATAAAATAGTTTTGTAAAAAAATAGAACCGACTCCAAAAAGCAACTACTGTTCAAACAACTAAAAAAAAAAAATAATAAAAAAAAAAAAAACTATGAAATGAAACTGTAAATTGCGCCTAAATGTATAAAATAATTTCCTTCGCCAAACAACTTATAACACTACAATTAATCATAACTTTTGAAGTCGGCGCAAAATTAAATAAAAAATGATACTTTTATTCAATACAATAATGAAATCCTATTCAAAATACACATCTCACATTGTCACTCGCAAAACGCAGCCGAAAACTACTTTGATTCAAGAAAACAAATAAGATTTCGTAAGCAGCAAAAGTTGGTGAAGATGCTGGTATCTGACGTCCTTGGTGAACGAAAAATCGCAAAATTATCTGGCAAACATATTTAATTTTTTTGGGATATCATGATTATTTTGATAGGTATATTAAGAGAGTAATCAAGAATATGAAATAATACTTCGTACAATATGTTATATATTATGAAAATATACATCTTGCATGTATATTTTTGTATTACGTTTTCGTCGCCAAATCCAAAAGCTACCAAGGATGATAGTTATCAAAGTTATACCAAATTTGCAAAGGAAACTCGAACTTCGTAGTAACATAAATACCGCATTGGGAAGAATGTTCACTGTTCTATGTAGATGCTACTAATGGGCCAGTTGTATACTGTGATAAAATAATAAAGGCAACATGAAAATATATAATTCGAGACAACAGCATTTGTTGCTACCGATCTAAAAGCAAACCTTTAAAAACTAATTAAATTTTATTTAATTTTGTGCCAACTTCAAAAGTTATGATTAATTGTAGTGTTATAGGTTGTTTGGCGAAGAAAATAATTTTATACATTTATTCACAATTTACAATTTCATATCATACCAATTTTTTTTTTTTTTTTTTTTTTTTTTAGTTGTTTGAATAGTAGTTGCTTTTTGGAGTCGGTTCTATTTTTTTACAAAAAGATTTTATCTTATACAAATAGAACAAGTACACCAAACATATTACATATGCATATATATATAGATATAAAAGCCATGTGTGTACTTTAAATTGAAGAGGATATAATCAATCCTTTAAGAAGCCTACACTGCAAATTCACGTGTCTTAAATTCAGATACAAAATTGTCTTAAATGGATGTTATTATTTTCAGACACGAAATCGTGTCTAAAGGTTTCAGACGAATAAGATATCTTAAGTTAAGACATGAATGTGACTGAATTTAAGACACATGAAGAGATTTAAAGCAGCCATGTTGTCAGTTAAAAAATGGATATAGAATTTCTTAGAGCATACATTGAATGCAAATGCGAAAGTTTCTACACATAGGGAACCTCTCCGACAGGTTGGGCTCGAACAGAGGAACAATGGATTCACAACCCAGTGGCCAACCAACTGAGCTACAATCATCGATGTTACGACGTCTTTGGTTAGTGGTACCGATATGTAGTATTCGTCATATAAATCGTAAATTTAGCTTTCAATTCTTTTTTTTTTTTTTTTTTTTATAAAATTATCGACAAAAAACCTAAAGCTTAATATTAATATACATTTCTATTTTAAATTTTATGTGTAGATTTTTAGTACTTTTTTTAGTAAAATGTATGATAAATGTGCAAAAAGTGTAGTCTATAATATTTCAAGAAAAAAAAATGGTTTCTGTTTTATTTTCTCTCTCTCTCTCTCTTTTTAACATATATTTATAGGAAAACAAACTATTTACAGGAAAGCAGAAAATTGTTTGTTTTACACTGATATGTTGGAGCTCACGTGAAATTTATTTTATAAATCAAATTAAAAAAATAAACGGCAACCACGTACAAATCGCTCAAGATTGCTCATTTACAAATTCAATTTCTTTTTCTTTGAAAATTCAATTTCATAAAGCAAAAAAGGTCATAAAATATTATTAAATGAATCAAATGTGAAAAGAAACTTAAAGATCATCATACACATATTATAGAATCCATGTAAAAAAAAAAAAATCTGGAGTGACTCCACTCGACTTTCCGAACATTGAGTAATTAACAGTTTTGTAGATAAAGTAAAGAAAGAGGAGTTGTTAAACAAACAAAAGAGAGAAAACCATAATAGAGTGTTTGAGTATTTTTCTCCATCTATTACAAGATGTTTTATTTAACGCTACTGAACTTTGAGCCCATAGATCATAATGATAAAGAATTTTTCGTTGTGTCCCTGTAAAAACCTATAAATGCTAAATTCACCAAAATGCTTATAGTTAGTGCAACAGTGATTTATAATACTCATATAAATTTTCAGCTCAATTCAATAAGGCGTTTAGATGCTATCGTACTTTTAAAAATTTAGTCCCATAGGCCATAATGATAAAGAATTTTTCTTTGTGTCCCTGTAAAAAAACTGTAAGTGCTAGATTCACCAAAGTCTATACAGTTAGTTCAACTGTGATCTATAACATGTGTACAAATTTTTTGCTCAGATTAATAAGGCGTTTAGGCGCTATCACACTTTTAAAAATTTGGCCCCATAGGCATAATGATGGAGAATTTTTCTTTGTGTCCCTGTAAAAAAAACTATAAGTGCTAGATTCTCCAAAATCTATACAGATTGAGTATTTGAGACCTATAATATGTGTATAAATTTTTTGCTCAATTGAATAAGGCGTTTAGATGCTATCGCACTTTTAAGATTTTGCTCCCATAGGCCATAAAGATAAAGAATTTTTCTTTGTGTCCCTGTAAAAAAACTATAAGTGCTAGATTCACCAAAATCTATAGGGTTCGTACTATGGTGACTTACAATATGCGTACCAACTTTTAGGTTAATTGAACAAAGCGTTTAGACGCTAGCGTGTTCACTCACAGACATACACACATACACACATACACACATACACACACACATACATACATCATCGTAAAAATAGTGAAAACGGACTCAGGGGACCTCAAAACGTATAGAAATATCAAAATCTCGAATTCGGATTTTTGACATGATTACAATACTTTCCTCACTATAGTGTTCGGAAAGTAAAAATTAAGTTACTACATGTGTTTGAAATTCTAAGTGTCTGAACTGTAACATGTCAGAATTTCTAGATGTCTGAATTGTAAAATGTCTTAATTTTCAAGTTTCGAAACTATAATGTGTCTGAATCTCAGACATATCAATATTATTCAGACACTTAACTTAGTCTATTTAAAGACATTTATCTTATACTATTAAGTGAGCAATATTTGTATGTATATTTCACTGATCTCGAAAACGGTAGCTCGGACAGTCACGAGATTTAACACAAAGGTGCATCCCGAAGGGTCATTGTGCACATCGAAGTCAGATTTTCGAATTTTTTATTAGTTTTTTCTTAATTAATTAAAATGTGAAAATCATAACCTTCTAATTTCTGATAAAAAAAGCCATTTAAATTTTAACATTTTATCCATAATTTAATTGTTGCCAATTTTTTTTTCGACAAAATAATAATAATAATTAAAAAAAAAACGTACATTTATTTAAAATGAGGAAAATAAATCAGAAAGATTAGAAAATAAATTAGAAATATCACTCGCATCGTTACAAATAAGACACCAAATGAAACGGAAAATATTTGTAAATCCGATGCATTAAACAGCTTATCAATCGGATGATTAGTTTTTTCTTAATTAATTAAAATGTGAAAACAAAAACCTTCTAATTTCTGATAAATAAGACATTTAAATTTTAAAATTTTATCCATAATTTAATTGTTGCCATTTTTTTCGACAAAATAATAATAATTAAAAAAAAACAAAAAAACGTACACTTATTTAAAATGAGGAAAATAAATCAGAAAGATTATAAAATAAATTAGAAATATCAGTCGCATCGTTACAAATAAGATAGCAAATGAAAGGGAAATTTTTTTTTAAATCCGACGCATTAAACAGCTTATCAGTCGGACAATTAGATTTTTTTAAATTAACTAAAGTATGAATTTTAGGTGGCAACAGCAGAAGATTGTATGGAAACCGTTAGGAGAAAAAAAATGAAAAATCTGCTTCACATTAAGTCACATGATTTTTAAAAGGGATTAAAAATTGCAGTTTTCAAATTCTTTTAAATTTTCTCTCACGAACACAAACATATAATATACAGCCTGTACCCCACAAGACCAACTTGCATTTCAAATTTCATCAATTATTTTGGTTAATAAATAAAAGTTATTATTTTTTTTTTTTTTCAAATTAAGTTTTATTCTATTTTCGAAAAGATTTATGTGATCATAGATATAATAATATATATAGATCTATCATCCCCATATTATCGTGCAAAGATTTTTGATGCCGAAAAAAAAGCTTTGGAATCAGCCATTAAGTGGTATTGAAGGAAAAAAAAAAAGAAGAATGAATTTGAAACTATATCTGGGGCTTTTCATTCACCTTTAGTAAATAAATTATTCATGAATTTTATTTGCTAAAACATTTGTGCATATTCCCGTGTGTATTCACTCGGGGAAAGACTGTCATATTTTGGTAAAATCGCCGTCTTTTCCCGAGTGAAAAGGAATCACTTTTTTGTCCCCAATGATCAATCTATATATTATTACTATATTTATGTATGTGATACGATAGATTAATAATTTGGGTTTTAAAAAAATTTTTAAATAGATTATTTAAACTCTATGAACCATATTTTTATTTTATCAGCTTCATTGGCAGATCCTGCTGGGCGATTTTTTAAATTTTGGTGTTGAAGTACACCGAATGTTTTTCGACAAGAAGTTTAATATAGCAACAGCCATTTTAATCTAAGTAGCGCATCAAATATATAAAAACATAAATGATTTATTTTTACACAAAATTTACAGAATAAATGCAGTTTTAAAGATAGGAAATTTATTTCAACAAGCACTATTTTAAACCTAAAAAGCATTAAAAATATAAGCAGAATATAAAGGATTCTTATGTATAAACAAAAAAGAGTCTGATAAAATTATTAGCAAAATAGTCTTCCCCTTTTCATACAAAAAAAAAAAAAAAATTCCATCGCTAATATGGCGACAAAAATTCAAAAGCCGCCAATGGAGCGACATAATGAAGTTGTGTAACACGATAATGTTTACCTATTTATTCATTTTTTTATATAATAATCACTATGCTAATTTATCATACAAACAAATGAACCTCTGTGTGTTACTGCACTCTCACGCTGTCGAACAGAAATATTTGAAAAATTCAAATTAATATTTAAATAAATAAATAAAAATATGTTTAATGGAAAATATATATAACCATAAAAAGATTACTTGTCTAAAATACGGTAGAAATAGCACTCATAGCATATTGTTACAAGGGATTAAGTCTTACTGTTACAATGGATTAAGTCTAAAATGGTGACAAAAATTCAAAAGCCGACAAAGAAAACTATATTAAGGCTGTACTATCAGGTTTACAACCCATGAATTATATATAAACACAAAAAATTAATTGTCTCATGCGACAGACGTAGCCGGTCACAGCATATTGTATATATTTGGCGTGAAATTGCTGTCATTTAATGGTTGATTGGATAAACAAAAAAAAAACATATGAAATAACGTAAAAGCAAATATTATGTTGTCTAAACCCAGTTACGTTTGAGTCCAGTCCGAGTTACATGTGAACAACACGTATAGTGTTGTTCACATGTAACTGGGATTCAAATATAAAAGGGAAACTCCAATTTTTTCGATACTATCTATTTCGAAACTGTTATATAATAAGCACCTAAATGGAAGCTCATTGGTAAACTATTGTCGCAGGTAATAGGGACAGTCGCAGTTGATGACCAAATCGCTGCTGAATGCAGCAGGGACCTAGAGCGAGCTTTTGAACAATTTCAGTAATTTATTTTATTTTATTTTTATAAAGCTATATAGAAACGAGTTTCCTTTAAATTTAGTGGTCAGCGAAGCGGGCAAAGCCTGCTAGTGTGTCTTAAATTCAGACGTATGTGGTGTCTGAAAATTTGTATCCTTACGTGTTTCAGACATTTTTGATTCTAAATTAGTATTTCAGACACATTCATGTCTGAATTTATGACATATCTATTTGCAGTGATAATGTCTTTGACAATGCCTTAACTAAAAAGAAGAGATGAAGGTCTACAGAAGCACTCTGATTAAAGTTAATGTAATAAATGTATTTCATTAGTGTACAAATAAATAATAAAATACATTAAAATTAAAATATCAGAACTTTACTTTAAGAAATGATTATTCTAGGTACAAAGCATTTTTTTATCCTCTTCCATGAACAACACAATTTCTCATTAACTCAAATTATGATGTCAATAATGCATTTTAATCATATAGAGAGAAATTCAAAGTCTGACATGAATATATTTACAAAGTGGGTTTACAAGAATATGTGTTAAATCACCTTTTCATAAATTAATTTTAAGAAATAAGTTCATTAGCAAATTAGTATTGTTTATCTATTAGGTTATAGGCTTTAAGTTTAATCTCCTCTTTTTTTTTTTTTTTTTTTCCAATAATGCCAAATAATTTTAAATAATATTTTTCGTATTGACAGTGTAGGAAGGAATTCTAATATATATATATATATATATATATATGAATTATAACAGGTATTTCGCCCTACCTTTTAATTAATGAGATTCAGTTTTTGTATATTTTATTAAAAATTCATCCTATGCTTGAATATGATAATGCATAACTGTAGGTAAAAAAGAGAGATGTTTACCTCTGCAACGTCTTTAGCACTGCATTCACTCAAATGAATATAATACAATGGTATGTAAAGGTATTAAATAAATAAGAAAATTATTATTGATTTCCCCCCAATCCCGGTAATAACAACGTCACTGATGAATCATAACAAAATCGAATAGCCTTACTTTTATACATATTTTAGGAATAAAAAGTAGAATTGTTTTCAATAAGAGCGAATTTCCTTCAACAAAAATATCCAACTTCCAACAGAGGAAAATCTGCATACAAGATAGGGAAACGGTGGGGAATATGGAATAGTCGGATATCTCTCCTGTACGGAGCTGCAGACCAAACATCTTCACTAGGCATCAAATATGAGCGGTAGTTTACCTTGTGTCAGTGAGGAGAGCAAATTTTGTGTCATACAACTTCTTACCAAGATCCAGAGATTTTTGGGGGGAGGTAAGTATTACGACTTCAGAAATAAATTTAGGAAGTAATAAAATGAGTGAAAGCCTACTACCATTTCCTGTAAGGAAAGTTAGTTAATTAGTAGTCTGAATACCCTGATGTATGTGTTAAATCACCTTTTCATAAATTAATTTTAAGAAATAAGTTCATTAGCAAATTAGTATTGTTTATCTATTAGGTTATAGGTTTTAAGTTTAATCTCCTCTTTTTTTTTTTTTTTTCAATAATGCCAAACCTTAACCAAGACATGGTTGAGGTTCATTTATTCCCCAAGATGGGGATTCGGATAATGTGGAATACTAGCTATTCAATATTATTTGTGATTTTTGTAAAACTTCAATGTTGATAATTTTTTCAGTACTGTATATTTTCAATGATAATTTCAAAATAAAATTGTTATATTGCAAGTATTCATGAATTTTGTAAAAATACTACCCTATTTCATAATATTCTTTAAGGAACTGGGCATTCCATATTTCACTTTATAACTATTCCTTATAACTCGATTTTTAGTTCCCCATCATACTATAGGAATGGTAAACTTAGGTAATCGTGAAAATTTTCGACCTAGTTTTTTGACTTTTTTACAGGTTTTCAGGTGTGAGGAATCCGAAAATGACAAAATTTGTATGGTGTCTGTCTGTAGGGTGTCTGTTAGTGTGTCTGTTAGTGTGTCTGGCAAGAACCCTATTCATTTACAACATTCGAATTAAAAAACTTCGTAAGTTATGAGAAATTTACGATTTTCTTAACATGGGAGAATAGGACAAAAATTCACTTAAACGTGCATTAAATGGAAACTTTTTACTGTAAAAATATAAAGACCACTTTTAAAATGTCAGTTTTGATGCCGGAATGAATATCAGTAACTATAAATATGCTACTTTGAAAATTTCGCAAGTTATTGGAAATTTACGAATTTCTTAACATGGCAGTATAGGGCAATATTTCACATAAACGTCAATTTTGAGAGATATTTTCATCGTAAAGATGTCAAACCACTTTCTAAATACTATTTAGGATATACTGGCATGAATATCATAGACTATGGTTTTTCCAATTTAAAAAATTCGTAAGAGTTTGGAAATTTACGAATTTCTTAACATGGCAAAATAGAGCAAAATTTCACATAAACGTCAATCTTGAGGGATATTTTAATCGTAAAGATGTCAGACCACTTTCGAAATATTATTTAGGATACTGGCATGAATATCATAGACTATGGTTTTTCCAATTTAAAAAATTCGTAAGTTACTGGGAATTTACGATTTACTTAACATGTCAGAATAAGGCAAAATTGAGCATAAACTTCCATTTTGAGGATCATAAATACATTAGACAACTTCAAAATTACATTTATGATATTTGTTTGAACATGATTGAATACAAATGTTCTAATAGGAAAATTTCGTAAATTATTCGTAATTTACGATTTTATCAACATAGCGAAATTGTAAATTTTTCATATAAATATGAATTTTGAGGATTATTGCATTGGAAATAGTAGCATGAAAACTAAACAACGGAATTGACCCTGTTAAAATAAATTAATAGATTAGAATAAGATAAATATATCGAAGTGAACGGTGGATAACCTATTGGCGGGGATTTCATTCTGTTACTGTATTAAGCTTTGGTCAAATTCACTTCTTTTAACATGATTATAATATGTCTCGCACTAGAAATTTATGAGAATATAAATATAATGGGGAACTGAGCAGAGTCCACCTATGCCAACTAGTTTTATTTTTTATTTTATTTTATTTTTTTAATTAAAACCATCCAAACCCATTAACAACATTTGAAAGTTTGCAATAGTCGAATCCGCAATGATCCAAAATAGTTCATAGTTTATTATGGTGATTTCAAATAGAAAAGGTATTCCATTTTCCCCAACTTTCCCCTATCTATTGGCATAACAGAATGATTTGAGCAATGGCATTTTCAGCCAAAACGACTTGTTCAATTTCTAACTTTTTATCTTTTTGTTCTAGTAGGAAACAAATTAAATTTTCAAAAATTAAAATGCACTAGTACTATAAGTTCCAGACATACTATTAAAAAGATTTCTAAAATGGGTCAAATCAATTTAGGAACAAAAGGATTTAATTTACAACACGATTCACTTCAGATCTGAAACCTTTTTAGTAATGAATAGGGCTCGGAAATGTTCCATTATCAAAAAGTTGAGTTACGTTGCAGATTTGAAAGAAATTGCGCTGCTAATTCGGTTATGTCAAAATTGGTCTCACGGCTTTTCCTCGCGCGATAATCGGTCACACAAGTGTTTCAGATATTCTATTACATTATCCATATATGATAAAGTATTTTTAAGAAATTGCATTAAACGTTTTATTTCTCATAAAAGCAAGAGATTTATGCGATACATAAAAGTGAAAAGAAAACAATTCCTAAAATTTAACAAATGTAGCTGGCTGCTTTCAAACATATATATATATATATAGAGTAATACAATATAATCAGTGCAAAAATTTTGAAATTTAAAGATGATTTAACTTCGGTATTAAAACAATTATTCGGATCATAAGCAAAGACTACCCAAATCAAATCAAAAAAGAATGAAAGAAAAATCAAAATGAATTATTGGAAATTGGAATGAGAAAAAAGTATTATTTGCATTCTAATGTTTTCAAGGGTCTGGTAGAATGTAAATATGCTAAAAAATGGATGTTTTTCTGTCACAAAGAAAGCAAAAGCTAAGAATTTCTTTGTTCACAGGCCCGAAACACCCATAGTAAAACCAGAAAAAACGAAGATCAAAATAAAACTATTACCTAAAAATGACAATCCAAAACCATTTAAAACTGTAGATTAAAATAAAAATACAAAATTACTTAAAAAATTATAATTGAAACGGACGCAACTCAAGGTTAGAATAAACGATACACATGTAAATTTTAACAATCAGGTATCAGTTAAACACACAGTTAATCAGTTCAAAATTGCAGTGAACATGGAGTAAAATAAAGGATTCACAGAGGTATTCAGGTAGAATAAGGATTCAAATAAGGATTCAAGTCCTAATAAGGAATCAGATTATTATTCATAATTATTGTAACATGAATAGTGCTGCCATCTACAGTAATGAGATGAAAGTAATGGAAAAAAAAATAAAATAAAGTAAAATGAATAAATAATAAAATGAATAGATAATATATGTATATATATTAATTATTTGTTTCACATCTAGGCACAATATTAATAACGTATTACAGTTCATAAATTCACTTGACATTAACATTCAATTTACATATGAAATTGAAAATAATGTTTCACTCCCTTTCCTTGATACACTGGTCTCTCGTACTGAAAAAGGTTTTTGCACTACTGTTTATCTTAAAATTTTTGCTGTTTCATTACCTTCTCATGCTAGTTCATGTCATCCTCCTACCCAGAAAATGGCCGCATATTATACTCTCTTCTATCGTGCACTTAACATTTGTTCAGATCCTGAATCTCTCAACTCTGAAATCAAGTATCTTAAAGCAGTTGTTATTGGAAGAGGTTACAACCCTTCCATTATTGATAAAGCTCTTTTTAAATTACGAAATCACCATATTTCTCGCACTTCTATGTCTAAATCCTCTTCCAACATCAGTAATGTTTTGCCTTTTTACTCTAAATCTTGTTTTGCCATAGCTAAAGTTCTTAAACAATATAATTTTAATTTTTGATAGAATGGAGTAGAAGGTTGATTTATACCAACTATGTGAAAAATACCAGAGCCGGGAATCGAACCCCGGGCCTTCCGCTTAACGCGCGGATGCTCTAACCACTGAGCTACCCTGGCTGATAACCAGCTCGGCACTTCTCACATAATTTACGTTGGCAAGGTCACCGAGTCTGCATTAAAGCAGCTATATCAAGTGAAAAATTTGAATATGGCAATGAACCTTCTACTCCATTGTATCAAAAATTAATTTCCGGGTTGAAGAATTAAATTTTTGAATTGAAATATAACTTTAAATAATTTTCTCCCCCATAAATAAATTATCCCTTTCTAGATTAAAAGATCCTATTGATACACACAATTCCATGGTATATATAGTATTCCTTGTCAATGTGAACAATCATATATTGGTCGAACAAAACGTAAACTTAAGTTTCGCCTTAAAGAAAACATGAGTTATATTCAGAAACAAGAAACTAAAAAATCGGACATTTCTACGCAGGAAAATAACCATAATTTCAACTTTAATTCAGCTAAAATAATCTGTCAGCCTAAACACTCACATTAACTTGATTTTTCAGAAGCTTTCCATCTCCATAAAAATCATAAAAATATTATTAATAGAGATTTTAGCGTACCCCTCTGCTGTTACCGTCTGTTTCACTCGATTTCACATTTAACATAAAATATTCTTGATAAATTAATGCTATTAGAAGAGATGAATAAATTCATTATTTTAAGTGAAACATAAAGATCACGCTTTCATTGCAGATTGGAGGAAATATGCTATGTCTGAAAATAGTAAAGAAAGGAAAGGAAAAAAAAAAGCGGCTGAAAAACTAATCATGTTTAAAAATATTAAAACAAATATATATATATATATATAATTTACTTTAATTAAATTAAATTTGCAATGTAGCAAAATTAACCGCGATCATAAAATTTATTTTAATGTTACGAAACAACACAATGGGAATAAATATGCCTTCCAAATTTGTCTTCTTTCAAGGAATCAAAAACAATTTTGCTCTCTATGAATTGCTCTACGGGGATTCCTTCCTAAAATTCCAATAAAGGAGTCATTTGTTTTATCATCATGCAACGTTTTTTGGAGTTCTTTAAAAAATAAAAACAAAAGTGATAAAGTGCCCACAAGATATCACGTGTCAAAAGAAGCAGCGTAGGTCTGCAAAAATTTTATCTGGAATAATACGTTTCAGAATAAAGGATATGCTTCTTTAAAATGCATTTTTTATCATTTTTTGCTTTATAAGAAAATTTGTACGAAACTAAGAATATTATATGATGTTCCAGAAAAATGTAAAGAATTTTTAGAATTTGTGTTCATGTTTGTGCAATATTATCGACATCATCATTTTTATACTATTTCAAAAAGGCTTACACATTTTCTCTGAGAACTTTAAAAATCTATATATGCATATTTTATCTACTAGAAAACTCGAAATGAAATTATGATAAAATTTTAGGATATGTACTCGCGCTCACACACACACATATGTGTATGTACATGTGTATGTATATAAATACATGCAGATGTACATAGGTATACATACATACACACACACACTTACATAAAAATGAAACGCGGTTTAATTTTTCTATTAGAGATACGTGGGCAATGTAAAATTCAAAAATACTCAAAATAAGGTAGGAAATAAAGTCACTTAAATAAATTTTTTCAAAGAGTTGCAACATTTTTCTAATTTTTATACGACCATTCTAGACAAATTTAATCAACTAGAAAATTTTTATTTTTAATGCAATAACATCATTACTAGGAACTGTATAACTCTATCTTTAAATTAGAGAGAGTCGTAAGTAAATGAAAGTTAAACTCTGAACATAAAGCCCATTTAAAAAAATAAAAATGCAAATTTGTAAAATAGCATAAAAAGATAATATATATAATAAAATTTGCATTAAAACTGTATGGGCTTACTTATGATTCGTGATCAAGTCACGATTCGAAATCGTATTTTGTATTACAACTATCAATTTTTATTTTAAAAAATTAAAGTATTATTTATATGAATGTTTACAATTTGATTGATCTTGTTTCGTTAAAAGGATGTTCCAACAAGTGATTCTAAAGATTATTATTTTTTTTTTCTTTCGATTTGTAATTCAGCCGTTTTAAAAATTATATTAAAATATTCTTTTATAATAACTGCTTAATTATTATAACTTCATATTGGTTCAAAATATTTAACATTACAAAGGTGGGGCTTGTCATTTTGAACGTAAAACGAATAACCAAAGCAGTCATTTTGACCACTTTAGTCGTTTTAGTTCTAAATGATTAAATTTTTATTGTATTAGATATTAGATTATATTTCTGTATCGATAAGTATAAAGGATTCAAGTCCATATTCTTGATTTTTCAGGAGACGAAAAATAAAGTTAAACTAACTAAATACTAATCAGCAGAATCGATTAGGAAAAAGGGATTATGTTAGTTTATACGCTTTATACTATTCAGTGATTGTCAATCTTCATTTAACCTTTTGAAAGGGGCTGTGACAGCATCTGTCACACTTCAGCATAGGATTTCGTAAGAGCCTCTTACAAAAGGTTAATAAAGGGAAAAAATTGAATTAAATATTTTATACCAAAGATTAATGCTAAATTTCTGACTTGAATCATTTTTTACCAATGGATTTTTTCAAAGACATGGATTTAAATCCTTTATAGCAATCGATAAAGAATTTTTCTCTGAGTCTGACTATGTATTTAACTCAAAATCGACATTTTTGGACTTAAATCCTTTATACTTATCAGTACAGATTTGTTCATTCGAAAAGGGCAGTGGTTTTTCAAAGTGAAAGCGCGGTTTTATCTAATTATTTTGCTATTGCTGATAACAAATGATATAGATATGAACATTCTGGATTTTGTGCTTGTCCCTGATAATTCTTCCTCATGCTGTGACAGAATTTTTATTTCATTTGAATATTAAAGATGAAGAAGCAAAAGATTCATTTTCATCATATTATATGTTCTTTTATTTCTAAACGGGAGAAAATGCTACTCAGATCGCTCTTAAATTTTGTGCCGTATATGGATAAAGTGGTATTTCAGATGATTCAAGGGACATTGCTCGGACCTCTAAGTGGTTCATGATGAAGTAACACCTCTCAAAATTTCCTGTCATCGTAGTCTACACAAGCGTTGGTCGGTAGGGATGAGCACTTAATTCATTCAAGATTTTTCAAACGCGGCTTTTTGCAAGACCACAGTATTGACTGATTATTCTTGTGCTGTTCTGAGGATGTGCGAATGCATACGCTAATACATCTTCTGGTTGCACTCACTGTCCTGTTTTTCTTGGTGTGACATATCGAAATCTCTTCCGGCTGCATTCACCAATAATTTCAACTCCCGGCTGAGCACTAAAACTTGAAAAGCGTACAAAGTCTTGGCGCAACTTTTCAGCAAAATTTGTTGCGTAGCTTCTGTCATCTAGCAGCATTTTTTTTTTTTTTTTCAGATTTTTTAGCCGAAAATAACCAGTTAAAGATTATATGAAATCTTCGACGCTGGATGGCAGAAGCAACGTGCCAAATTTTCTTGGTAGCAACACCCTGACTTTAGACGCTTTTCAAATTTTTGCGTTGAACCGAAAATCGAAGTTAATGATGAATACGGCCGTAAGTCTTACTGCCCGTCTCTCTTAAGCGTTTCACTGCATTTAAGATGGTCTGCCACGAATGTGAATCTCGTGGAAGATGTTCACGATATTGTCACTGCTTTTTTTTTTTTTTTTTTTTTTTTTTTTTACAGTTGAAATGCTAAATATTAATTCAAATTACACGAATAAGTGTTCCAGTTCATTAAAAAAAATGAGAAAGAAAGAAATGCTCGTCAAATTGTTACTATGTGTTATTACTTTCTCTTACCCATAAGGTAGAGAAAGTATTGTTTTTGGCTCAAATTTTCGAACGCGAGATTTTGTTATATTTACACGTTTTGAGGTCCCCTGAATACGAAAATCATGTTTTTAGCAAATGGTCTGTGTGTCTGTGTGTGTGTGTGTCTGTGTGTGTGCCTGTCTGTTATCAGCATATCTCAAAAACAAATTATGGCAGAAAGTTCAAACTTGGTATTCTAAATGTGTATCATATAGGGATGCTACAGTAAGCTTTTCGTTAAGATCAAGCAAATGGTTCGTGTACAGGGACAATCAAGAGTATTCTAATACATTACGTCTAAGGGGGAAATTGCAGGAAAATAGAGTTTAACGTCTATAGACTGCACTAAACCAAATGAAACAAATATATATTTTTTGTAATAGAGACAGTTAACTGGGAAAATTTTTTTGTGTATGTAGGAGCCTCGCCTCCCCCCTGGGGGGGAAGTTCCCCCTCGAGGGGAGTAAATTTTCATGATGGGTATCTTTCAAAAGAGCTCGAAAATACCTTTAAAACGAATGGTTGAACCATCGATCTGCGATAATTTAAAACAAAGTTATCGATTTTTTTTACTTTTAACGAAAAAAAAACTTTGAAAAAAAATCGTACTTTTTTTTTTTTTTTTTTTAATATTGAGAATAAAATGGACTTTGTTTGGATATTTGGTGGAAAACTACTTCTCTAATATGGAAATCGTCTGTCTTATCATAAAAGATAATTTTTTTAAATAATAATTTTAATAAATTATTTTTAAAAAAGAGAAATATTTTTTAATAACCGAATTAAATTCTATATAAATGTAGGTGCATTAATGAAACGGGGGGTTGAGGGGGGCGGTAGCCCCCCTCACACAGAACTAATTATCATATAAAACTCTTCAGAAGCCTAATATGAATTGTTTAACATAGGTTTACATAACAGTACTCGTTATCTTACCTATTAATCTGCAACCTGTATTTATAGTATTAAATTTCAGGGTAAGAGAAAGTCGTGTGAGTGACACACCAGATTATTTTTTATTTCACTTTGCACTTGTAGTTCTCTATATTGTACTTTAATTTCATTGTATTTTTATTGAAATAAAGGAAATAAAAGAGAAATAAGGTCCAGATATAGGTAAGGAGGATGCTAGTACCAAAAACAAAAACACAATTTGTTTAAAGCTCATTATATTTATGAATGACTTCAAAGACACTGGTAAAAGAAAATCCCGTAAGATTACGCGAAAATCCCGGCGGGAGAGATTCCAGACAAAGCACGTAAAAAAATATTTTTTACGTGCATAATGTTTTTTTACGGACATGTAACAGAATTTAAGGTCATTATATACTTAACTTACGGCCTAAACTTTTCTTTTACGGGCATTGTCTGGAATCTCTACTGCCGGGCTTACCCCGTAATCTTACATGATTTTTTTTTTTTTTTTTTTTTTTTTACAGTGTAGCGAAATGTATCTGTCAGATACAATGAGCCCGATGATGTAATATTTGAAGCGTGTCCGTATTTTTAGTTGTATTTTTAGCGCTTTAAAAGAAATCTGACTCATTAGGTTAGTGGTAATGACTAAAAGTTCATTAAGATTTAAAATTCTGTATGAAGAGCCGTGATTCATTTTTTTTCTTTTTCTTTTTTTGGATTAATATGTCAAAATATTACTGTATATTAAACTATTATGTATATTAATACTCTAAATACAAAATCACAGAAAGTGAAATATTCTGTTTAAAAATTCGGGTGTATATTCACTTAAAATGTGATAAAATAAAATATAGACGACAATATGTATTTAAGTATCTTTTTAAATATACAATGTATATGTATTTGAATTTTTAGGAAAAACGCGAGTTGAATTGAATTTTCAAGTATGTAGCAAGTATTGTTTGCTCTTAGTTTTTCACAATAAATTCCGTTTGTTTCAAACAAGAGGTGTGATATTTACTTTCAGTCGCTGAGAAAAGTTGTGATCTTTCAAAAGAAAACTTGCTTGCAGCAAAAATTCCCTTTTTTTACTTTTACTAACACGTATATAGTAGATAAGTATTCTTTTGCGAGTTAAATTTTGAATCTGTTTTTTGTCAGAATTACAGGTTTTGAAATCTTCTGAATATAAAACCAAATGTTTAGTGGTTGTTTTTGTGTGAATGTATAATTGTTTTCAATATAAAAATACAACATATATTAACATGATGTCGTAATCGGTTATCTAAATTTGTGTAACATTATGATATTACTTCAAACATTCAACTGAGATCGAATGAAGCGTGAGATGTGCAAGTGCAAAAGAATACAAAAGAATTCAAATGGATTACGACTGTGTGTGGAAATTTCTCATTCGCACAATTTTACAATTTTATATAACCCTAAACAAAGAAAGTATAGACATGTTATATGCACAAAAAACATGTTTTCTGTCGGCTATAATATGAAAAGTATGCATGATCCGTTTACTGGACTACACAGAAACATACTGATTGGTGTATGTATGATTGTTGTGGTTGGAAACTGCTGGCTATGCATTTCAAGTTGTGTTACGTATTATTATTATTATTACTACTATTATTTTGCCAAGCTAAATTTAAATAAAGTATGAGTTGTGTTTACGAAATATAAACAACATACAGGGTTACCCAAAATTAATCCAATACATTCTATCAGATAAAATTAATGTATATGTATATGCGTATCTATATTAAAAAAGAATATAATTTCAAAGGTTAAAAAACAAGAACTATTCAAATTAGTAACATAAAGACAGCAAATTCTTAGGTAAAACCAAATACTTAAAACGCAAATTAACGGCAGTCAAACTGTAAGAAGGTGGCAGTTAACCGTAGACTTTAACAATTACGGATGGCAGTTGAAACATAAGACGAATAACCGTTTAATTTCGCAGTATCGAAAAAATATAGAATTTACACGTAATTACAAAGGCAAGGTCTTGATTGTCCCTCCAAGGCAGTAACATGCATTTTGCACCCGAAGATGAAAGGCCATGTCTTTCTGAAACCGATATTGCTTTCATTAATTTTATGGTGAGGGAAGAAGTCTGTAAGTTTAAATATAGATTGTACACAAGTGTGAAGAAGATTTTAAGTTTAAATATAGATTGTACACAAGTGTGAAGAAGTTTTTAAGTTTAAATATAGATTGTACACCAGTTCTTTAATTTAATATTGTGCTACATGTAAGACTGAGATGTTGTGCACTTGCTCGCTGGCGAGTGCGAATATTTGATTAATTCAAATTAATATTTAAATCAATCAATCAAAACAAAATATTTAAAATGGGAAACTTTTATAACCATAAAAATTTAGTTTTCTCGTATGTTTGAAATAGCACTTACAGTATACTGTAATACTGTATTTTGCCTGCAATCACTGTCATTTTATGGTAGACCGGATAAATCAAATAAAATATAGTAAATAACATGGCAGTAAATATTAAATACGTATAATGTTGCTCATATGCAATTGCGATTTAAATGTAAAAGCGCTATTTCGATGTTTTTCGATAATGTCCGTTTCGAAACTGTGATAAACACCTATAAACACCCAAATTAAGTCTATGGGTAAGGAAGGCGTTATCACAAGCAATAGGGACACAGTACCGAGATTACGGAGGAAGTCCGCGTTATGATGTCAACGTTGATCTGAAGCGAGGTATTGAGCAAGTTCGGTGGATTTTCTTTATTGTGTTTACAAATGAAACGGTATTAAAATAAAATCTTTTTTGTAAAAAAAAATAGAACCGACTCCAAAAAGCAACTACTATTTAAACAACTAAAAAAAAAATTGGTATGAAATGAAACTGCAAATTGCGCCTAAATGTATAAAATAATTTCCTTCGCCAAACAACCTATAACAATACAATTAATCATAACTTTTGAAGTCGGCGCAAAATTAAACAAAATTTAATTAGTTTTTAAAGGTTTGTTTTTACATCCGTAGCAAAAAATGCTGTTTTCTCGAATGATCCATTTTCATATTTCCTTTATTATTTTATCACTGTATACAATTGGTCCATTAGTAGCATCTACATAGAACAGTGAACATTCTTCCCAATGCGGTATTTATATTTCTACGAAGTTATAGATTCCTTTGCAAAGTTGGTATAACTCTGATAACTATCATTCTTGGTGGCTTTCGGATTTGGCGATCAAAACGTAATGGAAAAATATACACGCAAGACGTATATTTTCATAATATATATTGTACGAAGTAATGTTTCATATTCTTGATTACTCTCTTAATATACCTTATCAAAATTATCATGATATCCCAAAGAAATTAAATATGTTTGCCAGATAATTTTGCGATTTTTCTTTCCAGCATCTTCGCCAACTTTTGCTGCTTACAAAATCTTATTTGTTTTCTTGAATGAAAGCAGTTTTCGGCTGCGTTTTGCAGGTGACAACGTGAGATGTGTATTTTGAATACGATTTGATTTCTGAATTGAATAAATGTATCAATTTTTATTTAATTTTGCGCCGACTTCAAAAGTTATGATTAATTGCAGTGTTATAGGTCGTTTGGCGAAGGAAATTATTTTATACATTTAGGCGCAATTTCCAGTTTCATTTCATACCAATTTTTTTTTTTTTTTTTTTAGTTGTTTAAATAGTAGTTGCTTTTTGGAGTCGGCTCTATTTTTTTACAAAAAAGATTTTGTTTTTCTCTTTATAGCAGAACATCAGAAGACGTTCGACGGCAGTTTCTCAAATCACAACTTCCAAGAAAAGTGACATAACTCAAAAAATTGTTTATGTCACTAAAAAATACATGAAATGCACCCAACGTGAACAAAAAAGTTACATCTCCATCTAGAAAGTTATCCACTCGAGACACAGTTGTGCCAGTTTTATTCTAGTCAAATTATTTTTAAGTTTATTTTTCTCAAATGCTGCATTTTTAAGTTGTGTCACTTTTCTTGCTTTTATCGGGTATGAGCAAAAAACTATCTATTGAATGGACATACGTTAAATTAAAAAGTCTTTAGAAATGTAAAGAACGGATACGCTGTATTCGTAACCAAAAATTCTGTTAGGCATATATATTGAACTTTACAGTGAATTCGTGTCACCCGCTGCGCTGGAAATTCCACAGCGTAAAGTTCAAACAAAGGGCAAAATATGCATTGCAGTTGACGGACAGAAGTTTCAACATCGATACTTACATACTGCTTTTACCAGTGCAGCTGCATGCGTTCAGCAGTTAAAGTGAGTATCCTGTAATTTATTTATATCTTAATGAAATCACAATGAAACCTATTTCAGGCCAAGATCATTACGACAACAAAAAAGTTATTAAAATTAAATCATCTCTTACAAAGTTATAAGCTAACAAATTTCAACAACAACAACGAGAAACATGGTTTGTATTGAGAACCTCTTCCTTTATGAAGTCGGTTTAAAACGTCTATGCGTTAATCGATGTGACCGCTTACAATAACCATACTTTGAATTTGGCATAGCATAAATGTCACCCGCTACGCTACAACATATGCAGTGTCGTTCAAGTGTGCACAAAATATGAAATTGTGAACAAACAAATGCACGTTTTAAGCGTTCTGTTTTTAGCATTAATGTCTAAACTGCCGTTTCGTACTAAATCAATGATGGTCTACAATTTTATAATTCCCTTTTTGAACCGTTTCAGAGGTAGGAACGCTAAATCCACTGTTTTCCAACAAGTCGCGCTGTAGGCGGTTGAATCGCGTAGCACATGTCCACTTTACTATACCTACATAACACTTTTATGATTATACTCGTAGATGCAGCTGTTCAGCAGTTAAAAGAGTCGGGACTGACACTTTTGGACACACTGTGTTTTCTTTTGATCGTAAAGATATTACAATGGGATCGATTTCAGACCAAGACCTTTCCAATAAAACAAAAAGTATCAAAATCGGATCATCCGTTCAGAAGTTATGAGCTAACAAACAAAAACAAAAAACCTACTCTTTGAACTTTTTGAAGTTGGTTAATTAGAGCATATCTTACGAAGTTATAAGCTTTCAAACACCAACAACATCACATAGCTCGAATTAAGAACACCCTCAACAGTCTCCTTTCTGAAGTTGGTTGAAAACGACTTTGCGCTAATCAGTGTGACCACATACAGTAACAGTACTTCGAACCGAAGAGTATACGTGTCATCCGCTACGCTGCAAAGTGTGCAACGTAGTGCAAGTGTGCACAGTGTAGGAAATTGCGAACAAACAACTGCACGTTTTAAGCGTTCTAATTTTAGCAATAATGTCTAAAAACTGTCTTTTCGCAGTAAATCGATGACGCTCTGCAACTTCGTAATTAACTTTCCTCCCATCTTGAACCGTTTTTTGAGATAGAAGCGCTAATTCCGCTGTTTTTCACCAAATGGCGCTTTATTTTGTTTAGCTTGTAAATATATTACAATGGGACCTACTTTAGACCAAAATCTTTAGAACAAAACAAAAAGTATCAAGTATCCGTATTTTGAACTATATAGCGTATGTCTCACCAGCTACGCAACAACTTGTCAATGTAGCTCAAGTGTGCATAGTGTAAGAAATTGCGAACAAACAAATGCACGTTTTTAGCATTGTATTTTTAGCACTAATGTCTAATTTATCTTTTGGTACTAAATCGATGATGCTCTGCAGTTTATAATTCACCTTTTCCCCCTGTCTTGAACCGTTTCCGAGATAGGAACGCTAGCATGAATGTCTAAACTATCTTTCTGTACTGAATCGGTGATACTTTTCAACTTTGTAATTCACTTTTTTCTCTAGAACCGTTTTCGAGATAGGAATACTATCTCCACTATTTTCAACCAGGTGGCGCTGCAAGCGGTTTAACCTTGTACTGAATGGCCACTTTTCTATACTTACATACAATTTTTATTACTATAGCTGCAGCTGTTTAGCAGTTAAAAGAGTTGGGACTGATTTTTTGGGCACCCTGTATTTTTTTTTAGATCGTAAAGATATTACAATGGGACCTATTTCAGACCAAGACCTTCTCAACAAAACAAAAATTATCAAAATCGGAGCATCCGTTCAGAAGTTATGAGCTAACAAACATAAAGAAAACATACGGTTTGAATTGAGAACCTTCCTTCTTTTTGAAGTCTGTTAAAAAAGTGATTCTTTTTAGCATTTTCCAATAAAATTAAAATCTCATTATGACATCGATTTGTATGTCTGTCTGTATGCACTATAACTCTTGTTAGTATTCATAGATTTCTATGAAACTGATATGTTAATTCAAGCATACTGTGGAATGTTCCCTGCTGAAAATGGAGTGAATATCTTCACTGGTTCGTGTACAGGGACACCCGAAAAATTTCAAGCACTGCGTTTTATGAGGGGTATTTTTATGAACTAGATATTTATACCTTTATTTTGCGCAAATCTTAATGAAATAGATATTTATTATTGATATATACAAAAAAATGTTTTCTATAAAATAAAGTGTGATTAGCATGAAGATTTATAGGGTCATACAAAAAATATTGAGATACATTAAGGGCTATAATTGGAAATTACTCTAAATGAATTTTCATTTTTATTAGGCGTTTTAAACAGTTTTAACGTTTAGAAATGATTATGATTGAATTAATTCGTCTGTCTGTCTTTTTGTCCATCTTACTGCCTCTAACGTTCGAAAATATTTTTAGAATTTATTTGAAATGAGATATGTTATTCAAGTTCAACATGGCATGTTCCCTATTAAAAAGTATAAGAAGAACAAAGGGTTTGTATATAGGGACACCTAAAAGAATACCAATGCATTGCGTTTTATGAGAACTATTTTTATAAATCATATTTACTGTATTTACGCGTGTATAGCGCGCATGCGTGTATAACGCGCACCCTGTACTTTAAAAGAAAAATTTTGCGATATTTTGCATCTCATATATAACGCGCACCATTTGACATGCAATGGATTTTCCATATTATGAACCAACGGCAATGGGGATCAAATAAATCAACTCCCAAAACTTGATATTTCAATGTCATTTTTTAAACGATGTCTTTCAGTTTTATTTTGTAATACTTAATCCTAAGAACGAAAGACACCTAACATAATTGATTATCTCATAGTTGTCAACATTTTAATTTATTCCGGAGCATTTTTAACCCTGCCTTTATTTCGCACCACATTATTTTTGTAATATTTTTCTCCAATGTATGACAAAATAAGAAAAATTTACTCTTTAATGCATGTTTTGATTCACACATACTATGTTGAGTGATTACATGCAACAGTAAAAAAATATTTCGTGTATAACGCGCACCTGGAGTTTTTGTCTTAAATTTTTGAAGAAAAAAAAAAAAGTGCGTGTCATACACGCGTAAATATGGTAAATAAATTTGTATTGCACAAATCATAATAAATTTGACATTTATATTATTTTCCCCATAGAATATAGTATGTTTAGCATTAAGCTTTAGAAGGCTACACTAAAATATTGAGACTGTGTTGCAATTGCTGCAATTGCCTTTATATTTGTGTTAAGCGTTTTTAGCACATTCCAAGAAATTTTAAGTCTAATTAAGAATTTAATTAGTCTATATGTCTATTCGACTTTACACAGTAAGTATAGGTGTCAAAGAATTTGAAGATAATTAAGAATACTTGATGCTTTATTCATATTTAATATTAATTAATTAATTAATTTTAGTTGTTGTTGTTGTCTTTTGAAGTGATAAATAATGAGAAAACAGAACGTCAATATTTTCTAATTGATTCTTTTCTCCCTCAGCTTTCAGAATCAAACGCTTAAAAAAATCATTTTTTCTTTAGAGTTAAAGGGAAATACTTAAAATAATTTCTAATCTCATCAAAAAAAAGGGCACATTCTTTACTTGCATGTCGACTTCATTTAGGAAAATAAAAGAAATTCTAAAAGATCTCAGCTGATACTCTTGAGAGAATGCTAAATGTAATAAAAAAAGCTTCTTCTGAGGAATAAATAATGCACTTAATTTATTTCCATTTTCCATTTTTTTTTTTTTTTTTTTTTTTTTTTTTTCAATAAAATATTTTCAGACAGAAATAAACTTTAGAGAAAAACAGAAAAGAAAAATTCACTGACAGAGGTGTATCACAATGTATCAGTTATTCCTTAAAAAAAAAAAAAAAAAAAAAAAAAAAGCTCGATACGGTGAGAAACTGAAATGCCCCATCTAGTAGGCTAAAATCCTCTCAGTTCGATACATTTAACTTATCTTATTTTATTAGTAAATTTTATTAAATCCAATTTCGTATTTTAGTTTTCATGCAATTCTATTATATTTTCAACGTAATAATTCCCGTAATATGCAAGTTTATGTGAAATATTGCTCTATTCTGCTAAGTTAATAAAATTTTAAATTTTGAATAACTTAAGAAATTTTTTTAAATTGGAATATTAGTAGTCAATAACGTTCAAACCAGTATCATAAATAATATTTTTTAAGTAATCTAATATTTTTACAATGAAAATATCCCTCAAATTTTGCCCTATTCTGCAATGTAAAGAAAATGGTTAATTTTGAATAACTTACGAAGTTTTTAAATTAGAAGGTTCTAAGTAAATAGGATATTTGGTAGTGTTCTAAAAGATATTTTAAAACTGATCCAATATCTTTACGATGAAAAGATCCCTCAAAATGTACGTTTAAGTGATATTTCGCTCTATTGTCTCATGTTAAGTAAACCGAAAATTTCAAATAACTTAAGAAGTTTTTTAATTAGAATGTTACAAGTCAATAAAGCTCTTGCCAGTATTATAGGAGACAATTTAAAACTCATCCGACCTTTTTACGACTTTTTACTTTCTTCTATATGTAATATAGAGAAAGTATTGGATTCGCGAAAATTTTCGAAGTCCACTTTTTGATGGATTTACATGTTTTGGGATATGGAGAACACGAATTAATAGTTTTTAGAAAATGTCTGTCTGTCTGTCTGTCTGTCTGTCTGTCTGTCTGTCAGTCTGTCTGTCTGTCTGTCTTTTTGTCTGTCTGTCTGTATCATTTTTTTGTGGACGCTGTATCTCACGAACCAATGAATGAAATTTAACCAAACTTGGTATTTAGTTGCACCCTGACATAAACTGGTGCTGATTAGATTTTGGGATCACTCGCTCAATAGGTGGCGTTGTGATCGCATTTTATGCAAATTTTTAACATGGCAGCATAGGACAAAATTCCGTATAAATGGGCATAAAGAGAGTTATTTTACACTTGTGATTGTAAAATTAATATGAATTATTGATAATAGTAGTAGTTAGCTAGGAAAAAAATTTTGTGCATGGGGGGGCATCGGTTCCCCCCCTGGGGGGGAAAATCCCCCCCCGGGGAAGTAAATTTTCAAGATGGGTATCTTTCGAAAGGTCTCGTTGATAATAGTAATAGTTAACTTGGAAAAAAATTTTGTGCATGTGGGGGCATCGGTTGCCCCCCCACCGGGGGGGAAGTTCCCACCCGGGGGGGCAAAATTTCAAGATGGGCATCTTTCGAAAGATCTCGTCAATACCTTTAAAACGAATGGTTGAACGATGAATCTGTGATAATTTAAACCAAAGTTATCGATTTTTTTTACTTTTAACAAAAAAAAAAACTTTTTTTTTTTTTTTTTTTTTTTTTTTACGAAATTTAACCAAACTTGGTATTTAGTTGGTCCCCGACATAAACTGGTGCTGATTATGTTTGGGGATCAATAGCTCAACAGGTGGCGCTGTGATAGCATTTTATCTAAATTTTTAACATGGCAGCATAGGACAAAAATTCGTATAAATGTGCATAATTAGAGTTGTTTTAAACTTGTGATTGTAAAATTAATATGAATTATTGATAATAGTAGTATGTAACTAGGAAAAAAATTTTCTGCATGGGGGGACATCGCTTCCCCCCCTGGGGGGGAAGTACACCCCCGGGGGGGATAAATTTTCAAGATGGGTATCTTTCGAAAGGTCTCGTCAATACCTTTAAAACGAATGGTTGAACTATAAATCTGTGATAATTTAAAACAAAGTTATCGATTTTTTTCACTTTTAACAAAAAAAAAAAAAAAAAAAGAAAAAAAATCGTACTTTTATTTTTTATTTTATTTATTTTTTTTAAATATTGTTACTGATTGAATATGTATAGGTAATCATAGAAGAAAGTCTTGTGGTGGCCACAACATACTAGTTTTTTTTTTTTTTAATTAATAAATTTTACCCACTACCCACTAGCAAATTAAATGACATCTTACAGATGGACAACACGTCGATTTTGTGCTTTTTGGATTCTCGTGCCTCAAAACGTGTAAAAAAGGCAAAAAACTAAGGTCGAAAATTTTTAAGATTATCTATGTTATACATTTCTTTAGCATTATGGGTAGCTAATAATTGCAGTGGAAAATTGCATAGTTCCCCATTACACTATAGATATGGAGAATTTAGGTAATCGTGAAAAGTTTCAATCTCTATTTTTTATTTTTTTATACGTTTTGAGGTTTGAGGAACTCGAAAAAAAGAAAATGTCATGATGAGTGTATGTAGGGTGTCAGTTTGTTAGTGTGTTAGCACAGCATGTTAGTGAATTAGTTTGTTAGTGTATTAGTTTTTAAGCCTTTGTACACGATATCACAAGAACAAATGATCGTAAATAGGTCGGAGTAGATTTAAAACATAACTTATGACACTAGCAAGAACCTTACTGATTTGCAACAGTCTAATTTAAAAACATCGTATGCTTTACGAAATTTATGATTTTCTGAACTTGGGAGAAAAAAATCAAAATTTCGCTTTAAAATGCATTTAAAGGAATGTTTTTACCGTAAAGCAGATTAACTCTTAAATATCGGCTAAGATGCTGATGTAAATATCATTAAATATGAGATTTCTACTTTGAGATTTCGTAAGTTATTCAAAATTTATGATTTTTTTAACATTGTAGAATAGGGCAAAATTTCTCATAAACATTCATTGTGAGGATTATTGTCATCGGAAAGATATCAGACTATTTTTTAAAAGTCACTTGTGATACTGGTTAGATTATTATTGAATATGAATATTAAAATTTCGTAAATTATTCGAAATTTAAGATTTTATCAACATGGCAGAACAAAGCAATATTTCACAAAACTTTGCATTATGGAGATCGTTGCATTGGAATCAGTATAGATTTGCATGGAAACTAAAGTATGAAACTGACCCTAAGAAAATTAAGCAGCAAATTAGGATAAATTAAATGTATCCAAAAAAACGGTGAGTAACCACTCAGACGGCCCCTTTCAGTCTGTAGCTGTGTCGAGCTATCGACCAAATTCATTTCTATCCTCCTGAATGTAGTATGTTTTGTCGTAGAAATTTATGTGAAAAAATGTGTGATGGGAAACTGAGCAGAGTCCACCTATGACAATAGTTTTTATGTATTACCCTTAAGACATGTATACCTAAGTTATCATCTATGGTTATATATCAGCACTTCTTAACCTTTCGAAGGTCCTCTTAGTGAAGTGGGGCGGATATGTGTTACTTAGGTTTGCTAAAACCAAAAACATCAATGCAGCTGAAAATAATCAACATTAACAACAAATCAACATTAATTTCTTAATAATTTAAAATATTATATAGACATATTAAAGTATTATATATCAATTAATATGAAGAAAAAATTTTAATCATATCTTTCAGGTATTTTTTATCAAAAATTAAAATAAGTATTGATATATTTTTATTTTAAAGATAAATAGATTATTAATGTCAGAATAAAACTTTACTAAATGTATACAATATATATATATATATATATATATACAATTAAATAGAGTATAATTAATATTATCAAATAAACATAAATTGAAATTATATATTCTAAATTGCAACACACAACAGTTACAATTAATGATCAATTAAAAAAATTAATATTATTAAGTAGCAATAAATTGAAATTATGATACTAAATTATAACGCATAAGCATAACAAACAAATTCAATAAATGAAGGGGAAAATTATTATTTAATTGTAGTAAATGCAATAAATCTTTTTATTATCATTATTATCATTATTGTTGTTATTATTATTATTTTAAATAAAAAATTGCATATGATATCAAACATAAATATATGTATTTAATTTAAGAACTGAAAAGTATGCAAAACAAAAACAAAATCCAAACAAATGAAACTGAAATTACAATGAGAAGGAGCAGACTCCACCACGGCTAAAACGGGTGGAGCGGATTAAACCGATTTTGTGGGTGCCCAACTTTTACCAAATCCTCTGCAGGGCTATGTGATAAGAAAGAAAAAAATTAACATAAAGACTTTACATTATTAGGTAAAATATAAATTATTATTTTATAATTATTGATATTTATGTAACCAAATTGGTATAAAATAAATCAGCCATATATATTATGATCAGAAATAATTATTGACATTTAAACATCGATTTTAAACAAATAAAATCATTCATAAATATTATATTTTAAAATATTATCCACTCTATGCAACTAACCTTCATAATGACATATAACTATAAAATGTATTACAAAGATATTTGTAAAAATGTATAGAATCTGTATATTACACAGAAGTAACAGCAAAAACATGAGAAATATTTCATTTATATTCTACAAAATGTATCTATTAATAACTAGCAGGCAACGCCCGCTTCGCTGGTCCCTATTTTTAAATGAATCACTATAATGAATTCTCAAAATTGCATTAATTTTTATCACATGAAAAAAAAGAGAAACAAAATCTGAGTAGGAAAAATGTCGCACCGAGTTCTCACTGCCTTCGGAAAAAATTCCCAAAATGCTCTAACTCTTATTTCTATTATTTTCCCACTTCGCCCCCCCCCCCTCCTGTCTATCCTAATAATTTTACAAATTTGAAAATATTCGCAATCGATTTGTAAGTATCAAAAACCTCTATGCACCAGTTTTGAACGATATATCTCTATTTTTTTTTTTTTTACCGCTCTTCTCCCCCCCCCCTTCCCGCCCTCCCAATAATTTTAAAATTCGAAAATATCCGCAATCGATTTGTAGGTATTGTTGAAACCTCTATGTACCAATTTTGAATGATCTAACTCTATTTTCTTTTTTTTTTTGCCCCTCTGCCCCCCCCTTCCCGGCCCTCCTAATAACTTTACACTTTCGAAAATATCCCCATTCGACTTGCAGGCCTTTAAAACCTATCTGTACCAATTTTGAACGGCCTAACTGTACTTCTATTTGTTTTTGCTCATAGCCCCCCCTTCCCGCCCCACCTAATAATTTTAAAAATTCGAAAGTATCCGCAATCGATTTGTAAGTATCGAAAACATCTATATGCCAATTTTGAACGATCTAACTCTCCCCCCCCCTCTCCCCTCCCCCTTTCCCGGCCCTCCTAATAACTTTACACTTTCGAAAATATCCCCATTCGACTTGCAGGCCTTTAAAACCTAACTGTACCAATTTTAAACGGCCTAACTGTATTTCTATTTGTTTTTGCCCATAGCCCCCCCCCACCTTGCCGCCCCCTCTTCCCGCCCCTCCTAATAATTTTACAAATTCGAAAATATCCGAAATCGATTTGTAGGTATCGAAAACCTCTATATACCAATTTTGAACGATCTAACCCTCTTTTTATTTTTTGCCCCCCCCCTCTCCCCCCCCCTGTTGCCCCACCTGGGGGCTGAATTTCTAAAATTCCAGAAATTGGTTTTTAGATATTTGCATTAGCTATATTTTAGAGCAAAAACTTCACGCATATCTATTTTTTTGTTTGAGATATATAGGATTATGCGCAATCACGTTTTTACGCATGTGAAATCACGTTTTGCCCCCCCGCCCCCCTTGGGGACCGAATTTTGAAAATTCCAGAAATTGGTTTTTTGACATTTGTATTAGCTATATTTTAAAGCAAAAATTTTACGGATACCTGTTTTTTTGTTTGAGATATGAAGGATTTTGTGAAATCACGTTTTGCCCCCCCCTCCCCCCCTTGGGGGGCGAATTTTGTAAAATCGCTTCTTAGTGGATGCCTACGTCATAGAAAGAACATTGTCACAAAATTTCATGCTTCTAGGTCCAGGGGTTTGGTCTGGGAGTTGATAGATCACCCCCTCACTCACTAACTCACTCAGGAAGTGTTCTTTTATATATATAGATAATAATAATAATAATACGAGTCAAAAATATTTTATTAAAATATATTAAAAGTACCAAAATATAACATTATTTTTAAGAATAAAATATTTTCATTCTCACAATTTTCTAATTTAAATGTTTTTCGATAATAATGACATCATAACGTAAATTTGCGACGTTTTTAAGTACTTAAAACAATGAATATATAAAATGTAAACTTTTTTTTAGTATGTTTTTTTTTTTTTTTTTTTTTTTTTTTTGACATGTCATGAATTTGATGAAATTATTAAACATTAAAATCTAACTCCAGCAGTTTGATTTGGAAATTTTCTTAAAGAATAAAGATAAGTCTCTAAAGCCTGTGATAAGTTCAGAAGATAAAATATTTAGTAATTTAGAACCTAATTACATAAATATCCTTTACAGTCTAGCTTTGAGGAGAAAATTTGACAATTAGTCTACCCAATGAGACGTTCTTCGAATGAAAATAGAGATCGTTATCAGAAAAATCAGCTAAATAAAGGTAAGTGCCGTAACAAAAAATATTAAACGAAATAAAATCAAATTTAAATAAAGTTGCAGAAATTTTCAAAACTGTTGAAACAAGAGCTCCTAACAAGCTGATTTTTATTCCACGTATGGATAAAAAGGGCTACGATGATCAAGATTATGCAAATAAAAGAGTAGTTTTTGTACCCAGAATAGGAAAGAAGTTTATTGGTATGAAATATTCTGAAGACAAAAGAGCCTTCTTCATTCTCCGCATTGAAAAATATACATTCACCGTAAAACCTAATCTGAAAAAAGCGGTTTATATCGCCAAAATGAAAAATAGATCTTCATTTTCAAGAGTAACTCTTGTATACAATCTGAATAAAAGTCAACGACAAAATAATTTTCATCCCAAGAGTTTGGTGATAGTTCCAACAAATATGATTTAATAACATTCAAAAGTTGGAAGAATTATAAGATCTGACATATTTATGTAAAGTATTTATATATTTTCTTGATAAAGATATAATTTTAAGAAAAATTAACTTTCCTATATTTAATGATACAATCAGAAATATGTTTTAACTAATATATACATTTATATATATAATTTTTCATGAGTAAAATGTAAAAAAAAAAAAAAAAAAAAAAAAAAAAAAGAGAACGAAAATTAAATTGTGAAATAATTCCCCACAAAAACCCATAAAGGCCAATGAGATAACTAGTTAACTTGAATAGGTTTAATAATTTTAATGTATTTGAATAATTATATTAATTTAAATTTATTATAAAATCAATAAAATTACTCGAATTTAATCAATAAAATTATAAAATCAATAAAATATCACTCAAAATATCAAAAAGTAAGCTCAACTCTGCATCAAAAATATTACCATGTATTAACCAAATGAAAATAAGACAGAATATCTCCTGAGATTTTAACATTCAAATTTTCAATAGAATAAAGTACTTAAATCAAAACACGTGTCATAGAACTATTTGATTTAAGTAGTATAAAACAGAAAGCCGATACAAAGCTCAGTTGCATTTTCCCCAATTTACATTAAAAAAAATAAATAAAGAAATAAATAAAGCAATAATAATAATAATAAGTTTAACGGCTTTAAAAACTAATTTCAGCATAATGAATTTTAGTATTTTTTTATTTAGTGCAAGGATAATTGAAAAAAAAAATGAGTACTTAAGAAAATTAAAAAAAAAAATTAATACTGAAGATTTAAGTTATTTATTTTCCCTTGTAAAACCACCTTTATTTTAAAATGTCAAAACAGAAAAATACATTCATACTGAAACATAAGAAAAAAAAAAAATATGACACATTGAATAATTTTAATAATTAATTAAAAATTAATGAAAATTATAGTAATTAATTTTTCATAATTACTTGTTATTATATTAACATATTAACATAATAATATATAAATATTAAATAAATATAATAGTACATAAATATTTATCCAAACGAAATCAGTTTATTAGTTTATGAAAATATATATATTCAATAAAACTAGTTATTCTCTTATATATTAAAAATTATTGAGTGTGTGTAAAGATAGATATCTATAAAGGAGAACAAGCGATGATGATTATTTAAAAATTTGATTCAATTAAAATTAACCAGATAGTTGTTATAATATATGAATCTACATAACCCCTTTAAAATAATATTACCAGTTCCCCAAACATTTTTTAAAAGCTTTTACAAAAATTTTAAACTTTAAATTTATATTTTGGGGTTCCAAATTTTAAAAATAACCAGTTACTTACGACTGTTTCATGCAAATTTCCTTTCAGTTAAATCTTTAAAAGTTTGTATGAACGTTAACTAGTGTATTTATCACAAAACTGAGCATTTTCATTTTTAAATCAAGAACTCTTAAATGCATAGCGATATGTTTAAAAGCTCATATCTCTTTATGTAGCAACCTTTGCACAGAGTTTTTTCTTTCTTTCTTTTTTTCTTTTTTTTTTTTTTTTTTTTTACCAAAACTATTTTTTTGTTTCTGAACGCAGCTATGAATCTTTGACAGTTTATTTCTTTATCTGTGACAATTTGCATTTGCTAGCGCGCTGTCTGAGTACGATTTCATTTCAGCGTGGGTTTTATGAATTATGATTATTTATGTAATAAAATCTTTTTGTAAAAAAAATAGAACTGACTCCAAAAAGCAACTACTATTCAAACAACTAAAGAAAAAAAAATGCATGAAATGAAACTGTAAATTGCGCCTAAAAGTATAAAATAATTTCCTTCGCCAAACAACCTATAACACTACAATTAATCATAACTTTTGAAGTTGGCGCAAAATTAAATAAAATTTAATTAGTTTTTAAAGGTTTGTTTTTAGATCGGTAGCAACAAATGCTGTTGTCTCGAATGATCCATTTTCATGTTTCCTTTATTATTTTATCACTGTATACAATAGGTCCATTAGTAGCATCTACGTAGAGCAGTGAACATTCTTCACAATGCGGTATTTATGTTTCTAGGAAGTTAGAGTTTCCTTTGCAAATTTGGTATAACTTTGATAACTACCATCCTTGGTGGCTTTTGGATTTGGCGATCAAAACGTAATGCAAAAATATACACGTAAGATGTATATTTTCATAATATAAATTGTACGATGTATTGTTTCAAAATCTTGATTACTCTCTTAATATACCTTATCAAAACAATCATGATATCCCAAAAAATTAAATATGTTTGCCAGATAATTTTGCGATTTTTCTTTCACCAAGGACGCCAGATACCAGCATCTTCGCCAACTTTTGCTGCTTACGAAATCTTATTTGTTTTCTTGAATCAATTTAGTTTTCGGCTGCGTTTTGCAGGTGGCAATTTGAGATGTGTATATTGAATAGGATTTGATTTTTGTATTGAATAAAGTTATAAATTTTTATTTAATTTTGCGCCGACTTCAAAGTTATGATTAATTGTAGTGTTATAGGTTGTTTGGCGAAGGAAATTATTTTATACTTTTAGGCGCAATTTACAGTTTCATTTCATGCATTTTTTTTTTCTTTAGTTGTTTGAATAGTAGTTGCTTTTTGGAGTCGGTTCTATTTTTTTTACAAAAAGATTTTATTTTTCTCTTTTCAGTGAAAACTTATTCATATAGCAGAACATCAAAAGACGTTCGACGGCAGCTTCTCAAATCACAACTTCCAAGAAAAGTGACATAACTAAAAAAATGGTTTATGTCACTGAAAAATACATGAAATGCACCCAATGTGAACAAAAAAGTTACATCTCCATATAGAAAGTTATCCACTCGAGAGACAGTTGTGCCAGTCCTATTCTAGTCAAGTTATATTTAAGTTGATTTTTCTCAAATGCTGCATTTTTAAGTTGGGTCACTTTTCTTGCCTTTATCAGATATGAGCGAAAAACTATCTATTGAATGAACAGACATTAAGTTAAAAAGTCTTTAGAAATGTAAAGAACGGATACGCTGTATTCGTAACCAAAAATTCTGTTAGGCATATATATTGAACTTTACAGTGAATACGTGTCACCCGCTGCGCTGGAAATTGCGCAGCGTAAAGTTCAAACAAAGAGCAAAATATGCATTGCAGCTGACGGACAGAAGTTTCAACATCGATACTTACATACTGCTTTTACCAGTGTAGCTGCATGCGTTCAGCAGTTAGAGTGAAAACAAACTTTTGTGAGTATCCTGTAATTTGTTTATATCTTAATGAAATCATAATGAAACCTGTTTCAGGCCAAGATCATTACAACAAAAAAAGTATTAAAATTAAATCATCTCTTACGAAGTTAAAAGCTAACAAATTTCAACAACAACAACAATGAGAAACATGGTTTGTATTGAGAACCTCTTTCTTTATGAAGTCGGTTTAAAACGTCTATGCGTTAATCGATGTGACCGCTTACAATAACCATGCTTTGAATTTTACATAGCATAAATGTCACTCGCTACGCTACAACATATGCAATGTCGTTCAAGTGTGCACAAAATAGGAAATTGTGAACAAACAAATGCACGTTTTAAGCGTTCTGTTTTTAGCATTAATGTCTAAACTGTCTTTTCGTACTAAATCGATGATGCTCTGTAATTTTATAATTCACTATTTTTCCCTGTTCTGAACCGTTTCCGAAATAGGAACGCTAACTCCGCTGTATTCCACCAGGTGGCATTGTAGGCGGTTGAATCGCGTAGCACATCTCCATTTTACTATACCTACAAACCACTTTTATGACTAGGCAGGAGCTGTTCAGCAGTTAAAAGAGTCGGGACTGACTTTTTTGGGCACCCTGAATTTCCTTTTTATCGTAAAGATATTACAATGGGACGTATTTCAGATCAAGACCTTTACAATAAAACAAAAGTATCAAAATCGGATCATCCGTTCAGAAGTTATGAGCTAACAAACAAAAACAAAAAAACATACGCTGTCGGTTAATTAGAGCATCTCTTACGAAGTTATAAGCTTACAAACACCAACAACACATAACTCGAATTAAGAACACCCTCCTTTCTGAAGTTGGTTGAAAAAGACTTTACGCTAATCGATGTGACCGCTTACAGTAACAGTACTTTAAACCACAGTGTATACGTGTCATCCGCTACGCTGCAAAGTGTGCACAGTGTAGGAAATTGCGAACAAACAACTGCACGTTTTAAACTTTCTATTTTTAGCAATAATGCCTAAATAATGTCTTTTTGTAGTAAATCGATGATGCTCTTCAACTTCGTAATTAACTTTTCTCCCATCTTGAACCGTTTTTGAGATAGGAGCGCTAATTCCGCTGTTTTTCACCAGATGGCGTTTTATTTTCTTTAGATTGTAAAGATATTACAATGGGACCTACTTCAGACCAAGATCTTTACAACAAAACAAAAATTATCAAGTAACCGTTTTTTGAACTATATAGCGTATGTCTCACCAGCTACGCTACAACGTGTGCAATGTAGCTCAAGTGTGCATAGTGTAAGAAATTGCGAACAAACAAATGCACGTTTTTAGCACTGTATTTTTAGCATCAATGTCTAACCTATCTTTTCGTACTAAATCGATGATGCTCTGCAATTTTATTATTCACTTTTCCCCCCCTGTCTTGAACCGTTTCCAAGATAGGAACGCTAGCATGAATGTCTAAACTATCTTTTTGTACTAAATCGATGATACTATTCAACTTTGTAATTCACTTTTTTCTCTATAACCGTTTTCAAGATAGGAACACTAACTCCGCTATTTTCCACCAGGTGGCGCTACAAGCGGTATAACCTTGTACTGCATGGCCACTTTGCTGTACTTACATACCATTTTTATCACTATATCTGCAGCCGTTTAGCAGTTAAATGAGTTGGGACTGATTTTTTGGGTATCCTGTATTTTTCTTTAGATAGTAAAGATATTACAGTGGGACCTATTTCAGACCAAGACCTTTTCCACAAAACAAAAAGTATCAAAATCGGAGCATCCGTTCGGAAGTTATGAGCTAACAAACATAAAAAAAACATACGGTTTGAATTGAGAACCTTCCTTCTTTTTTGAAGTCGGTTAAAAAGTAGTAAAAACATACTGGAAATTTTTTTTAGGTTGTGTTGTGGGGATTAAGACCGACTGACTACACTAGGGACTTAGGCCTGAGGGGGAATGCACTCCGTGGGGATCTTTGTAAAGGGTCCTAGCCGTATTTAATCAAGTATCGGAGAAAACCACGGAAAACTCCGAACGGTAAGGCCAACGAGCTTCCCTGTGCCACTTTTTTCATACAGGCGTGTATAGTTATGCATTCACTGTTCCAGAAGCATTAGTTTTTCTATTCCTCCCACTCGCCTCTTCTCTGAAATAATTAAATCCCTCGAAAACATTGTCTAAGTCACATTTTAGGTCATTTAATTGCATTTCAAAGCCGTGGGACTAGTTTTACTGGTATCAGAGTAACACAAAGAGTGGTACTTCGAAAAAGCGTATATAATTCACTTCTTCCTGTGCGCGTGCAGCGCGCCCAGATATACCGCCCCCAGTATGACACCGATTTACTGCACTGTAAAAATTAGGTTCTTAAAAATAAGTATTGTAAAGGAAAAACTAAACAAGTACGAGGTCGAATTGAGGAAAGACAAGACCAGCATAAACGCTATGCAGACAGAAAATTTAAAAAGGCTCCTTCTTTCAAGCAAGGTGACAAGGTATGGGTTAATACCCACCCCATTAGTGACTCTAGTAAAAACCGAACTTCCAAATTCATGCCCAGGCGCGATGGCCCTTATACAATTTTATCACAGAGATCACCAGTTTCGTATACATTAGGTACTACAGATAATCCTTTTACTCCCATAGGGAATTACCATGTATCCGCTCTGCAACCATATACAGGTCAGGACACTACTCCTGTTCGTCCGATCCAAAGGAGAGGTCGACCGACGAATACTACAACCTCAACTAGTAGGAAAGGTGGTCAACAACGAGAACAGTTGCCCAAACGCCCTGCTGTGCCCACCAGGAAGCAACCCCCCAGAAAAGCAAGCTGTATACCGAGGACGATGTACACAGCTTGAGGGGAAGTCTGTAAAGGAAAAAAAAACTGATCCATCAGATTTATCCTTTTCTTCTTTAACATTGACTGTTAAAAAAACAACTTTTCAAAGCTCCAAGTATTGCGCAATACTATTTGTGAATTTTCCCCCCTACCATCGAACTATGTCACGTGACTCACTCAAAAAGAGAGCTACGATTAACTTTTGTTTTAGTTAGAAGTGTGGTATTGCGGTGTGCAAATATGTAGCAGTGGCTCTCTAACCGATTAACCAAAAATGTTTCATTTATTTTTGTAAATAGTTATTTCTTTTGTGTACTGTGTATCATCGTAATGTGTCCGTGAAATTAAAAATTATGTTTTAAGTGTAACAATGAGGCGAGTCATCTTTATAAATTTTAAGAACATTTCATTCTGCATTCGTTGTTTAAAGTATATATTGTCTCAAAATAGCTCCGAAACAATATATACTTAAATTTGAAAACCCATGTACTCATTTTTTAGTATACTGACATGCTCAAAAATGGCGATGACCAATAAGAATCCCAATATCCCCATGTTTGACAGGTCAGTGTACCCAAAAATGAGTACATGGGTTTTCAAATTTAAGTATATATTGTTTCGGGGCTATTTTGAGACAATATATACTTATTTTTAAGAACCTATTTTTTACAGTGTGAGATGCTCCCAAAAGCAGTCGAAACGCTTGTTGAGCATTCGACTGATTTTAAAGGAATTACTTTCAGAGTTTATAATTTTTGAGCATTTATATTATAAAATTTTAGATTTATAAGCATTTAATTTAAATATTATGAGCAGAGAATAGGGCAAAACCTGCTAGTTATAAATAGCGAGTCAATTATTTCACTAAGAAATACGAAACTTTATAGCCCCCCCCCCCCCTCCAAAAAAGGACAATATATTTCTGAATATAATATGGATACAAAAGTAGGTATTGTATAATAAATAATTTTCGTATCTTAATGAAGGTAAACATATGCATAAATTATACATACACTTCGCTCAATATATATATACGATAGACGTATAAGTGAAAAAACACCTTTTATATTGAAACACGCTTTAAAATAAAAGGAAAATTAGAAAAATTAAAAGAAAAAATAGTTCTTATTTAAAATTTTAATTATGTTAAAAATTAATCTTAAAATACTTCTAGTGATTGTTTTTATTAATTCATTGTCTTCTCTAATTTATAATTTTCTTCTTTAAACATTTTAAACAAATATTTTTCTATTGGAAAGATAAATATAAAGGAAATAATTATTTTTCTAAATATTTCAAATTTTTTGTGGGCTTTTTACTGTAAACGATATAAATAAATGAAAGATTAAAACAAAAAAAGTTATACAAATAAAAGAATTGCCTTGGGTATTGAATCGATGAAAGATAACAAAACAAAACTTAAAAACTTTTCAATCTACTTAAAGTATTAGTTTCAAACTTTCAGTTAAAGTTTGTAAAAATATTTAAATTGAAGTTTCAGGATTTGGAAAAACGCACAGGAAAAACGAAAAGCAAAAAAATTATAAAAAGAATGCATATTTATTTTATATGCATTTGTTTGTTCGCAATTTCTTGCAGTATGCACAATTGAGCTACATTGCACACGTTGTAGCGTAGCAGGTGAGACATACGCTACATAGTTCAAAATACGGTTACCTGTGAATTTTTGTTTTGTTGCAAAGTTCTTGGTCTGAAGTAGGTGCCATTGTAATATCTTTATAATCTAAAGAAAATAAAACGCCATCTGGTGAAAAACAGCAGAATTAGCGCTCCTATTTCAAAAACGGTTCAAGATGGGAGAAAAGTTAATTACGAAGTTGTACAGCATCATCGATTTACTACAAAAAGACAGTATTTAGACATTATTGCTAAAAATAGAAAGCCTAAAACGTGCAGTTGTTTGTTCGCAATTTCCTACAGTGTGCACACTTGAACTATGTTGCACACTTTCCAGCGTAGCGAATGACACGTATACTCTGTGGTTCAAAGTACTTACTGTAAGCGGTCACATCGATTAGCGCAAAGTCGTTTTCAAACAACTTCAGAAAGGAGGATGTTCTTGATTCGAGCTATGTGTTGTTGGTGTTTGTAACCTTATAACATCGTAAGAGATGCTCTAATTAACCGTCTTCAAAAAGGAGGAAGTTCTCAATTCAAAGCGTATGTTTTTTTTGTTTTAGTTTGTTAGCTCATAACTTCTGAACGAATGATCCGATTTTAAAACTTTTTGTTTTATTGTAAAGGTCTTGGTCTGAAATAGGTCCCATTATAATATCTTTACGATCAAAGGGAAATACAGGGTGCCCAAAAAGGTCAGTCCCGACTCTTTTAACTGCTGAACACCTGCTGCCTAGTCATAAAAGTGGTATGTAGGTATAGTAAAGTAGAGATGTGCTACGAGATTCAACCGCTTACAGCGCCAGCTGGTGGAAAACAGTGGAGTTAGCGTTCCTATCTCGGAAACGGTTCAAAACAGGGAAAAAAGTGAATTATAAAATTACAGAGCATCATCAATTTAGTACGAAGAGATAGTTTAGACATTAATGCAAAAAACAAAACGCTTAAAACGTGCATTTGTTTGTTCACAATTTCCTATTTTGTGCACACTTGAACGACATTGCATATGTTGTAGCGTAGCGGGTGACATTTATGCTATGTAAAATTCAATGTATGGTTATTGTAAGCGGTCAAATCAATAGACGTTTTAAACTGACTTCATAAAGGAAGATGTTCTCAATACAAGCCATGTTTCTCATTGTTGTTGTTGTTGAAATTTGTTAGCTTTTAACTTCGTAAGAGATGATTTAATTTTAATACTTTTTTTTGTTGTAATGATCTTGGCCTGAAATAGGTTTCATTATGATTTCATTAAGATATAAACAAATTACAGGATATTCACAAAAGTCTGCTCTCACTCTAACTGCTGAACGCATGCAGCTACACTGGTAAAAGCAATATGTAAGTATCGATGTTGAGGCTTCTGTACGTCAGCTGCAATGCATATTTTGCTCTTTGTTTGAACTTTACGCTGCGCAATTTCCAGCGCAGTGGGTGACAGGTATTCACTGTAAAGTTCAATATATATGCCTAACAGAATTTTTGGTTACAAATACAGCGTATCCGTTCTTTACATTTCTGAAGACTTTTTAATTTAACGTATGTTCATTCAATAGATAGTTTTTTGCTCATATCTGATAAAAGCAAAATAGTGACACAACTTAAAAATGCAGCATTTGAGAAAAATCGACTTAAATATAACTTGACTAGAATGAAACTGGCACAACTGTCTCTCGAGTAGATAACTTTCTAGATGGAGATGTAACTTTTTTGTTCACATTGGGTGCATTTCATGTATTTTTCAGTGACGTAAACCATTTTTTGAGTTATGTCACTTTTCTTGGAAGTTGTGATTTGTGAAGCTGCCGTCGAACGCCTTTTGATGTTCTGCTATATGAATAAGTTTTCACTGAAAAGAGAAAAATAAAATATTTTTGTAAAAAAAATAGAACCGACTCCAAAAAGCAACTACTATTCAAAAAAAACTAAAAAAAAAAAAAAAAAAAAAAAAAAGGTATGAATTGAAACTGTAAATTGCGCCTAAAAGTATAAAATAATTTCCTTCGCCAAACAAGCTATAACACTACAATTAATCATAACTTTTGAAGTCGGCGCAAAATTAAATATAAATTTATAAATTTATTCAATTCAAAAATCAAATTCTATTCACTATACACATCACACATTATCACCTGCAAAACGCAACCTAAAACTACTTTGATTCAAGAAAACAAATAAGATTTCGTAAGCAACAAAAGCTGGCGAAGATGCTGGTATTTGACGTCCTTGGTGAAAGAAAAATCGCAAAATTATCTGGCAAACATATTTAATTTCTTTGGGATATCATGATTGTTTTGATAAGGTATATTAAGAGGGTAATCAAGATTATGAAACAATACATCGTACAATATATATTATGCAAATATACATCTTGCGTGTATATTTTTCCGTTACGTTTTAATCGTCAAATCTAAAAGCCACCAAGGATGATAGTTATCAAAGTTATACCAAATTTGCAAAGGAAACTCTAACTTCGTAGAAACATAAGTATCGCATTGTCAAGAATGTTCACTGTTCTATGTAGATGCTACTAACGGACCAATTGTATATAGTGATAAAATAATAAAGAAAACATGAAAATGGATCATTCGAGACAACAGCATTTCTTGATACCGATCTAAAAACAAACCTTTTAAAACTAATTAAATTTTATTTAATTTTGCGCCGTCTTCAAAAGTTATGATTAATTGCAGTGTTATAGGTTGTTTGGCGAAGGAAATTATCTTATACTTTTAGGCGCAATTTACAGTTTCATTTCATACCTTTTTTTTTTTTTTTTTTTTTTTAGTTTTTTGAATAGTAGTTGCTTTTTGGAGTCGGTTCTATTTTTTTTACAAAAAGATTTTATTAAACATGCGGTGTATTTTATAATAATGTGACTATGCGCTGTAAGATGAGATTATTTACTCCGCCAATTGGCGGTAAGCAGTTGAGATGGTATAATAAATTATTTGGTAATAGGTTCTTAGAAAATATCATTTTAATAACCTATTACTGCTTAGTTTATGTATGACAAATTCCATTCCAATCCTTCCGGGATATATAATATATATGCATATGTCATGCATAGTGGATACAGGTCATGTTTCTGAATCTTGATACTTTCGAACAATAATCTTCACTTTATTCAATACTAGAAATTTTGCAATTAAAAAATAAATAAATAAAAAATAATGCTAATATGAAATAGTAGTAGTCAAAGTGTGAAAAGGATTACAGGGACTTTCGTCCAGAATAAGTAAGCATAAGATTCTGTTAAATCAAAAATACTTCCGTTTAAACACGAAAACAGAATATTTCAAATAATATCAAGTAACACGTACACGAGTGCTGTTTTCTGTAGAACAGCTAAATAAAATAATAGGCCGGCGCATCACCGCCATTTTTTTTTTTTGCCTCCGCAGAGGACAGCATTCCCGCTTGGCGTCCTTATCGCTTCCCTAATGATTTTAAGAAATCTTGATCTGAAGCTAAGCCGGTCAAAATAAGAGAAATAAGCAACAATAATATTCCTAAAAACACATTTTTTTTTCACAGTACATTCTCAGGATATCATTTTATTCTGAGGATATCCTAAGAATGTACTGGGGTAGGATGTGTTGTTAGGGCGCTTTCTGTTTCTTTTACAAAATGTCGCCAAAACTCAAATACACAGTAATAGAAGGTCTGTGAGCACTTTATATTCACTTCTTGAATGATTATAGCAGTTTATCGCTAAACAAACTTCCATATCATAGTTTACTTAGTTAAAATCATGAAATATATTAAAACAAGTTACTCTAAAGTAACGTAAGACGAGTAAAAAAAAAAAAAAAAAAATTGTCGTTTGTTTATCAGAGAAACGCGCTGGGTACATGTGACAATCCTAAGGCAACAGAATGCCTGATGCGCCAGTTCGTATATATAGGAGCCTTAGTTTTTTGTAGGAAAGAATGCGTAATACATAAACCTTGTCTTTGTTTAAAGGAAAAAAAAAAAACTTCTGAAATTCTAAACTGTAGAGTAATTGACTCTTTTGATTGTCAGAAGAACTTGAGGATTCAAGTTTGACAAGAGAATCAATATTCTTGTGTCATATTTCGTAAATGGACCCTTTTAATATGTTTCCTCGAGTTAGAGAGAGTTGTTTTAAAACATAAATTTTGCTTACAAATGTAGCATGAAGTGATTTGTTTTCTCCGATTCTGAATTCTAACATATGACCTTTATATTAAATAGTCTGGACCTGTATATTAACTAGCCACTATAACGTATATAGACCTGCTAGCTATACTAGTTTATCTGTAATGGTATTAGGCTCCGCCCTTTTTTCACACCAGAATAGTTGTAGAGTAATATTCAGCAATATGTTCTCATGATTAAATAAGAAGACTATGGCTCTACAGCTATTCTGGTGGGAAAAAAAATGGGGGGGGGGCTTAATACTATTACGGATAAACTAGCATAGTTAGAAGGTCTACATATATATTAAGTAGTCTGGACACCTTTGCATTTATAAAACATTACAAAATAGTGAAGCAAAAAGTTGTATAATGCCTTCGGTTTAGTATGAAAATATACATCGTGCACAATAATGCTAAAAACCGAATGTGTATATAATTTGCATTTTTTTTTTCAATGTTAGAGGAACGGTGGGGATTATGGAATAGTCAGTAAATTGGAACAGCGTTATACCTCACCTATACGGTGAAGCAACCTATCGGAAGTCGTCAAAAGTCATCACTGGACGTGAAATATGAACGGTAGTTCACCTTAAGTCAGTGAAAAGAGCAGATTTAAGTGATATAACTTCTTTGGCTTATCAAAATTCAGACTTTTTTAAAAGTACAGTCGGTAACAAAAGTGTCCGAACACTAGCAAAAATTCCTATGTTAAAAAAGTACACTTCATACGGTTTTGTTAAATAAATCCTTATCGAATTCTGTTCTTACACTGACTAAGAACAGGATTCGACAAGGATTTATTTAACAAAACCGTATGAAGTGTACTTTTTTTACATAGGAATTTTTGCTAGTGTTCGGACACTTTTGTTACCGACTGTAAGTATTACAAATTCTATATACAATATCTCATATAGAGACATGTTATCCCACGTGTATTTTGTATAAAGTTACAATTTATAAAAGAATTCACTTTAAGACAAGTATAAAATTTTAATTAAAAACATTAAAAATTACATATTCCGTCAAGGCCCTTCACCCTGAGTTTCAGGGCATCATCGGGATATAGCTATTTTCTAACATATAAGTGCAGCAACAATATATATATACAAAAGACTAATTTTCGGTTACAGTTATTAACATAGATGCAACAGTCCAATTAAAATGAAGACACTACGAGGTTGAAGGTTAGAGTACTATTTGATTCACCACGGAGACACATTTCTGTAAAGTAGTTGAGGTCCTTCATTCGTCTGTGTTGAGGTACTTGATGAGGAAATTTAAATCCTTATACGAGAAGTTGGTTGATTGGGTTTCATGTCACATTGGTGCTGCGTTGGTGGGAAAAAAATTAGCGACATAAGACGAAAAAAACTTGTTTCAGAATTGCCACTCTCAAAACAAACTTGCAAACAAACTGTCGGAATTATGTAGAAAAATCTTTTCTTTCCTTCATCTTAAACGATCCTTAGCACTAAGGCACTCCTGAAATTAGATTATATTAAATATCTGATTGAATTAGAAAATACCAAATTTTAGGCAAGAAAGCAGCGTCTTTAAAATTGATTGCATCATATTTAATTTTATTTACACCTTCCGAAATTGTTAATTCTGAGTTAGTTGCTGGAGAAGAGATGATTTCCGCTTTTTCAAAAAGAGGTGAAGCTGAGGTTTCGTAAATGAAATTGACTAAAGCTGAACTTTTTTCTTCTTTAACATTACGGATATGTTCTTGGATTCTTACGTTTAAAGTTCTTTTTGTTTTTCCAATGTAAAAGAAAATTTCATGATTGAGTTTTATAGGAATTTTATATACACCTCCAGTGGGTCTAGTTAAATCTCTATCATTTAAGCTTAGATTTTTAATTGTTACAGGAGAACTAAAAAGAATAAGAATATTAAACTTACGGAAAATATAATGTTTAAAATTGATAAATTCGTAACAAAAAGGTAAACTATTACTACATTTAATTTTAGGGGTTGAGGTAGAAGAATTTATTGTCGAAGGATTAAATTTATTTTTAATTCTATTAATAATTTTGATAATAATAGTTTTTTTTATAGCCAACAGCCATACCTATTTGTATAATTTTGTTTAGTTGCCTAGTTTCGCTAAAATGGAAAGTGGTATATTTAAGAGCCCTAGAAATGTAAGAGTTAATAAACGAAAATTTATAATTAGTAGGATGGGCAGAAGTGGCAGGAATTGGGAGGGGTACAAATGAATTTTTATAATAAACATCAAACCATATAACTGTGTTATCTTTACTGCGATGGATAGCGAGATCTAAAAAAGGTAGAGTTTGATTAGTTTCACATTCATATGTAAAACTGATTGACGAAAATTGTTTATTACAAGAGTCAATAAAGTCAAGTAGTGAGGTTTTAGAATAGGGCCAAGCCAAAAAAATGTCATCCACATATCGTAGATAAACAGTTGGTTTAAGAACAGAGGCGGCAAAAACACGTTCTTCAAGTTCTATTAGTAAAATATCGGCAAGTATAGGGCTAAGAGGGGAACCCATCGGAGCTCCGAATGTCTGTTTGTATATAATACTATCAAAAATAAAATAATTATTGTTTTTGATTAGATGAAAAGCTTCGGAGATAAAGTTAAGCAAAGGGGATAAAGTAGGAATATTGCTGCATTTTTTTAAGATAATGGATAATACAGTATCCAAAGGAATATTAGGTAAGAGGGAAACAACATCAAGACTGTAAAATTTATCAGAGGGCTTGAAAGTAGTGGCAAGGATTTTATTTTTCACTTCTAAACCAGACTTTACAATATATGGGTTACTAAGAATTAGAGGTTTAAGTAAATTAGCAAGAAAATTTTCCAAAAAATAAGAGGGACTATTACATTTTTAAACAATAGGTCGAAAGGGGTGATTAATTTTATGAGTTCTAATTTTGAAAAATAATTTTGGAATAACGGGATATAATGGAATTTTTATACAAACTGGGGAAATTAAATTGCTAACAGAATTAATAAGTTTTTGAATTTTACGAGTAAAGTTTTCAGTAGGATTAGAGTTAACGACAATACAAGCTAAGTCATTGATAGCCGCACGGGCTTTAGAGTTAAAATCATTTGTATTAAGAGCAACAATTTGTTTAGATTTATCAGCTAGCAGGAGGCGAAAGTTTTTATTATTTTTAATTTGCTTAAGTGTTGAAAAATTACGATTCTTTGACCCACTATTAAGGTTAACGTGTTTATTTAGAGCAAAAGCAGCGTAAGCACGAACTTGTTCTTGATTTAGAACGGGAACCAGTTTAATAATATTTTCAAGTTTTGGTATAACATAATCAGCCTTAAGTTGAGGTTTAAAAGCAAAGTTCGGTCCTTTATTCAAAATTTTCAGTTCATTTGGTGAAAAAACATGGTCAGATAAATAGAAAAACATTTTTCCAGTCTTTAAAGATTTACTATCATTGACAGAAGCTTGTGCAGCTTTAAGGTTATTAATTTTAATGTTATATTCGTGATTCATTTTGATTTCAAATTTTTCCGTACTTTGGAAAATATTTTGTAAAAAAGGATCTAAATAATTTGGTTGTGTTTTATTAGAAAGTTCTAAGAGACAGTAATATGTCTGGGATTCCAAGTGTATAATAGATCTCCTAAGGTTTCTGATAGCATTTCTTAGCTTTTTCGTGATAGATTTCGTGCTTCCAGTGGGTCTAGTTAAATCTAAGCTTAAATGATAGAGATTTAACTAGACCCACTGGAGGTGTATATAAAATTCCTATAAAACTCAATCATGATATTTTCTTTTACATTGGAAAAACAAGAAGAACTTTAAACGTAAGAATCCTAGAACATATCCGTAATGTTAAGAGAAGAAAAAAGTTCAGCTTTAATCAATTTCATTTACGAAACCTCAGCTTCACCTCTTTTTGAAAAAGCGGAAATCATCTCTTCTCCAGCAACTAACTCAGAATTAACAATTTCGGAAGGTGTAAATAAAATTAAATATGATGCAATCAATTTTAAAGACGCTGCTTTCTTGCCTAAAATTTGGTATTTTCTAATTCAATCAGATATTTAATATAATCTAATTTCAGGAGTGCCTTAGTGCTAAGGATCGTTTAAGATGAAGAAAAGAAAAGATTTTTCTATATAATTCCGACAGTTTGTTTGCAAGTTTGTTTTGAGAGTGGCAATTCTGAAACAAGTTTTTATCGTCTTATGTCGCTATTTTTTTTCCCACCAACGCAGCACCAGTGTGACATGAAACCCAATCAACCAACTTCTCGTATAAGGATTTAAAGTTCCTCATCAAGTACCTCAACACAGATGCATGAAGGACCTCAACTACTTTACAGAAATGTGTCTCCGTGGTGAACCAAATAGTACTCTAACCTTAAACCTCGTAGTGTCTTCATTTTAATTTGACTGTTGCATCTATGTTAATAACTGTAACCGAAAATTAGTCTTTTGTATATATATATTGTTGCTGTACTTATATGTTAGAAAATAGCTATATCCTGATGATGCCCTTAAACTCAGGGTGAAAGGCCTTGACGCAATATGTAATTTTTAATGTTTTTAATTAAAATTTTATACGTGTCTTAAAGTGGATTCTTTTATAAATTGTAGCTTTATTACAAATTCTGCAGTCTGTTTATGAAGCAATAAAGTGAGGGAAAAATCTAGTGCCTTTTCCGGTGGGGAAGTTGAGTTAGTAACTAATATAATTCCCATAAACTTATTTCTATCAACAGGTGTTGAAAATTTATTTTCCATGATTGCGATTCGAATAATATGGAATACCAACTATTCCATTATATTTGCGATTTTTGTAAAACTTGAATGTTGGTATTTTTTCCAATACTAGTTATTTTCAATAATAATTTCAAAATTCAAAAGAAAATGTTTACATTGCAATTATTCACGATTTTCTGTAAAAATACTACCCTATTCTATATTAATTTTTGAGGAAATGAATATATCATATTTCCCATCATAAATATTGCATATTATCCGCTTGATCCATATTACCTGAAAATAACTTTTTTATTTTCTTAACTAAACCTTTTGCATGTAAGCTCTATTTATTTAACATAAAACCCACCAAATGTATTAACAATACTTGAAAGTTTGCGATAGTCGAATCCACAATGATCGAAAATGCTTCAGTTTATTATGGAGAGTTCAAACTGAAATGGTATTCCATATTCACTTACTGTCCGCTATGCTACGAAAACTAGAAGACAAAAACAGAAACATTAGTTATTAGATTAAACTTTTTTTTTTTTTTTATGGTGTAAAATATGCTGCCAGCACAATTCGACTCTCTTACTTTCTTGTATATTCCATAGATGAAAATATTGAATACACAAAAAATTTCGACTTCCGGTTTTCGATGTATTTGCAAGTTTTTAGAGTTCCAGAATCTGATTTGGCCACTTTAAAATATGTCTGTCTGTGTGTGCTTGTGTATCTATGTGTGTGAGATAAAAGTTGTGTTGCCGCTCTAGTTCTAGAACTAAATACACATAATTTCCTACAAATGTATATGTTCTTGCACTTTGACATAAGTTAGTTCATATCAACTTTTAGTGAAAATCTTCTAATAGGTCTCCTTGCCATCTCGTTTTTTCTTTATATTAATATGACAGTGTAGAGCAAAAAATTTTGTGTAAATGTACAGAATGAAAAATGTTTTTAATGAATCATTGAAAAATCATAAATAATAATTTATTGTAATATTAGTGAACTAGAAATATATATATATATATATATATATATATATTACCTGCAGGAGAATTGCTGCCCACCTCCTGGTGGAGGGCTGTAAATTTTTAATATGAGTATTTTCTAAAACAACACTTCAGTATCTTTAAAATGAATGTTTGAACCACAGATATGTGATATTTTAAAACAAAGTCAATAATATTTATGTATCTTAGAAGAAAAAAAAAATAACTGTCGTCTATAAGGCAAAAAATTGAGGTTTTTTTTTTTTTTTTTTTTTTTTTTTTTTTTTTTTTTTTAACATTAAGTGTTATACTTATGTACTTCTTTAAGAAAAAAGTCCTCTGCATTAATCTTGGAAAGTGATTTTAATAAATAATTTGTACTAAGTGAATTTTTAATAGAAAAGTAAAGAATAAAGTTTTGTGATGATTACGTAACATAATAATTCTATTTCAGGGTGAATATTTTGTAACAAATCAGGTAGCACGCTTGCAGAAGCATCAGCAACACAAATTTCCGTATTGTTGGTAGAAGTTATCCTATACAATACTAAATGTACAATATGTACATGCATTCAATAATTATGCACTCCTCGAAACTGGTAGAGAAAAGAAAAAAATATATATCCTGAACAGTTGCTTTAATTAAATTATTCAGTTTCAGTTAATTTTTAAAGACTTAGGACCTCTTCAGAAATTATATACCTTTAAACACTGTTTACACTGCGATGAAATAAATAAATAAATAAATAATAAAAAAAAAACGAGCCCTGATACCATTCCTGTTGATGTTTATGTAAAATGACCTCCTGAACCCGTATATGACTCCCTTTTTGCCTAATCACCTATCATTTTTCCGGGACGATACCTCCTCCCCCAATTTTTATCACTGTTCGGTAATGTTATTGCCACGAATTTGATTTAGAGAACTGAAAAGAATTATTTTAACATTTAAAACCACAAAACTATAACGTATAATAAATAATAATAATATTTTCTTAATAAAATATAATAAATGTAATTTATAATCTAAGTCGCAAATCCCCCTCTAAATTTCCATCTTGCTCCAAATATTCATGTTTTAAAATTTTTCACCCTGTAGCGCGTCAGAAGATATTTAACAGTTAAAATAATCTTTTCCTTTCTTTCATATCAAATTTATAGCCGTAAAATTACTAAAACGTGATAAAAATAAGGGGGCGTCCCCAAAAAACGGTGAATGATAGAGCAAAATGGTCGTCATATTAGGATTCAGAAGGTCATTTTACATGAATTTGTAAAAATCTTGTTGGGGCCGATTTTCATGTAGAGCAGTGTTATCAGTTCTAATGGGATCTAGATCATATTTAACGGGAATATACAGAATGTAAACAAAAATAAAACATATTTTTATATTTAAGTTTATAAATTGGAATTTGATCCTTTTTTAATTAAAATTAAGAATTTCCTCCGACAAAAATGAGCCCATTTTTTAACATTAATTAATTTTTCTAAAAACTCATTGTTACCTCTTTTTTCTAAGGATTTAAAAATATACATTAAAGAAAAACTCGTAAATCACTATAATCCTATTATAAGTTTTTTTTCTGTTTTGATTTTGTAATCAATTTTTCAAAATGAAAATCACTATATAATTATTAATAGTGTTAAATAACTTTGCACTATCTATCTGCTATTTTTAATTAGCTTCTTTAATAAATTTAATTGATAGCTGAAAAAAGGAGAGAGAGAGAGAGAAATTAAATAATAGAAAAAAGCTAAACGCATAAACGAAAGCCTATTCTTAAAAAATAATTTGCACACAGCAAAATACATTAAAACTGAATCTTAGATACAAATTTATACAGTTAAAGATAAAATTTAGATTTTTCAAACATGAATTGCGTAACTAAAAAAATATGTTATGGTTGATTTCATTTTCGCTTCATTTTAATCGATCAAACCTAAATCCATATATAATCTATGATTTTTTTTCAATCTTATACAATATCTTCGGTTCAATCTTCTTCTTTTATATTATTATTATTATTGTTGTTGTTTTAATTTTCTTTACAAAGATATATAAAATATTACATACTACTGTTCATAGTAATATTTGAAAATATTTTATAGAATCTTTTTTAATTATTTTATGTTTCGAAACAAGGAAGAGTTCATTAATATATTTGGTTGAAACAGTGATATGGGTTATATACATTAGCAGTTTTAAGTAAATTAGTTTTGATAAATGCATTTTTTCTGGAAGTTCAAAATATTCAAGTGGCCGCCATTTAGAAAAAATACGGTGAATCACGTTTGTTAACGAACTCATCCAATGTATTTTAAAGATAATTCCACTGCCCAATTTTGGTTCATATTGGTTCAGTATTTCGGGAGTTATCATGATGATAATTTAAATATATACAGGGTGTTCCAAATGTCCCACGCCCCACTCCTAACTCGAAAATAAGTCGGAATTTTGAAAAATGGAGAAACACTTATTTAATGAATTCTAGAGGGACATCTTTTGGTAAAAAAAGTTTGGGCCTGGGGGGGGGGGGCAGGGGGAGCGCCAGGGAGGGCAACTTTGAAATTTCAAATAGGAAGGTATGTCTTGTGATACATCCCTGTAAACGTATCGTGAAGACAATGAATTTGATATAAATAGTTTCGTCCTACGTTGATTATTAAAGGATATACATGAGTTCTTAGACTTTTGAAATGTTTTTTTTATACTTATGTATCCTCTTTAATAATCACTGTAGGACAAAACTATTTATTACAGATTCATTGTCTTGAAGAGACGTTTCCAGGGATGTATCACAAGACATACCTTCCCATTATAAATTTTAAAGTTGCACTCTCTAGCAGCACTCCTACCACCCCCTTGGCCGGGCCCAAACATTTTTTAGGCAAAGTATGTCTTGTGATACAACCCTGGAAACGTCTCTTTAAGACAATGAATTTAGTATAAATGGTTTTGTCCTTTAGTCGTTATTAAAGGACATAATACATAAGTATAAAATCCACATTTCAAAAGTCTAAAAACTCATGTATCTCCTTTAATAATCATCATAGGGTGAAACTTTTTATATCAAATTCATTGTCTTGAAGAGACGTTTCAAGGAACGTAACACAAGACATACCTTTCTATTTGAAATTTTAAAATTGCCCTCTCTATCAGTCCCCCTAGCCCCCCCCCCCTTCCCGGGCCCAAACTTTTTCCATCCAAAAGAAGTCCCTCTCGAATTCATTAAATAGGTGTTTCGCCATTTTTCAAAATTTCGACTAATTTTCGACTTAGGAGGGGGTTGTGGAACTTTTGGAACACCCTGTATAGTAAAGATAAATAGATAGATAGATAAGGTAAGTGAATGCAACAGGTCGACTTCTAAAGAAATCAATAAAAAAATATAAATGCGCAACCGACCGGGCCAAAAATAGGGACTGGGATAGTACTGGGATTAGTTCGCTAATGTCTAAGTAATTTTTAGCATGGTCTTTGTCGGCCCATATACCCTCTACACATCCCAAACATGTATCTTTTCATAATGATTTATTATTTTATTATTCTTTAATGATTTCGTTTGATGCTGACTGCCTTCTAGAATAAAATGCGTAACAGATTATATGTTATCAACAATTACAGCGAAATTTGCCATTACTTTAACATGAATTTACATATCAGAAATCTTAGTTTTTAGAAAATTGGTAAGAGAATAAACAACAAAATCAGATGAAGTAATAATACATGTACTAATTGCAAGAGATTTTCCTTTTCTTTTTTTGTAATTTTCCTACTTATAAGGTGTCTTTTAAATTATACTCAAAGTTTTAAATTTTTTAACGGATTCGATATTCGAACCGGCCAAAGACTGTCGTATAAATTAATAGTGGCTAGTGCGCGTAAAATACGCCGTGGTCTCAATGTCCTCCATAGTTTTAAATGGTATATCTAAATCCATGTGTACAAAAATACTAGATGTGCGAAATGCATCACATTTTCGCTATTAATTTTTGATGAAACCAGGATTAAAATGAATAATCCATTTATTTTTAGAATCTAACGACATGAGTTTGCATTTATTTATTAAATTTAACGCTGATGTGGTTATGAGGAGTGCCAAATCATTATATCTACAGGATAACCAGCTCTAAAACATGTATCAGATAAAGTTTCTTCTTCTGATATAAGCGTTTCGAAAGATACAGTACGTTGCATTCTAAAAATGTTCAAACATATTTGCTATCGGAAAATACATAAGGGCAACCTAAACTGACACTGCTCTTCAAGACTAAGAGAATTATTAATTGTGGAAAGTATCACATATCGTGGAAACAAAACTGGCATAAAATTATCCGGAGTGATGTAAAAAAAAAAAAAAAAAAAAAAAAAAAAAAAAAAAAAATCTTTACCGATCAGATGGTTGGAAATATTTTTGGTATGATTTTAGGAGGGATAAATTAAGTTTCCCTAAGTGACAATAAGGAGACGGGGGTGGGGGTTACCATATGAGAAGGAGGAATTTGATGCAATTGGCAAAATACCATCAATATTGTTTTTAAAAGTGCAATTAAATGCTCGAACGTATCAGCAACTGTTAAAGAATTACCCCCCTTTTTTTTACTTGTAAAATCACTTAACTGCACAATTCTAGCAAGATAATGTTCCCCTATAATGCATATTTGACCTGGGAGTGGTTTTTAGTCAATTCTTGTAATGGATTAGCCACCATGTTCTCCAGATCTCAATCCAATTACGAGCATGTGGGCAGCCATTGCATGCAAGGTTAATGAACATGGTTGGCAGTGCCTTTCAGTATTAATGCTCAAACTCGCAATGAGACCAATGACATTAACCTCCAAGAAATGGTGAGTTTTATTTCCAATGAATATCTTACTTTCTTAACAGATCCGTATATCTTCCTATCGTTAATCTAACTAACATTTAAAGACTTCTGCAGAGATAAATTTAACCAAACACCTATTCAGGTTTTTATAACCCATAAATCTAATCATTGTGAAGAACTTCTCAAAATTGCACCTAAAGACTCTAAAAATAGTTTTCGTAAGCGCAAAATGCCTGACACTCCAGTCAGCCCTAGCATTCCAACCAAAAATTCTTTTTTCTCTCTGGAAAATCTACATGGCTCCGATACGTCGAATAATGAAAATGTTACGCAAAATAACGAATATATTCCTAAAAATAATGGAAATACAGTGGAAAATCGAGTTAAGTCTAAAATAGAATAACCCTGCCCATTCTTTATAGAATGTACGGAAAACTGGAGTAATACCTCAAAAACCATCTCAGAATTTTGTCAAACCATCCCTTTAATTAAACTTAACGGACGACTTATAAAAGTGACTCCTAAAAATTCGGACGATTTTAGGATGATATGAAAATATCTTAATGAAAATTATATAAAATTTACCACTCTCAATCCCATCGATCAGTGACCCCCCCCCCCCCCTAAAAAAAATAAAAATAAATAAATAAATAAAAAAAATCTTAAAAGCATGCCGTGTTGTACTGATCAAAAAAACATAATTAATGGTTTTGCTGAGCACGGCTTCATTGCCAAACATGCAACCATGCTAAAAAATCGTCATACTAGTCAGTCAATGGCACTTTATATGGTAAACAAATTACCTTAAAATGATTTTGAAAAAATCTATAGCATAAATAACTTAGCCTGTATCTCAGTATCTATTGAGCGATTTAGATCAGATCCTATTAAACAATGCAGGCGTTGCCAACTTTTCTGGCACTCTAGCGAAATTTATGGACTATCTCCTAAATGCGTTAAGTGTGCTGAAAGCTACTTAACGAACGATTGCCCTCTTAGAGGTAATTTCACCCCTGAGTGTACTAATTGCGGTGATAATCACCCCACATCCTACCGTGGTTGTTCCAAACACCCAAATACTCCTTTGGAAAAAACCAACACTCCTTATTATAAAGAAAATAATATTATCTACGAAGAACAGTTTCCACCCCTTTCAGATGCTGGAAATTCAGACAACTTAGACCAATCCCCTATTCCTGAGGCCAGCGAATTAGGCGAAATACTTAACACCTTCCTAGACCTAAAAGAAATTTTTAAATTGCTAAGTTCATTAATTTCGCTAAAGAAATTGCCCAAAAACTTAAAAGCCTCAATAATTCTTTTGATAAAATTTACGTAATTATCAGCGAATTGGAAAACTTCTCTTGCAATGTCACTTCCCTTTCAACTAAATAGCCTTTTTTCTTTTATTAATTTCTTGACTTGGCTGTATTTTCCATTTTATTTTTATTTTTATCAATTCTTTTCAATCCTTGTCGCTAAAGGGCGACACCAAAAATCCATAATTCTGTTGGAATTGGTCACTTATGTGTATACTAGTTCTTTCTCAGCATACAATTTTTTTTTTTTTAGATTTGAATATTTTAAACTATAAAATTAATTTAAAAAAATAATAATAAAAGGAAATAATAAAATACAGAATACTTAATAAAAATTGTTAGAATGAAAGGAGGGTTTTTTTTTTTTTTTTTTTTTGGACAGAGTTACTTGACCGACTTTTCCATGGCTTTTCTGGAATTGCGAACTATTTTTTTTTATTTTATCTTATATTGATTTTAGACCTTTCTCTATCTTTTCTTAGCAGCTTTATTGCACTAACACCTTATTTTTCTGTGAGGCCAAAGTTAAGATAATATGCGTCTGGATTGGAAGTGAGGTGTGGGATTTTCACCAAGTATTTCAGAATATGTAACCCAGTTCCTAGTTTACAAACTTGCTCTGAAAATACCTGTACAACACTGTGAAAATCTATATGATTCAATGTCTAATAATGTATTGGTCATCATTTCCAAAAATGGGGGATTTATTGATCGTTAAAAGCACGTTTTGAGTTTATTTATAGACGTGATACTATCATTTTCAGACACTTAATTGCCAATTTCTTTCTTTCTTTTTTTTTCTTCTTCAAGCACAAAATATGTATGTAGTTTGAAACATTTACTTTGATATCCTTCTTTCAAGATTGTTTATTTTTATGCAGTAAATTTAGCTATTTGCAAGAATTTATGGACAGCTCTATCATTCTCCAATGCACCTTAATTCGATTTCACTCTGCACATTTTCAATTTATAAGTTGATGCCCTGGGTCAAGAAGCATCACCAGCATTTGTTTAAGAAGCAGTTTTTTTTTTTTTTTTTTTTAATCGGGCAAATTTTCATGTTTGGATGGTTGACACTTTTGATTTTGCTGAAATTTTCAGGAGATTTTCTTTATGTAAAACTATTAGACACTTTTTTTTTTTTTTTTTTTTTTTTTTTTTTTTTTGCGAATTTTTTTTTTTTTTCTTGTAGTTTTGGGGGTCAAAGATGACGTTCTTTGTTTTTTTTTACAAAAAACATACCTATTTACAAAATCCAATACTTTTTTGCGCCAGAAGTGAATCATGGCACTGATGGTTATTTTGTATTATCCTATTTACAGACTAACTATTGGAACATAAATACTTATGGTTGACACTTAGCGAAAAGTCAAAGGTCATTCAAAATTCTAAAAATTATTCATTCTTTTTTAACTTTGACCCTCCAAATCTTCGTGCGCCAAAAATGAACCACAAAGGTATGTATATCTGTAAATGCATACTAATAATAAATACCCAAAAAGAGTAAACATTGTGTGGTTGACTTCAGCGCAAAAAGATATTTGACTTTGAAATTGCGAAAAAACAAAATGACTTCCAAAAATATAACTGTTGTGAAAATAAAATTCTCCATGCAAACGATTTTTTCTTACTGCGAAATAAAATCGTCTAAAAAATGTGCGAACAGCCTGTATTGCGGAACATTATTACCCTCGCCTTTATGTATATATATTTTTTTTTTAAGAGAAATTTTTAACTATTATATAATATTATATATTTTTAACTATAACCATTATAGAAATCTTTAACGAGGGCCAAAATCATACCAAAATATTTCTTAGAAGGGTGAATAAGGGGCGTGTAAGCAAAACCATTCAAACAAGGAATAAAACAAAATAAAACAAACTTTCTTGAAGAGATTGATTTAAAAATAATTAAACAGAAGAAAAAATTATCATAGAAAAATCTAATATTACCGTTATTTGCAAAAGTTTAAGACTAATAGCCGATTTTCAATATTTTAACACATGGCATCATTTGCGCAGATTAATGCGCCATCTCATGTGCTGATTGCATCAGACGTATTCTACTGTTATAAATAAAGGTGCCCCGCACGTATATCGCCGGTCGTTTATTGGATTTTGCTGTAGATATTACTGTTGTGTAATTATTGTAATGGATAAAAAACCATTAATGTTACAAAAAACTCAGAAATATTGACCCTGTATAAAATCGGATTTTCTGAACATCAAATAAGTTCGAAGGTAAATGTGCGCAAGACAGCTGTGCATCAGGCTATTAGTAAATTTAAAATTTTGGAAAAATTTGTGGACCTTAAGAGTCGTTTGTTTTTCATACTTGGAGTAAGTCGAGGTTTCCTGCAGGTTTATGGGATAACAAACCAAACTTTTGGCCAAACGTCTTGAAATAGTTCTCAAACTGACGTTGGTGCCTTTTCCCACTAGAAAATGTCTAATCGTATTGCAGGAGGTTCTTGGATCTCCTGACCATCCTTCTTATCACACGATCATCACGTGGACTCATTTTTCTAGAGCGACCGCTTGTCTTAAGGTTCACAAATATCCCCGAAATTTTAAATTTCATAATAGCTTGATGCACAGCTGTCTTGCTCACATTTACTATCGAACTTATTTGACGTTCAGAAAATCCAATTTTATGCAGTGCGAATATTTATTACCTATTTGTAACATTAATGAAGGTTTTTTACCCATTACAATAATTACACAATAGCACTGTCTTCGACAAAATCCAATAAACAACTGGAAATAAACGTGACGGGCACCTTTGTTTATTGCAGTAGAATGCGTCTGAAGTAATAAGCACATGAGATGACTCAATAATCTGCGCAAATGATGCAATTTTTTGCAATACTGAATATCGGCTACTGGTCTTAAACTTTTGCAAATGATTGTAAATAAGTGATATCATCCCTGATTGTTATATGGGATTTACATCATCTGTTCATGCTGAGGACAAAATAGTTAATTAGATGTTATCTCCTGCCATTCCTCTTAATGTTCCAAATGCAGCTTTCCAGAGTTGTCAACTTTTATAATTTATTCCGGAGCATTGTTAGCCCCGCCTTTTTTTTTTCATTAGTAGGTTTGCAAAATGATTTTCATCTTATTTAATGGTTATTTATTACACACTGGCAAGAAATATTCTACAAAATTCTTTGGCGAAAAGAAAGCGAGCTAAAAATGCTCCGGAATAAATTATAAAAGTTAGCAACTCTGGCTTTCAAGTTAATTCCGGCAGATAGTTATGTGTTGCCATTACTCTTCTGAAATGATCCCACATGTTTTTGTTTAGTATTTAGTTTCATGGACTGTGCAGATCATTCCATGCAATTAATTTCTTTACGTTCCAAGAACTTTTCGACTGATATTAAACTATGAGGTTCGCCTGCAGGCCAATCAATACATTCAGCATCTTCCAAGAGCTTGCCAACAGGCAGTCTGTCCTCATAAATTAAAAAAACTTTAAGTCCATTTATGTTTTTTCTTAATGCTCTTCTGTAGCTTTCCTGAATCGAGATTAAAATAGCACGCATTTTTATGTCATTAGAAAAACTTAAATCAAATAAAGTGATGTGTTACATAGAAATTTTCAATGTGTCTAACTCTAGTTGTGCGGAAACATTACGAAAAAGCATTTTGAAAAAAGCTGGAGTTAGGCCATTTTAGTTTATGAGGGCAGTTACTGATCTATAAAGGAGAGTTTTGTCATCCTCGAAAAAGAAGTCCAGACCCTTTAATAACTCTATACTGACAAAACAAGTGATGAGTAAAATCTTGGTAAAACATGGGACATCAGTAACTGAAACTGTTTTCAAAATATTGTGATTAGTAAGGTTACCAATCAAGAACAAATCGTCCCAAACAAGAAATCTGACACCTCCAAAGTAGTCACTTTAGACAATATTGAAAGGGTAATTGCGATTTTCCTTCTTTCTCCAGATGTGAAGCATACGTAAAAAATCAATCACCAGATTAATTCTCTCATTCACGGAGAGAACTCGACGACACCACTTTTGTACCTAATGGATGCGTTCTTGGCATTAGACAAAACCTGCATCTATACGACGGATAAACATTAAAGGCAAGCATCATACTGGTAATCGTGCGTACCATAGATATAGTAATAAGACATAGATTGATCAATGAGGGGGGAAAAGTGATGCCTTTTCATTTGGAAAGAGACGGTCATTTTACCCTCTTATGGATATCTTTTCTCGAGTGAACATACACAGGAATAGACAAATATAATTTAGCAAATAAAGTTTATGTACTAAAAGAGAATGGAAAACCCCAGATACCCATATTTCTTTCTTTTCTTTTTCTTTTCTTTTTCCTTTCTCTTTTTTTTTTTTTTCTTTTTTCTTATTTCTGCACAAAACTGACTGACTTTCTTTCGGTATTTATTATTATACTTCTTTGAGATAAAAATCGTCTGTATTCATCATGAAAAATAATTTTAATAAATTATAATTAAATAAATAATTTGTATTGCGTAAATTTGTATAGGATTATATATAGAAGAAAGTCTTGTGGTGGTCACAACATACTAGTTATATATTAAAACTTCCGCGAGTGCTAACTACATTTAAAAGAATTTTGAGAATTCCATATTACTTACTAATATAAAATATTAAAATTTAAAAAAGCATTCCACTAAATATGAAGACAGTAATTGTTTCATAATAATAACAAAGCAAATGATTATAAAATTTATTTTTTTCATAAATTACTTAAATATAACTTATTTGTGAAAACTTATCCCATTTATTTTCATATATTTATCAGAATACTTAAAAAGACAAGCAACTTTTCGGAGTTTTTAAAATTCGTTAACACTCCATTCTATTATTATTTTCGAGTTTTTACTCTCTATTGGTTGATGCCAAAAAACTTTTCCGGCTTCAAAAATCTTTGCTTGTTAACTTGAGGATGATAGATCTATATAAATTACTATATCTATGGTGCGTACAACAATGAAACATGATATGTTATGTTCAGTAGTCCAGTTTAATGTACAATTTTTTCTATGTATATCGTCTATTTCTTCTTGCGTGCAGTATGAAAGCCTCAATGCAAAGACAGGCTGTTATTCTGCACTTTAGCCTATCATTTATTTGCACTTTAGCCTATTATTAGTATTTTTTTTACTTCCTTATACAAAGTATAAGGAAGTATAGTAATCCCGATTTGCGAAATGGATTTTGTATTTCACATTGCTCGAAAACGAATGATCGGTGAATGTTGCCAATTTATACGTGTGACAGTCATGATGTCTAGTTGTAAACCTGCAAGTGTCATCTTAACACGAGCTCTCGTTTTAGAGATATAAGCGACTTTACATGATTTTTCGTGACGTATGTATGTATGTGTGTCTGTGTGTGTGTGTGTGCGTGAGTATGTCGCATAACTCAAAAACGGTTGGACGTAGAAAGTTGCGAATTGGTACATAGGTTTGTTATAACATCTAGTTATGCACCTCCCTTTTTGGACTTTAAATGATTTTCCGTTTTGGAGATATTTAGGAAAATTAGGTTCATAATGGCCAAAATGTATCAAAAAACGACAATAACTCAAAAACGGTTTGGACAAATCTTGCAATTTAACTGACTTCCCGACTAGCTAGACATTTGAAACTTTCAGAAAAGTTCAGAACACGTTGACAATGAATTTTTTAAAATATTTTAGACAGCTGTTTCTAATACCTGCTGCCTTCAGCAGCGTTTATGTGATTCAGCAGAAAATTTATTTAACTAACTTCTCGACTAGCTAGACATTTGAAACTTTCAGACTAGATCAGAACACGGTGAAAATGCATTTTTTTAACACTTTTAGCCAACTGTTTAGGGTCCCTGCTGTCTTCGGCAGCGTTACCAGTACAAATCTTGCAATCGATTTTTAACTAACTTCCCGACTAGCTAGACATTTAAAACTTCCGGAAAAACTCAGAACACGGTGACAATGCATTTTAAAAATATTTTTAGCCAATTGTTTCAGGTCACTGCTGCCTTCGCCAGCGTTTATATTATTCAACAGAAAATTTATTTAACTAACTTCCCGACTAGTTAGACATTTGAAACTTTCAGAATAGTTCAGAACACGGTGAAAATGTATTTTTTTAAATACTTTTAGCCAATTTTTTCGGGTCCCTGCTGCCTTCGTCAGCGTTACCAGTACAAATCTTGCATCGGTTTTTAACTAATTTTCATAAAAGCTCAAAACACGGTGATAATTCATTTTTTTAAATAATTTTATCCAACTGTTTCGGGTCCAATGTCAATGTTTTTTAACATCATATATATTTCTAAAAGTGTATAAGGAAGTCATGTGGTGCCCACATCAGATTTTTTTTTTTTTTTTGGATAAAATGTAGCATTTTATTGTTTCGCTCCAAAACATGTTGCGGATATTTGCAATTCATGTTGTTCAGTTGCAGAATTTTTATTCATAATCATTCAGTTATGGAATTTTGGTACAAATTTCTCTAACAATTTAAAAACGGAAGCATATATTTCCTTTTATACTGTAAAAACCATTCATTAATTTTTAAAATGGAAAATAATAATTAAACTTGAATTGCAAAAGCCACATAGTTAATTTTCAAAAAAAAAAAATAAATAAATAAATAAATAAATAAAAAATAAAATAAAAATTGCAAAAAGGTTTTTTTTTTTTCTTTTCGTGCTTTGAATAAATAACATTAAACGTTTAATTAAGTTTGAGAAAACAAGAAAAACTAGTATGTTGTGGCCACCACAAGACTTTCTTCTATATTTTCCTATACATATTCAATCAGTAACAATATTTAAAAAAAAAAAGATTTTTTTTTCCTTTTTTTTTTTTTTTTTTTTGTGAAAATTAATACATATTCAATCACTAACAATATTTAAAAAAAAAAAAAAAAAAAAAAAAAAAAAAAGAATTTTTTTTTTTTTTTTTTTTTGTAAAAGTAAAAAAAATCGATAACTTTGTTTTAAATTATCACAGATTTATAGTTCAACCATTCGTTTTAAAGGTATTGACGAGATCTTTCGAATGATACCCATCTTCAAAATTTAACCCCCCCGGGGGGGTACTTCCCCCCCAGGGGGGGAACCGATGCCCCCCCATGCACAATTTTTTTTTCCTAGTTAACTTATACTATCATCAATAATTCAAATTCATTTTACAATCACAAGTTTAAAATAACTCTCATTATGCCCATTTATACGGAATTTTGTCCTATGCTGCCATGTTAAAAATTTGCATAAAATGCGATTACAGCGCCACCTGTTGAGCTATTGATCCACAAATCTAATGGGCACCAGTTCATGTCAGGGTGCAACTAAATACCAAGTTTGGTTAAATTTCATTCATATGTTCGTGAGATACAGCGTCCACAAAAAAATGATACAGACAGACAGACAGACAGACACACAGACACACAGACAGACATTTTCTAAAAACTATCAATTCGTGTTCAGGACATCCCAAAACGTGTAGATCCGTCAAAAAACGGAGGTCGAAAATTTTCGCGAATCCAATACTTTCTCTATATTACATATAGAAGAAAGTAATGAAGGATTTAATTAAAAAGAATCTACTTAAATTCTTTTAAAATTTACTTTTAAATATTATGAAAATGCTTAAAGCCTGCAAACAAATCCCGTTTTAGAGCTAAATTACATTTCTGGGAGAAAAAAAAAAAAAAAAAATTAAGATTTATGCTACGAATTAAAGACTTAGTATTTTTATTTATATTTTTAAACTGTGATAAACGGAACACAAAGAACTGAAATTTTAAATAAGTTTCAAGTGGTATAACAAATGATAACAATGTCATATGATAGAACTTCATTTCTAAATTTCAGGAAAACAACAAAGGTATATCAAAAGAGTTATAACGTTTTTGAATGATGCATTAAAAATTAATGAGACCAATAATATTTTTTGTATGTAAATATTTCTGTTAAGTACGATTTCTAAAACAGAAAAATAAAAAAAACTATAGTTTGTTGAATTTTTTGTAGTTTTTATCAAACTTTATAAATAATATTTATTAAATCAATAACTCCACTTATGAATCGATTGCTATTCATATATTCCCTTTTATACTGTAAAAACCATTCATTAATTTTTAAAATGGAAAATAATAATTAAACTTGAATTGCAAAAGCCACAGAGTTAATTAAAAAAAAAAAAATAAATAAATAAATAAAAAAAAAAAAGTTTTTTTTTTCTTTTCGTGCTTTGAATAAATAAAATTAAACGTTTAATTAAGTTTGAGAAAACAAGAAAAATGAAGGATTTAATTAAAAAGAATCTACTTAAATTCTTTTAAAATTTACTTTTAAATATTATGAAAATGCTTAAAGCCTGCAAACAAATCCCGTTTTCGAGCTGAATTACATTTCTGGGAGGAAAAAAATTAAGATTTATGCTACGAATTAAAGACTTAGTATTTTTATCTATATTTTTAAACTGTGATAAACGGAACACAAAGAACTGAAATTTTAAATAAGTTTCAAGTGGTATAACAAATGATAACAATGTCATATGATAGGACTTCATTTCTAAATTTCAGGAAAACAACAAAAGTATATCTAAAGAGTTATAATGTTTTTTAATGATGCATTAAAAATTAATGAGATGAATAATATTTTTTGTATGTAAATATTTCTGTTAAATATGATTTCTAAAACAGAAAAAAAAACTATAGTTTTTTGAATTTTTTATAGTTTTTATCAAACTTTATAAATAATATTTATTAAAGCAATAACTTCAATTATGAATCGATTGCTATATAATGCAAAATCTTTCTTAGATATGAAAATAATTATAATCTTATATTCATCGATGCATCTTCAATACATGTTAAAATTTCATTAAGAGGAAAATAAGAAGACACAATATGTGTATGTTTAAGCCAGTTTATATTTTTTAACGTACCAAAACAATGTTTTGAAAAATAAAATAAAATAAAATAAAACTCAGTACTGTGCTTTAAAAATTCATTCTGAATTCAAAATTATATTTTCTGCCTGTAAAAGCTTCATTTCATTATCTGAAAAGCCCCCAACGCTACCTCAACGCATAAAACAACCCTTTAGTATCTTAACAGAAGAATTCAACAAATCTACGACAGAGTAGGGCAATCGAGAGCTTTTTTGAAAGTTAAGTGAAAAAAATGTAGGAATATAACTAAAAGTTAAGATTGTTCAACACCTTGAAAAAAAGTGTCCTGAAATATTTGAGAGAAAAAGAGTAAACATAAAGTGTTCAAAAAGGTTGTGGATTAGTGTTAATAAATTTATGCATTGTAAAATACATTATGCATTGTAAAAGCCATTTTGTAAAACGTTCCAAATATTTTTTTTATCTAGTTTCTACGCATATTTTTTTTCTTTTTTTTACTACTAATAAATATTTTAATTTGTATGCATTATTACGTGTTTCTGTCATGACTTGCAATTTGTGTTGATTTCTATATAGTTGTAATACTTTAGAACCAAGAGATCGTAATGCATGTATATATTTATATATGCATATAATATTTCATCTTTATAAAGTTAAAAAAAAAATAGGAAGTAAAACCTTTATAAGAAGTATTATAAATATTTAAAATTAGCATTATAAATATTTAAAATATTTTTTTAAAATATTACTCAGAAGGCGATTTAGAATCAGCATGCTATACATACATAAACACACGCACACATGAAAACCTTTCAAACATATCACAGGAAGAAATAAAAAAACCAACATTGTATTACCAATATTGAATTGAATTAATATATATATACACATATATATATAATTATCCAATATTACTAATATATATGTTATAAATATAAATGTATTATATGTATAAATAATAACATATAATAATATATGTGCATGATATAGAAATAATTTACATACACACACACACACACATACATACATATATATATATATATATATATATATATATATATATATGCATTTAAATTATCCAATATTACATGCAGGTTGCATATACATATATATACAATGTACAATGCAACATATATATGCCAATTAACTCCACCCTTTTGCCTGTAAATTGCCGAATGTCTGAAGCTATAGTCATAAAAGTGGTATCTAGGTAAAGTAACTATGCACTACCAGATGAAACCTTCACAGCGCCACCTGATGAAAAACGGTGGAATTAGCGTATCTATCTCGAAAACGGTACGAAATAGGAGAAAACAGTTAATTACAAAGTTCAAGAATATCATAGATTTAGAACGACAAGACATCTTGTGGACAGGAATCCTAAGGGGGGGGGGTGGAATGCTTAAAACGACCATACATCGTTTCCCGATTTACAAAAGTGTGACATCACAAAACTTTAACGAAAGAAAAGATTATCTGTTAGACAAAAAATGAACTTGCATAGTGGCACAGGGGTATCGCTTGTAGTTTTCAGTGGAGATAACTGTGTTTCAAACTCTGCAGATGCTTCCTTGTATTAATTGTCGTTACAAGCAGAGTAGACTACATGCAAATCGTGCAAAATCACGTTGAAACGGGCATCAACTCAACACAACTTGAACTTCATGTGCAAAATTTGTATATTATTCAGATACTTATGAACTGTCATATCTGTTCACCTGAAGCTGTTATAAAATATAATACTTCTTCGGGGTTATAGGTTTAAAGTCATTGTTATGAAACCGTTCTCCAAACATGAGTATTTGAGATTGTTCTACTTTACGGTAAATGCATGGCATGGCAGTATCGGCAACATTTCAGTTGCTGGGGGCCCTATAATGTACACACTGAAATGTTTCCGAGTCAGGAATGCCCGATGTTGATTTATATTATCTCGACATTTATATTTCCGATACATTTTAATTTAATCTAATTAATTTAATTAATTTTTATTTGTTTATTTATTTATTTATTTTGCACTGCAATTATCTCCTCTTAACTGCATATCGAAAACTCAACTGAAAGTTAAAATTGTATTCGAATCGGTTACTACTTGACCAGTCACAACAAGAAAGTGAGAAAAGACAATATGGTGGCGAATTTGCCGTCCATTTTTTAATGAAATGTGATGAATTAAAAAACAAATCACGTACATAGAGAATATTTTGTCGAGATCTTACAAATCAATAAATTGTTTTTGAACTTCATTCTTTTTTTTTTTTTTAATCAGATTAATAATTTAAGAGAAAACAATTCAAATTAAATTAAGGGAAAATAAATACATAAATATACTTATTAACAAATTATTACAAGGGATAAAAAATAAAAATTATTTATTTATGAAAATGAAAATTATGTTTAAATTTACAAATATCGTTTCTGACTAATAATGACTCTGATTAATAGTAGAAAAATTATCAAAAAATCGACATTTAAAAAAAATAATTTTTCTTCTTCCTTTTTTTTTTTTTTTTTTTTTTTTTTTAAAACAAGTTTTATTTTATTTATTTATTTTTAACTAGCAGGCTTTGCCCGCTTCGCTGAGCACAATACTTAAATGAGTTGTCAAAACTCCGTATCATTATTAAAAACTTAAGTTAAAGTTTCCTCTGTAACCTGTAGAGGTTTTTCCCGCTCGCACAACTTACCCGCTTCTTACTTCCCCTTCCCCAGCGGCTAAGATAGAAGTTTTGCGAAATCTCATTAAAGTACATAATGCGTACACCTAATCAATATCCACAGACCAAAACTCATCATTCTAAGATAATGAAAAGCGAATTCAAACCGAATAACGTGTTTTTATGCGTGTTTATTGCCCCCCCCCTCGACCTAAAGGGAGTATATGGGCGAATTTCGTAAAATTTCGTTACAATAAGTGTCGTATACATATAAACAATTTGCGCACCAAATTTCGTGACCGCAGATCCCATAGATCCCAAGACAAATTTAGCGCTAAAAGAGGGGGGTCTTGAATTTGCAACTCCCCCTCCCCTTAAAAAAATCGAAAATCACAAAAAAATCGAAAATGTGTTTTTGGAAATATTCTAAAGAAGACACACACGGCTATTTTCAATACCTTTGTAACATCTTTAGTAAAGCTCTAATAAAATCCGGAATTTCTGAAATTTCTCCCTCGAAAAACGATTTTTCCCCTCTCTCCTTTAAGAATCAAGAATTCTAAAATCGTACATAATGTTTTATTTATACTCAAGTCTAGTCTCATCATGTGCAATTTCTTCACCGTGAAGTAATTTGGGGCTGAGTTATGATTACAAACGTTTTCTTGCTTCCTGTCCCGCTGGGGGGGGGGGGGGTATTTTGATAAATACCGTTTCTTTAGGTGCCGGATGCATATAAACAATCCAAGCACCGAACTTCGTAACCGCAGCTCTCATAAATTTTCCAAGACAAATTTAGCGTTAAAAAGGGTGTTTCGAATTTGTCCTTTGTAACACATACCCCCCCCCCCCCCCCAAAGAAAAAAAATGACAGATCACAAAAAATCAAAAATGTGTTTAAGAAAATATCCTAATAAAGTCGCATAGCCTTTTTTCAACACCTTATTTGTTCCATTTTTGGTAGAGTTCTATTCAAATCAGGAATTCTCGAAATTTCCCGCCAAAAATCGGTTTTCCCCTTTCCTTTCCTTAAAAATCGAAAATTCCTAAATCGCAGATAATGATTTATTTGTACTCATGCCTAGTCTCCCCATGTGGAATTTCCTTATTGTGAAGTAATTAGGAGCCGAGTTATGGTTACAAACGTGTTTTTGTCATTTTTCCCCGCAGGGGGAATGGGGGGAAGGGAAATTTCGGAAAAGTAGATAGATATAATTTTAAGTTGGTTAAAGACCTAAATTCCTGCCAAGCGCCGTTAAATTCCGTCCGTCTGTTCTCAAGTGACAACCGGACAAAGATGTTTTTGTCTTTTGTCCCCCCAGGGGGGAACGTGAGGGAATTTCTGAACAGTTGATAGATATACTTTTAAGTTGGGTAAAGTCCTAAATTTCTGCGAAGCGCCGTTGAATTCTGTCCAGCCGTTCTCATGTGATACCCGGACAAACGTGTTTTTGTCTTTTGCCCCCCAGGGGGGAACGGGGTTGAATTTCTGAAAAGTTGATAGATATAATTTTAATTTGGGTAAAGGTCTAAGTTTCTGCCAAGCTCCGTTGAATTCAGTCCAGCCGTTCCCAAGTGATGCCCGGATAAAAATAGCGACATACAGACATGATGACAACCACACACATACTGACCAATTGCCAAAAATCACATTTTGGACTCAGGGGACCTTAAAACATACAAATCCGGTGAAGTCTCGATATTGAATACTTCGACTGAATACAATACTTCCTTTACCTACGGTATTCGAGTAATGGAAGTAAAAGTGCATATATTACGTGTAATAGTAGGTAGTGGAAGTCGTGCGGTTGTTTCACATCAGATTTTTAAAAATAAGTTTGACTTACATATTATCGGTAAACGCTCTGGAAATCTAACAGGAATTTCTAGAACTCGCTTTCAAAAGAACTAAAATTTATAAGGATGACATGGAACGATTTTTACTAGAGCTGCAATTTATCTTCTAGACGTCAGTCAGAATTTTTTTTCAGTGTAAACAGGATTATCGAGGGAAATCGTGCTAGAGTCCTGTACAGGTTGGGTTTTACCCTATCTGAACCCGACCAAAAAAAAAAAGAAAGAAAATGTATTTTTTTGGTCGGGTTGTTGGTTTAAATGGAATCAGAGAGTAAAAGCAGAATCTTTTTAAACACTCACAATAACATTTAATAATATAGAAAGGAAGCATAACATACTGCTGCCTTTTCGTACAGACTAATACAAACCTCGCTCTGAGAAGCGCTGTTGATTACGCAATACAGTTACGTCACATCTGACGTCATGACATGTGTACGCTGGTTAACAAATGATATGAGGAAACATGCATTAAAAATTCCTACATTTCCCCCTTTTTTCAATAAATGTTTCGAAAATAAAACGTATTTGTACATTATAATAGCATATTAAAAAATTACAGAAAATTATTTTTATGCAAAAATTACTTAAAATGAGAGAAGTGTTAGTAAAGAAATAAAATTATAAACAAATTATTATGGTTAATATAATAAAAAAAAATACGTAAAATATGAGTAGTTAATTTCTTAATGAAAACACAGTTTAAATATTTTTTGAGTTTATCAGTCCTGAGTATTAAGTCCTATCATATCACAACATTTTTCATGTTTACATGCGTTTAAACTTTTTGTTAAAATGTCTGCAGGTTGTTCATCTGATGAAATATATTTAGTGTCTATTAGTTTATTATTGTAAACTTCTCGCACAAAATGATGTCGAATGTCAATATGTTTTGTGCGATTGTGATGAACAGGATTTTTTACTAATCTTAGTGAGGACTGATTGTCGCACATAATTGCAGTCGGACTTGATACAATTTCAGGATCCAGTTCTTTTAAGAAATTTCTAATATGAATTGTCTCTTTTGCGGATGCGGACAGAGACATATATTCAGATTCTGTTGTGGACAGAGCAAGGGTTCGCTGCTTTCTCGATTCTTAAGAAATAGGTCCACCGGCATACTTAAAGACATATCCTGTATATGGTTTTCTATCATTTATATCCGATGCCCAATCGGTATCAACAAATGCTGTTAATGGTTTATTGTCTCTGTAATAAACAATTTTTAAATTTCTTGTTCCATTGAGATATTTTAGTATTCTTTTAGTAGCCATCCAGTGGGGTTTTCCTGGATTGTTATTAAACTGACTTAAATAATTTACAGCATGGGTGATATCTGGTCTGGTAGCAACCGACAGATACCTAAGAGAACCAATTAATTCTCTATAAGGAATTTTTGACATGTATGATTTCTCTTCTTCTGTTGTGGAGAACGGAAGTTATCCATACTAATTTAACTTTAACTTGAATCTGTAAATGAAATACTTAAACTACGAAGAAATGACAGAGTCAGAATTGTAAAATCAATTGAGCTTTAATTGAGCTTAAATAAGAAGGGGGACGCTGAACTTTGGCATCTAGTAGTTTACTACTTAAAATGGGCAGTCCTCTTAAATACTTTGATATTAATAAATAACCCCCGTTACTTTAATTACTCACAAATGATCCCAACCACTTTTAATCACTTTCATTAACTCATGAGGTCAAGTAAGCTTTCGATTATTAGGAGGATTCCCTGACACTGCTATCTACTCGACTTATATCCACTTATATCCGCTCCTAACTCTCCAAAACAATCTTCCTTCCCACTAACTTTAACTCCTCTCCAACTGACCTCAAAAGCAATCTTCTTTCTCCTTTTATACTATTCAGTTTCCAAAATATTAGCGTATTTCAACTTACAATTTTAGCTTAGGATCGGCGCTAACTCTATTACTCAAATGACTTGAATCCTAAAACAGCAGATTCACGTTTTACCCGCAAAGTGCGAGTTTTAATTGTAGCACTTTGCTCTACCTGACACTGTATTTGGACACATTTGTTTAGTTAATTTTACACTGTTATCTAAAGGTGTATTCACCATTCTAGAATCTTCCATATTAAATTTATTTAATAAATCTTCAATGTATTTCTTTTGTATTATAGTGATGCTGTCCCTATCTTGATTAAATTCAATGCCTAAGCAATAATGCAGAAGGCCCATATCTTTCATTTTGAAAGATTCTGCTAATTTATTTCTAATATCAAAATAGTGCTCTTCACTTTTAGTGAGACAAATTAAATCGTCGACATAAACGACTATAATAGCATCAAAAGGATATTTTGAGTAATAGACACATTTTTCGGAATTCAAAGGGTTAAATTTCATTTTTCTTAATTTATCATCTAATTTCTTAAACCACTGTCTTCCTGAATGTTTAAGTCCATACAAGGATTTTTTTTAATAAACACACTTTATTTTCATGTATATCATTTTCAAAAAATTCAGGAAGCTCCATAAAAATTTCTTCATTTAAACCACCGTTAACATATGCCATAATAAAATCTAACTGGTATGCTGTGAAATCATTTTGAATAGCATACGCAATTGCAGTTCTTATAGAACTTAATCTGGCTACTGGTGAAAAATTTTCTTCAAAATCTATACCTTGTTTCTGTGAACACCCTTTTGCAACTAATCTGGCCTTAAATTTTTCAATTTGACCATCTGGTTTGAATTTTGTTTTTAAAACCCATTTACACCCAATTACCCTTTTATTTTTTGGTCTATCTACAATTTCCCAAGCGTTTTGCTTAACTAAAGAATCATATTCTAATTTCATCGCGTTCTCCCAATTTTTAGCATAATGTCCGGTTAGCGCGTCGATTACATCTGGGTTAATTTCAGTAAATGAGTTATCAGCTAATTGAGAAGTTTCATCTTTATTTTTTGTATCTGTAATATATTCCTTACGAGACTTTTGAAAGTTCCAATTTTTAATTTTTCTAGGTCGGCCTGGACCACGTTTAAAAGGAGGATTGTTTTGGTCAATCCCTTCCTCTTGTTTACAATTAAAGTCAGCGCTCTCCATTTCGGAAAAAGAGTCGCTTTCTTTGTTGAATTCAGGGGCATGGCAAATCGAGCTGCTCGTTCCCCCCCTTTCGAAAAAGAGAAACTTTCTCCGTTTTCTGTTTACGTGGGGTCGGAAATCGATCCTCTGTTTCCCCCCCTTTGATCGCTATGGATGTCTGCGCTTTGAGTAGGGAAATGAGTTTCATTTTTAATATTACAATCATTGCATTTACTCTCAGACGGAAGAATTAATTCTAATTGATCAGTAGTGGCTGAAGTTTTTGTTTGAAACTCATCTATAAATCGAACATCACGACTTATGACAATTTTCCTGGTATCCTTATTCCATAATCTGTAAGCGCGTGATTCATTTGAATAGCCAACGAATATATGTTCATGTGACTTCGCTTCAAACTTCCCTTTTGATTTTTTATTTAGAACAAAACATTTCTGCCCGAAAATTTTAAGATCATGAACCGTTTGCTCATAACCAAAGAACAATTCAAAAGGAGTTTTATTTTCTTTAATTCCTTTAGTGGGACACCTGTTTCTAATATATGCAGCGCAATTTACTGCTTCAGCCCAGAATGTATTTGGAAGATTTGATTGCATTAATAAACACCTCGCCATTTCGCATAATGTACGATTTGTCTTTCAATTCTAGAATATTGCTGAGGCGTCATCGGAGATGAATATTCGCGTTTGATACCGCATTCTTCAATATATTTATTGAATTTCTCGCCACAATATCACAAACCATTATTAGTATGCAGTATTTTAATTTTTTTTCCTAATCGATTTTCGACTACCGCTTTGTATTTTCGGAAAGCGTACTTAGCCTCATCTTTTGTTTTTAGAAAATTTACTTCAATGTAACGAGATTTATCATCCAAAAAAGTAATAAAGTAACGTGATCCGCCATGGGATTTAACATTTATAGGGCCACATAAATCAGAATAAACTACTTCTAATAATTCGTTACTGTGAATTTTTTTTTCTTTACAAATGGTTTCACAGTTTGTTTAGACTGAATGCATACTTTGCAATCTTTTAAAGAATCTTTTTCATTAAAATTTAAATCTCTCAACATATTTTCAGATTTTAACAATTTTAAATCTTTTTCATTTAAATGACCAAATTTTAAATGCCATTTATGAAAGTTGCTTACCTGAGTTGTTGCAGCGATATCAACCTGCGGCTAAAATAAATATAAATCACCTTTTCTCGTAGCACTTATAATCTGAGAGCCGTCCTGCTCAGTAATTTTTGCACCTTTTTCGGTAAATATAACTCGGCGGTTGTTTGCAGTAGCTTTTGACATAGACATCAAATTGCATTTTAATTTTGGAACACACAAAACATTTTCTAACTTTAAATTAGTTACACCGTGATTACCGGGAACTTTTAATTTGACTGTTCCAACACCTGTGATTTCCTCTGTTCCATCTACAGCTAATTTTATAAATAAGCCACTTCTGGGTTCGAACTGTGTAAACAAATTCTTGTCATGAGTCATATGCGAACTTGAGCCACTGTCTTTACACCACTCGGAATATTCTTGGAAAGAGTTACTGGCAGCAATCGTAAACTCTGTACTGTCTTTAGCCATAAAATATCTTTCTTTGTACAGTCGGTAACAAAAGTGTCCGAACACTAGCAAAAATTCCTATGTAAAAAAAGTACGCTTAATACAGTTTTGCTTAATAAATCCTTGTCGAATAATGTTCTTGGACTAAGAACAGGATTCAACAGGGATTTATTTAACAAAAAAGTATTAAGTGTACTTTTTTTATATAGGAATTTTTGCTAGTGTTCGGACACTTTTGTTACCGACTGTATTTATTCGATGAAGTGAATAATCTGTCTGACATCTTCTTTCGGCATTCTGAGGCTTTATGCCCTACTTTTGAGCAATAATTGCACTTGAAGATTGCATAATTTCTCTCTCCATACGTGTTCTTGTTCTGTACAGGCTTTGAGTTTTCTCTTTTGTTCTTTTCGGAAAAAAATTTCTTGTTAATGGCAAAATAAGCATTTGACGATTCTTGATGCTTTTTATTTTTTCTTGATTCATATTCTTCCATCATTCTAATTTTTAGAGCTTCAGGCTGTGGCAATTCATCTCTTGCTTCGAAAGCGCATCTAAAATTTTCATAGGTGTCAGGAATACTGTACAGGAGCAAAATTGATAGTAAATCTTCCGCTACTTGAATGTCCATTTCTTTTAGCTTGTCTACTGTATCAAAGAAAATATTGAGGTGATCAGACATATTTTCACTATCGGTCATTTTCTTAAAGAGTAGGTGCTTCAATAGGGTGGCTTTCTTTGCCGGTTCTCCCGATTCGTAAACTTCTTTTAATTTATTCCATACTTCATTTGAAGTGGTACAATGTTTAATGTGACATAACTCACTTGGAGTAATTGCGAGAATTATATCGGCTCTTGCTTTACGGTCATTTTCGAGCCATTTTTCTTCGTCTTCGGTGCCTTCATCGGGCTTAATTTTCATTCCGTTAGCATAAGTCCAGTGATCATTCTTGATTAAGACAGCTTCTATCTGAAGCTTCCATGTGTAAAAATTACTTTTTGATAACTTTTCAATATTTAGTATTTGCGACATATTTAATCAGCTACAATAGCTTTGTTATAGAAACAGAATCAAAAGTACTTTCGATTTCAGCCCTTAGGCTTAACTGTAAGTCACACTTTCGTTTTAGTGAATGTTAATTTAAATTTTTTAAAAGTCCGCAGTAAGATGCGTGTCTATGGGACCATAACCATTGTTGGTTTAAATGGGACCACAGAGTAAAAGCAGACTTTTACTCTGTGGTCCCATCTTTTTAAACACTCACAATAACATTTAATAATATAGAAAAGAAGCATAACATATTGCTGGCATTTGTATGCCGCACGCAGAACAGCCTTTTCGTACAAACTAATACAAACCTCTCTCTGAGAAGCGAAGGATGCGCTGTTGATTACGTAATACAGTTACGTCACATCTGGCGTCATGACAGGTGTGCGCTGGTTAAGAAATGATATGAGGACACATGCATTGAAAATTCCTACAAGTAATCGACTCGAAAACCGACCCAAAACCGTAATAGAGAATTCTGACGGCCCAGACCCGAATACTTTATACCCGAACTCAACCCGAAACTGGACTTTTATTCCCCGAAACGTGAATCTAAATAAAAATTAATAATCAATCTAAAAATCATGCAAAACATTTTTAAGTTATAAAATAAATTTTCGTTGTCACACAATTGGCAAATCATTAAATAAATAAATAAATAAAATGCGATTACTAATAGACTAAGTTAAAACTTTAAAAATCTGAAAAGGAATTAATTACATTTTTACTTCCATTACCTTATTACCGTATTAATGGAAGTACCGTATCCAATCCAAAAATTCGATATCGAGTTTTCTCCTGTTTTACTCGTTTTAAGGTCTCTTGAGTCCAAAAAAGTAGTTTTTTGTAATTTGTCAGTGTTTGTGTATGTATGTGTGTGCGTGTGTGTCTGTGTGTGTGGGGAATCTTCTGACTATTATATTTCCGAAACTAATAAACACAGAACTGCGAAACTTCGGAACGGAGACAGGCAACACCCCCTACATACAGGGGGTGTTGAGACAGGTCTGGTGTTCAAATAAATATCCCAAATTTTAGTGCAATTAGGAAAACCTGGAGTGCGACACACGAAACTGGAAATGGAGCCGTTAGACCGTATCTCAAAAATGGCTCTAACTATTTTCATGAAAATTACTGTATAAACAATTTATTAAATATCTTTTCGAATGATATGGTCGGTTAGTTCAGAAAAATTCACAGGCGTCCTGTATAAATACCTGAATTTCAGTTCCTGCAAGTGCGGAATACTTTCAAAACGGCTGTATGGATTTTTTTCAAACTTGTCATATTAACTCTCTTTTAAATACCTTTTTGTATATTATTGTTGTTTACTGGTCAACGGTTCATTGTGTCAACTTTTGGTGAAAGCTGGTATCTCAGAAACGGCTCTATGGATTTTCTTGAAAATTATCACATAAACCTATTTTAGATATCCTTTCTCATGCTTTACGTGGTTATTAAAGGGAAATTAATAGTCTGGTCAGAGAGATCAGTTTCAGATCTTGGAAATTGGTATTTCAAAAGAAAAAAAGAAAGAAAACTCTATCATTCCCCCCCCCCCCCTTATTTTTTAACTTGTTATGTAAACTCTGTTTTATATGTCTTCACACGTGTATTAAATATGTTACCAGAAAATTTTTAGGTGTCTATTTCATTAGGTCCATTCTATTTATTCTGATCACAATATCTCCAAAAAGTGCATATAATACGTGCAATAGTGGGTAATGGTAAGTCGTGTGGTTGTTTCACACCAAATTTTTTGGCGATATGATCAGAAAAAATAATGCGATCAGAAGACATAAAATTGACCAAACGAATTAGAAACTTAAAACTTTTCCGGTATGAGAAACTTAATATACATGTAAAGATATGTAAAACAAAGTTTATACAGCAAGTTAAAAAATAATAAAATAATGGTAGAGTTATTGTTTGAAACACCAATTTCGAGATCTAAAATTAACCTAAGCAGGATGACTGTTAATTTTCCTGTAATAACCACGCAATACAAAAGAAAGGATATCTAAAATTGATTTATATAACAATTTTCCAGAAAATCGTTAGAGTCGTTTTTGAGATACGAACTATTACCAAAACATGGCATATTCAATTATTGACCGGAAAACAATAATTACATACAAAAGGGTATTTAAAAGGGAGTTAATGTGGCGAGTTTGAAAAAAACCCGTGCAGCCGTTTTTAAAGGAACGCGCTTGCGAGACCTAAAATCGAGCTATTTATGCAGAGCACCTATCAATTTTCCTGCACTAAGCAACAATATCCTTTGAAAGGCCATCTAATAGAGTGTTTATATAGCAACTTTGAAAAAAATCGTTAGAGCTGTTTTTGAGAGACGGACTTCCGGTCCCACTTCATGTTTCCGATGACCCACTTCCGATTTTCCAATTTCCGCCAAAATTTGAAAAAATCATCTGTACACTAGACTTGTATCAGTTCTGAAGATCGTAGTTCTATCTTTATTAGTTTCGGAGATATGATAGCCAGAAGATTCCGCACATACATACACACACACTGACTAATTGCCAAAAACTACTTTTTTGGAATTAAGAGGCCTTAAAACGCGTAAATCAAGTGAAAACTTGATATCGAATTTTGGGACCGAATACAATACTTCCATTACCTACGGAAGTAGGGTAATGGAAGTAAAAATAGCTGCAAATAAATGCGTCCACAAAAGGGGCGTTTTAGCAACTATAATTCTAGTTTATAACCCATGTCTAGGAAATCAAGCGATAATTCCTCGCAATATAAAGAATTCGTAATATTTATAATATTCATAATACTGTTTTATGATACAGAAATGCATTTGTATGGACTATAAATTGTCGATCATTTCGTCTATTCAATATTTCGGTTTACATTATACGCATAGTTCGGAAATGAATATTTATAATTTAGGGATTCTGAAAAGGGATTCTACTACTTATTCGTTCTAGATGAAGGCAGTATAGTTTTTTTCTCAGTAACTTTGGTCACGATGGGAAGTCTTAATGTCCTAATATTATGGTGGATCTATTGATTTTAGATTTCAAATTCTCTGATGATAAACAAATATTTTGTGTGAGAATACAATAAAATAAGGAAATACGCAATTGTTTCGTGTCGAAATAAATTAATACGAGCCTTCATCAGGACAATAGATGTAGTTTTATATTATTATTATTATTATTTTAAGTTTATTGTGCTTGCTTACAAAGTGTGTTCGTTCATCATTATTTCATCCACACCATTTTTTTCGACCATTTCATTAGTTGAATTATATTATTATTATTATTATTATTTTAAGTTTATTGTGCTTGCTTACAAAGTGTGTTCGCTCATCATTATTTCATCCACACCATTTTTTTTTCGACCATTTCATTAGTTGAAATACTGTAATTTATATTTATTTCTTTATAAATGTATACGTTTACAATTAATTTACATCAGAAATTTGATTTATTACTCTATTTGTATTTAGACTATTAACAATTCAATAAACAATTCATGGAATAAATTACTGGAAAACTAAATGAATTAAATGTGAGATAAAATGGAAAAAACTACATAGACATTAAAATTTCATCCATACATATTTTTATTCCGTCATAACTATATTTTGTAACATTTCACGCATTTTTGATGATTTTGTATGCTTTTATCCATCGTAATGCTGGCATACTCCAATATAGTGACATATTTAATTTGTCTTCTTTTCCCCATAGAAGGAAATTATATTATCGACATGTTTATTAGATTGTCAGTGGCTAACAACTCTTAAGCATCTTTGTTACTTTCTGCCAACACGAGGAATCAGCTGCAGCCTTTTATTCCAACTATTTTGACTGCTTTCCACAGAATCACCAACAAGGGCATCGAAATCAGGATTATCCTTATAATAAAAACTTGATAAAGCATCGTCATCCAATATTTGGTAACCAACTTGGGGTAACTGATTAAAACTATGCGGAGATTTCAAGACGTTTCTTCCAACTCTTGGATAGACTATCATGTTTCCTCTGCGTACTTTTCCATCAGCAGTCGTTATAAATGAATTTCTACCAAGTTTTACCAAAGGAATTAAACCTTGACGTTTTACTTCTTGGATATCATCATTTCCTGCAGGGAAGAAAAAAAAATAAATAAATAAATTACTTCTAATAATCTAAAGATTGAAAGATGACATTGGCTTCGATAAGATACAACTTTTTTTTTAAATCATTTATATTTATTTATTATTTTCTTTTCTTTTAAAACACTAGGGGGCTCTGCCTCCTGCTCGCTCGCTCACCAACCCCCGGGGAAGGCTTCTCCTCCCCACCAACTCGCTTCACTCATTATCCCCTGTGGGATTCTACCCGACTATTCGCAACTTTGCCTTTCATCGAACTGGAATATTAATAATACATAACACAAGAGAAAAGTTAAACAATATTATAGAAATCCACCATATTTGGTATCACATTGAAATACACAATATTTAATATTATATCATTTATAATATGTGAAAAATCTGTTTTAACGTTCAACAATTTAATAACAATTTGCCATTATTTTGAGAGAAAACATATGCTAGACAGCTAGGCACACAAAATAAACAACGATAGCGGTAACTTTTTAGAACAGAGAGAAATTCTTAACATCTAAACCATTAAGCGTTACACAGCTTTAGTATATGATCCACTTGTTAAATTTTTGTCACTGTTTGGCGATGAATTTTCTGGGTATTATTGCTTGATTAAAGAAATTATGAACTTATTTTTTTCTAATGCCGATATTTTTTACTATTGAAATTTTTTAGTTAATTTAGGACAATATGCAACACTCTGCATTTATTTCCAACGTATAGCTAGGTTTAAAATGGTGCTTACAACAGTAATGATGCAACTTTTTAAAGTGCATTTTTTCTAGAATATCAGTTAGTCAGATACGTTGAAAATAAATATCTTGATTAATGCAAATATTTTAAACATTTCATTAGTATTAGTAGTAGCACGACAGGACAATTTCTTTCAGATAGCGATTTTGCATTGTCGCCATTTATTGTATTACGCTTTGAATTTGCCAAGATGCCTGCCAATATCTGATTTTACCATTTAATTTCTTAAACTATATTAAATATTAAGTTAAATCTAAAAAAAAAAAAAAAAAAAAATCGCATTTTTCGAAATTAACTGATAAGTGAAAAATTCATCCTTGATTGCATTGTAAAAACGAATTGCCGGTTTGCAGTATTCGAGATAGACCATCACCATTCATAAATTGGACGGCTTTTGAATAATTGTTGACAATATTTTCTGAATAAGTATTGATGATGGCTTCTAAATTCTTGTTGGCGATATATTCTGAATAATTATTATTGTTGGCGATATCTACTGGATATACAACTATATTGATCATGATATCTTAATAGCTGTTGGCGATATCTCCTGAACTTGTGTTGATGATGGCTTCTGAATAGTTGTTGGCTACATTTTTTGGATATGTACTGATTACACCTTGATTTTTTTACATATATATTATGCAATATTGAATTTAGAAAATAAAAAATGCACGTGGAGAATGAAATATAATGATACCTGGATAATTTAATTTAATTTATAGAGACATCAGTTGTATAGGAAAAACTATTTTGACCATTTTATTTCTAAAAATACACAGAACGAAAAACGGATAATATTTTACCTGGAGACATTTTGTACATTTAGACCAATTAAAAAATTTTCTTCTTTTTTTCCTCATGCATTAAGTTAAAAAAATATTTAAAATAAAATAAATATAAAATATAAAATCGTGCTAAATCAATGATACGGTTTAACCTCTTGGCAAAATTTAAAATTTGGCACCGAAGTAGCTTCGACATCTCTCGTGAAAATCTTGACATGCATAATTGCGATAGATAATTTAAGTCATCGTCAAAATAAATAAAAATTTTAAAATCTGCCAGTGGGGTCCTATATTAGCTGTAGCTAAAAATTTTTAGCAATGCAGTTACTGCATGCCTTTACATGAAAAAAAAAAAAAAACCCTGATTTATGAAATTAAATTCTGTTTCAGCAGAGTTTTACATCAATGCTTAAAAAACAAAAATATGTTGTGGATTTTATTATTGTTATCATTATTATTGCACCATTTTATAATTTATCTCTATATTTAAAGTATGGCTGGAGTTAAAACGGCTAATTTGGTTGCGTAAATGAATTACTTGGCGAAAAACGTACGAGTCTCTTCATTTCTAAATTTTAAAAATCGCTAAATTGGTCTTAGTAAAGATCTATCCTTTTAAATACGTTTTGAGTTAAAAAACTAAATCTTTATATAAACTAACATAAATTTTTGTCTCGTAAATTTCATTTTAAAAATTTCTGCGCTTAACCTGTAACTCATACCAATAGTTGTTTAACATAATCATGATATTCATTACTAAATCTTTTTCGCTTAACGTTAATATATAAACTAATAATATAAACTTAACTAATAGTATAGACTTAACTAATAATATAAAATAAAAATATAAACTGATTTTCATTTCACCTTTATGAAATTTTTACTTAATATTTTTTAGATATCGGTTATTTTCAAATGTTTCACTATCCGCGTTTGTAATGATCGATAGACGGCGCTTTGTGAACACTGCAGTTGTTAGTAAACATTAGCCACGTGTGTTCCAATAGTGTTCTTGTTATTCTACTTAATATTCGTACTATAATTTCTCCGCCATTACATTATGGAAAATTGATTGCTTTTGGAAAAAATACTTCAGTTTATTCAAAGTTCGATCGGAAGTAGATTTTTAACTGAAGTTGAACAAATATTAGTTTCAAATCATCTGATTAATTCTTTACTTCCATTAGCCGAAGCAACTGAAATTTTAAATTCGTCATTTGGAAATAAATGGAAGCTCAATTCTGGATTTCTTGATGCTTTGGATTTACACTGTGGCACACAAAAGTATGTGTTATCTTTTTTACCGTATTTATTCATTTTTATTCAATAAATATATGTGAAACTAAACATCGGCTAGCAATGGCGGCTATATGGAATTCGAATTAAACCATGTTTATTGTAATTTCACCGTAGCCCACCAGAGGGCGAGCATTTCATTACAATCGCGGATTCTGAATAATTTTTTTCTTATCTCGAGCATCTCAAAGATGTCAATTTTTCTTATTTACACCATTGATCACATTTTAATTTTCCTGAGGAAAGTGACGTCAAAGACAGAGAAAAAAACGTAATAATAGAAACTTTTTGTACGGTGTCAAATAGAGTACCTTTATAAGCCCGACGTTTTTAGTTAATAACTTCGTTAATTAAAATGATAAAAATTTCTAAGCAGCTGAAATGCGAGTCGTACTACCGGAAATTACTAGGCGAGTCGTATTAATCCTGGACGATAGGACCCATGGCGGTTCACCACCGCCACTCTAGAATGTAGAAAAAGATGGGGAGAAAAACTAAAACCCCAATAGAAATAGCATGGGAAGAAAAACAAAAAAACTCACAATGTCAAGAGTGTTAAAAAAAAAAAAAAAAAAAAAAAAAAAAACAGGCTCACACCGGAAGTAATAAGGGGACAAAATTCACTAGAAAAAGACATGGAAGAGCGGGAGTCGGGCGGGCTGGGGCATGGGTCATATCGTCCAGGATTAACACGACTCGCCTAGTATTTGTCTCGGCGGTGGTGGAGGCGGGTGGGCGGGAACCACCGCCACTTTAGCACGTTAGAATGTAGAAAAAGAGGGGGGAAATGCTAAAAACGCCATAGAAATAGCATGGGAAGAAAAAAAAACACGCTCACACCGGAAGTAATAAGAGGACAAAGTTGACTAGAAAAAGACATCGAAGAGCGGGAATCGGGTGGGCTGGGGCATTGGCCCTATCGTCCAGGAGTAATACGACTCGCCTAGTATTTGTCTCGGCGGTGGTGGAGGCGGGCGGGCGGGAACCACCGCCACTTTAGCACTTTAGAATGTAGAAAAAGAGGGGGAAAATGCTAAAAACGCCATAGAAATAGCATGGGAAGAAAAGCAAAAAAAAACTCACAATGTCAAGTGTGTTAAAAAAAAAAAAAACACGCTGACACCGGAAGTAATAAGAGGACAAAGTTGACTAGAAAAAGACATCGAAGAGCGGGAATCGGGTGGGCTGGGGCATTGGTCCTATCGTCCAGGAATAATACGACTCGCCTAGTATCGCCTTGGATTATTCGGAACACATTGATACCTCACATTACGCGGAGAACCCCGCCCTCCACGAGAAGATGCTGTCGCAGACAACAAATTTTGACACCAGCGACAGTTACTTTTTTTTAATATATAGAGAAATCAACTTGTTGTTTTGGATACATTGATCTTTATGCTAGAATTCAGTTATTAATGCTGATGAACTTCAGAATGCTACTTATTAGTAATAAATAGAAGAAAAATTATAACTTCCTTCATAGTTCAATAATTTATTATAAAAATGTTTGGTAAGCAAAAGTATGTAAATGCATAGAAAACTGCTGTAGAAAATAATTAGCAAATTCAACGAAATGAAATACATCGAATAACTAAGAACACTCTAAATCCTCGTCTAAGCATGAAGTTTCCGTTTTACTCAAAGTTAGTACAGGGTAAGCAGCACAACGTAATAGAAAAAAAAAAATCTTCCCATAGCAATGCCAATTGCTTACAGTGTTTGAGCGAAAAAGAAAAAATAAATAAATAAAACATAGAGGCAAAAGATTAAAAGTAAAAAAGAAGAAAGAAAAAAATACCACAACATAAAATTTTTATTGTAAAATAGGTTACAAAACTTTTAAGCTCAAAATTATATACGATCAGGCAAAGTGACATTGGTGTACTTATTTTTTCTAAAATATTTCCAATATGGAATAAATTATTATCTATGATGCATGCAACCCCATATGGCCGCCAATCGGGCGGATACATTCCCTACAGATATTACGCTGCTTTCTTTGTACATGTTTTTACTCGACTCCTTTTAAGATGTTGCCATTCAATAAGGCTTGTTAGTCCAAAGATATCCAAAAATATTAGGTAAAATGAAAATTGTTTAATAAGATTTTACAAGGCATGGATTAAATTCTAAGCATACATTGATTTTTACATACTAACAATGTTTATTAACGCAGCAACTAATAACACAGGTCTTCAAAAACCTTGATTTGATAATTTTAGCTGATACATATGTTTTTTTTTTTTGGTGAGCTGAAACCGAAAATGAAACCGGTTTTTCGCTATCACATATAGATTTTTGTCAATACAAGCTATATACCGACACAGTTTCTTCCTTTTTGGCAGTTTCTAGTATGTTTCCATGATTAAGTATAATTAATTAATAATTAATTATAATTAATCATGAAAACATACTATAGAAGTTACCACATTTTTGAAAGAATCGTGCATAGAGAAAAAAAAATATACCGCCTTCATCTAGAATGAATAAGTGGTGATTTTCTAAATCACTTAACTAGAAATACAGATTTCCGAGCTATGCGCATCAGGCAAACCAAAAAACTAAATAGACGAAATGATCGAGAATTTCTAGTCTACACATTTCTTGATGGTGAAACAATATTCTGAATATTCAAAGTATTCTGAATCTTTTGTATTGCGAGAAATTCTCGCTTGATTTTCTAGAATTGGGTCATAAACCATGATTATAGTTGCAAAAACCCGCATCTTGTATTTGAATTTATTTGCAGAGATTTTTGAATAACTCTGCCCTCGAGAATGTAGGCAAACGCTCTGAAATTCTAATAAGGTTTTCTAGAACTCGCTTTCAAAGGGGACCAGAATTTATAAGGATGACATGGAACTGTTTTTTCTAGAGCCACAATTTAGATTCTAGATGTCAGTTACATAATTTTTTCTCAGTGTTGAAAGAAATTGTGTCGGTAGACCTGTATTGATAAAAATCTATACGTGATAGAGAATAATTGGTTTCAGTTTAGCTATCAATACGCTAAAAAACATATGTATCAACTAAAATTATCAAATCAAAATCTCAGCTCTAGATATATGTAATTAATTGTTTGACGATTACATTACTAGATGAAAGTTCTAAAAGAATTATTCATAATTTTATAAAAGGAAGAAAATAAAATATACTAATAAATGTCTCAATTTTATTTTCTTCCCAATATTTAAAAAAAATAAAATTCAACAATTTACGAGCGGTAAAATTATGCAGTTATATAAATCTAAGAAAGAAATACTGCGTTAATGAGACACAGTTTCCAGTGTAATGAATTTAAAAATAAAACAAAAATTCTTGGACTTTGTCAGTATTTATTCTAAGAGCCTCACACGAGCATAAAATAGCCCATATTTACAATAATTTTGGAAATAATCATATAAAACTAAAAAAAAAAAAAAAAAAAAAAAAAGTCGGTTTTTATACAAAAAACATTTTTTAGAGACTTTGTGGAATTTATTTTTCCTAGAAATTTTTGTTACATTTTAATATGTTTGTTGATATTCAATACTTAATTTCAATATTTCGTATTAAACTGAATAAATATATTGCATTATTTACTGATATATGGACTTACTTTAATAAACTTAGATTTCTTAGCTTGACAACTATGACTTTTGTATAGTATCTACCAATAAGTACTTGGACACTTTCGAATTTAGATGTTTTGTCAAATATCTAGAAAACTTCTGCTGGAATTACTTTGAAACTTTGGAACATAAAGAACATGTTATACTTCATATATTTCTGCAAAAGTATTGTCACAGCATTATTGAGGGAACTTATTTTCCTTAACCATGTCGAGAAATGTTATCAGCTATAGCTCTGTAACAGAGGCATGTAGTGGAACGTTACGCAATTACATCTGGTAACATTTCTCTGCATAGCTGTGGCAAGTAAGCTGCCTCAATATTGAGGCAGCTTACTTGCCACAAACATGTAGAGAAATATTACCAGATGTAATTGCGTAACGTTCCACTATATGCCTCTGTTACACAGCTATAGCTGATAACATTTCTGAACATGGTTGAGGAAAACAACAATATTGTTGTGTATTCTTACACAAATTTTTTTACAGTGGGAAGAGGAAGGAGGACTAGTAAAGAATTAAACAAAATTCAAAATGTTTTGGATCACTCCGTAAAAAGTAATGCTTGAAATGCGTTTTGGCGATTATGATGATTCTTCCCAAGCAGCACCGAAACGTTCTCTGAACGTTCAAATATTGTTCTGCAAACACGTTCTAAGAACGTTCCCTTTGAATGTGTTATAGACGTCTATTTGTCCATCTTGAAGACGTACGGTTCAGGGAACGTTCAATGAACGTGTAGCTATCACCATCGGTGTTATAGAAGCGTTCAGAGAACGTTCTATGTATACGGTCTCAGAACGTTCTAAACTTTTTTAGAACGTTTTCAAAACGTTATACACATTTTCAGAACGTTCTAGAAAACGTACTGTAAACGTTCTAAAATAGTGTAGAAACGTTCTGAAAACGTTCTATACACACGTTCTCACAACGTTATGTAAACAATTTTTGAACGTTCTTTGAACGTGCTAAAAATGTATTTCATGTATAATAAAATGAAAGAACTCGCAACAATTGTTTCGCGTCGAAAGAAGACACGACCCTTCGTCAGACAAACATAATAGGCACGAGTGCTGCAAATACAAGAGCTACGTTGCAGATTTTTTGCAGCACTCGTGCCTACTTTGTTCGGTTGATGAAGGGTTGTGTCTTTTCTTGACCCGGAACAATTGCTTTGAGTTCTTGAATTTTATAGTGCCTGTTGAATTTTATAGTGTCAAAGTTTTGCACTTGTTATTTTATTTACTTATTTTTTTCTTTTTTCCCTTCCTTTCCTTTATTTATCTTTTCTTTTCTTTTTTCTTTTTTTGTGTAAGTTTTATGTTATCTTTTTTTTTTTTTTTTTTTTCATAAATAATTGTCTTAGTATTATAAAATTTTACATACATGCATTGAAATATGGTATAACAAAAGATCAAGTATTTTGAATATTCTAGATAAATATTTGAATTCAAAAACAAATAAATAAATAAATTCAAGTTCTGGAATATTTTGAAAAATTTTAAGATAATATGCCCCCTGCTAACTAATTATTATCCCCCCCCCCTAGATTTTGCATCATTAAAATTTAACAATAGAATATAACCATGTTTGGATATTAATTTTAATAAGTTAACGGCCCTCTTCACTTACCGTCGCCGGTAGCCCGAGCCAATGTTATTCTATGGGGAAATTTTCCTTACAAATAACTTATTAACTAAAAAATATTTTTAAATTCTGTTTTCACATTCAGAAAATTCCCAACTGTTAAATTGACGGACCTTTTTTGAAAAAGTATTTTTTTAATTTTTAATATTTTATTTTGAAATTGCAAAATGAAAAAAAATTCACATATTGAAAATTCGTATTTTGCATCTTCGAAGTAAAATATAAAAAATTAAAAAAATAATAAAAAAAAAAAAAAAAAAAAAAAAAAAAATCCGTCAATTTAACAGCTGGGAATTTTCATAATGTGAAAACAGAATTTAAAAATATGTTTTACTTAATAAGTTATTTGTAAAGAAAAATTTCTCATTGAATAACATTAGCTTCGGCTTCCAGCGGCGGTGAGTGAAGAGGGCCCTTAAGCAAAAAAATTTAAAAATACTTATGTCTAAATTTTGAAACATACTGCAAACTTTTAGCATTCAAACACAAAAGTATTTTATTAAATTATAAATTATCAATGAAATCTCAAATTAATGCCCAGATATGTTACATATTCTATTTTTAAACTATAATAATGCACAATCAATGGAAAACAAAAAATAAAAATTAGTTAAAAGAAGTACACAAGTGTACAAAATTTAAACAATAAACTGTTTTCTCGTTTTCTTTTTTTTTCACATAATTCTTAAACAAATAAACACAGAAGTATAAAATTTGGATAGTATGTTTTTTAAAATACCATAAATCGAATTTTATATAACTTTAGCATAAGTAATAATTTTTAAACTAAATATCAGTAAATTTTTCTCAAAAGTAAACATTAAAAAAATGAAAACTTTCAGCAATTTTAGAAAAGAAAACTTAATGAAAAATGGTCATGAAGATGCATTACAGATAGGTTAAAAATGTACGCGCATCCATGTGTTAGATTAAAACCGTATATTTCTTCATGTAGTCACTTTTTTGTTTCTTCTTTTTTCTTTATTTTTTCGCGTGTGAATAATTTTTTTTTAAATTTTACATAGAAATATGAAAATCGGATAAGGCGTTCATTATTAAATTATTTATCGACATTTTTATTATTCTGGTGATGATCACAGTTTATACAAATTAGTAATTATTATTATTATTATTTTTTTTTCAAAAATTCCGTTATTAAAGTAAACACAGAAAGTAAAACCAGGATTTTGTTTAACATTTGAGGGCATGTGCGTCTTCACTTGTCTATAATGCATCATTAACACAATTTTTAATTAAGTTTTCTTCGCTAAAATTGTTGAAATTTAAATTTTTTTCGAAAGCTTACTTTTGAGAAAAATTAATAATTATTAGCTTTAAATTATTACTTATTCTAAAGTTATGTAAAATTCGATTAATGATATGATAACGAACATGACATCCAAATTTTATGTCCATGTGTTTATTTGTTTAAAAGTTATGCATGAAAGAAGAAAATGGGAAAGCAGGTTTGTTCCTTTAATTTTGAACAGCGGTGTATTTTAAATACGTTTAAAAATATAAAAAATAAAAATTATTATTATTGTTTTGTTTTTTTATTTAAATAGATTACGTGAAATTTACTTAATATTTTCATATTTCAAATCATGCGTATGCGAAATTTATTTAAATTATTGATTTTGAGTTTATAAATTTTACATACACATGCAGTGAAATATGACAGTATAAAATGTGGTGAATCATTTTGAAAAATAAATAAATAAATAATTAAAAGTTTATTCTGTAAACAAATAAATAAATAAAAATAAAATAAATAAACTTCAAAATTTAAAACATTTAGCAATATTAAGATTCACCTTAGTAACTATATCTTTTTTAATACTTCTCCCTGCTTTTACATTTCTACAGGGTAATGTAAAATGTAAACATACATGATCAAATCTATCTATATATTTCTTTAACGTGGATCAGTTGCAATTAATTTTTGCCGAAACGATATAGTAGTGTAATTATTGAAATACGCGAGGATAAAAAATAATATTTAAAAATGAACAATATTTAAGCATGCGGACTCAACTCAATGAACTAATAAGAAAAAATTACGAAATTTGTCTGCTTACATTATTTTATGGAAAACTGTATTTTTTAAAATTGCTTCTTCAATCTTTATAAGCGTCATTTTAAACATAGAAATACTTTAATGATTATACAGAATATGAATAATTGTCATAAATTGACTAAAAATCATAAACATAAAAATATAATCAAAATAAGAATTATTATTATTATTATTATTTTAACAAAATATACCAAAATAAGTAAAAAGTCATCACCAACATCGCGACAAAAATTTAAAAGGTATCATGGAAATCCTATACTATAACTGTACTGCCTGCGAAAGTATGAATCTGGGCCTTCAACCATGAATTTTATTTTGAAACCTTTCTTTGAATGATCTTGGTCTTACTATTGCACAATATTAATTTGGTACTAATAATAATTTGGCTTCTGGTAAATTAAAATTTTAATTAGATGGGGAATTCGGTATAATATTTATGAGTTTCAAATTTTAAAAGTAAATAAGAAAAGAAAAGTGCGAAAAATTCGCATGGGTTTGCTAGTTTAAACTACAACGTTAAACTGTAATAATAAAATATCGAACGAAATAAATTTAGGAGTTAGCGTGAAAGATGTAAAAAATTTAAAAATTTCAAATTTAATTTAAAAATATTATATGTTTTTTTGATAAATTTTAATAAATTTTGTGAGATTTCAATGCACACGTATGAAAACTTTATAAAAAGGAAAAGTAAGTGAACGAACTTATCTGTCTGTATCTTGAAGCTGTTGTAGTGTATCCGAACGAAAGTTAAATTCAAATCTGAATGTAAATACAAAATATGATGAGTAAGCAAGCAGTAGGCAGAAGCTTGGGCCACGCCAAGAAATACCAACTTCCTGTGCAAAAACAGAGCAGATGGCATTACACGCGGCGAAACATTCTGTCGATCAAGCAATTTATTCAATAACACCCGTTTCTAATAAAGATTTTTCATACTGTTCAAAACTTAACCTTTTAAAAAATTATTATACTGAGGCCGTCCTAAAACTTTCTTCTATATTTTACTGCGCAGGTCGATGTCATAAATATTATTTGATCTATCAAAATTATTATCCATGGTAAATGTATACAATTTTCATCTCAAACAAATATAACACTAAATATCGAAAAAAAATCAATTTTATAGTATACAAAATATGTATCTTAAGAAATGTATTTTACATAATGAAAAATGTGAAAAGTCGATAACTTTGTTTTAAATTATCACAGATTTAGGGTTTATCCTTTCGCTTTAAAAGTATAGACGACTTTTCTGGCAAGAATATTGAAAACTTTAATACAATAGCGAAAGCCATACAATAGCGAAATTGTCCATACTTTTTTTTTTAAATTAAATATTACTAATATATATATATATACACATATTTAATTTTCCAGGGAAAAGTTTAAAGCAATGCTCACTTGTGTACATTTATACGAAATGTTGACCTATTATGACATATTAAAAATTCTAAAAATAATGGTATGACAGCGCCACCTATTGAACGATTTATTAACAAATATAATCGCCACCAGTTTAGGTCATAGTCCAAATAAACCAAGTTTGAATAAATTACGTTCATTAGTTCGTGAGATACAACATCCATAAAATTTTAAAATTTATTAATTTAATCATAAAAATTTAATCAACACAGGTTTTTATAATTAACATTTTTATATATGAAATTTTGTACATTTTTCACCAAAAAATGCTGAAATACAGATATCTGAAAAATCGCAGAAAGCAATAGCAGCACCATCCGTCGGTGAATATATACGGAAACTGAAGCAGCACATTTTGTCATTATATATATGTCTCACATACAAGGTTTGATAAGTATTCGTATTATAGAAGGTGAGGTACAGGCTTCCCGTAAGTTGAAACGTAACAGTGCCACCTGTCATTTGATATGTACCCGAAGTGAATCAGTAAAATTTACGTAATATCTATTTCACGTACCAAATTTAGAGCATTTATAAATCATAGAAAATGAGCTATTGCGTTCCGTTCCCTTGAATAAAATTAAATTGCAGCATACCAGTGCCTCCAATTGTCCAATAAGCACGCAAAATTATTCTGCAAAGTTTTATATGATATTAATTTTACATACCAAGTTCACTGTATTTATAATTATTTATATCACAAAAACTGAATTATTGCCATTACGTTAACGGGATTAAATTGCAGGAGAGCAGCGCCACCAGTTGGTCAATATATGCACCCGAATTAAATCAGCGTAGTGTTACATAATATCTGTTTCACATATTAAGTTTGGTGCATTTGTACACTGTAGAAGCTGAGATATAATCTCCCCATAAAAGGGAGAATTTACAGAATAGAGTCCACAAAACTTTGATAACACACACACACACACACACACAAAAAAAAAAAACAGACAGACTGGCATTTTGAAAGAATGATAGAATTGTGTTCTGGACATCCCAAGAGTGTATAAACCCATGGAAAACCGGAGATCAAAAATTCCCAATTATCCAACACATTTTTCTTGGTATATACAAAATAATATTAATAATAATAATAATAAATAAATAAATTAATAAAATAAATTAATTTTTCGTAACTTAAGTTATTAACAATTTAAGAAGCAAATAATAATGAATATCTGCAAAAATAATCTAGAGTAATGTGTTTGACAGAATTTAACAACATAAAACTTAAATAAAATTATAAATAATTATAATGATTATAATAACATATAATTAAAGTTTAAAATTTTGTAATTTTTTTCTCACCGCATCTCTATTACATTTCAATGATTATTCTACATGTCAACAAAATTTGAAACTGAAAATAAGGAAAAAAAACTGAAAAGAAAAAAAAAAAAAAAAAAAAAAAGAAAAAAAAGAAAAAAGGCATTTTCTCATATTTGTTATAATTACACTGTGACAGAACATGCTACGACGGTGATACACTTGAACGTTTTTCATAGAACTATGCTTGTACGTTTCATAGATGGTACAAAGCAAACCTTTTCAGAACGTTCTAAGTAATACTAATTTTGAACGTCTAATCGAACGTTCTCTTGACACGAAACACGGAGTTTGAACGACTGTAACCGTTATTAGACGTTCACAGAATGTTCCCGTGCTACTTGGGTTTTAATTACTTGTATGTATTTTTATGAGGTTACCAACTATATCCGTGGAGATAAAACGGTTTCTTTAAAAAATTGAAAAAAAAAAAAATCCAATTTTCTTAATTATAACACGTAGGGTATCAGACCCAGTGCAAAGCTTTTTTTAGGAAACTTATCACTTAGCATACTACATTTGACACAGCATACTGCAATCAGAATCAAAAATGTTAAATATTTATGAAATGTGAGCATTACTACTAAATATAATTTAGCTATGCATGAGCAAGCTTTAAAAAAATTTCATTTCATAATTTAATAGCCAAAAATATTGAGCTGCTTATACGAAAACCCCAAAGAAATATCGCGCAAATTCAAAAAGTTTTGAGTTATAGAATGAACAGAATTTAAGTTCCTCTCAAAGAATTAAAAAAAAAAAAAAAAAAAAAAAAAAAAAAAAGGAGGATGGTAGGGTGCTTTAGACATATTTAATTAAAAACAGCGAGCACTGTATTATCATTGGGCATTGGTTGAATCAAAATAAAAATGTGAGTAAAACTTTTGTGTGATTATAATTTGCTCCAAATATCAGTTTAAATTTTACAAAGTTTTTCACAAGTTTGATTATGTAACATGTGAAATTGTATTTGGAAAACACCAAAATGCATTAATTTGGATGATAACTTATTACATGCATTGGCTTAATTTTGTACTATGAGTATCAAAAATTTATACAACAGTACTTTTATATTTTTGTTATTTCATCGCTTTCATAACAAAAAGCCTAGCTAAAAAAAATTGCGATTTTGAGTAAAACAGTTGAAGTAAAATTTTGAGTAACTCAAAAAAAAAAATCTCAATTATGAGCTAAGTTGTTTTTTGAAAATTCCAAGGTGGTATTTGCGATCTGTCAAAGTCGCATAACTCAATTCCTATTGATTGCCTAATTATAAGGGATTTATGTTTGTATCTGAAAAGGTAGTAATTTTGAGTTAAGGCTGTTTTTCACGAGAGCGACAATTTGTTTTGACCACGGCCTTACTAGATCACTCCACGGCGCCAACGCGCCAACGTCGTGAAAGCGGCCATAACAATCGACGATTTTTCCGGAATCAAATGCATTCGAAATTAGGGTTGGCGCACAGCGCCACCACGGCAGAACTAACTTAGTTTTGTATATGAAGCTTCATAAGTTTTTTCCGTTTGCAGAGCATTCAAATTTATTTAATTAAATTTAAAATGCAGTCTTCCGATACGCAAAAATATATGAATCATAAAAATAATTGTGGCAATAATTTTAAACCAATTTATTGAAAAATAATAATTGATATTAGTCGTTTTCTCCTAAATAAAATATACTCTTCTTCAAATTTTTGTTTTGCATGAAAGAAATGAAATAAGGACTAGAAAGAACAAAAAAAAAAAAAAAAAAAAAAAACAATCGTTTACAATTTTTTTTAAAAAGAAAAAAAAATAATAATAAGAGGATACAGATCCCTACCCCTTCTTGAGGTACACAAGGTACACAATAGTACACCATTTTATAAGATACAATGCTTATTTTCACGTTTGTTTACAACTGGAATCGATAACACAAACTGATTTTCAGGGTTGGCAGCGAGCGCCATCTACTTTATTCCGCGGCATGCATTGATTTTTGCAGTTTTGTTATGGCCGCTTACGACGTTGGCGTGATGGCGGCGAGGAGTGATCTAGTAAGGCCGTGGTTTTGACAATAGATTTTTCCTTTAACATGTGACATGATACTGTTCAATTTTTATGAACTTACATATTAATATTAGGACCTTGAATAAGTTCTTCCTGTTTCCAAACAGATGACAATATCAGGACTACGTGCATGTGATTTCAGATGGTAATGCATCTACAAGGAAATACTGTCGATAAGCTTGAACTTAAATGTATGTTTATTAGCCACAGTGTACGTAACTTTTTTTTTCCCCTTTAGTTCTAAAAATGCCAAGTTCTGTAACAAGTAAAGGGTATTTACGAGGAATTTTATTGCAATATTTTACTCAAACGAAATCTGCAGCTGAAGCACAGAGAATTCTTGTCAAGACGTAACGGTGATCATGCACTGTGGTAAACGAAAGGTAGAGAATGGTTTTGATGCCAGTGATGCCAGATGATCGAAAATTATTTCTCCAAACAGGTATTCAAATTTCCCCAAATCAAGGTTTTTTTTTTTTTTTTTCTAAAAAATCCCCAACCTGATTTCTACTAAAAAGGGAAAGTAAAAATTTTTTCAAAAAAAAAATATTTATATCAAGCAGAAATAAGTGGATTTAAGCTCAGATTTTTCCCCAAATGAAGGCAATTTTTGAAAAAAATCCCCAAATAACAATAAAGCTATTGAAAATCCCTGGTCGTAGGGAAAAATCATTACGTTGCCAACATTGACAGAAAGTTCAAGAACTCCCCAGATTTGTCCCCAAAAATTATAGAATTCCCCAAAAAAGTCCCCACAAACATTTGGTCCCCAAAATTGTCCCCAGAAGCCTCAAAAATCCCCAAAATGGGGACAAAATCCCCAATCTGGCATCACTGTTTGACGCTTCAAAAATGATATTTTCTGTTTTAGAGATAAAGAACGCTCTGACGCACCGAAAAAGTTTGATGACGAAGAATTGGAGGAATTACGTAATGAATACTTATGTCAGACGCTAGCTGAACTTGAAAATTATTACGAGTAGATGACACAACAGTTTTGAACCGTTTGAAAGCATTACAAATGATCTAGAGGCAAGAAAATTTGAGTGCTGTACAAAAAAAAAAAAAAAAAAAAACGAGAACTTATTCCAGGTCTTAATTAACAAGATAAATAAAGTAGAGTGCTGATTCAATGGATAAAGGATTAGCTTTCCGTGGTTCAACATGAACCACATGATATGAACCAATAGATTGCTACGTTTGGCCTTTTATCGCTTTCTTGGCATTTAAAATTTCAATTCGGCAAATTGGAATTATTATTAGGTAACATGACAGTCATATAATCGAAATAAATTGTTTTTAAAATAATTTTTCAGATATTTCACGTTATAATAAATAATAAAATACTTTTCTTTTTTTAATTATTTCCCAGCAAAGTTTAAAAGGTTTTGTGAAGAAAAGTTAAACTTTTAAAAGAGCTAAACTTAACAACAAATAATAATTTGTCAATTATTCTTAAATATTTTATCGGTTAAATTTTGACTACACGAAAAAAAAAAAAAAAATAATAATAATAATAATAATAAAATAAAGTAAAATAAATATTTAATGATTTGTAGAACAAAAATATAGTAAATTACGTAAGAAAACAAATACATTGGCGGTTATGCCTTTTGCTCCAGTTGCCATAGAAATTAATTGAAAATAAGCTGTAACCAAAGAAACCAACGCATAGATGGTTCATTTCACGTGACTCACGTTGCACCATGTCAGGGTTACCATTTATCCCTCTACTTTATTTATCTCGTTGGTCTTAATCATAGACCCATAGATATAGTAATAAGACATTTATTCATCATTGGGGAAGGGGGGGATTATGCCTTTTTACTCGGAGAAAAGTCCACAATGTGGCCGTCTTTCTCCGAGTGAATACACACAGATAGTTTAGAAAGTAAAATTTATGAATAATTTATGTACTAAAAGTGAATGAAAAACTGCAGATTCAATTTCAAATTCCTTTTTCCTTTTCTTTCTTTCTTTCTTTCTTTCTTTTTTTTTTTCTTTTTTTTTTTTACTATATTTATTAATTTAGTTAATATTTAAGGTTAAACTCTTTTTATATACTAAAACTAACGTTCTTTAAATACGCTGCTGCTAACTATATTTAAAATAATTTTGCATATTTTATATTACTTACTAATATAAAATCTTCAAAAATAACAAACTTTAAAAAACGTATTCCGTTAAAAATCAAAGCATTTTTTATTTCATAATAGTAACAAAGCAACTGATTATAAATATTATATTTTTCATAATTTTGTCAAATATAATTTACTTTTATGATACCTTATTCCATTTCCTTTATAAGAGTGAAGGGGACAACGACAACCTTTTTTAGTGGCAAAGATAACTCATAAACAGGTCATGTGATTATTGATCTACAGAAAGCCAAACTGGCCAATATTGAAATTTACTCGCCATGCTCTAAACTCTGCTTTTTATTAAACAGACGATATTTTCCCTTTTTCTTTGAAAGTTCTTTTTAAAATTTTTATTTCACTTTAAAAGTTAGATCGTTTTGAATTTAAAAAGAATATTATAGCAAGAAATAGTAATTAGATGTACTTTAGAAACCCTAGAAGTTATGTAAAATAAGGATTTTATTTCACAAGTAATGTTCTTTTTAATATTTTATTATTCCGTTCCTTTTAAGTGTAATTATTTTTATAAAATGTTTATAATTGCTATACTTAATTCTTTAAATTGAATTAGTTTAAATATATTATACCTTATATGATTTTAAAAATGTCCATGATTATTTATGAGAGTTAAAGCGAGTATAGACAAATCGAAGTTATAAACACTTTTGAACTTTGTTGGAAAGTGTTAACAACAAGGTAAAAATAAATTTCAGCAGCTGTTTCGTTTTACACAAGTTTTCTTGCTGTATCTTTTAAGAATAATAATAATAATATTTATATTCAGAACAAAAAATCACCAATAACGCGATAAATGTCAAAAAAGCTAACCTTTTTCAACAGTGACGTGGTTTCATCTTTGCACCTTTACTTATATTCCCTTAATAATCGAATGCTCCGTCCACTCTTATACTATGTCTATGGTCTTAATATATATATATATTTACTTTATGAATAAGGAGTTGAGTTGAGTTGACTAGATTTAACGTACTACGCAGGGGGCAACTGTCTATGATCCGGACCTCCTAAGAGTGGTCCGGAAACATGAGATCTCAATCTACTCCTCCGAGGGCCGTATTCACCTAACTTTATTGATCGAGGATTAAACCATGGATCAGCAAATCCGAGAATCAAAGCTAACACTGGATTAAATTCCTACAGTATTCACCATCAGCCGATTACGTGATCCATGGATTAACTGGAAGAGAAATAAAAGCTTCGTTTTGATTGGCCAAGAACGAAGATAGCCTTTATTCACCATTCGGCTTCAATTAACTAATCAATCGGATTAGAAGATTAGAAAGGGTAAAAAGCAAATTGGCAACACCGATACTCTTGTTTACTTCTCTTTTGTTTACTCACGGATTAAGAATCAGTTTTATTTTAGAACATTTTTAAAAAGAATAATCACGCAGACGACAACTGTTTACGCTACGATTTAAAATTTTGATTGTTATGGATAGGAGAATCCTAAAGCTATTTTTTTTTTCTGCCGAAGTTAATGCGTTATTCTTTTCTGTGGCAGATGACAGCCTATTATCTAACATTCATATTAAAAATTCCACGGAATCTTTATTTAATCGATAGCGATATCGAAATGCAACATTATCCAAAGAATTCAAATCATTTACTCTAATTTAATGCACCATCCTTTTCCTTCTTTCAAATGTTTCCAATAGTTCTAAGCTTTCAATATTATCTAGTGAGAATAGATTGTCAACGTCAGCCATGTTTGTTATTTGTTTACGAAGTTGAGCTGCGGAGTGCGCATGCGTTACGAAAAGATCCGAGAACTATCTCTGTTAATCCTCCGATATTCCAGGATCAAAAACGAAGTGTTAAATTAGCCAGTGAACTGTGGATTTTCGTAGGAGAATACCGACTTTCGTATGATCGAGCGATTACCGCTGATCTGAGGTTTAATCCGAGTGTTAAGAAGTTGGTGAATACGACCCTAAGGAGAAAATCGCTTCCCAGCTTCAGTAATTACAAAACCAAATATATATGTTCACCTTAAATTTAATATAATTCAATTATTTAAATATATATATATTAATACAGGATGGTTAAAATTAAACTAGTGGGGCTCAAAGACCGAAAGCTCAGTTTCTACGGGTCGGATTCAAATGAAACTCCAAACACTTGCTTTACATTGATTACAGGGCGAAGGATTACTGGTAAAAAATAGTTTTAATTTTCACCAACAAAAAGGAGTGAAACAGATATAGATGAGTAAAAAATCTAACTAGTTTTTCTATAACAATTTAAAACGGTCAATTTTCTTTTTAAATGAGTTTAGTTTTTGTTTTACAAGTTTTCTTTGATTTTACTAACATGTATGTACTTCGTATTCGTACACATGCATGTAAATTCATTATAAATTGCATTAATAATTTATTATGTTGTAAAAAACTTGTGAGTACATAAATACTCATTATAAGTCCACTGTATTGCCATGCGTATGTACGTTAGGTGTAAGATAGTATATATTATTACATGTAACTGTGTAAGTATATGTATGCATTACTGCATTTATGCGTACATTTACTGATTGTACAGTTAGTAATTTGGAAAATAATTGATGGCTAGATTAGCTATTTATAAGAAGTTATTAACTACTGGATTACTTGATTTAACTGATTAAAGAAGTAGCAGTATTTATTATTAGCCAGTTTGGCTTATATGTAAAATCTATTACTAAGAGAATATTTTAATTTATCTCAGTATATCAAAATGCATTTCTGTGCGTATTTATATGTGTATGTATCAAATGAATTATTCAAATTTAATCAGACATAGTTAGATAAATTAACTTATTCCTTAAAATATTGTTTACGTATATAAGGATTAAATATTAAATTCTTCGAATGGGTTAAACCTTTTAAAATGCAATAATATTTAAGAATAGATTTTCTGGGTCATATAAAAATATGACTTTAAAGTAGTCTTCATATATTTAAGAGGAAAAAAGCTTCGGTAATGTACTAAGATTTCAGAGTCAAAAATATATACAGACATAAATAGAATATGTAATTTATTAACATATACTTATCTATCTACCTATCTATCTATCTATCTATATATATATATATATATACACAATGGTGGACATAATTATAAGACACCTATCTAATTTGGCAAATAGTTAAAGAAAAGATTCAGATCTTAAAAATGTTTTATCAAATACGTCAAAAACATAAATTTATTCTGTTATCACACGTAATTGTTTTACAGAAATGATATTTTTATAGAGTTTAATAAAACTAGTTGGCATAGGTGGACTCTGCTCAGTTCCCCATTATATTTATGTTCTCAGAAATTTCTAGTGCGAGACATATTATAATCATGTTAAAAGAAATGAATTTAACCAAAGCTTGATACAGTGACAGAATGAAATACTCGCCTAATAGGCTATCCACCGTTCACTTCGATATATTTATCTTATTCTAATCTATTAATTTATTTTATCAGGGTAAATTCCGTTGTTTAGTTTTCATGCTACTATTTCCAATGCAATAATCCCAAAAATGCATATTTATATGAAATATCGCAACATTTTGCTATGTTGATAAAATCTTAAATTTCGAATAACTTACGAAATTTTCCCGTTAGAATATTTGTAGTCAATCGTGTTCATTCAAGTATCATAAATGTTATTTTGAAATTGTCTGATATATTTATGATCCTCAAAATGGACGTTTAAGCTCAATGTTGCCTTATTCTGACATGTTAAGTAAATCGTAAATTCCAAATAACTTACGAATTTTTTAAATTGAAGAAATCATAGTCTATGATATTCATGCCAGTATCCTAAATAATATTTCGAAAGTGGTTTGACATCTTTACGATGAAAATACCCCTCAAGATTGACGTTTATGTGAAATTTTTCCCTATACTGCCATGTTAAGAAATTCGTAAATTTCCAATAACTTGCGAAATTTTCAAAGTAGCATATTTATAGTTATTGATGTTCATTCCGGCATCAAAACTGATATTTTAAAACTGGTCTGACATTTTTACAGTAAAAAGTTTCCATTTAATGCACGTTTAAGTGAATTTTTGTCCTATTCTCCCATGTTAAGAAAATCATAAATTTCTAATAACTTACGAAGTTTTTTAATTCGAATGTTTCAAATGAATAGGGTTCTTTCCAGTATCGAAAGTAATATTTTAAAACTGATCTGACCTCTCTGCGATCATTTGTTTGTGAGATATCGTGTAAACAGACTAACAAACTAACGGACTAACGGACTGACACACTAACAGACACCCTACAGAGAGACACCATACAAATTTTGTCATTTTCGGATTCCTCACACTTGAAAACGTATAAAAAAGTCAAAAAACCGAGGTCGAAATTTTCCGCGATTACCTAAGTTCCCCATACCTGTAGTATGATGGGGAACTAAAAATTAAAAATACCATGGACAAAATTATAAGACAACCTAACATTTTAATTAAAACACCTGCTTTTTTTCGAAAATAATGTGCAATATACAAATATTCCGCACGCTTTTATTACGTTAGCAGATGATAACCGACTTCACGCATTTACAAACATGCCACGAGGTACAGAATTGAAAGAAAGTGAAATTCGCGAAATTTGGAGATTAAATGGAACTGGTGCTTCAATTAATAATATTTCAAAAGTTATTAAACGCTCTAGATGTGCAATTAGAAATGTTTTGAAAAGAGGAATTAATGGATCGGTGATTAAAAGATCCGGACGTACTCCTTGCTTGTCCTCGAGAGACAGACGTCATGTGCTTTCGCACGCTACACAGAATAAGATGAGCACAACAGGCATTAAAAATGCTTTGAAACTGAAATGTTCAAGGAGAACCATTAGCAGGGTGTTGCATACTGCTTCCTACATGAAATATAAAAAATTTAAGAAAAAAACACCGCTTCTAAGACGGCACAAAATGGAGCGTCTAAACTTAGCTAAACAAACTATGGCCTGGACCTCCAAATGGTACTCTGTGTCTTTTTCTGATGAAAAAAAGTTTAACCTGGATGGTCCTGACGGGTTTCAATATTATTAGTATGATTTACGGAAGTCTCCTCAGGTGCAATTGAGCCGCCAAATGGGTGGAGGCTCAATAATGGTTTGGGCTGGTTTTTCGGCTCAAGGGAAAACAGATATTGTTTTTGTGCATTCAAGAATGAATTCCGAAAAGTATAAGAATCTTCTTAAAGATCAACTAGCCATATACGGTGAACTTCTTTGTGGCGAAAACTACACTTTCCAGCAACATAACGCGCAGATTCATGCATCACACGAAACAAAAAAGTGGCTTTCAGAACAAAGTATCAATGCTCTCCCGTGGCCTCCTCGCTCCCCAGACTTAAATACCATCTAAAACTTGTGGGGAATCTTAGCTCCTGCGGTTTACCGAAATGAGAGGCAGTTTATATGTGTCGAAGACCCAAAGAATGCTATAAAATGTGCTTGGGAAGAACTGTGTTGCGATATTTTCTTGGAATTGATAGATTCGATGCCGAATCGCATCTTTCATGTTATAAAAAACAATGGCGGTTCCACCAAATATTGAATAACCATATTAGAAGATTTTCTTTTAGACCATTAGTGTCTGCTAATTATGTTGACCACTGTATTTGGAAAAAACGGTTGGTGTCTTATAATTTTGTCCATTATGTTTTTAAGTTTCTTCATTAAATTGTATGAAAATATCATTATTATAAAATAATTATATATGATAACAGAATAAATTTATGTTTTTGACGTATTTGATAAAACATTTTTAAGCTCTGAATCTTTTCTTTCACTATTTGTCAAATTAGATAGGTGTCTTATAATTATGTCCACCACTGTATATATATATATATATATATATATATATATATATATATATATAATTGCGATATACCACTGAATCACTTATTTATTCATTAATTCATCGAGATTGACTTCTGTTGCCTTAAAAAAATAGATCCATTGTGAAAGGAAAATTACTGAAAATAAGGGTAACTAGGACACCTCCTTTCAGTCCATTACTGTTTGAGCATGTATTATCATGAGTTACACATAAATGAAGGGGAGTGGATTTTAAATGAATGGAGTTATACACAGAAAATAAAGGAATCCTGGGCCTCAAGTTTGATGACAAAATATCGGCTGGATAACTAGTCTGTGCTCGAAATTCTATCTCGGGCCCGTACAGACCTTCAGTGCGAAGTATACATACTTTCTAATGATAAAAAGAATGCCAAACTTATAACCAAAAAGTAATGTAAGTATTTTAAGATAAAAAAAATTGCAGATGCTTAATTTGTGCCGGGTTCTTTGTGCTGACGGGCTCCTGGTCAGTTGTCCCTTGTGCCCACCCCCCCCCCCCCCCGAAAACAGCCTTGTACACGAACATATGAAAGAAGTTAAATATATTACAGGCTATCAGGGGAAATGCTTGAAAATTCATTTTCCACTGTGTTGTGCATTTTTTTAAAAGTTTAACAAATTTTAGTGCAGCATCTGATTGCATGTAGAAAATATAATGAGTTATTTAAAAGCAATCGGATACGTTACTTTCTGTATGTTGTATGATATACTGGTTATGAATGATATAATTTTTATTGTTTCGCAGATACTATTCCATTCTACTCTTTGGTATTCTGCAAAGATGCCTTGATTTATCAATAAATAAATAAATAAATAAATAAATAATAATAATAATAAGTTAATATTCTTAGACTAATGTCGTCATTTTTTCTTATTATATCATTGAACTGAGTCCAAGAGCTTATATATTGTCCATTTATAAATCTTATTTTATTTCTATTTCATTTTGCACGCGCGCTTTTTATTTCCTAATTCAAAATTATTAAAAAAAAAAAAAAAAAAAAAAAAAAAACTTTTTCGATACTGTCCGTTTCGAAACTGATTATTATTAATTTTCTTCTCTCTTTCTTAAAAAAAGAAAAAAAAAAAGATTAAATTCTGTCTAAAGCAGAATTTAGTTTATTATACAGGAGTATTAGTTTTTTTTTTTTTTTTTTTTTTTTTTTTTTAATTATATAACATTGCTTTTAAATTATTTAATTATTTTTTTCGAAACATTTATCGAAAATATAATTTAATAATGTAAAAGCGATGGGAAAATATGGGAAAAAAAAAAAAAAAAACTAATAGTCCTCTTTATTAAACTAAATTCTGCTTTTGCCAGAATTTCATTACTATTATTATTATTATTATTATTATTATTATTATTATTTTATTATTTTTTTTAAGAAAAAGAAAAGAAAATAATCCGTTTCGAAACGGATAGTATCGAAAAAGTTTATTTATTTATTTTTTTATAATTTTGAATTAGGAAATAAAAAGTGCGCGTGCAAAATGAAATACAGATAAAATAAGATTTATAAATGGACAATATTTAAGCTCGTGGACTCAGTTCAATGATATAATAAGAAAAAATGACGACATTAGTCTAATGCGATTAACTTTTTATTATTACTATTACTATTATTTATTTATTTATATATTTATATATTTATTATTATTATTATTATTTTGAGAAATCAAGGCACCTTTGCAGATTACCAAAGAGTATAATGGAATAGTACCTGCGAAACAATAAAAATTATATCACATACACAATATATCATACAGCCTACAGAAAGTAACGTATCCGGTTGCTTTTAAATAACTCATTATATTTTCTACATGCAATCAGATGCTGCACTAAAATTTGTTAAACTTTTAAAAAAATGCACACCACAGTGGAAAATAAATTTTCAAGCATCCCCCCTGATAGCCTGTAATATATTTAACTTCTTTCATATGTTCGTGCTACAGGGCTGGTTTCAGGGGGGGACACAGGGGACAACTGCCCAGGGGCCCGTCAGCAAAGGGATTCCGGCACAGAATAAGCATCTGAAACTTTTTAAATCTTAAAATACTTACATTACTTTTTGATTATAAGTTTGGCATTCTTTTTATCATTAGAAACGTATGTGTACTTCGCACTGAAGGTCTGCACGGGCCCGAGTTAGAATTTCGAGCACAGACTAGTTATTCTGCCGATATTTTGTCATTAAACTTGAGGCCCAGGATTCCTTTATTTTCTGTGTCTAACTCCATTCATTTAAAATCCACTCCCCTTCATTTATATGTAACTCATGAAAATACATGTTCAAGCAGTAATGGACTGAAAGGAGGGCTCCTAGTTACCCTTATTTTCAGTAATTTTCCTTTCACAATGGATCTATATATTTTTTTTTTTTTTTTTTTTTTTTAAGGCAACAGAAGTGAAAACATTGTTTTTTTTTTTTTTTTTTTTTTTTTTTTTTACTGAGGATTATTAGTCTCAATCTACGGATTTTTACGATACCAGTTTTACGATAGTTGGGCAGTTATCGAAATCGAAAATTTATCGAAAATATTAATTGAATAATTTGAAAGCAAAGTTATAATTTGAAAAAAAAAAAAAAAAAAAAAAACTAATAGTCCTCCGCATTAAACTAAATTCTGCTTTTGCCAGAAAGAAAAGAAAATTAATAATAAACAGTTTCGAAGCAGACAGTATCGAAAATTTTTTTTCTTTTAATAATTTTGTATTAGGAAATAAAAAGCGCGCGTGCAAAATGAAATAAAAATAAAACAAGATAATTAAGTTTTAGTTTGAGTTTGAGTTGGTAATTTTTTAATGTTAAATTTAAAAAATAAATAAATAAATAAATAAATAAAAATATTAGGTGTGCCGATAAAGGCTGTTGCTTTTTGAATTTAAAGAAACTGACCACGTAAGGTTTCCTGGACAACATTTAAATATGCTTCAAGAAGGTATTTACCAAATACCTAATATAAGTATTAAACTAAAATTTCTGGTGTCATTTTACTAATTCAAAACAACACGAATTTTGGGTACATCTAACAGTAATACTTAGTCGCATTTTAAAAATAAGATTATAATATTATTACTATTACAGGGATTTTTTTGGGGGGTGAGAGTGGTGGGGAAGAAGAGTGAGAAGGTTGAAATGTTTATATTTTATTAATATTTTACTCCAAAACCGCTAGTAGGAAATGCTGATCGTCTGCTTTTAATTTTGTTATTAGGACGGGGGACTATTTGTCTCATTCTATGGGATTTTAAGATACCAGTTTTACGATAGTTGGACATTTATCGAAATCGAAAATTTATCGAAAATATAACTGAATAATTTCAAAGCAATGTTATAATAATAAAATAAAAAAAAATAGTCCTCTGTATTAAACTAAATTCTGCTTTTTGCCAGAATTTCATCATTTTTTTTTCTTTATTTTTCTAAAAAACGAAAAGTAAATTAATAATAATCAGTCTCAAAACAGACAGTCACGATTTTTTTTTCCCCGGGCAGCTCTTTTTTTTTTTTTTCTTTAAAAGACACAACACTTACGAAATTTTTCATATGCACACTTAGTTATAGTCAGATACACACAGACAAATATATATATATGTATATATATTTAATGTACAAATCGAGTTGAAGACATCTAAGGACGTAAAATTCATAGAAAACCGAAAGCCGAAAATGTTCAAGAATTCGACATTTTCTTCTTAGAAATTTAGAATAAAGTAAAAGAAAAGAAAAAAGAAAAAATAATAATGTAGTAATATAGCTAATTTTCCAAACGAAACTAAAATCGACAACAAATTCATATGCGTTAAACTTGCTGCATAACATTTCAGCTGGTGATATCAATTTTTGACTCACATAATTTATTATAAAATTTATTAAAATTGACTTACCAAGGGAATCTTCTAAAACTAGAAAAACGAATAAAAGTTCGAAACATAACTTTTTCAAACTCGCAAATGCAAAACTTTGTCTCATAGTCAAATTTTACAGAAAACAGATAGTTTTCAGTTTTTCTTAGTTGAGTAGCAGAAGTTCAAAAGAATTTCTGGTAAAAGAAGCTCACAAACTTAAATGGAGTTATCTTGTAGAGTCCTGGTTTTTATATAAAATGTTCATGAAGCTTGTATAAGTTTAAATAAAATTTTACGATCAAAAAATGCAATAACCAGTATAAAATGAATCTTAAATGTCTTAGAGAGCAATAAATGTAATCCCTTTTAAATTGATATTGGTTATAAATTACTAAAATTTGTGTTTGTCTTTAAACCTCATTCGATGTAGAATACTGATCATTATTTTTGAAAGTTTCATCTGGAACACTTTTTAACTAGACAGTAGAGGAAGTATTTTAAAAATATTTATGCTAATTCTAAAAGGTTACTGGTGCAAGTAGTCTTTTATTCTTATTCATTAAAGTAATGAAATTTTAAAGATAAATTTGTCAATGCTTTTATATTAGAAATTATTGCATAGCATAAAATGTAAAAAAAGTAAAATATAATAATAATGATAATAATGATAATATATATCCAAGGCCTCTTTTGTTTTTTAAATAATTGATATAAAATTCTGTACAAATAATTTCATTTAGTATGACAGGCCTTTTAACACGCTTTTATTAGCTTCACCTGTATGTATGTATGTATGTTTGTAACTGCTCTGGGAGCAAACAACAAATTTATATTGTAAAAAAATACTTTCCCTACGTGAACGACGTGGCGTTGAGGTAAGGCTCCGCGCTACGAACCTAAACATCCAGCGTTCGATCCCAGTCAGGGGAGATTTTTTAAAAATGGTTTTATTTTAATTCTAAGTTATTTTAACTAAAGATTTAAATTTATGTAAATATTATGGTGTGTAACACACACGATTTTCTCTTACCCTGCATTTTGTTACTAAGATAGATATTTTGTGCTTTTTTAGTTCACATTTCTATAAAAGCGTGTTCTTTAATTTTTTTAAACTATAATATTATTAAAATCTATTTTTCTGTGTAAAAGCTTGCGACAACAATATTTTGTTCCTTAGTAACGGTTACTTTATTCATTTCTTTAAATTTCTTTGGTACAGTTTTAGCATAGCACCCCCTTGGTGGTTTTTAAATTTTTGTTGTCAGATTGGTAATGAATTAAAATGGTTATCGCAATTGCGTAAATAAAGATCTTGGCAAGAAAAGTAAGAGCTACTTCGGTGCCAAATTTCAAATTTCTCCAAGGGGTTCCCCACTAAAGCTGTTCCATTTCTTTAACACTGTTTTTCTCAATTTTGTAACATTACAGAATTAGAAATTACTATGATACATTTCATATTTCTAATTATGGCAAGAAAAAATGCATCACCTAAAACTCTTATAAGACAATTGAGTATATTTTACCCTTCGTTATTTTAAGACGCAGGTAGGAGAGAATTAAAAATTGAAGCTGAAGGAGATTTTTACAATTTATAATAATAATAAAAATAATAATAAAAATAATAATAAACTTTTTTTTCTTTTCAGATATTTTCGAATGCGCAGAATTATTACCTAGCTGTACATTAGAAATACAGAGAGAGTATTACATACTGCCCTAAATTAACTAAAAAATACAATTGTAAAATGTAAAAGTATTAGAAACTAGTTGGCATAGGTGGACTCTGCTCAGCTCCCTATCATATTTATGTTCTCATAAATTTCTAGTGCGAGACATATTATAATCATGTTAAAAGAAATGAATTTGACCAAAGCTTGATACAGTGACAGAATGAAATCCCCGCCTAATAGGCTATCCACCGTTCACTTCCATATACTTATCTTATTCTAATCTATTAATTTATTTTATCAGGGTCAATTCCGTTGTTCAGTTTTCATGCTAATATTTCCAATGCAATAATCCTCAAAATTCAGATTTATATGAAAAATTTACAATTTCGCTATGTTGGTAAAATCGTAAATTACGAATAACTTACGAAATTTTCCTATTAGAATATTTGTATTCAATCATGTTCAAACAAATATCATAAATATAATTTTGAAGTTGTGTAATGCATTCATGATCCTCAAAATGGAAGTTTATGCTCAAATTTGCCTTATTCTGACATGTTAAGTAAATCGTAAATTCCAAATAACTTACGAATTTTTTAAATTGGAAAAATCATAGTCAAAGATATTCATGCCAGTATCCTAAATAATATTTCGAAAGTGGTTTGACAACTTTACAATGAAAATATCCCTCAAGATTGACGTTTATGTGAAATTTTGCTCTATTGTGCCATGTTAAGAAATTCGTAAATTTCCAATGACTTACGAAATTTTTATATTGGAAAATTCATAGCCATTAATATTCATGCCAGTGTCCTAAATAATATTTCAAAAGTAGTCTGACATTTTTACGATGAAAATATCGCTCAAAATTGACGTTTATGTGAAATTTTGCCCTATACTGCAATGTTAAGAAATTCGTAAATTTCCAATAACTTGCGAAATTTTCAAAGTAGCATATTTATAGTTACTGATGTTATCAGTTTTAAAATATCAAAACTGATATTTTAAAACTGGTCTGACATTTTTACAGTAAAGAGTTTCCATTTAATGCACGTTTAAGTGAATTTTTGTCCTATTCTCCCATGTTAAGAAAATCGTAAATTTCTAATAACTTTGGAAGTTTTTTAATTCGAATGTTGCAAATGAATAGGGTTCTTGCCAGTGTCGAAAGTAATATTTTAAAACTGATTTGACCTCTCTGCGACAATTTGTTCTTGAGATATCGTGTACACAGACTAACAAACTAACGGACTAACGGACTAACAGACACCCTACAGACAGACACCATACAAATTTTGTAATTTTCGGATTCCTCACACCTGAAAACGTGTAGAAAAGTCAAAAAACCGAGGTCGAAAATTTTCACGATTACCTAAGTTCCCCATACCTATAGTATGATGGGGAACTAAAAATAGATACTAGATTTAAAAAAAAAAAAAAAAAAAAAAAAAAAGCAGTTATGTCAAAAAATGCATCTCCAAATAGTGACAAAAATTTTAATGCTGCCATAGGGGTCATATAATAAAGCTGTAACGTAAAATAGTCTAAATATTATGAACTTCTTTCTGTTCCGAAAAAAATTGCTGATTTTTAGCACAATATTTCCTTTTAAAAAAGTGGTATTAAATATTATGTCCAGGGTGACTATAAATAAACTTGGTCTCTTCAGAGCACTCTGTAGCTCTAATTGAAATGAATATAAGAGTCGAAAATTTGTATACAGACATTTCAAAGAATGCGCTCTAGGGATCTGCAAAAGAAAAAATTTAAATAAAATTTTAAAATTTCCCCCACTGAGGAGACGTACATCAAAAAATCATATAAGAATTACAGTCAAAATGCTTGAAAAGTTTTGTATTAAATAAATGTGGTATATTTTAAGCCGTATCGAGATTTAAAACTGATATTCTTACATTTTGCAAACGTTTTTGTTGCAAAATTTTCCAGATGACAGAGTGATTACCCGTTCATTTCCCACTCCTTGGCCGGTCCGTTCCCCTTATCTTAATCTGTGGAATTTTTTGTTATGGGTTATTTAAAGAGTTTAGTTTTTAGAAGAAATGTTGCAACTATGGCTGACTTCAAGGACCATATAACGAAGCATGTGCGGAGGATGGATGGATGGTTGGGTTTTACGTCGCACTAGTGCTGCACAGATGGGCGATTGCATGTGCGGAAGATCACTGGCGACCAGCTGTTGAACACACTATTCATCGTCTGCAGATTTTACAGATGAATGATGGGGCCCACATTGAACAATATGACCTCCATCGATAAACAATCTGCAACTCGTAGCAAATAACAAAAAAATTTGTAAGAAATAAAGTAGTTTGTGTTAAAATGTGTAACATGTTCGTATTTTGGTGCATGTCCCCTCGGAGGGGAAAGGTTTAAAATTTAATTTTTTTTTTTTCTTTTTTTTCTTTCTTTCTTTTTTTTTTTTTTTTTTTTTTTTTTGCAGATCTCTAGAGCGCATCTTTTGAAATCCCTATATACAAATTTTCGACTCCATATTCATTTTAGTTAGAGCTACAGAATGCTCTGCATACGGCAAAGTTTAATTACACTGCTTGGCAAAAAAAAAAAAAAAAAAAAAAAAAAATTCGAGATCTGCTATCATTCTTGCTGATTCTTATGTAAAATGACACCCTGAATCCTAATATGACTCCCATTTTGCCCAGTCACCCACAGTTTTCTAGATACACCACCCCCTCCCTCAATTTATTTCCCTGTTCCATAATTTTATGACCGTGAATTTGATTTGGAGAACGAAAAATAATTAATTTAACACCTAAAAACGAAAAATATAAAGTTTAAAAAATAACATTAATAACAGATTAAAAAAATATAAGATATGTAATACATAATTTCAGTGGCAAATTCCCCCCACCCCCCCCAAAAAAAAAAAAAAAAAAAAAAAAAAAAGAAAAATCCCTTGTCGCAAATGAATTTTTCCAACTCTGTAGCCCATCAGAAGATATATTTAAGGATTAAAATAATCTCCCCTCTACTAAAAACAAAATTTATAGCCATAAAACCACCGAAAAATGATAAAAATATGGGGCTATTCTTAAAAAACGGTGGGTGACAGGGAAAAATGGGCGTCATATTCGGGCTCAGGAGGTCATTTTACATAGGAATATGCTGAAATGGAGTCAGAAGCAATTTTCGTGGCGAGCAGTGTTATGGTCAACATTTTTCTGCTTTTGTCTTGTGTTATACACTATTCATACCCATATTCAGAGAGCGCCAAAGCAGCGAATAGGCAAGCAGAGTCCCTCCCTAAGTGAAGTGAATCGGGGAGAGCGAAGCCCCCTCCCTCGGGTGTTGGTGAACGGAGCGAGCAGGAGGCAGAATTCACTAGTTTATTATAAAATTTTAGAGGGATTTAAAAAAAAAAAACATGGTTTTGTTTACAAGATAAGGAATATTTGTAATTTTTTATAAGTCTTTGGTCATAAAAATACAAATTAAATAAAATTATTTTAATATTGCTTAAACACAAAAAATCTAAAGGATATTATAAAGCTAAAGGAACTTATATATTTATAAACTTTGGTAAGAATAATACGAAAGATGCGAAATCATGCGTCAAATTAACCTTTTTCCATAAATAACAGACTAGTTTGTCTCCAATGAATTATTCCACAGGGAGCCATTTCTTAAATTCCAATGTGGGAGTATAGTGCGACCACGTTTCCTACGACTAGAGGTGAGGACGAGTCCAAAAGTTTAGAGGGATGCAAAATTGGCCAAGAGATAGTTATTTGGTAAACATCCAGTTATTCGGTGTTCCCTTATCGCTTGTTTTCTCTCAGTCACCCCTATTTTAACACTGGACTCGTTCAATCCGCACTTGCGCAGAGGCTTCCATGGTCGCAAGCAATGTGGTTAAAGAATAATTTGTTTTGTTGTCTTTTGAGGATTTTCCAGTTCTTTTCGCGTAAGAAATTTTAAAATGAGTGGTCATTATTATACATGAAAAAGTCTGGCTGTATAAATATTTTAATTAAAAAAATTGTTTGACAATTTTATTTGTTATCAATTTGTTACTTATCAATTGGAAAAGCCGTATGTAATCTAGCATTTTAGTTAAATGTAAAGGTACTGTGTCAGTTCTATTCACAGTTTCGTTCAACCTACAGAATAAAATTGTTTAAAGTGGCCTTATTATTTTTTTTTTTCGAAAAATCTTTACTTATTACTATTATAGTTTCGTCCTATCTTAAAAAGAATTATTATATTGATAATAATTTATTACCAAAAAATATTTTATTACCAAAACATAAAATTTAAATATATATTCAATTATGTTGTAGGGTTCAATTTTAAAATTTTTGAATTCCTACTACGAAAAATTTTAAAGAATATATTTAATTGTTTAATCGTCGACATGAACTCGTCGAATAAAACTGTGTTTTACTGCATTATCAGGAATCGCAGCCAGCGTTGCCAACCGTATTACAAATATACTTTAAATAAAGTTTCACACCAGTATTTTTTGACAGAAATATATCATATTAATTTTCCACTATTAAATAAAGTGTAATATTTTATAGAAATTATCTGATATGGAATCTCCTGCCTTCATCGGCAGCCTATCTTTCCTAATTCCTTTCGTTAGCAACGCTGTGTATCATTCCCGTATTTTTACGTGCGTTTTATTATTTTGTCACCATTATTTTTCAGATGAATTTTTTTTTTTTTTGGAAGGTGTTACTATCATAATATTATATTTCCAAAAAAAAATATTCTTAAATATTGGTGTTAAAATAATAAAACATGCAAAAAATAAATAAACATTGTGATTCCTGCAGTATTACACTATTGGGCAAATGTATTGCAAGCTTTTTTTTTTTTTTTTTTTTTTTTTTTTTTAAAGAAAATATCCCAAAAATCCTCCTAAAACAAAACAAGAGCTTCAGGAAACCATATCTAAAGTTTGGTACTATGAATTGTCGAAAGAAGGTTTGCAAAATCTTCTTGGTTCCATGCCTAAAAGAGTGACTGTTAGGATCAAAGACAAATCGCGTTCAACAACATTTTAAACTTACTTTATGAGTGAAGTGTTTATAAAGTTAGCTTTGTACTTGCATATTTTTTATAAATGAGCTGTAAACATTATACGTGCTATCTTTAGACATAATATATTGCAGTAGTTTAAAACACCCAACTCGTATAAATTTGTTGATTATCTGCATTTTGTGTTGAATGTCGAACTGTAATAAAAAAAAGAAAAAGTCCAAAACATTTTTTTTGGCTGGGTTTCAATATTTGAGTTAGACATTTTCTGATGACAGTTTCTGACTGATTTATGTTATACGGCTGAAGAAGTCCATAAATATAATATCTGTAATTTTACAATAATCTCACAAATTTTTATCAACATTTTAAACCACGATTATAAGGTTCATTTTATTCATTTATTTACACTGCTCGACATTGAAAATGCAACAACAAGAAGGAATGATAATAACGGAATGAAATTTGTTGGCCACATACATTATAGTAGGAAGAACAATTGATTAAAATTTCAGGAAATTTGAAGTAATATGTACTGAGAAAACAGTACATAAAGCAGCGACATCTGTGAGCAATAACAGCACATATCTGCCTAGGCATTGAATCGAACAGCGATTGGATGACATGTACGGGTAGAGCACTTCATGAAGTTTTAACACGATGCCACAGTTCATCGATCGAAGTTACTGGTGAGTGGTGGGGGGCCAGTCGCTTTTCAACGAGTAAACAGTCATTTTCATTGGTGCGAGATCAGGAGAACGCGCTGGACAGAGCGACAGTCGAACACATTCAGCATCAATGAAGGTCCAGAGAATATGGACAACTTGCGGTCGTGCATTGTCCTGCTTAAATGTTGCGCTTCGGAGGCCTTAAACATAAGGCAGAGCTATGGGCCTTAAGTCGTCAGAAATGTAATGGCTGGTATTCAGAGTGGCGGGAATGAAAACAAGAGGTGGCCGGGACGTGTATCCAATGGTACAACATACCATCAATCCAGGTGGTGACTCAGTATGCGGTTACCAAAATTCTGATTACCCTCAAAACTGCATCACTGATATGGGCGCCCATCATTTGCAATGATGTTATGGTTTCCCATTGGATACACGTCTCGATTACTTCATGTTCGTATTCCTGGTACTCTGAACAGCGGCCATTGAATTTCTGATGAGTTAAGGCCCACCCCTCTGCCCTGTATTCGAGGCCTCCGTAGAGCAAAATTTAAGCAAGATAATGCACGAACACAAGTTGTTTGTATTGTCCGGACCTTCTTTGATACAGAATGTGTTCGACTGTTGCTCTGGCCAGCGCGTTCTCCTGATCTCGCACCAATGAAAATGACTGTTTAATCATTTAAAAGCTACTGGCCCCCCACCAGTAACTTCGATCGATGAATTGTGGCATCGTGTTGAAGCTTCATGAAGTGCTCTACCCGTACATGTTATCCAATCGCTGTTCGATTCAATGCCTAGGCAGATATGTGCTGTTATTGCTCACAGATGTCGCTGCTTTATGTACTGATTTCTCAGTACATATTACTCCAAATTTCCTGAAATTTTAATCAATTGTTTTTCCTATTATAATGTATGTGTCCAAAAAATTTCATTCCGTTATTATCATTCCTTCTTGGTGATGCATTTTCAATGTCGAGCAGTGTATTTATTTACCAAAGTTACATTCTTGTTATCTCTATAGATTAAAAAAGTTACTGTCGCTAGCGAAAACTTTTTGTCTGAGACCGCATCTCCTCGCGAACAGTATTGTCCTCTGCTTCATGATTGGTGTCAATGTGTGCCGAATATTCCAAGGTAGAAATTTCAGTTGGTTAGAAGTTCCTATCATCTTAATTAACGAAGTTAGCTGCTCTGTTTACCAACTTGCAATTAGTTTATTACTTACAAAACTTTGAATAAACACCATAAAAAGCAATAAACTCGCAACAATTGTTTCGGGTCGGAAGAGCACACGACCCTTCATCAGGCAAACAAAGTAGGCACGCGTGCTGCAAAAAAAGCGGCAACGTACAAAACTGTTTAAAATGAACAGGGAAACCATATAAAGTCGAATGTAAGTATAACTACTGGTGTAAGTAGAATTGTGTAATAAAACAAGAAAATAAATAAATAAATAAGATTAAAAATACAACAAAATCTTGTTTTTTGAATTTTTAAATATGTAAAATGCTTCATGGATATCCAAATGGGAAGAACAGGCAGGAGAAGAAATTACGTTAGTTTTGGAAAAATCAAATCAATGACCATGAGTCCAGAGGTGGGAAGCAATAGAATATTTGGAAATCTCTTCATTAGGGACATTCAGACGTTTCTCATTTATTCTATACTTCAAACGCCTCCTAGTTTGGCCAATATAACCTAAGTTGCACGAAGAACACGGAATTAAATAAGTGCTAGAACGGTTTTCGGTAGTAATGGGATCCTTAAGAAAAGGTAATATAATTTTTTTCACGAGTTTGTAAATGACTTTGAAACCAAACGGTGAAAGAATTTTAGAGATTTTAAAAGAGAGTGAAAAATAAAAAGGTAAAACAACTCGGATGAGACTGTGATCGTTCAATGTTTGAGCAGAACGTTTAGGATTCTTGAATTTATATAGAGCTTTATCGATAATAGATGGGTTATAACCACGAGAGAGAGCAATAGATTTTAAATAATTAATTTCTTTCGAAAGATTAGACGGATCAGATCAATTGCGTAAGGCACGAAAAACATAAGTATAAAAAGGAGACATTTTCTGTTGAGGGCGTGGTTAGAGAGAGCATGCGGTGGAAGAGAGACAGAAAATGTTTTTCTAAAAACAGTAGTTGAGAAACAATCCTTGTCTTTATTCACAAGAACGTCAAGGAAAGGCAGAAAGTAATCCTTTTCAATCTCAAAAGTGAATTGAATGCATGGGTCAATTGACCCATGCATTCAATATGCATTCATGTACAGAATAAATGAGCACGTCGGAATGTTCGTAATGAAGAGATTTCCAAATCTTCTATTGCTTCCTACTCATTGCTATTGCATCCCACGTTACCGTTTTGATTTTTCCAAAACTAACATAATTTCTTCTCCTTTCTGTTTTTCCCATTTGGATATCCATGAAGCATTTTACATATTTAAAAAATCGAAAAATCTTGTTAATGCTATTTCTTCCACTGATTTCTTCTCTGATGCTTGGAAATTACTCACGTAACTTAGATTTTCGTTTAATTTTGATATTTTTGATATTTTTAGATTTTCTTATATTTTTAATCATACTCATTTATTTATTTTCTTGTTTTATTTTACAATTCTACTCACACCAGTTGTAATATTTACATTCGGCTTTATATAGTTTTCCTTTTTATTTTAAACAGTTTTGTGCGTTGCCGCTTTGACTGCAACACTCGTGCCTACCTTGTTCGCCTGATGAAGGGTCGTGGGCTCTTTCGACCGGAAACAATTGTTCCGAGTTTATTGCATTTTATGGTGTTTATTCAAAGTTTTGTAAGTAATAATTTAAAACGCCAGTTTTGTGGTTAATTCTTATTATTGCAATTAGTTTCTCCAAATCGTTGTTCTTTCAGTCTTATGAAATCATAATTACCATGGACTATAAAATGTCATCCACGGTATATATATATATATATATATATATATATATATATATATTTATATATATATCAATGTTGCTTTTAGTAACGAAGAAATTTGCCGACTGCAAATAAATAAATCTTAGATATAATTAAATAATTCTTAGATAATGATTCTTAGACTCTTTATTTAAATAATTCTTAGATATTTTCAATAAAAAGAATGAATTTAAGATTGTAATTTTTCGTCTCTAGATACCCCCTTTTTTCTGCTTTCATTAAATTAAGTTTCTTACTGGCAATTTCTTATATTGTTTATAATATATATATATATATATATATACTGTGAATAATAAAATAATGCCGTGTCTGTATAATTGACTGCATTTCTTTTTATCTTTAAAGTGTATTTATTTATTTATTTTCATTTACTTAAAAAAAAAAAAAGTATTTTAAATACTTCGGATATATTTTGGCATAAAAAAAATATTTTAGAGATAAATTCAAACTCATTTATAAATATCAACATCTGCTAATTTTGCAATGATAAATTTTTAACATTACAAAATTAGAAATTTCTATACTGTATTTCATATTTGTAATAACAGTAAAAAAAAAAAAAAAAAAAAAAAAAAAAATCCTCACCTAAAACTCTTATAGAGATTTGGGTACTTTTTTTTCTTGCTTTATCTTAAGAATTAGGTAGGAAAAAATTAAAAATTTAAGCTGAAGGAGAATTTCTCAAATTAAAATAATAATAATAAACTTTTTTTTTAGTGCTAGAGGCCTATTTCAGTCGGTACAGCGTTGTTGAATTTTTATACGTCACTCTTAATAGTGCTAAGGGCCTATTTCAGTCGGTTTATTGAATGGGGATTTATTGAATGAAGTCCCCCCCAAGGCACAACTTTGATATGATTCCCCCCCCCCCAGGCACAACTTTGATATGATTCCCCCCCCCCAGGCACAACTTTGACATGAGTCCCCCCCAAGGTACCCCTATTTCAGTCGGTACAGCGTTGTCGAATTTTTATACGTCACTCTTAATAGTGCTAAGGGCCTATTTCAGTCGGTTTATTGAATGGGAATTTATTGAATGAAGTCCCCCCAAGGCACAACTTTGACATGAGTCCCCCCCAAGTTACCCCTATTTAAGTCGGTACAGCGTTGTCGAATTTTTATACGTCACTCTTAATAGTGCTAAGGGCCTATTTCAGTCGGTTTATTGAATGGGGATTTATTGAATGAAGTCCCCCCCAAGGCACAACTTTGACATGAGTCCCCCCCAGGCCCAACTTTGACATGAGTCCCCCCCAAGGTACAACTTTGACATGAGTCCCCCAAGGCCCAACTTTGACATGAGTCCCCCCAAGGCCCAACTTTGACATGAGTCCCCCCCAAGGCACACCTTTGACATGAGTCCCCCCCCAAGGCACACCTCCCCCTCATTGGGAAAAAGAGAAAAAACGTTGTTTTGCGGCTATAAGACAGTTTGGACTTCCAACGTTATTTGTTACAGTATCTGCAGCTGAAACACATTGGTTTGATTTAATGAAAACTTTATCATGGAATTTAGATCGTCACGAATTAACTAAAGAAGAATTTGTCGATATTAACAAGTTTAGCAGTAGGCCTCTGGCACTAAATTAAAATCTGTCAATGTCAGATTTTCATGTTTTAAATAATGAAATAATGTCGTGTCTGTATTTTTTTTTTTTTTTTTTTTTTTTTTTAAACTCTTCAGATATTTTCGAATGAGTTAAATTATTATCTTATTGTATATTAGACATATATAGATAACATTATATACTGCTCTAAATTAACTAAAAAATTCAATAGTAAAAAGTATAAGAAAAAAAAAAGTTATACCAAATAATGCATAGCAAAATAGTGATAAAAATTTAAAAGTTGCCAAGGGGGTTATATACTAAAGCTGTAGCGATAAATGATCTAGATATTACGAATTCTCTTCTATTCCGAAAAAACATTGCTGATTCTTAGCATAGTATTTCAGTTAAAAAATAATGTGATATTAAATATTATGTATTCCAACTGGACATTGAATATGGTCATTTCTATAACATTTTTCTGCTTTTGTCTTGTGTTATGCACTATTCATATTCCTATTCAATGAAAGGTAAAGCAGAGAATAGGCGGTCAGAGCCCCGTAGGGATTAATAAGTGAAGCGAGTCGGGGGGGGGGGGGGGGGGCGAATCCTCACTTAGGAGTTGGTGAGCGGAGCGAGCAGGGGGCTGAACCCCCTAGTTTATTATAAAATTTTAGAGAAATTAAAATAATAATAATAATAATAATAATAATAGCAATAATAATAATCTTGGTTTTAGTTTATAAGATAATGAATGCATGTAAATTTTTATAAGTCTTTGGTTACAAAAATATAAATTATACATAAATTATATTCATACAGACTAAACACAAAAAAAATAAGGATATTAAACTTATATATTTATATGTACAGTTTGGTAAGAATAATACGAAAGATACGAAATAATGCGTCAAATTAACCTTTTTACATAAATAACAGGCTAGTTTGTCTCGAACGATTTATTCTACAGGGAGCCATTTCTTATGTTCCAATGTGGGAGTAATTTGTTTTGTTGTCTTCTGTGGATTTTCTGGTTCTTTTCGCGTAAGAAATTTTAAAATGAATGGACATTATTATATACGACGAAGTCTGGCTGTATAAATATTTTAATTTCAAAAATTGTTTGGCAATTTTATTTGTTATCGATTGTAAAAGCCGTATTTACATATGGCGTTTACAGGTGTTTTAATTAAAAATAAACGTGCAGTTGATTTCTAAAACAGTTTTATTTTCAGTTTCGTTTACACTGTAGAAATAAATTCCTTGAAGTCACTTTTTTTTTTTTTTTTTTCAAAAAATCCTTTCTTATTGCTATTGTAGTTTCGCCCAATCTTTAAAAGAATGATCATATTGATAACACTTAACTTATTACCAAAAAAAAATTTTTTAATAAAATTTAAATTGCAAAAATATTTTAAATCAAATTTCACACCAGTACTTTTCTACAGAAATATTTCATATTAATTTTCCTCTATTAAATAAAGTGAATTTTTTATAGAAAATATCTGATACGGAAATCTCCCGTTTAAATCAGCAACCTATCTTTCCAAATTCCTGTTGTTGGCAACGCTGTTTATCATTCCCGTATTTTTACGTGCGTTTTATTATTTTGTGGCCATTATTTTTCAAAAGTAATTTTTATTGGAGGTTTTAATATCATAATATTGTTTTTTAAAAATACTGTTCTAAAATAGGAAAAAATAGAGAAACATTGTGACTCCTGCAGTATTACACTACTGGCCAAAAATATTACAAGATTAAAAAAAAAAAAAAAACAGGTCATTGATTGGCTAGGAAACTCGCCAAATTTAACTCCTATTGAGAATTTATGAAGTATAATTGGCAAGAAAGTATTGTAAAATCATCCTAAAACAAAACAAGAGCTTCAAAAATCCATATCTAAAGTTTGGAACAATGGATTGTCGAAGGAAGGTTTGCTAAATCTTGTTGATCCCATGCCTAAAAGAGTGACTGCTATGATCAAAGCCAAATCGGGTTCAACAACATTTTAAACAGTTTTAGGTTAAATTTCACTCATTTACTATGTATTATGCTCTAAACTCTAAATTGTTTGTATGTTTCATTTTATTCCATGATATTAAACATCTTAACGGCCCTCTTCACTCACGGTCGCCGGAAGCCCGAGCCAATGTTATTCTATGGGAAATTTTCTTTATAACTAATTAACTAATACATATTTTTAAATTCTGTTTTCACTTTTAGAAAATTCCGAACTGTTAAATTGACGCACATTTTTTAAAACCGCATTTTTATTTATTTATTTATTTATTTTATTTATTTATTTATTTTGAAATTGTAAAATGAGAAATTTCACATGTTGAAAATCCTTTTTTTACAGCTTCAAAATAAAATAATAAAAATAACAAAAATACATTTTTGGAAAAGGTGCGCAATTTAACAGTTGGGAAATTTCTGAATGTGAAAACAGAATTAAAAAATATGGAGTAGTTAATAATTAATAAGTAAAGATAATTTCCTATAGAATAACATTAGCTTCGGCTAAATCCGGTGACGGTGAGTGAAGCGGGCCCTTAATAGCAGGATTTAAACCTAAATTATAACATGAAAATAGAAAGCTGTGAACATTATAGGCATCTTGGAGTAGATATTAATAGAGAAGGCAAAGACTCACAAGATATTAAACATAGAATCTCTCAAGGAAAAAGGCTGTAATGGTATTGAATTCTATTTGGTGGAGTGAGAAGATCTCTAGGAAGAGGAAGTATAATATATATAATACTATTGTTAAAAGCATATTACTATACGGAGCAGAAGAATGGAGAATTATGGAGACAGAGAAAAAGAAATTAACGGCAGTGGAAATGGATGCCATAAGAAGATCATGCAGGATATCAAGAACAGAAGGAATACGAAATGAAAGAATCAAAGAAATTATGGAAATAAAGGAATCCGTTTCAAATGGTCTTTAAAAAAAAAAAAAAAAAAAACTAATCTGGCATGGTCATATTAAAAGAATGAGCAATGAAAGGTTACCTAAAATTGCTTTTAACTAAAAAACAAATAATAATAATAATAATACTAAATAATCGAGCAAGACCAAGAAAGAGCTGGATGGATGGTATTAAAAAAGCGATGAGAGATAGGGGTCTGGAGGAGGACTGGATCCTAGACCGAAAGTTCTGGAGCAACCTTCTTGTGGATTCTGTCGGAAGGCGCCACTTGACGCCATGAACCGAGTTTATATATATAGACATTAGAAATATATCTACCAATTTTATACGCTTTTTTGGCTATCTAAAAATGCTTGTAGAATTGTTTTTATATATTATTTGTAAGAGTTTTAACTGATTTAATAAAATAAATATTTCTATTAAACTTTTTCGGTAACCAGAAAGCATAAAAGTCGGCAACTATGAGAAATGTAGGCTTTTCTGATAACCTGCAAATTTTTTTTGTATGCTTTTTTTTTGTGTGTGTGTGTTCAATAACTTAATATAGTAACATTAAAAATATCAGATTAATTTAAAAATATATATATTTTTTAATGTCTTCTTCGTTTTCTTAAAAAAAAAAAAAAAAAAAAAAAACTTTTAATCTTACAGTACTTTTAGCTAGTACTCTATATGCAACTCACTACAGGGCAACTGTCTTTAAAATGGGATATTACTGAAAAAAAAATCTGGTTCCATTGAAGTTGTATATATCATTAATTTTTACAACTAAATAGTATTTCAAGAACCTTTATATGGTTGTTATTTATCTCTTAAATAGAAACCCATTGCAAAGCGAAAAAAAATGTGCTTCATTATATAAGTTAATAAGTATGCAACATCAACAAACAGAAAAATTGACGATGATGCTTGTAGACTATCAGTTCTATTTAATTCAAAACTAGTTAATACCCATCAAAATTTGACGGATCATGCGTGACTTCAATTTTTTCACGGCATAAAGTTTTAAACATTCCTGTTTAAATATTCGCCTTGATCTTTACCTTTTACCAGTTTAAAAACCCGTGCTGCAATCAATTATTTTTTGGTTGGAGGGGAGGGGGGAATAAATTTCATGAAATTTCAATATACAAAATTTAAGCGTTCTCCATATAATTAAAATGAAATCCCAAGATTTTTACTAATTTTACTCTAAATATGACCAAAAGAATGTGAGGAGTAATTAAAAGAAAGAATTTATAAATTATGGTAAGAATGGAGAAAGAAAGCACACATCAATGCTTTTCATACATATTTTTTTTTAATTTGATCGCTAATTTTTATCTTCAGCATACTTTTCTACAAACAGCATACGACAAAGATCATGACTCGACAAATATTTATTTAACAAAAGGGTATAAAGCGCAAATCTTTTAAATATTCATTATTGCTAGCACTTGAATAATTTTGCTGCCGACTGTACATAGCAGGAAAATAAAATCTATCGATAACGATAATATTTCATTTCAATTACAATATGAGTGGAATCATCTATAATTTATCGATGTAAAAAAAAAAAAAAAAAACTCAGAGATTTCTTTTTTTTTTTTTTTTTTTATAAAAATATTTTTAAAATCACATAAATTTATAAGGCAAAATAATTTAATTTAAAATAAATTTTAGTAATGCTTTGTGTTTTCGTTATCTATACTAATATATAAATGCGAAAGTTTGGATGGATGGATGGATGTTTGTTACTCAATCACGCCACAACGGCTAAACGGATCTGGATGAAATTTGGTAGAGATAGAGAATAGTCTGGAATAGAACATAGGCTACTATTTATACCGGAAATTTGATTAGATTTTTTAAAATTAATTAAAATATGAAAATAATAAACCGGTAATTGACTTAATATAAGCAATTTAAATTTTTAATTGTTGCCAAAAAAGTTTGCGAGGTATTTATTTTTATTTTTTCAACATAAAATGAAATATGCTTTCACGCGAAAAATAAAAAAATACTAAATGTTAAATTGGTGAATGAGAAAATGGCACTTTATAATTTTAAAATAAATTAGTAATATTACAAATCTAACATATTTCTTCTGAATTTTATTTCATAGCATAATTTTATATACCTCAACTTCAGATTTTTTTTTAGTACGGCGGATGAAACACGCTTGGCATAAAAGCTAATTCAGCATTATATTAACGGTATTTTCTTATTGATAATTCTGGACAATTTTTTTAATTTTGATGGCTTGGCAGAAAAAAAAATGGCAGAAAAAAAAATACTTGGCAGAAAAAAAATTATCGCCAAATTATTTAGCGAACATAATTTAATTCCTTTCAAAAATCATGGTTATTTTAACAACTTATATTAAGAGAGTAATGAATAATATGAAACAATATTTCGCACAATGCATATTACAAAAATATACATCTGGCATGTATATCTTCGTATTAAGTTTTTGATCACGAAATACAATAAGCGCCAAGAACCACACCTCAGAGAAGAGGGGAATTGTCAAGTGATGTTGTAAAGGAGCTAAACTACGATATCGCGGTTTTATAAGCGCAGGTCAATGAAATGGTACCACGATTACTTCCTGAGCAGCGTCAAGTCTATGAAACGATTTTGTGCCACGTAAATAGTGGAGAGGAGGGATTATTCTTTCATGATGCACCAGGGAGTACGAGTAAGACATTTGTGCTGAATCTTCTGCTTGCCCAATTCCGCAAGGACCACAATATAGCTCTGGCTGTAGCTTCCTCGGACATTGCTGCAACTTTGCTTAACGATGGCCGGACTGCACATTCAATTTTCAAATTGCCGCTTAATCTTGCAAGCGAAGATACCCCAACATGCAACATCACCAAAAACAGCGGACGGGGAATCCTTTTGCAGCAGTGCAAGTTGGTAGTATGGGACGAATGCACAATGTCGCACAAGCATGCAATAGTGGCGTTGAACCGCAACCTGCAGGACTTCCGCGGCAACCATACGTTGATGGGCGGCGTTGTCGTTTTGCTCGCAGGCGACTTTAGACAGACACTACCAGTTATTGAGAAGGGAACACCGGCGGATGAAATAAACGCATGTCTCAAGGCGTCGCCACTCTGGTATACGATTGAAAAGCTCCATCTTACATGCAACATGCACGTCCGACTGTACAACGACCAAGAATTAGGTGTCTTTGCAAATAAGCTTTTGAAAATTGGTGAGGGTCGTCTAGAAACGGACGCAGATGGGAAAATTCAATTTTCTGAAGAATTTTCTCATCCAGTGGCTACAGAAGACGAACTTATCATGCAAGTCTTTCCCGATTTGGATGTTAATATAAGTAATGATGAATGGTTGTGTGAGAGGGCAGTGCTATCGCCTAAGAACAAGTGTGTCAATAAAATAAACAAAAGAATTTTAGACATGGCCGCCGGCAATTCAAAATTATACACATCTATAGACACTGTGATGGCTGAATTTCTCAACTCTCTGAAGTTAACGGGAGTACCGTCCCGTATGTTGGAGCTTAAAGTTGGCGTTCCATCTATGCTGATGCGTAACCTTGATGCACCCAGACTGTGCAAAGGCACTAGGCTTCGTATCACACAGCTGGATATTAATATTATAAAATGTACCAGTATTACAGGAACTGCTAAAGGAGACAGCGTTTTGATTCCCCGCATACCTATTATTCCCAACAACTTGTCATCTCTTCAAGAGATTGCAATTTCCATTGAAATTGGCTTTTACAATGACGATCAACAAATCCCAGGGCCAAACCTTAAAAGTGACAGGCATTCATTTAGGAACTCCATGCTTCTCACACGGTCAATTATATGTTGGTTGTTCACGTGTTTCAAGTGCCCAGAACTTGCATGTGCTGACGGAAAATAATAAGTCATTTAATGTTGTATACAGATCGGTATTAGAATAAAAATAAATTGTATATTTTTCCCGTAGATCTTTCAATGAGTTACAAATTTTTTTGAGTATACTTTATCAGACTCTGTTTTGCTCAGCACCACAATGATAAGGTTTCATTACATTACATATTATGATCAAACCGTCAGTTCCCACACATACGCATCAAAATTTCCACGTGAACGAAGTCGCGAGTAACAGCTAGTATTCTATAATTACAATTTTATTTACTCTTAGAAGTAGACTATGCTACTTAAAAATAAATGAATAACAACATTATAACACTTTATTCTATGAAAATAGTATATTTCAACAAAAGTATACTGTTAAATAAATAAATAAACAAATAGGAATGAATCTAATATTTTAGCAAGTCAATTTGCTCAGTGAATTTCTTATAATAAATTATACTATGTAAATTTTTAGTCGTATAAAATATCAATATTTTAAGGTTATTCTTTCTAAATTATTTTTTCTATAATATATTATGGAAAGGAAATATCAGAAATTATAATAATTAGATTAAAAAATAAATAAAAAATAAACCTTTTTTGATTTTAAATATCTATCTCCATCTTTTTTAAACGAAGTTTTCAAGTGATAAAAGTTAATTTTTAAGAAACAATAAACTCTGAGAATTTGTTAATTTTAAATGATTTTTTTTTAATTTTCTTTTAAGGAATGGAAAACGATAATTTTAGGAATATATATGTTTTATATGCTAAAGGATGGCGCCACAGTGTAAAATCCTGAAATACTCTCTTGTGTAAGGAAATTTTCGGCGAAAATGCACATGACGATAACCGATAAGAATTCGCGAATTGATTTAATTTAATATACTGCCTTGGAAAGTATGAATCAATGAATTAATTGTGTGAATTATTTTTACGATTGAGCTTTAATTATGCGTCTGCCATAGACATATGAAATATTAAAGTCGTCTGCTCGAACTCTATCATCGCACAGCTAAGCTGTGGGTAGTCGTTTTGCACTGCATAAAGAGAAAGGAATATTCCCATTCCGAATTGGTTCAAAAATTTCACGCGCATGCCCAGATCATACAATTTTGGTCTTACAGAAAGTGCTTTGTGTTTTGATATTATAGATTTATTTTTATCTTATTAATAACCAGGGGAGAGGGTAGTGGTAAGGTTAAAAGCGAAAATGTGTACGTTGGGCCATCAAAAAGAAGAAGAAAAGGTCCCATAGGCAAAGAGGGTCATTTTTTTAATTCAATGTTTTAGACAAAATAAAGTTTAACGAAATAATAATGATAATAATAATAAAGCAGTTGATTTTTTTTTTTTTTTTTTCAGACTTCTGAATAGTTCTCCTCTGTCATCGAGTCTTCCATCACAGTTGATTTTGTTCTTTAAAATCTAAGTTGAGAGAGAGAAAAAAAAAAGGTTTAATATATTTTCTTTTGAAATTTTGTGAATATTTGTTTCTTTTCTCTAATTTTCTTGATTTTCTTTCTTTCTTTTTGTCTTTGTGCATTTAATAAAATTTATAAAGGAGGAAACAGGTGGATTCCTCCTTTCTTCCTCCTGCAAATGGATTCCTCCTCTCTCGGGAGGATCTAGCTATTAAACCGACGTCTTTTGCAGATGCATTGGTGTAAATATAAAATTCTGAATGTAAATAAAAAATAACAAACGTATTTTGTAAAGAGAAACTAACCATGTGACAAAATAGACTAGGGGACATTCCTGTAAGTATGAATAATAAAATACACTTAAAAATTTTAAAGTACTTTTTATTTATTTATTTATTTATTATTATTATTATTTTTGTTGTTGTTGTTTATTTGTGCGCATGACGTGCTTTGAAATAATTTCGCAAACTTTTATTTTCAATGAATACTTAAAAAAGAAAAAAAAAGAAAAAAAAATTGCCAACATTACTGGCATTCTTACTTAATAATAATCTCTCAGTAATTAAAACATTGCCCATAACAAATGCTTTAGATTTTGGTTGGAATGTTTAAAGGGAGAAAAGGTTGAGAAAGAACACATGGACGATTGCTACTCAGTATGTCAGACCCCGATTTTTTAATTAAATTAAAGGTGATTATAACTAAAAATGCTATCAGTAATTTTAAAGGAGTATCCATATTTGTTTTAAACAAAAATGTTATTAACAAACGAGTACTAGATGTTAATGTTAAACCGCGCAGCACTTTGCCAGAGTAACCAAGTTACTTGGAAATATCAAGTAGTTGTAAGTAAAAAAAAAAAAAAAAACTGATGCACATCTTGAAAGAAAATTAAATAAATAAATAAATAAAAGTATTTTGAATACTAAGTTTGATTAAATGGCAAATAGCGTGTTTTCACAAAGTGTTTCAGAACTTTTGACGCAAGCCGTAAATCTATATGTATGTGTATATATATATATATATGTGTGTGTGTGTGTGTATCAATTTACTCAATAACTCACCTTTGCAAATTCAGTTCACATGCAAATCTATTTGCATGTGAACTGAATCAATCTATTTGCATTGAACATGTATTCAACATCAGACTCCAGGTCAGTTTCTGGATCTGTTCGAAAAGAAGTCGGTCGGCAGGTGAAATTAGGTTTTTTGTCAATCCAAATAACCCCCCCCCCCCCCCACGATAAGGCATTTTAGATTCGGACAGGACTGAATATCTTAATGTCCTAGCCCGATGACCTACATTTGCATATTTTAGATAAACCAGACATCCTCAGTATCTTTACAAATTATTCGAGAGACACATCGCCTTCTCAAGCTCTGATTACAATCACTGCTACTGGACTTTCGGCGTTCTAATAAGAATTGGGATTGATTACATAGTTTAATGCAGGACCCTTAAAGAACAGGGAAAAAAATTGAGTAGAAATTTTTATTTTGGGAGGTGAGAGGGCGACAGACCTATTTTTACTTTCTCTTATCCATAAGGTAGAGAAAGTATTGTTTTGGGGTCAAATTTTCAAAATTAAGTTTTTGTTACATTTAAACGTTTTTAGGTGCCCTGAATCCAAAATTCATATTTTTAGCGGTTGGTCTGGGTCTGTCTGTGTGTCTGCCTGTTATCAGCATATCTCAAGAATATATAATAGCAGAAATTCCAATCTTGGTATTCTAAATGTGTATGATATACGATGCTAAACTAAACTTTTCTTTGAGATCAAGCAAATGGTTCGTGTACAGGGACACCCAAGAGAAATCAAATACGTCTATGGTAAAATTGCAGGTAAGTAGAGTTTAACATCTATAGACTGCACTAAACCAAATAAAACGAATATATATATTTAATATACAAAAAAAAATGCAGGGGATCGAAATGTTGTATTTTGTAGTTAATGCGTTTATTACTAGAAAAGTTTGATCAAGATTGATAAGTTGCAAGGAATGTTGGCGTGAAAGTTGTCGAAATAATTTTAAATGAACTTTTGAATTTAATAACAGATTTGAATTCTATATAAATGTAGGTACAGTAATGAAGCGGGGGTTGAGGGTGGCTGCAGCCCCTCCCCCCTCCCCCTCACACAGAATCACTTATCAAATAAAACTGTTCCGAAGCCTAATTTAAATTATTTGAACATAGATTTGCATAACCGTACTCGATCTTATCCCTTAATCTCCAATATGTATGTATAGTATTAAATTTCAGGACAAGAGAAAGTCGTGTGAGTGACACACCAGATTACATTTTTAGGCAAAATAAAAATTGTTTCCCCCCCCCCCTTTTTTTCTGGCATCAAGTTAAAAAGAATTAAAAATTAAATCAAGTAAAAACGTGTGAAAGAAATTTTAAGAAATTAAAACAGTAACTGTTGTTATATGTTATAGAATGGTTACATCCGCTGATTAGAAAAATGAAAAAAAAGTACATTAAGAAATACGTTATTGGGCACAATTTTAGAGAAACTTAATCACTGGAAGTCTATTAATTTTGTAGACATATGGGATTAATTTAGATATCTGCCAATGTCATTAATAAAAAAAAAAAAAAAAAAACCTTCCTGGCTTTTGTTTGGTTTTTCAAAGCATTTTTATCAATACAGGGGATCTTTATCACTAAATTAAAATCTGTAAAAGACAGATTTATTAGAAAGAAAGGATTACTTCTTTCAGACAGCAAAAGCCATGAGCATATTAAATAATATATAAATAAATACAATTAAAAAATAAATAAATAAACAGACCTTTCGTCCAAAATTAAATTTTATTTATGACAGAAATTTTATTTTCTATTATTAAATTTCCATCATTTTGTACATTTCTTTTCATTCACCTATCTCAGTACAATTTAAAAATGTTAAAAAAATAAAGAAATAAATAAATAAATGTTTAAAATAAAATGAATTAAAAAGAATTCGTATGCAAAAATTGAATATAGTTTTTTTTTTTTCTTTTTCTTTTTCTGTTTCTATATAAATTTATTTATTTTCTGTTATATCATCTCTAATTACCACGTTATTATTTAAACTGTTTTACGAGATCTCATCACACCATGTCATTTTTCCCCCATATGCATTATGAAATCTAATCATACGTCAATTTTAAAAATTGACTTTACGATTTTTTTTCACAACTGCAATACTAATGCGAAAAATGTAGACGTCAAAAAATATTTTCTTAATAAAAATAATATATTTCAGACGATAAGCATAAGAGCAGATAATTTTTCTTTAGATATAATGGCAGACGATATGAATGAGACAGAGTTTCATATGCTAGAATAAAGTTTTCTTTTTTCCTAAATAATAAACAAAAACACCTCATATGTATTGTTCTGCGGGGACTCATTTCTTAAATTCCTATAAAGAAGTAATTTGCTTTGTTATTGCTCGGGGATTTGCTGGTTTATTTTAGCAGAAAAATGTGATAACATGAATAAAAAATATTGTATGTCTAAAAGGAGACTAGCTGTGTAAATTTTAGTAAAGAGTAATAGCTGTCTAGGAATACTAAATCTATTTTTAAAGAATATGGCATTGTGGCATTTTTACTGAAAAGAGAAATGGGAAGCTAATATAAAAACGTCCTTCGTAAGTGAATTTTAAATCACATTTAAGAATTAAATATCAAACTGACATTAAAACGAGGTTTATTGCAATATTTTCAATTGTTTTGTGCAAGCTGTTTAATTACATTTTATTGCATACTAGCAGGCTACGCGCGCTTCGCTGGTCACTATATTTAAATGAATTTTCAAAAGAATTGGATCAGTATTTATTTTTTACATCACCTTATAAATAAAAATTTAATAATAAAATAATAATTTATACATAAATAAATAAATAAACATTGAAATTGCTCTGGACCTTGCTTCGAGTACCCGCTGCCTACGGCAGCTCTTTTTTCCGCTCGTGCTGCATCGGGTAGTCCAGGATTCCACTGTCTGCAAAGAGGTCTTTCCCGGGCACTTCAATCTGGGTATTTATCCACGACATGTGGATCTTCTGTTATTTAAAAACTACGATTTTAAAGATGACTGTATCTCAGCATCTATTATATGTTTTTGTTTTTGAACCATGTGTTTTTTAGCCTCCGTTATTTACACTGTATTACGATTTGATTCCGACCAGTATAACAAAATAAAATAAAAAGTAGATTATCTTTTAAAAGAAATTAAATACATGAAAAACAAATAAATTTTAATCAGTTTAATCCTTTTCCACTATATACTACCATTTTTTCCTCCTATAAATATAAAAAAATAAAAAATAAATAAAAAAGGGATTTTTATTTTAAAGGAATTAATTTAAAATGAAAAATAAAAAGTTGTTATACTATAAAAATTATACATAAACGTAACCATTTATTTATATTGCATTACCATTTGATTTTCAATAAATGTAATAAATAAAATAAAAAAATAAAATAAAATAAAAAAGAATTTCGCCTTCAAATAAATGTATTAAATAAAAAATAAATAATGAAATAACCGTTGCTAAGATATGCAGACGATTACAATCAAAGAATTAAATTTATGAAAAATGAAACATTAAAGCTAATATTTGACATCAAAAAAAATTTAAAAAATTCAAATTCGAAATTCGAAAAAATCTCGATGAGGTGCACACCTGCAGGGTCCCAGGTACCTATATGCCAAATTTGGAAGCTCTGCGATCAATAGTGGGAGCACCAGAGCGTAGACACACACACAGACACTTCTCTTTATTTATGTAGATATATTGCATTTTTCATGTTTTTATAATTTTTTTTTTATAATTGTTTTCGCGTATTTTTATCACATTAAAATGAAAGTACTTAAACTGAAATTCGTTGAAGGAAAAAAAAAAGCCACTTACATTATATATTTATTATATATATGTATAATATTTTTTTTTTAATCTTAATAAAATAACTAATATAAATACAACCAATTCACATGCTTAATGCTCAAGAAATTGCACTAAAAGTAAAAATTGGATATGTGAACATAATTCTAATGTAAAAATTGAAAATCATTGCAGGCAGAAACTTAAAGATGAAAGCAGATAGAAAATGTTAATTAACACAAGAAACATTAAGGCCATCATCAAGGAATATCTTCACTACAGGGTAGGAACAGTAAGATGTTCAAAAGCCATTAGTAAAAACAAAAAGTAGCTAAGCTCCCTACATTTTACCAAGAGAAATAAACCCAACCACTGCAGTTCACAAAACAAAAATGAAGAGTCATTTATATACAGACGAAAGTTATGTAAAACGCAAAACACATAATGACTTATAATAATTATAAAAACTTATAAAAAGATTGTAAAAATAAATTTACTAAAAAATGAACTAATCAGTATCCCTGTAGCTTTTATTCACATCATTTTCTCTGAATAAAATTTTTCAACTTATCGTAGAAACATATAATCGTTGAAAACTTCTAGAAAATGTATAGAAAAAATTCCGAAAAAAATAAAAAGTATAATTTAGCAGCTATGTATCTTGGATAATAATAATAATAATAATAACAGGGAGACATTACACAGATTAAACTATACAAAACTTTAACCCTTTTGCGCCGACTGTCACGTATACGTTGCAGCAAGAAACGCACACATTTCCCGGTCGGCACGCCGGCGTGCCGACCGGGTTTTAAATAAAGATATTTTTATTCTGTAAGTTTTATTCAGATTATTGAAAAATCCTTAAGAAAGTGAACTACTCTCAAAACTATAACCATGTTATTTAATATTTTAGAGATAACATTTTTACATGCTGAAAAAATCATGAATTTACATGACAGTTCATTACTTCAATGAACAAAAAATAATTTAGCTAGATTCATCGACGTAGTTCAATCCCTAAAACATCTCCTCTAGAGTATTTTTTCAAAGTTTCATAGCGTTTCAACTATAACTTTCGGCGTTATGATGTTTTGGGGTAAAGCAAATTGCTAAAAATCTCATTTTGAGATTTGTACACTGTTAAAAATTTCTGTAAAAATACAGAAAAAGTATTGAGAATCTCCGTAAATGTGCATGAGTTCACTGTTAAAAGCAGTGAATCAAGAAACTCAATTCATTGTCAAAAATTTCTGTGAAAGTACAGAAAAAGTATTGAGACTCTCCGTAAATTTACATGAGTTCTCTGTTAAAAGCATTGAACCACGAAACTCAGTTCTTAATTTACAGATATTTCCTTTTTCAGAACAACGTTTTCCCTGTAGGGATTTTGATAGATACATTAAATAAAAAACTATATAAATACATAACCTTAAAATTATTTTTATATTAAAGTAAATACCTATATATATATATAACTAGAAGTTTTGAAGGCAGAAATATACTGAATAGTTTGTTTCATTGCTGTGTACTATTACGTAAAAAAAAAAAGGGGGGGGGGAAGGGAATGTTAGGGAAAATTAGATTGTTTCTGCGGAATGTTTATCTTCGTATCCTACTCATTAAAAGTTTGTTGTTGTTGACTGTATTGAAGAACTTAATGCAATTCGTGTTTTCATTTGGAATTCATAATTAGGTAAGTTAAATTTTATATAATCTTTTATTTTTAATAATCAACAAAAACAATGACTGTTTATGTTAGTTATATTAGCAGTTATTTTTTATATTTAAATCCTGAAACTTATAAACAGAGTTATTCAATTTAAAGATACCTAGAATCTAGTATGTAGTATCTAGCTACGTATTTTGGTTACATAAAGCTTTATATATGCTTTATGTATTTGCAGCAGAGGGCAAAATTATAGAAATTATACAAAAGCAGCAAAAATCTGTAAAATTTAATATGTAAATACACAAGTCTTTTGTTGAAGTTAAATGTGTGATATTGCTGCTAATTTTATATCAATAGTATACAAATATTGCATATGTATCTGGAACTTTATTTTTATATGTCTATCTTCTTTAACTTACAATGGAGCAAAATGATGAGAATGTCATAGTTATATCAATTGTAACGGTTCGGGATCGAGAGACTTATCTGTCTATGATTTTGTAAAGCATTTAAAAGGGCTTCTAAAAGCATTTGTAATCGCATTCGTTCAATTCAGAGAATATTTCCATGTGGGAGAGAAGGTAAATGTTTTATAATACCGAAAGAGGCCATTTTAGTTAATAATAATAATAACAGATGCTTTCGTGATAAAATTGCTCAAACAAAACTTTAGAAGACTGTTGTTTTCATTTTCCTACAAATTCCGACTGTGTAAGGTACACAAAATCAACAGGGGAAGGAGAATTATTTTGAAACGACATAGACTCATGACATTTCGCACAGTAGCAAATACGAACAAAATAAATTAGAAGTCAGTTAAAGAGACTAATATCAGTATGAGGAATAATAATAGCAAAAGCTAAGAAATCATTAGAGATGTAAAACTGCGGCAGTATACGCTTATGACACCTGACATAAAAAAGCCAACATTCAGCTTGCAGAGAAACCTATGAAAAAACAAATAAATTGGTCTAAAATTATTTTCATTGATTAAAAGAAACTATTTTTAGATGTTCTCGAAAACATACATTCATACTGGTATGAGCTTTTAAAGGAAAAGAACGAATTTTCGAAACGTTAGCCGGGAGGGGGGGGACTTTCTTATAATTTGAGCCGCCTTTTCTTCTAGCGTTTAGAAGAAAATTGCTTTAGCAGAAGATATACAAAATAAACATAGATATATTAATTTGTTAGAAAGCAGTTATTGTAAGGGAGGAAAAAATTGAAGGGGTGTGTGTGATAAATTATAGTTTAGCACATCCACAAAAACAGGGAAACATTCTTACAAATTATATATAAGTATTTGATGTTAAACATTATTTTTATTTATTTACTTTTTTTTTTTTTTTTTTGGAGGGGGGGGGGGGATTGTACATCAACCCAACAATATTTGTAGCTTTTTTTTTTTTTTTTTTTTTTTTTTTTTTTTTAATTTCTTGTGATTGTTTGCATTTAATATATAAATTAAGAAACAACAATGCAAGAAAAACGATAAAATTATTTTTTTTTTCCACAGCGACAATACTGGAAGGGGGATTAGATTAAATTTTCAAACTAGTGGCACTATCTGCTTACAAGTTGATGTATAAAGATTAAATGTATATGTGAAGAGATTTTATTGTCCGTGAAATAGTGAATCCATCAAGTACATTGCTTACCACAATAACCAGGCTGGAAGTCCATAGCAGTTCTTTAAAAAGAGTGTCACTTGACATAAATAATAGAAGTCACTTGCAAAAGAAACAGTTTTTTACTCTTATATTAAAAACATGAATTTTCAAGCAAACACTTACAATGGTCCTCATATGATCTATAAGGCAGAGAGAGAGAGGGAGAGCAAACTAGGAGAGATGTTTATTAAACCAGTAATCAAGAGATATTGACCGTTTTAAAGCGAAAAGTGAACTCAATTGCATTCGCCAATTCAAACCCGAAATTAATAAACTAATGCCAAATAAAGCGCCAAAAGAATGTTCTAATTGGTTAATTCAAAAATTTAATCCGTTATTCAAAAGACAAAGCCAAGGTTGGCAACATAAATTATGCCAAAGTAATTACTTTTTATCGGCGTCACCAATATATCATTAAGAATTTATTTGTTCTTATTTTATTTTATTATTATTATTAAAAGAAACGAATCCACATCTGTTGACGCCAATAAGACTGAACTAAGCTATTATGAAAGCACAAATCACCGGAAATGAAATAAATTTTGCAACTTCTGTTTATATTATGAAGTAATTTAGACAAATAAATTATTTTCTATCTATGATTAAATGAGATATTGAACATAACGTTGATGAAAAGGGGGAAATGTATCTATCTACAAACGAATAAGTCCCCTAGTAAAAATACAAATTAAATTAAATAGAGATTGACTTTTATAATAGAATGAATTGAATTCAGAGGATATTACAGAATAAAATGTTCTTTTTATTGGAATAAATTAAATTAGATTTTATATGTTAAATGAATTAATTAATTTTATAACTATTCTTAATAAATTGACTTTTTTATATTTAAAATTTTAAACTGAATTATTTAGAAAAGAAATAATTATTTAAAAGAACATATGTATGAACTTGTTCTCACAGTATAGTTTATGAATCAAGTTGAGTAGAGAAATGTTTAATGCTAAATTTTACACAGGCTACATTCTGTGAATAAATTCAAATCGAAGTTTAAAAAAGTTCAATTTAATGCCGAATTATTTTGAAGTATAAAAACAACTGGATTATCGAATAACACTAGATAAATGTTTCCTAAACATACGCTGCCAAAACTACACCTACACGCTTATACAGCGAGGCGGAGACGGTTGATTACATGTTAACTGCAATTTAAAAAAATACCTTGTTGTTGAAATAAGTCAAACTTACACTGTCGTATCAACACAAAGTTCGAAAACTTTCCCACAAGATTTTGGTATATGAATAAAAACATTGTTTTTTAAGCATTTCTTTTGTTTTCTTTCTTTTTTTTTTTTTTTTGAGAAGAGCAGATGTCTAATGGCTAGAAAAGTTTATTAAATGAGCAATATTTTTCTCAGACAAGAATAAGGTTAAATTTTAATCAGAACCATAAAGTCCAGAAATATTATTGCAAATTACATAGATCTTTGATGCTAAACATTTTTTAGTGTGTGTGTGTGTGGGGGGGGGGGGGGGGAGGGGGGCTGATGGGAATGATTTGTAGGGATACCAACACAATATTTTCAGTTCTGTTTTCTGAAATGTTTAAAATCCGCTTCTGTGTACAACATTTATATATTTGATATAACAAAACAGAAACAAGCAACCTAGAAAAACTAATAAAATTGTTTCTTTTCCTGCAGCGGGAATAAATGGGGGAAGTGGGGAAGGAGTTAAGTTACACTTTCAAACTTGTTAATTTCCTGTGTACAAACTGATATTCAAAGACTGAAAACATAGCATTAAGTTGTACGAAGAAATGTTCAAATGAATGCGAAATTTTATCCAGGTTACATTTTTCGAACCAATTCAAAACTAAAATTTTCAAAAGTACAACTAATACACATGTGTTCTTTGTACTTTTGTGTCTTAACGACAGTCATGACAATATTTCGTCCACAAATTTACTTTTTGTAAGGCAGAGATAGCCGAAATGTCAATTGGCTGTAATTTAAAACTACTTTTTCGCTAAATGAGATGTAATTGATACTGTCCTATCAAAACTGGGCCAGAAAATATTCAGACAATTTTTTACATAGACCTAAAAAATTTTTATGATAAGCATAATTTTTTTTTCTTTGTGAGGTGGGGGGGGGGAGGAGGGGCATGCTGAAGAATCAGAAAATTTTGTTCTGAGGATTAGACAGTTTAGGGATGCTTTTAAAAGTGTGTTTACTTACAGGCGGTAATATTTCTAAATATTTTAATCTGTTACCTGTGATTTTTATTACTTTCTTCTATTTGTATTTATAGAGAAAGTATTAGATTTGTGAAAACTTTCGAACTCCAGTTTTCGATGGATTTACACGTTTTGGGATGTCCTAAACACGATTTGACTGTTTTTAGAAAATGTGTGTGTGTGTGTATCACAAATTTTCTGGACGCTGTATCTCACAAATCAATGAACGAAATTTAACCAATCTTGTTATTTAGTTGGGCCCTGACATGAACTGGTGCTGATTAGATTTGTGGAACAATGGCTCAGCAGATGGCGTTGTGATCGCATTTTTCTAAATTTTTAACATGGCAGCATAGGACAAAATTTCGTATAAATGTACATAATGAGAGTTATTTTAAACGTGTGATTGTAAAATTAATATAAATTCTTGATAATAGTAGTCGTTATCCAGGGAAAAAACTCTGTGTATGTGGGGGCATCGCTCCCCCCCCCCCCCCCCACACCCTCCCGGGGAGTAAATTTTCAATATGGGTATCTTCCGAAAGATCTCGTCAAAGCCTCAAACGAATGGTTGAACTATAGATCTGTGATAATTTAAAACAAAGATATGCATTTTTTTTTTTTTCCTTTTAACGAAAAAAAACTTGGAAAAAAGTCATTTCTTTTGATTTGGAAAAAAATTGACATCTTTCGGCATTTAGTGATAATATAATTCTGTCAGATAAAAATCGTCTGCATTTATAATGGAAAATAATTTGATAATAAGTAATTTGTATTGAATAAATTTTGCGTAAAATTATATAGAAGGAAGTAATGTGGTGGCTACATCATACTAGTTTTTAGTTTAATATCGTCTGAAACTTCTATATGTTTTGCTATATATTTGTTTTACAGCCTCTTCATGTCATTAAAAATGTTTGCTGGCATTTGCTGAAAGACTGAAAAATAATCTGGATTACCTTAAATCAAAATAGCAGGAATTGAGGAAAAAGTATGTCATTTCCACATTATATATTTAATAGTTTAAATAATAAAAAATAGGTAAATTTAAAAATCGAAATACAAAATAAAGATTTTATAGATGTGAGTTTTATATGACAATTTTTTAATTTAATTTTTTTTTTAAGGAAGAGGGGGACTGTTTGTATTCTAAACCATCCAATGTTTTTAATTTTGCTTCCTGAAAATTTTCAAAATCTGCTTGCGTATGTATATGTATGCATATATATATTATCACAAGTTAAAAAACAACAATGCAAGAAAAAGAAAATTATTGTTGCTGTTACCGAGCAATGGGAATAGAGGGGTGGGTTGGGGGACAAATTAAATTTTTTGACAAGTTAAGATTTTTCAGAATACAATTTGATATTTAAGGATTCAAAGTACAGAGTGTATATGAAATTGAGTGAGAAAATGTTTAAAATAATATGAAATTTTATCCAGGCTGCTACATGTTGCGGACTAATTTATATCTCAAAATAACCGATCCACATAAAACGTTACTTTTAAGTACACAATCCAACTGTGTTTTCGAAATATCCTAGATGAATATACCATAATCATAAGCATGCCAAGACTGCGGTTACATGATTATGCAGAGAGGCGGACGCAGACGATTGTGGAGTAACTGCAATTTAAAAATACAGTTTCACTGAAATATAGCTAATAGATTCCGTTTAATGACGCATTGGCAGAAATCTTTCGGAAAAGTTTTTGCATTGACAGAAATAATTTTTGTTAAACATGTTTTTTCTTTTCCTTCTTTTCTTTCTTTGTAAGGGGAAGATTTTAATAACTGGACAGTTTTTAATTTGGAGTATTATAAAGTTAAGAGAGTGTTTGGAACTAAGGACGATCTACTACTCAAGGGTCCTATGCCTGGTGTAGTGTGCCCTCTGAGGGGGGATGTTTTTCTAAGGGGGTCAAGGCCAGATTTATGTGAGTCTCGGAGAAAACTACTGCAAACTCCGAACGGCTAGGTCAACGAGCTAGAAATGGGATTGGACCCAGCACTTCCCGTTTATCAACTCTGAGTCTAGAATGACACGGACACTCATGGAGTCGTACAGTTTAGAGATGATTCAGGAGCAGTTTACTCCCTCAGGAGACAATAAATTGTTTTATTTCCATATTCAAAGGGTGAAAAACTACGTAACATCCCAAAACCCTAAAAACTGCTATTTGTATACAAAATGAATCGTGAAAGAATAGATTAAGGTTATTATTACGTGGCAATTATTAAAATTGTTTATTTATACCCATAATAAATTATATTTGTAGAATTCTTAAGGCATTGTAAAGAAAAAATTAGGGGGGGGGGGGAATCTGGAATTAAAGATAGCCCCTGAAAACTTTCACTTCTGATATTCTTATATAATCTGCTACCGGTTGTTTTCAATTTTTATTTTAATATTCTTCAAGTTTCTTCGTATTCTTTGTACAACTTTCTATGTCATTAAAAATGTTTACCGTTATATCTTCTACGTGAAGACTGAAACAATATCTGAACTTTCGAAATCAAAATGCAAGAATTTTAGTTAGTTTTTAACTTTTAATTTTCTTTTCTTTCTTTTGAGGGGTTTGGGGGGGGGGGAGTTAAATGCTTCACCACCGGAAAGTGTTTTCATCAAATATTTAAATTTTTGGGGATAGAATATTTAAGTAATTATCATAATGTTAATAATGAAAATAAAGAAGTATGTTAATGAAAATGATTTATCTGTAGCTTAAGACCACAAAAAATTACTGTAATGTGTATTTACATTAGTTTATGTAATTATTAAAGACAAATGATATTTAGAAAATCATTTTTAAATATATTAATAAACCGCAAATATTTCGTAATTGAATTGTATAAAAAACAATCTGCAGCAGAACTATGTATCAATTCATATTACTATAATGATCCAAAAGACAAAAATGGGTCTAGGGAACAGGAGGATCTGTTCTTGAAGCTGGTAGACGGGAAATGCTGAATTCGATATGTAGTCACGCATGCTGTCCAAGTGGTTCATGTGTTTTCCAAGGTTTTGTCTGAACTTCATGTAAATATGGGCTAATACCACTTAAAAATCAGCCCATGGTGGGGTTTTCGGCAATAAATTCAGGCTTACTTAAAACTGTCTAAATTCTTTTCAATATTTTTTGAAAATGTCGTTATATATAGTTATCAAAAGTCCCACTTTACTCCTTGTAACTTGGGAATGCCTCGACATTTCTGAAAACTTTAACCCTTTAACTTTCACTACTTAATTTATTTTAAAAATTACTAAACTAATTTTAAAAATGGCTTTTAGACACATAGCTGATCATAAATATTTAAAAAATAAAAAATTAGCATTGTTCCTTTTCGAGAAATTTTTGGTTTGAAACATCTGTAAGTAAACCTTATTAAATTCAAATAATATTTAATTTAATAAATAAATCACTTTATAAATAAACATTATCGACAACAAAATCTCGTAAAAGTTGCATAGATCCCAACATTTAAATTTATTCCGGAGTATTTTAACCCTTTGCGGCGCAAGGTAATGCATTTAAATTACACTGCCACCGGAATTTACGAACATAATTAAAATAGAAGAAATTTTAAATTTTCACGTTAAAAAAAGGGGGCCTTTTCTGCTATGTTATAAATGCAAATTTTTGCTAAAAAATTTCCGGGATGAGTTTTTGTACTTGAGAATTAAAATTAGGTGTTCCATCAGCGGGAACACTGCGACTGAAAAGGTTAAGGCACTTGTTTAAAAAAAAAAACGGGCTGGGAACACAGGCGGAAACTTTCAAAATGTCATATAGGAAGGGAGGAAAGTAGTCTTTTAAAAGCTCGGGATTAAAGTCTTTTCAAAGTAGGTCTATGATCTACAGCATTTAGTCGGCCTTATTCCCAAATCCACTCCAATCCATATTTGTTTTTAACATAAAATACTTCAAAAATATTCCTGTTACACTGGCGTTCATAAAATGGTACTTAAATATCTTATGATTTCATTATATAAGTGACTTTTTCCTGTGTTAATGTTTTAAAATATCATGTATATCTACTTTTATTTTCTTTAGATGAATTTTCATTATATTCTATTTAGATGGAATATAAAAGATATACTTTAAAATTTGCTTATGTATACTCAATTTCCTTTTCAGTGCCATAGAATTACAATCCTTTCTTTTCATTATTTGCTTAAAATGTCATAGGATGTAGATTTTGTTTTAAAAATTTATAGTTGAAGTGCTTTCCTACAATAGTAATTTTTCATCATTTTTCTTTTTTCTAGTTATAATGGAAATTGATCCTGCTATAAGAAACGAAACAAGTTGTATAAGAAATATGAAAATAAAAAATGCCGTAGAATACCCTCATCAGAGACATTTGCAAATTGTATTCAAATATTTATCCTGTTATTAAAGACACTTTCACCATTTATCTTTTATTAATGTCATTAAAAAAAAAAAAGTTCAGTGTTATGTTAGTAGAATAAAGTTTAATTTAAATCTAATTCAGTATGTTTTATTTTTTAATTATTTTTAATTGTATGTTTTCTTTGCAGCAAAGATGTTTTTCTTCTTATTGAGCTTTTTGCATTGATTCTGGTAAATTACCTGGGTACTGCTTTCAGGTGTAAAAGCGAAGTATTTGTTTCTTCTTTAGATCCTATTTTGTAGAAGAAAAAAATGTTTTAAATTTTTTTTGTAGAAAAGAAGAAAAAAAAAAGTCGAAATTTTTTTATTTCAAAATAATCTAATGGCTTCTTTAATAAAAAGTTTTATATTTTAAAGATTTGAATTTATGGAATGAATGAAGAAAAGCAAAAGAGTATCCGATTTCCATCTGCATTGAAACCTAAATTAATATTTAAAAATATAAAAAGCTCTAAATTTTTTATCTACTGTTTAATACGTACAATCGGTAACAAAAGCGTCCGAACACTAGCAAAAATTCCTATGTAAAAAAAGCACACTTCAAACGTTTTGTTAAATAAATCCTTATTGAATCCTGTTCTTAGTCAGTGTAAAACATGATTCGATAAGGATTTATTTAACAAAACCGTATGAAGTGTGCTTTTTTTATATAGGAATTTTTGCTAGTGTTCGGACACTTTTGTTACCGACTGTACGTACATTTTCTCTCCACTTGCCGTCTATCTAAAAATATTTATATCCCAGAAACTGCAATAATTAAGGGAATTATTCTACACATTGCAACGAATTAATTATAAAAAATAAAATTATATAGGTATCCAACTTTTAATATGTTCCTATACTTCTACGATTACGTATTAGAAATCTGATCTGAAATGAGAATTTTTATTTTCCAATAAAATAACTTTTAAAAAACAATTTTTTTAAAAACATAGTATTGAAAAATGTTCAAAATTTGTTACAGTTTGAAATAAAATTTGCATCAAATTTTTTAGTCTTGGTTTAAGTGACAAGTTATGCATTGCAATAATATGTTGCACAAATTTACTTTTTTAATAAACTACCAAAATTGTATTCATAGTTTTTAAGAGAGACCTTTATATGGAAATGAATTAGTAATTTCTTTTCTTTAGCTAATATAAAAATCAATGTGAGTATTTAAAAATTCAAATTCATTTAATACACTACCCTTCCATAAATGACCGGACACTTTCGATTTCAAATGCGTTTTAAAATAACTCAAAAAGTACTTAACAAATTATCTTGAAACTTCAGGAGTGTAAAAAACATGTTATACTTCATGTAGTTCAGTTATTTGTTTGTGCCAAAAGTTAAAATGGGACCAGTAAAAAATTAAAGAAAAATTAGAGTATTTGGCATCACCCTATATAAAGTAATGCTCGAAATACGATCTAGCTGTAGCATATGATTATGGGGCTCATTCTCATTTTCTGTATAAATTTTTAAGTCTCTGCCGCATGTAATCAGGGAGATATAAGATTTCTTTAAAAAATTGGCGAACAAAACTTCAGTGGATTTTTTTTTTTTTTAAGCTATAACATGCACGGTATTAAACCCAGTACAAAGCTATATTCGGGAAACCCAATATACAAAATTAGACACAACATACTGCAATCAGAATGAATTAAATACTAAATATCTAATGAAATGTGAGCATTTTTGCTAAATAACTTTTAACTGCGCATGACTAAGTTTTAGCTAAATTTCATTTGTATAATTTAGTAGCCAAATGCTTTAAACTACTTATATAAAAAACCCAAACAAGTATTGTGTAAACCCAAAAAGTTCTACGCCAAAGAATGAACTGGTCTTTAGTTTCTCTCGAAGAAACGCTAAAGTATAAGGAGTTTTACTTGCATGTTTATTTTGATTCAATGAATGGTAATGTAATTTCTGTGATTGTAAATAAATATTGGGAAAATCCTCTTAACAATTTCTTTTTTGGAGAGCAGCTGAAGTTCAATTTATTGTATGATGTAGAACTTCTTGAGTTTACAAGATATTTGTTTGCGGTTTTTATATAAGTAGCTCAATAAATTTGGCTGTTAAATTTTGAAAATGAAATTTCGCTAAACATTTACGCATGTTCAGTTAGAAATTATTTAGTAAAGATACTCATATTTCGTTAGATATTTAATATATATATATATTTCTGATTGCAGTATGCTGTGTTTAATATTGTATGTCGAGTTACCTGAAAATAACTTTCACTGTCTTTTAATACTTTGCATGTTATAGCTAAAAAAAAATGAAAATGTTTTTTGCAATTTTTTAAAGAAACCTTTATCTCCCTGATTATAGGCGGTATAAACATATAAACTTAAATAATTAATGAGAAAGAGTCCTACTGCCTACATGCTACTGCCATATCGTATTTCAAGCATTAATTATTACAGGGTGAAGCCAAATACTTTCATTTTACTTTAATCTTTTACTGGTCCTCCTTTCTCACCCCTTAAGTTTCAAAATGATTTGTTTAACATTTTTAAAAATACTTTTACAAATGTCTGAAATCGAAAGTGCATGGTCATTATGGAAAGGTAGTGTACTTAACAATTTTTTAATACTACTACTTACTTCCTTTTTTTTTTCCATTTAGAAAGTTTGTACCTTTTTAATAGCATAATGCATTTTAAACGATTAGTGTTTTAATTAAATTCTTAATTGTTTTAAGTTAATATCTAATCAAAATGTAATATATATACATATGTTAAAAAAATAAAAGTGCATTTACTAATTGGATGCATTTTTTGAATGAAAAAACTGAAGTTAACACAGATCTACAAATATAATGTTGACAAAATTTATTTTGTTTATTTTAGCTGATACCTATATTTTTGATGTGCTGAAGCCGAAAATGAAGCCAGTTTTTCTCTGTCACACATAGCTTTTGCCAATACAGGGTGTCTACCCACATAATTCTTTCTCTTTCGGTAGTTTCTAGTATGATTCCATGATTAATTGTAATTAATCACGGAATTATACTATAAAAGTAACCGTATAATTATATTGGTGGAAGAGTCATGAAAAAAAAAAAAATAGCGCACCCTATATTGATAAAAATCTGTATGTGATAGAGTAAAAACTAGTTTCGGTTTCAGCCCAGCAAAGACCATCGATATCAGCCAAAATTATCAAATCAAAATTTTAGATTTAGATCTCTGAGATCTTTCACTATTGAGTCATATTAAATGAGGGAATTAAGTTCTTAATTTTATTATGGACTAAATATAACCGAGCAATATTGAGCAACCATATGACATATTTTGCAATTATTTCTGATCATTTTATTAGAAGTAACATAATATAAATCAGCTTCTTTTTCAAATTTTATATTAAAAGTTTAATGTATGCAAAAGGTTTCACAACATTAATAAAAATTGTAGTTAAAAACATGTTAAAGCGCATCATTACAAATCCTACCAAAGGTAATACAAGCTTAGCCGACTTTATATCTCTGAATTATAATGTAGTTTTGATAAAAAAAATGTATTGCTTGTCTATATATATATATATATATATATATATATATACTAAAGTCCGGTCATCTTGTCCCATCAATTTCCGAGGAGTTCTGTTCTGAAAGTTTGAAGGTGGGAGGTGCCAAGTTCGATCTCAGGTTGAGATTTTCAGCCTACCCATTCGAAATTTTCCAAGGTTTTCTTAAAAACTTTTGTAAATAAAGGAATATCTTAGAATGATCTACACATAAAGCATTCTATACAGGCCTAGAACGCTGGAGTAATGAACGTGATTTTACCACCACAATATTATTAGTATATTTAGAAGCCTGTTTAAGACATTATAAACTGACGCGCATTTAAAATAAATCCCAAGACTATGGATTTACAAGTACAAAAACGTCCAACTTCAAGTTTCTCTTCCTTAAGTTGTATAAGAATCTGTACTTATGTAACGTATTTACTAGATTCTTACATATATTCATGAAGATAAACTTACTGTTGGATATTTTTGTACTTGTAAATTGATAATAACGGAATTTATTTTAAGTATATGCCAGTTTAGAGTGTCTTCGATACGCTTATTAACATACTAGTATTTAATCGGCGTTAGTTAAAGCCGATTGGCTATGCTAGGTTTCTAGACCTGTGGAGATTGCCGTAAGTGTAGGTCTTTCTAAAATGTGTTATCCCATATTGATACAAGTTTTGGAGAAATCTGCGGAAAATTCCGAAAGTGTAGGTCGAAATTCGCAACCTTGAATCGAACCAGGCATTTTTTGCCTTCAAACGTTGAGAGCAGAGCTTCTCTGCCAATAGTGGGGCCTTCAAATATTAGGTATTTTTACATGGATAAATTTACTGAGCATTTCGTAATATTATATACGAAATTTACGGAGACTTGGATGTTCTTACATAAGTAATTTTACAGAGACTTGGACGTTTTTACGTATGTAACCTTACAGAGACTTGGATATTTTAACAATGGTAAATTTACAGAGACTTAGATGCTTTTACATGCTCGAATTTACGGAGACTTGCAAACTTTTACATACGTAGATTTACAGAGACTTTGATGTTTTACAGATTTAAATTTACAGAGACTTGAATATTTTGATCTATGTAAATTTACAGAGACTATGATTGATTTACAGAATAGTTTCTCTGCATTTTGACAGAATCTCTTTGTTTAATTCTCTGTAAATTTACATAAGACTTAATATAATTAATTACCAATAGATTCTCTGTAAATTTACAGAAAAATTTTTAACAGTGTACCTATTAAACAAAATAATTATAAGATAAAAAAAATTTTTATAAACCATGTTTTTTAATTTTCTGTTGAATCATATAAACGCTACTGAAGGCAGCCGGAACCACAGCAATTGGATAAAAGTATTAAAAAATTTCCTTGCTATCGTCTTTTGAGCTATTATAAAAGTTTCAAATGGCTATCTAGCCGGGAAGTTAGTTAAAAGTTGATTGCAAGCTTTGTACTGGAAACGCTGCCGAAGGCAGCAGGGTCCCGAAGCAATCGGATAAAAATATTTTTAAAAAGCATTTTCACCGTATTCTGAACTGTTCCGAAAGTTTCAAATGTCTAGCTACTCGGGAAGTTAGTTTAATAAATTTTCTGTTGAATCATATGAACGCTGCCGAAGGCAGTAGGGACCTGAAACAGTTGACTAAAAGTATTAAAAAAATATATTGCCACCGTGTTCTGAGCTATCCAAAAAGTTTCAAATATCTAGCTAGTCGGGAAGTTAGTGAAAAATCGATTGCAAGCTTTGTACTGGTAACGCTGCCGAAGGCAGCAGAACCCGAAACAGTTGGCTAAAGGTATTTAAAAAATGCATTTTCACCGTGTTCTGAACTATTCTGAAAATTTTAAATGTCTAGCTAGTCGGGAAGTTAGTTAAATAAATGTTCTGTCGAATTATATAAGCGCTGCCGAAGGCAGAGGGACCTGAAATAGTTGACTAAAATTATTAGAAAAATGTATTGTCACCGTGTTGTGAGCTGTCCTAAAAGTTTCAAATGTCTAGCTAGTCGGAAAGTTAGTGAAAAATGGATTGCAAGCTTTGTACTGATAACGCTGCCGAAGGCAGCAGGAACCCGAAACAGTTGGCTAAAGGTATTAAAAAAATGCATTTTCACCGTGTTCTGAACTATTCTGAAAATTTTAAATGTCTAGCTAGTCGGGAAGTTAGTTAAATAAATGTTCTGTTGAATTATATAAGCGCTGCCGAAGGCAGCGAGACCTGAAATAGTTGACTAAAATTATTAGAAAAATGTATTGTCACCGTGTTGTGAGCTGTTCTGAAAATTTCATATGTCTAGCTAGTCGGAAAGTTAGTGATAAATCGATTGCAAGGCTTGTACTGATAACGCTGCCGAAGGCAGCGGGAACCCGAAACAGTTGGCTAAAGGTTTTAAGAAAATGCATTTTTACCCTGTTCTGAACTATTCTGAAAGTTTCAAATGTCTAGCTAGTCGGGAAGTTAGTTAAATAAATTTTCTGTCGAATCATATAAGCGCTGCCGAAGGCAGCGGGACTTTAAATAGCTGACTAAAATTATTAGTAAAATGTATTGTCACCGTGTTGTGAGCTGTCCTGAAAATTTCAAATATCTAGCTAGTCGGGAAGTTCGTTAAAAATCGATTGCAAGATTTGTCCCTGACAAACACACAAACCCACAAACCCACAAACCCACAAACAAGAATCGAAGTTAAATAAAAACATGGTAAAATAATTTTCATAACTTCCTGATTTATTTCAAAGCTTCTTATTTTCTTTTTTAAATTCATTTTATATTCAGTAACAAATTTTGATGCTTATATTGAGTAAAACATTTATGTAAACAAACATTAATGGGTCATTTCCGGTCACTTCCGGTTTCAAAAACTGGCGAGCGACTAATAAATGCCTGTAACTCAAGTTCTAAGCAAGATAGAAACAAAATTCAAACTGATTTAGAAAGCTACAATATCAGGCTTTAATTCTAACTCAAAATTTGAAAATCGGAGTTTTGTCCGAAAATTGCATTTTAAAGGTAGGCAGGCACCTTAAAATACCATGTGCACTATAATTTATGCTAAAATTTAATTTAGGTAAAATTTTGTTTCTAACTATTGCTACACATAGATTGTAATACATAGTATGTTTAGATGATTATGTAAATGACGGATTAGTTTTATGTTTATAACGACTTAGATCTTAAAATATATCTCGACTGAATTCTGCACACTTATTTTTTTTTTTTTAATGTTTGATTAGTATGTCGATATTAGATACGCGCATAGAATATTTAACATTCACAGAACATAGTATATCATAGTTTTCTATATCTTGAATACGAGTGGGATATGCTTGTGATTTTCATTAATGAATTTGTTATTATGAATATCAATACCATCTGACGACTTTGTAACAATCCAAGTATTTTTTCATAAAAAAAACATTGTCGGAATTTTTTTAATCTTTTACGTAAACATGCATAGTGTTTTCTAATTACGTTTTATTTTCTTCACGTTTATTGATATTTCTATGTTAAATAAATTTTTATAAGTGGTATAAATATTATAACAAGAAAATAACGTTCGTTCTTCAATATTAAAATGAACGTATATTATAATTCTTAAACATGTGCATACAAAATCACCACTTATTTAACCCTTTGCCGAACCTAACGCTCTAAAGTGATCTAGACAGTGTTGCTAAATTTAGGAACTCTTTTTATTCAACTACCAACAGTAATTTTGGAGTTCTATTTGATATATATATATATCAGACGAATAACTTTCGAAGTTATTAATAAACCGCTACAGTTAAAATTTAGTAGTGGATATTGAATAAGAAATCCTTAAATTTGGCAACATTGAGCAGAAGACCGAAAATAAATAAGACCGACAAAGGGTTAAAAAATCAGATAGTATGTCTGCAAACAAGGGCAACAGAGGTCGGCCATTGCTATACTTCTGTTGAAAGGAAGTCGGCCATTTCTTAAATAAAAACTGATGACTTATTTACTTTATTATTATTTTTTTTAAATACTGTATAGATGTTATCATTTTTGATAAAAATTCTCAAAACTGGCAACTTTTTGCGTGATTATTATAGGTATCAAATTATTGGTTTTAAAAACATTACCTCGCAAAATTTATATAAAACTGTTGATCTTCATTAAATCTTCAGTACACTGTAAAAAATAGGTTCTTAAAAATAAGTTTATATAGTCTTAAAATAGCCCAGAAACAATATATACTTAAATTTGAAAACCTATGTATTCATTTTTGGGAATACAGATATGTCAAACATGAGGATGTTGGGATTCTTATTGGTCAACCCCATTTTTGAGCATGTCAATATACTCAAAAATGAGTGCATGGGTTTTCAAATTTAAGTATATGTTGTTTCGGGGATATTTTGAGACAATATATACTTCTTTTTAAGAACCTATTTTTTACAGTGTACTGAAGATTCAATGAAGATAAACAGTTTTTATCTTAGAACCACAAATCTTAGTATCAAACGAAAAACAATCTTATATTTATGAAAAATTAAAACTTTTTTTAAATAACTGTTTTATGAGTTTATTAAAATAATATTTTTTTTTTTTTAAATAATCAGCTATATTATATATATGTATATATATATCCTAGACTAATAAATTTTCTCGTATACTTTCCAATATATTTTCTTATAATTTCTTGCTAACTTTCATTTTATTTCCATGTTCTCAAGAAAACTAACTGTGAAGAGATAATTGTTTCCTAATTTTTTTTTAAATATTACATGTTGTTAATTTGATTGAACTGCAACTTTTTATAACTCTATGTGATAAAATTAACAGAAAGTCTTCTTTCTTTAAATATTATTACTTACAACTTGGTTCGGTATTTTTGGCTATCGGGTATTCAATTTCGTACTTGATTTCCTGATTGCTTTTTGTGGTATTATAGCGAGTGTACTTTTATAGACGATTCTTTCAATCTTTGTTTAAACTTATTATTTTGATGTTTTGTTCTTTTTATTTCTTGATTTGTGGTGAAGGGTTAGGGCTTGAATCAAAGAGAAATTCAAATTATCTTTGTGACAGAAAACCATTTATTTTACATGTTTTGTGTCCTATCAAGCCCTTGGAAACATTAGAATACAAACGTGCTGTTATATATTTCTAATTTTATTGTTTTATTTCAATTTTGGTATGATTTTGGTAGCTTAGGGATTCATCATAGTAATTGTTTAAACTAATAATATTCTTAAAACTAAATAATTGAAAAGTTTTAGTTTTTATTATATATGCATATATAGATGTGTGTGTTTGTGTGGATGCTTGTTATGGATGTTGGATGGCATTGTTGTCTGATTGGTTTAGAAGGTCACTAGTGTATATTAAAAATAGAAGTATCATTGCATTTATTATGATTATTTTAATTATGTTATATTATATTTTTAATAATTTATCTTTACATTTCTTGTATGATATTAAAAGTTCATACACTTAATTTCTATTATTGATATGTATCTTGATTTCGTAAACTACGATTAATTTTAATTCATTAGTTATATTATGCGCTATGTTTGGTTTCTCATGGTAATTGAACTCCAATTTAAGCCTTAATTTAAATGCATTTACCGATTATGGGTGTAACATGCTTAGTTAGTCTAATTGTAAATATAATTCAGTGAATTTACAGTATTAAATATATTCTATAAAATTTCATAAATTATAACATACTCTTATTTGTCTAATATTAAACTGTATAAATAATGTTAATTTCGATATTGTTAAATCTTATCACTATGATATGATTGGGAGGTAGATCGCAGACTGTTTGTTATCCATTCAGGGGATTTGGGAAAACTTGAGCACCCGATTAGACCGTGGCGAGCTTTGCTCCTTCACCCAGTAGCTACTTTTTTTTTTTTTTTTTTTTTTTTTTGTTATAGGGAAGAGCGGGGCACAGTGGACCACTTTTACACTTTTAATTTTTTTTTTTTTTCACCAAAAATAAAAAAGCAAGGTACTTGCAAAAATTAGCAAACATTCTTTAAATCTTTCATGACATGACCTAAATTGTTTATAACAATACTTCTAATACATTACGAATAAAAAAATAAATTGTATGCACTCACAAAGTGGACCACTGTGCCCCATCACCGGGGCACAGTGGCCCACAACCCGGGGTACAGAGGGCCAACCACTGTTGTTCATGTTCAATTAATATAAATTACACTTTTTTTTTTTTTTTCTAAAATTAGTTTCTTATGCAATTCTAATCTAAATAACATAATTCGAACATTTTCATGAAATAAAATTACCAAAATTTAAAGGAAATCAAATTAAATAAGAAATCAAATTAGAGGAAGAATCCTATATCAGATTTTCTTTTACTTTTATGTGCCATCACTAAAAACAATAAGACATATTTTTAATTGTTTATTAATGTTATACAATTATAAAAATTATGAAATATATAATTGAACATCTTATTACTATTCAAACATTATTATTAATTATTTTGAGGTATCAATATTTTACATTATATTCGTGAGATAAGTTTAACTAAAATTATTCTACTTTTATCTTTTACATGTTATTTCTAAAAACAATAACAATAAATTTATATAACCTACAATTTATTACATCACATAATCATTTTATTTATTTATTTTTTAAATTAAACAATTCAAATAGTTATTAAATTTAGAAATTCATAATTATTATACTACTATTCAACTATTTTCCCTTTACAGAAATCTATTTTATTATAACATTAAGATTATTATTCTTTTTATTAATTATTTTGAGTCACATCATATTTGTATATGTAAATTTAACTAAAATAAATAAGGTATTAAATATAATTTGGACTTTTAGGCACATTGGAAGGCGGTCCACTGTGCCCCATGTCCAGACAAAACAAATAATAATATTAAAATTATATATAGGCTATAAGTATGCTAATATTTTTTATAAATTTAAAAACAACAATATCTTACCTTTTCTTGACAACTATCCAATAATCTTAGTCAATAGTTCAGTCCTAATAAAATTTAAAAAAACTTCAAGCTTAAAAAACTACTTTGAGCAGCTGAAAACATAAAAATTGTTTAAAATGGCTACCTTAGCATTTACCATGTGGTTTTTTGGATGTATACAAGTAGTACCATAAATGAGTCGCAATATAAACTAAAAGAGTTAAATATTAAGAGGTTTAAATAGGAGTGATCCACTGTGCCCCAGTCTCCCCTACTTTTTCATGTTTGTTTTATATGATCTCATATATCGGTGTCTCAAAACTAACTCATACTGATTTTATTTATTTATTTGTTTTAAACTGTCTATTGCTTTAAATAAAGCTTCGTTAACATAAGTAATTATTTGATCAAGAATGTGTGAGTACTCTGGATTAATTCATATTTCTTTTGGGTATTCCTCGATATATACATATAAATATATTTATCTTATAGCTAAGTTTGGCATTTGATCGCTTGTTTCTCTTGTATTTAACAATTATACTACATTATACGTGTATATATATATATTGTTTCCTTTTTTTTTTTTTTTTTTTTTTTTTTTTTTTAAGGATAAAACTAAAGATGAAAATTAAGAATGAACTAAAACATAAGTACAAACGGATTTTTTTTTTTTTTTTTTTTTTTTTATTATTATGGAATCTGACGTTTTTGCTTAAAAAGAGATATAGAGTTATAGAAGAAGTTACGAGGAAAAAATCTACATATTTAATTGCATACGCCTCATTCTACATTTTCAAATATATTTAACGATGCTTAGACTTCAGTTATGTACATTATAATGCAATTAAACTATAGATGTGTTTTATATGTGCAATCATTTTCACGCCAGTTTCAACTTTCAGACAGTTACTAAAATTACTTTATTTTTTTACTTCTATTAGCCTACTACCGTAGGTAATGGAAGTATTGTATTTGCTCCAAAAATTCGATATCAAGATTTCACCTGATTTACACGTTTTAAGGTACCCTGAGTCCAAAAGTGTGGTTTGTGGCAATTAGTATGTGTGTATGTGTGTATGCATGTGTGGAGTCTTCTGCCTATCATATCTCTGAAACTAATAAAGATAGAACTACAAAACTTTAGAATTAAGACAGGTCTGGTGTACAGATATATTTTCCAAATTTTGCTGAAAATGAAAAACCGGAATTGGGACATCGGAGACCGGCAGTGGGACCGTAAGTCTGTATCTCAAAAACGGCTCGAACGATTTTCTTCAAATTTGCTATATAAACACTCTATTAGATGTCATTTCGAATGATATAGTTGGTTAGTTCAGGAAAATTGACAGGCGTTCTGTATAAATAGCTCAATTTCAGGTCTCGTAAGTGCGTTCCTTTAAAAACGGCTGCACAGATTTTTTTTCAAATTCGCCCTATTAACTCACTTTTAAATATCCTTTTGTATGTAATTATTGTTTTCCGGTCAATAATTGATTTTTTGTAAAAGTTGGTATCATAAAAACGGCTCTAACGATTTTCTTGAAAATTGCTATATAAATCCATTTCTTTCTCGTGTATTACGTGGTTATTAGAGTAAAAATAACAGTCTTCCTGCTGTTAATCTGCTGCCTTCCAAATCTCGGAAATTTGTGTTTCAAAAATTAACTCTACCATTTTTTTCTCTTATTGTTTACCTCGCTATATGTAAGCTTCGTTTTATATGTCTTTATAAGTTTCTCTTACCGTAAAAATCTTAGGTTTCTACTTCTTTAGGTAACTTTTATGTTTTCTGATCACATTATCTCTCAAAAATGCATATAATACGTGTAATAGTGGGTAATGGGAGTCGTATGGTTGTTTCACACCAGACTTTTAATTCTGTGCTTGAGTTTTAACTATTAGATAGGAAATTTATAATTTTCATTGCCATAGGCAAAATTTCATCTTAATACATTATTTTTGTTACATTTTTATGTGAAGGAATTCATCGGTAACTGCTAGATGTAAATAAAATATTACTTACCTAAATAGTACATCTCGTATTAAAATTTATATCGAATCTACACGGTATGAGTAAAAAATATTTAATTCCTTCCGATACATACTGATGTTAAAAGTCCCAGTGTATGCAATGTAAATGTTTTAAATATTCCAAAATAAATAATCAAATAACAAAAATTTCTTAAATTTTATATTTAATCATGTAATATAAATAATATTTCGATTATTTATATTTTTACGGACTCGAAAACTTCATTGTGTGGCACTGATTCTCTTAAAATTGAATTATATAAGCAATATTTTATGAAAGCTTCATACATCATATCATACATCATATCATTGTTACATTTTTATGTGAAGGAATTCATCGGTAACTGCTAGATGTAAATAAAATATTACTTAACTAAATAGTACATCTCGTATTAAAATTTATATCGAATCTACGCGGTATGAGTAAAAAATATTTAATTCCTTCCGATACATACTGATGTTAAAAGTCCCAGTGTATGCAATGTAAATGTTTTAAATATTCCAAAATAAATAATCAAATAACAAAAATTTCTTAAATTTTATATTTAATCATGTAATATAAATAATATTTCGATTATTTATATTTTTACGGACTCGAAAACTTCATTGTGTGGCACTGATTCTCTTAAAATTGAATTATATAAGCAATATTTTATGAAAGCTTCATACATCATATCATACATCATATCATTGTTACATTTTTATGTGAAGGAATTCATCGGTAACTGCTAGATGTAAATAAAATATTACTTAACTAAATAGTACATCTCGTATTAAAATTTATATCGAATCTACGCGGTATGAGTAAAAAATATTTAATTCCTTCCGATACATACTGATGTTAAAAGTCCCAGTGTATGCAATGTAAATGTTTTAAATATTCCAAAATAAATAATCAAATAACAAAAATTTCTTAAATTTTATATTTAATCATGTAATATAAATAATATTTCGATTATTTATATTTTTACGGACTCGAAAACTTCATTGTGTGGCACCGATTCTTTTAAAATTGAATTATATAAGCAATATTTTCTGAAAGCTTCATACATTATATCAGTTAACGATGATAATATGTTTATTTTAGAAAGTACTTAGAGAGATATTTCACTTGTCTAGAGATTAAAATATTTATTAATGGAATCTATGGAATTTAAGTTTTTTTAAATATGTTAAATTTCGCAATTCTCGTAAGCGAAATTTCTTGTGAAATACGCGTTCAGTTTTATCATCTTTCAAATTATAACTACAGAACATTGTGCTATCAATGACTTAAAAGGATCTGAAAAAGGATTAATCGATTTAAATATTGTTTAAACTAAGTGCACTAATTTATCATTTAAGATGTTTAAAATTTAAAATTGTTATTTAAACATTTAACTCTATTAAGTATTTAAAATTAAATATATTGTTCAGTTAGGTAATTGTGTTAAGTAGTTGAATTAAATTGATTTTTTTTTTTTTTTAATATATTTACTATAAAAAATCTCATGGCCATTCTGTGTCTAGGATCTCTAATGCTATCGATAGATCTTTCTTCAATTGATTACACAGGCCTGCGATGAAATTTTTTTATTCAAGATGACGTACTTTTTGATACTGACTAAGGAAAATCAATTCAAAAAGTTGAATAGTTTAAGTAGTTGAATTAAATTGAATTTTTTTTAAATATATTAGGGGGACCGGAAAATAATGTCGTTTTGAATTAATAAAATGAAACCGGAAATTTTTGTTTAACAGTGTTTACATAGTACTTTACAAATAACCATCTTATAAGTTACCTAAGAATATCTTAAATTTTATTCAGGATAAATTTCCGATGTCAGTATTTTAATTCAAAACGACACTATTTTCCGGTCCCCCTAATATTTACTATAAAAAACCTCATGGCCATTCTATGTCTAGGATCTCTAATGCTATCGATAGATCTTTCTTCAATTGATTACACAGGCCTGCGATGAAATTTTTTTATTCAAGATGACGTATTTTTCTGGTGTATTTTTTTATACTGATTAAGGAAAATCAATTCAAAAAGTTGAATAGTTTAAGTAGTTGAATAAAATTGAATTTTTTTTAAATATATTAGGGGGACCGGAAAATAATGTCGTTTTGAATTAATAAAATGAAACCGGAAATTTTTGTTTAACAGTGTTTACATAGTACTTTACAAATAACCATCTTATAAGTTACCTAAGAATATCTTAAATTTTATCCAGGATAAATTTCCGATGTCAGTATTTTAATTCAAAACGACACTATTTTCCGGTCCCCCTAATATTTACTATAAAAATTCTCATGGCCATTCTATGTCTAGGATCTCTAATGCTATCGATAGATCTTTCTTCAATTGATTACACAGGCCTGCGATGAAATTTTTTTATTCAAGATGACGTATTTTTCTGGTGTATTTTTTTATACTGATTAAGGAAAATCAATTCAAAAAGTTGAATAAGCCGCTTAATAGAACATATTATTACACACAACTTATGTCTAGCAAACATCGAAAATTCATCACCGACATTCCAAAAACACGGAGCTTTGGGCTGGCCAGACTTTACTCTAGTCAACCCAGAAACCTTCAGTAAGATTAACGACTGGTCAGTGCTAGATGTCTTCAATAACTCTGATCACAATTACATAACATATTCAATAAACACAACTCCACAATTAAAAACCCGCACTCGCTTCTCAACACAAAGAGCCAACTTTACCAAATTCAATAGACTCATAAAATTTAACGAACACTCATTACTACATCAACTAAATGACATAGAATCGATAACACAACTGGACACTTTCACAGAGCATTTCATTTCAACAATAAAAGAAGCAGCTAGCGCTTCACTCCGGTTGAGATCAGTACGACGTCACCACGTCCCTTCTTTCTGGTCCCCCCAACTTAAAACGCTACGCAACAGACTCACGGCTTTAAGACGGAAAACTAAACATATACCAATATCAGAATCACAAGCACACAAAGAATTAATTAAGAGACTTGCAGCGCAATATAAAAAACAAATTAACTTAGCCAAACATGCTGCGTGGAAGACCTTCTGCTCTTCGCAGACGAATATCTTTGGCACAGCACAAAAATTTTATTCGCAAAAGTACTTTACTCCTCATGAAATAATGTTACAAAGGTCTCCTGGTCTTTCCTCTAAACAAAACAACCTTGTTTTTCTTACGCAGCAAATTTTCGGCCCGTCAACATTTCCAAATTCTGCGAGCGTTCCCATTGTTTTCTCCGCGCAGGAGGACAAAGCCTTTACGAAGGCGGAAATCCACACCGCGCTTAAATATTTTAATGACAAAAAAGCACCAGGTCCAGATGGCATAGATTTTAAAATTTTAAAACAAGTTAACAAATGCATCCCTAATATCTTACACATCCGGATAAATCTCTGTCTAGACTATAATCACTTTCCTAAAGTTCTTCGCCAGGGCCAAGTTGTATTTTTCCTGAAACAAGGGAAGTCACCTTCTGAGTCAAAATCATATCGCCCGATCTGCCTTCTTCCAACCCTAGGAAAATTGTTGGAAAAATTAATTGTTGTCCGACTTAATTACTTTTTGGAATCTAACCAGCTCTTAAATGAACGGCAATTTGGGTTCAGAGAGGGCAGATCTTGCGAACAGGCCTTAGAAAAAATTTTGTCTTCTAGTGCCCTCAGTTACAATACTGATCAATATACAACTTTAGTTTCCCTGGATATCCAAGGGGCATTCGACAATATCGAATGGCCCCACATTCTTAACTCCCTATCAAAAATTGAATGTCCAAGAAACTTGGCGGGAGTCATCCGATCGTACTTATCTGAGCGTTCCATCTTAATCGACGGGGGTTCAGGCTCTAGTGTGCACAGTCAACAGAAAGGTTGTCCACAGGGCTCGTGTCTCGGCCCGGTCCTGTGGACACTAATTGCTAATAACATACTGAATTCTATGAGCTCACAAGGCTTTGAATTATTTGCATTTGCGGATGACTTCACGTTAATTCTCTCGGGCAAACGCAGAAAAGATCTGGAGACCTTAGCTCAGGATGCCTTCACTGCTTTTTCCCAGCTGCTCAAAGACCTAAACCTTGAACTTTCACCCAATAAAACTCAATCTTTAACTTTCTCCAAACCACGTATACTGAAGAGAAAGCCGACGATGAGGTATGAGGGCAAAAGTGTAAAACATGTCGATCACTTGAAAATTTTAGGACTAACAATAGACAAAAACCTTAACTGGATTGAACATTTAAACTCACTTAAAATTAAACTTCTTATACATTATCATAACTCGTGCAAATTAATGGGTAAACAATGGGGTATAAGCACCAAAATGTTAAAAACATGGTATCTAACAATAGTGGAAAAAATCGTTACTTATGGGGCGGGAATCTGGGGAGGTAATCTTTCAAAAACAGCTATAGGAAAATTAAATTCATTGCAAAGGATGTTCCTCTTGCAACTGTCACGGGGTTATAAAACCATCTCCACTGATGCCCTCCACGTCATCACCGGTGTTCCTCCTTTACACCTCACTCTGAATTACGAATACAACAGAATAAACGTACTACAACTAAGAAACAAAGACCTACAGAAAATCCTATTTCCAAATGAAGAAATTCAACTCAAAATGGGCAGCTGGTTCATACACCCAGCAGAGGACTTTACGCATGCATTAATTAATACTAATATTAACTCCTTCTCTCCTACAGCCCCTGTGGCGATATATACAGATGGATCTAAGACAGACCATGGTGTGGGTGCCGCATTTTGCGCCTTTGTTGACGGGGTCTTGGTTCATCAGTGGTCCTGTAGGCTTGGGGACTGTAACACTGTTTTCCAGGCTGAGATTTTTTCTATCAGCCAAGCAATTTCTTGGTCAATTTCTTATTTTACCAATTCGAAAATTTCTATCTACAGTGACAGTCTCTCAGGTCTTCAGGCTCTGGCTCGCCACAGGAGTAACCATCCTATTATTCAGAAAATCAAATTAGATCTCCTGTCTAAGCCCGAGACTTTCTCTTTAGCTCATGTCTCCGCTCACAGGGGTGTCGCGGGATATGAAATGGCAGATCTCTTAGCAAAAACTGCCACTAAAAAGGAAGCAGTGGATTTCGTTCTGGCCCTCCCCTCCTCTTATATCAAAAGATGTCTTAAAGCACGACTAAAGAAAGAATGGCAGCTATACTGGGATACATCTCCTAAAGGTAGATTTACGTTTAACCTCCTCCAAAAAGTGTCATATTATAACTTTGACCTTTCCCCAGCCATAACAGCCTTCTTAACGGGCCATGCCCCGTTCAAATCACATCTCTTCAAGTTTCATTGCTCGCGCACTCCACAATGTGAGTGCGGCGCTGAGGGTAATGCAAATCATTACTTTTTCTCATGCCCACTAACTCTTGATTGGCGTATCCTTAACCCACATAATAAACCTAACGACTGGCTTTTTAATATCGTTACCCGGCTTCCCCTACGTCAGAAACTAACCAGAATCTATAACTTCTTAATGCATCTTTCCAATTTGACCGACTAATGTTTCAATCTTCCAAGGCAGTTACCAACTTTTCTCATGGAGGACCATACAATTTTTCTTCACAAGCTTTTCCATGCGAGGGATCAAGGCTCCGTGCGAGGGATCAAGGCTCCGTTCTTCTTTTCATATTCTTGTTCCTTGTCGCCCTCTGTCGTGTGAAAGCTCCGCTTTGGCGACCTCTGTAACCTTTTTTTTTTTTTTTTTTTTTTCTGTTTATGCAATAAACAACGGAGGAGGTTTAACCTTTAGACACGGGCTCTTTTGAATCACCACAGTGCCATCGGAGCCCCTCTCTAAAGGTTGAAATCGCTCAAAACCGCTGCATAGTGGTGAGCGGCCACCTTCCGTCTTAGAATCTTAGAATCTTAGAATAGTTTAAATAGTTGAATTAAATGGAATTTTTTAAAAAATATATTAGGGGGACCGGAAAATAATGTCGTTTTGAAGTAATAAAATTAAACCGGAAATTTTTGCTTAACAGTGTTTACATGGTACTTTATAAATAACCATCTTATAAGTTACCTAAGAATATCTTAAATTTTACCCAGGATAAATTTCCGATGTCAGTATTTTAATTCAAAACGACACTATTTTCCGGTCCCCCTAATATTTACTATAAAAAAGCTCATGGCCATTCTATGTCTAGGATCTCTAATGCTATCGATAGATCTTTCTTCAATTGATTACACAGACCTGCGATGAAATTTTTTTATTCAAGATGACGTACTTTTCTGGTGTATTTTTTGATACTGACTAAGGAAAATCAATTCAAAAAGTTGAATAGTTTAAGTAGTTGAATTAAATTGAATTTTTTTTAAAAATATATTTACTATAAAAAAGCTCATGGCCATTCTATCTCTAGGATCTCTAATGCTATCGATAGATCTTTCTTCAATTGATTACACAGGCCTGCGATAAAATTTTTTTATTCAAGATGACGTATTTTTCTGGTGTATTTTTGAATACTGACTAAGGAAAATCATTTCAAAACTTTCCATCACGTACAGTTTTGACAAAAAATGGGATGGTTTGAGCTTAATGCTCCATTTTTTAAACTCTAATCTAAGTTATTTACCGAAAATCTGGGTGATGTGAGTGAAGAACAAAGATAATTATTTCATCAAGACATCAAAGAAAAGTAGAGGAGATATCAGGGACGATGGAGAGTTAACATGATATCAGATAATTGTTGGATGCTGCAAAGAGAATCCCCCACTCCCTTAAGGCTCTGATAGATTCAGTAATCAGATTCAGAAGGCATCACTTGAATTGCAACTTTACTTAAAATACAAACTTATTATTTTAGTGAAACTTAAAAAAAAAAAAAAAAAAAAAAATACTCTTGTTAAGTAACATAACAAAGTTTTAATAATAAGATGAAATAGTACAAAACAATCCTATTTGATATCCTGTTCATTCAGGACAATCAGAAAAACATGCATCACATATATATGTGATTCTTAGCATGTGTAAAAATTACAGAGAAGTTCAGGAGAACGACTTCTCTCTACACTGTGCATAATCCGTCTCTAGAGTTTTTTTTTTTCTGATTTTTCAGTCCTCCAAAATTTTGTTGAGATGCAAAGGGAGGGAGGGGGGAACTATTTTCCCACAAGATGACAACAAATCAGAAAGTTTTTGGTCACGTGAGATACATAAGTTCACACATAGTTTAATAGTTCATTGGTGTTTGCTAGGCGTTCAAATGTCTGGGTACAATCTTTGCCTGGGAACGCAAGAAGGCATTACCAAATTGGAGCGTGAAATTGAGCTGTCTTTGGATCTGAGAGTGTGAAATGATGCACGGAATGTCCGTTTTCATGATCTCGCAGACAGAGCGGCATCTCGGACCTCACACTGGCAGGCGAGTACAAAAGGAAAACCTTGACGATGGCCACCACTCTAATGGGATCTTCTACGTAAAGAAACACATTTAAAAGATAGTGATATCCCATTTTATTGCATTTTATATAAAAATAATTTTGAATTTATTACAGCCTCTGTGTGATATTTTCCGATCTCATCCTTACTTTGTGAAAAGTCCTTTCGTGATGGGAAGAAAAGACAATCATTTCTGAATTTAGCGAATCAAAATGCATTATTAGAAACACCCAACGCAGTAAAAAAAAAAAAAAAAAAAAAAAAAAAAAAAAATTGAAAGGCATGATTTCGCTGGCCTGTGTTGTCATACAGGTATACTTCTATGTTTAATAAAAAAGCCCCACAAAACTGGCGTTGTAAAAAATATTACTTACAAACTTTTACCGCTTTGACTGCACCACTATTGCTTACTTTATTCGCCTGATGAAGGGTCGTGTGCGAAACAATTGTTGCGAGTTTATTGCATTTTATGGTGTTTATTCAAAGTTTGTAAGTAATATACTTCTATGTGCAAAAATATTTTTTATTTTAAAATATGTTTTCTTAGATGTACTTTAAGCCAACCAATGAACAACCAACATGGAGAAATATCAAAATTTAAATTTTTCTATGATCCGCAGTTTCTACTAGTTATTTAACCTATTCAGACCGGAGAAAAAATTATTATTTTTTTTTTTTTTAATTATAGTATAATTTGAATAAATATTAATATTAAAATCTACAAGTAAATAAATAAATAATAAATAAATAAAATAAAATAAAATAATACTTTTCAAGAATTTTAATTAGATTAATTTAAGTAATTTTGTTGGCAGTTGGCGTAATTGCAGACAAAATGTTTTCAACAAAATACAATCTAAAATTCTTAAAATTACCTCTAAAATAACAATTATACATCTCTTAATATAAAATACCGTCTAAAACATTCAAATTTTAATTTTTTTTAAATTAAAAAATATAAAGATACATTTTTCTTTACTTTTCTCTTTGTCGATATGTCGACATTTTTTGCTTTTACGTCATTTAATGCGCTGTGATAAAGTTCACATATAGTACTGCCATCTCTTGAAAAACTATTAAAACTATCTTTTCCCAATTGAGTATCGTAGATTTGAATGTTGGTAAACATAATCTTATAATTTTATACGCATTTTACGAAAGTACTCAGTTGAGTACCCTGAAAGTTAAAAATAAATCTGTATATATATATATAAATTGAGGTGTGTGTCCCTATATTTCACTTTGCAGCTAAAACTACATATCGTAGACGAATAGTGTTTGTATGTAGCAATAGGTACAAGGCTCCCATCGTGCACTATGGTGGTTGCAAGTCGATACCTCTAAGGGTGTTGCAGATACAGGGGTTGAAAGATGTGAACTCTAAAAATGTGTGATTATCATTGGTCGGAAATGATCTGGATCGTTCTAGAAATTTCTGGAATGATCTAGAAAGTCTTAAAATTTGAGCCAACTAAGAATGTTCTAGAAAATTCTAAATTGATCTAGAACATTCTAGAATGATCAAGAACATTCTAAAATGATAAAAAAAGCTCTAAAGTATATACAAATGTTGTAGACGATCAAAAATATTTTTATTGATCGGAAATGATCTGGATCGTTCTAGAAATTTCTGGAATGATCTAGAAAGTCTTAAAATTTGAGCCAACCAAGAATGTTCTAGAAAATTCTAAATTGATCTAGAACATTCTAGAATGATTAAGAAAGCTCTGGAATGATCTAGAATATTCTAAAATGATCGAAAAAGCTCCAAAGTATATACTAATGTTTTAGACGATCAAAAATATTTTAGAAATTTCTGGAAATCTCTAAAATGTATGTCAATATTTTAATTGGTCGAAATTATTCTGGATCATTCTCGATACTTTTCAAATTTTCTAAAAAATTCAAAGGTTGAAATTTGTAGAACAATCCAGAAAATTTAGTAATTAGTGGGGATAATTTTCGCGACTATATAAGACGAAAAGTCAAGCCCGTGCTTTAGTCGATTTTTTACAAAAATTGCGTAACAAAAGAAAACTTATAAGTAGTGTGATTGTAAATAACAGTGAGTAATAATTTTTACAGTGAAGAATTAAATCTTATTAAGTTTAGTGTTCTTTTTTAGTGCAGTGTGAAAAATATCACTAACGATGCCAAAACGTAAGAGCGTATTCTCGCGTTCTCGAATTGTATCGAAGAGGCAAAAGATGTCGCGAAGAAATGAAACCACGGAAGAAAGAGAACAGCGTCTATCATTACTTCGGGAAAATTATTATCTCAGGCGAAATAACCAGACTGAAGAGCAGTTTAATGATTCTAGAGAGACAGATAAAATCAGAAAAAGATTACAAAGAAAAAGAGAAACAAATGAACAGACAGATGCTAGAAGAATACAAAATACAATAAAAATGCGTAACCTTCGACTAAATGATCAAATGGAAGCTCAAGCGTCAGGAACAACCGTAAATGCTATTCGTGAAAAACGTCGGGGAGGATATAGTCTTGAATATGAAGCGTTTTATTATAATCCCACTAGAAATTATAATCAACATCCAAGTGTAGTAATCGGTAAAATGAATGTAGTTTGTAAATTTTGTAAAGCTAAAAAATTCAAAGGAGAAACACCGAGTGCATGCTGTTCGAATGGTAAAATTAAATTACCAGACTTGAAATCTCTGCCACCGGAATTCCTAGAATTTATGAAAGGAGAAACACATAATTCTAAAGAATTTTTAAAAAATTCAAAGGAGAAACACCGAGTACATGCTGTTCGAATGGTAAAATTAAATTACCAGACTTGAAATCTCTGCCACCGGAATTCCTAGAATTTATGAAAGGAGAAACACATAATTCTAAAGAATTTTTAAAAAATATTAGGCGTTACAATGCATGCTTTCAAATGACTTCATTTGGAGCAACTGCAGTAATCGAAGAACCAGGATTCAATCCAGTGTTTAAAATACAGGGACAAGTATATCATAAAATTGGATCATTATTGTCTTTCCCAAATGATACTCCGAAATTTTTACAAGTTTATTTTGTAGGAAATGAAGAACACGAACTGGACCAAAGGCTTTCAACTTTTACAGGATTACATCGAGATATAATTCTTTATTTACAGCGCTTTCTTCATAAAAATAATGAATTAATAAAGATATTTAAAACAGCAATGGAAAAAATGGTTTCAGATAGTTATAAAATAATCATTCGAGCAGATAAAAGGCCAATTGGTGAGCACGAAAGACGATTTAATGCACCTCAAGTAAATGAAATAGCTGTAGTCATGGTGGACAGTGAAAGTAGCTATAGAGACATTGTGGTACAACGAAGAAGTAATAAGTTGGAACGTATCGCTGAAACTCATCACATGTATGACGCCTTGCAGTATCCATTAATATTTTGTCACGGTGAAGATGGTTACCATTTTAATATTTATCATATTAATCCAGAAACAAATAGACCAACAAACAAAAAAGTTTCTTCTAAGGAATTTTATGCATATCGGATAATGGAGAGAGAAAATAAATACAATCATATACTCAACTGTCGGCAGTTGTTTTTACAGTTTATTGTTGATATACAAGCAAAAATTGAAGCAGAGAGACTGTTATTTATCCGCCAAAATCAAAATAAATTACGATCGGATGAATATATTCATTTACGGGATGCAGTAGCCAATGATGGAGATATAGAAAATTTGGGACGATTAGTAATTTTGCCCTCTACGTTCACTGGTAGCCCTAGGCATATGCTTGAATATGCACAAGACGCAATGACGTATGTAAGGAAATATGGTCGTCCTGATTTATTTATAACGTTTACGTGTAATTCTTCATGGAAAGAAATTCAAGATGAATTACAGTATGGACAAAAGCCACATGACAGACATGATATAATTGCGTGCGTGTTTAAACAGAAACAAGTAAAATTTATTAATACTATTGTGAAGAGTTCTATTTTTGGAAATGTTATCAGTTGGATGTTCTCCATTGAGTGGCAAAAAAGAGGATTGCCACACTCACACAATTTAATTTGGCTGAAAGAAAAAATTCACTCAAATCAGATCGATGACGTTATCAAAGCAGAATTTCCAAATCCGGATGAAGTTCCTGTTCTGTATAGAATAATCGTGAAAGACATGATACATGGGCCTTGCGGAGCGCTTAATGTGCAATCACCCTGTATGAAAGATAATAAATGTTCAAAACGATATCCAAGATCATTTTTGAGTGAGACGCAAACAGGAGATGATGCATACCCGAAATATCGACGTCGACCACCGAGTGAAGGAGGATTTACAGCAAAAATCAGAGTACGAGGCGAAGAAATTGAAATTGATAATCGATGGGTTGTCCCTTATAATCCTTTATTATCAAAAATGTTTGATGCTCATATTAATGTAGAATATTGCAGTTCTGTCAAGTCAATTAAGTATGTGTGTAAATATATTAACAAAGGAAGCGATATGGCTGTTTTTGGAATTACTGATGAAAATCGAAACGACGAAATTTTAAGATATCAAATGGGACGGTATATAAATAGTAACGAAGCAGTTTGGCGTATATTAGGGTTTTCGATTCATGACAGAGATCCAGCTGTTTTTCACTTAGCAGTTCACCTTGAAAATGGACAACGAGTATATTTTACTAATCAAACAGCACAAAAAGTTGCAAACCAACCTGTTAATACAACCTTGACGGCATTTTTCGAATTGTGTCTCAATGATCCCTTTGCTAAGACTCTTTTTTATGGAGATATTCCCAGTTATTACACGTGGGACTCATCACGAAGAGTATTTAATCGACGAAAGAGAGGAGTTACGGTTGAAGGATTTGAGGGTGTATTTAAAGATAATGCTATCGGTCGAGTATATACGGTACACCCAAAAAATGCTGAGTGCTTTTATTTACGTTTACTACTCCATGAAGTACGTGGACCAACTTCCTTTGAAGATCTTCGAACGGTAGATGGTTACATTTGCGAGACATATCGTGAAGCCTGTCAGCGTCGTGGCTTATTAGAAAATGACAATCAATGGGAACAGGCAATGAAAGAGGCTGCAGAAACAGCAACAGCAAATCAATTACGTGAACTCTTTGCTATAATTATAACAACATGCAATCCTTCAAATCCGAATAGACTATGGATGAAATATCGTGATAGTATGAGTGATGATATTCTAGCAAGAGTGCGTAGAGACAATCAAGATATGAATATTGGTTTCAACGATAATATTTATAATGAAGCTTTAATAGTTTTAGAAGATCGATGTTTCGCAATGTGCAATCAAAATTTAGTTGCTCTTGGGGTGCAATCTCCTGAAAGAGGCGGATCAAGCGTGTTTAATTCAGAATTAACAAAAGAACTTAATTATAATGTAGAAGAATTGCAACGTTATATCAATGAAAATAAACCAAAATTAACACAAACCCAACGAATAGTATACAACACAATAATAAGTCGTATTGACACAAGTACAGGAGGGATTATCTTTTTAGATGCACCAGGAGGTACAGGCAAAACTTTCCTTATCAATTTAATCCTAGCTACAATCCGAGTAAAAAATGAAATCGCATTAGCATTGGCATCTTCTGGAATCGCCGCGACATCAATGGAAGGTGGAAAAACAGCCCATTCTGCATTTAATTTGCCATTAAATGTAGCTGATCAAGAATTCCCAGTCTGTAATGTCACAAAATCTTCTGTACGTGGCCAAATTTTAATACGGTGCAAAATTATAATATGGGATGAGTGCACAATGGCTCATCGAAAATCACTTGAAGCACTGGATAGAACACTACAAGATCTTCGGAAGAATACAAAACTAATGGGCGGAGTTTTATTGCTACTATCTGGAGATTTCCGACAAACATTACCAGTTATACCAAAATCAACACCAGCTGACGAAATAAATGCGTGTTTAAAACGATCAATTTTTTGGAATAATGTTGAAAAGTTATCACTAACCGAAAATATGCGAGCACTAATAACTGGAGATCCAAAAGCACAAGAGTTTGCCGACAATCTTCTGAAAATTGGAAATGGCACCTACCCACTAGATCTACAGTCTGGTAAAATAATTTTATCAGAAGAGTTGTGTCATGTAGTAGATACCGAAGAACAACTTATAGAAAAAATTTATCCACCAATAGAACAAAATTACTTGAATAAAACATGGTTGTATGAACGAGCAATTTTGGCTACAAAAAATAGTGTAGTAAAACAAATAAATGAAAGAGTACAGGATATGATACCGGGAGAGGAAAAAATCTATAAATCAATAGATTCAATGATGAATCAAGATGAAAATTTGAACTTTCCGATAGAGTTCTTAAATTCATTAGAGCCACCTGGTATGCCTTCTCATGAATTGAAGCTAAAAGTTGGATCACCAGTCATATTAATGCGAAATCTTAATGCGCCAAAATTATGCAATGGTACAAGATTATGTGTAAAACAAATTTTGAACAACATCATTGAGGCAGAAATTCTAACTGGCAAAGAAAAAGGAAACTTGGTTTTTATACCAAGAATTCCATTAATTGCGAATGACTTACCATTTTGTTTTAAAAGATTACAATTTCCACTAACAAGGAGAGGTCACGACATGGAAAATTCAAATCGGGACGAAATTGCGCAGGATTGTAGTACACTATGAGGGTAACAACATATTAAAGCAGTAGGACCCACTATCCACAAAATTTCGAGAAAAAAGCATTTAAAGTTTCAGTAATCTTTAAATACAAGTTATTTCGAAAGCGAGCAAGCGCCCCAGTGGTGTGATCTTAAAGCGCGAGTCTGCTAACCAGACGACTTGGGTTCGAGGCTACCTCGAGACAACTTTTTTTTTTTTTTTTTTCTTTAACTTTTTATGTAATCTAAACTTTTTATTTATTTTTACTTTATTTTACAATTCAATTCAAAATTTGAAAATTTTAATAAATTATTTAATTTTCTTGAGTATAAAATAACTTTTTCTATTTTTAATATTTATAACTTAAAAATACAATAAATTTCTATAACTTAAAAAATAAAGTTTAGTTTTACAAAACCCTAAATAAGAAACATAAAGAAAAACAGACAAATATTTAAATATTTAAAAAATAAGCAAGCAAAATAGTGTATATAATAAACAAAGTGCAAAATAGTTAGCAGGTGTTACTTAAATCTTGGTTTGAGCTTCCTGATTTTGTTTGAATGTGTATAAATTACGTAAACGCTTCTCGCTTGTTAATAATAAAGTGCAGGTGGTATTTTATTTTGTACAAGGAAGGATAAATAAAAAGGAAGTCGACATCGAAAAAGAAACGATGTTCATTAACATTTAAAATCTGCATTTAAAGATAACATTTCTTTACCAGTAATAATTTAATACCATCGTAATCCTATACTATAATTTTTCAAGAAACTGTATTGATTGGAGAAGTAATTATTTAATTTGGATAGTAATTATATATGCAATTAAAATGATCATTTCTCTGTATTATTATTATTTTTTTTTTAATTAAAAAACAAAATGTACTATTGTTTCAAACATACCTAAAATAAAATAAAATATATTTCGATAAATAATCAAAAACAGTTTCTTTAGTTTTACCTTATTTTACAGTTAAAATAAAACTAAAATTTATTTTTTAAGTTATAGAAATTTATTGTATTTTTAAGTTATAAGTATCAAAAATAGAAAAATTTATTTATTTTATATTCAAAATAATTAAATAATATTTTATTAAAATTTTCAAATTTTGAATTGAATTATAAAATAAAGTAAAAATAAATAAAAAGTTTAGATTACATAAAAAGTTAAAGAAAAAAAAAAAAAAAAAAGTAGCCTCGAACCCAAGTCGTCTGGCTAGCAGACTCACGCTTTAGGATCACACCACTGGGACGCTTGCTCGCTTTCGAAATAACTTGTATTTAAAGATTACTGAAACTTTAAATGCTTTTTTCTCGAAATTTTGTGGATAGTGGGTCCTACTGCTTTAATATGTTGTTACCCTCATAGTATACTACAATCCTGCGGAGTTTCGTCCCGATCTGAATTTTCCATGTCGTGACCTCTCCTTGTAAGATTAGCTTATAGTATAACTATCAATAAGGCCCAAGGTCAGACGTTCCGATTTTGTGGGGTTAATTTAAAAGAATCCTGTTTTTCACATGGCCAACTCTATGTAGCTTTTTCACGCGTGGGACAGAAAGATAATTTATTTGTTTATGCACCAGAACACAAAACAGTAAACGTAGTGTATAAGAATGTATTTCAGTAGAAATGTTTAGTATATAAATTGATTTAAGATAATTTAAGATATTAATGTATACTTAGTCATAAGATATTTATGTATAATTTATGTATAAACAAAAAAAAATCAATAAATTAATCAATTAAAAAAAAAATGTGTCTTTTATATAACAAATTGTCAAGTAAGTATTGATGGATTATTAATAACAAATAACTGTGCTATTAAAAATGACCCAGCGAAGCGGGTATTCACAGCTAGTAAATAAATAAATAAAAATATCAAAATTCATTCAGTAATGATTAGGTTGATTAAATTTCGCACTAGAGTTGCCTAGGAGATTTGATATCTATCCCTTAGAGGATCCGGAAATAGGTCATCACAATTTTTATCCTTCATATCAGTCATGACTCTCGACTTCGGTAAACCAAAAAGGAATTAATTTTACAGAATACGGAAGCCATTGCAGTCACAACGGATTTTACGTACACCAGCCATCATTAATTTATACAACGATTAATTAGATCAACAAAAGTAATGTTTACAAAATTTGATTTGATAATTTTAGCTGATACATATGTTTTTTTATTGTGCTGAAATCGAAAATGTAGCCAAATTTTCCTTATTTTTCTTTATCTTCTTTCTTCTACTGATACAATTTCTTCATTTTCGGTAATTTCTAGTATGATTATAAATACTAGAAAAATTACAATATATTTATTAGTGGAAGAGTCAAGGAAGAAATTGTGTCAGTAGATACCCTGTATCAAGAAAAATTCATACATGATAGAGAAAAACGGACTTCAGTTTTGGTTTCAGCATATCAAAAAGAATGAAGATCAGCCAAAATTATAATATCATAATTTTTGATATAGATCCGTTTTAGGCGACCTCGACGATCGAAACAACAAATTCTCCGATTACAAGCTCGACACTCTGCTACCTGGGCTATCACGGTCCTCATTCCGATACGAAGCGTTTAATTTTTTACGTTGCTGTGCCGCATGTAAATATCTGCCGTTTCAGGCATCCATGGAGACAGGAAAGAAAAAAAATTCATTCAAAAATCCAAATACATGAAGTAAACATAAACATGACACATGAAGTAAAAGTCAAAATAATTAATTATATTGAGATTTCTGTTGTTGGAAAAGAAGTAAATTATTTTATGTAATATTTATATGTACAGAAGATTACTATCGTTTTGACTTGAAAGGATAAATTTATGCTAAATATATTTTCTCCAATTATTTTGTGCATAAACCCATTTCTTATCAAAAAATAATACACTAACTTAAGCATCTATAAATGGGATTATTTTGATCTAACAGCATTGATTTTTTTTTTTTTTTTTTTTTTTTTTTTTTACATACAGCATATCAAGTAACATTTACTAAATAACTGGTTGGATGGAGAAAAAAAAATAATAATCACTTTTACAAGATATCATTTACTCATTTAAACTGCTTCTGGAGTAGCTGATTAATAAATAAAAGCAATTTAATTGTGATCAAAAGTATACTTTTGGAGCTAATAGTTAGAAAAATAGACTATAGGCATCTACGGTACTAGGTACTCTATATACAAATGTACTACTGCACACAATGGAAAATATTCATAATCGTAAAAGATAACTAAATTGAATAAATTCATAATTTCTAAAATTATTCAACTGTGTAATTTTTATTAAGTACAGGGATTGCCAAAGGTATTCAAATTATGCTACAACACCATATTTTGTTTGCAAAGCTGTAGTTAAAAGTTATAACATAAATACTTCGGGCCACTTTCTTTCTTTTTTTCTTTTTCTTTTTTGATTCGTTTCCATTCTGATTACTGTCAGATGGAAGTGGACGAAACGGATCGTGATAAGACACCATTTATTACTCCTGAAGGCTTGTATAAATTTAAAGTCATGCCATTCGGAATTTGCAATGCTCCTGCGACCTTCGAGAGGATGATGGATAATTTACTACGCCATTTAAAACGGACTATGTATCTCTGTTATCCTGACGACATAATAGTGATCTCGTAAACTTTCCAAGATCACCTCAACCTATTAAGAGCTGCTTTGGGAAGTATTTAAAACACAGACATTGTGCGGTGACCTCTTGAAAATTTGTCATCACGATAACTTTTGAAACACTGAAACAATTCGATCTAAATTTGGACAGTAGACTTATCATTTAAATATCTTGAATGAGTTCGCTGAGCAACTTACTCTGCCATTTATTTTCCTTGTGGTGGCCACTTGAAATCACGCTGCCATTTGAAAATTTCTTATTGCGATAACTTTTGAAATACTGAATTAATTCAAAGCAAAATTTGAACAGTGGACTTATCTTACAGATATCTTGTTCACCGGCAACTTGCTTCACCAGTTGTTTCCACGTGACGATTTCTTGAAAATTTATCATCAAGATAAATTTTGAAATACTGAATTAATTCGAACAAAATTTGTACAGAATACATAGCTTAGAAATGCATTTGGTACATTTGTTTGCCAACTTGATCTGCCATCTTGTTTCTAAGTGCCAGTCACATGAACAGTTCAAATTCACATAAAGAGGAAATTGATGAATTGATTTGCTTAAAATTCCGCTTGTACAGTTATTTGAAAGAAACGTCACCTCCAACTAATTTCTCCACTGTTTGTCGTATAAATATGCGGTTGTTGTCGATCGATTAGTAATAATGTCTAGTTTATAATGATATTCTTAGATTTTGTTATGGGGTCGTCTACATTTTAAAACTTGCAACAACTTTATTTATTTATTTTTTTAATAGCAACATATATTTTTGATAATGTTTTGGGTTATTTGGATCAAATCAGCCCGGAAAAAGGTATAGTTTATATAATTCTCTCAATTGTTCATTGAGCTATAAGCTGCCAAAATATGGGGATGTTGATTTTCAGTGAATGTGACAAACATTAATTCATATGTTTCAGAAAAATTATTATCTTCAAATTTCATTTCTTTTATGCGTTAGAATGAAGTGACCTAAACATATTTTTAATTTGGAGAATTATTGATAAATTCATATTCGAAAAATAGTATGAATTATGACCTATATTAAGTTTTGCGCGAATGGAATAGGCATCATCAAAAACGTAGGCTTCTAAATTTACAGTTCATTTCTATCATTATTTTCGAGTTACAGATTTATTTCAATTTTATTGCTCTTGGTGTGCTATTGCACTATGCGCCGATTTATATAGTGACCACTTAATAATTGTAGTGCCTCTCCAGGGTATGTTGCCATGAACACTGGTACCACACTTAGATCACTTGTACTACATAGGATCTCCCAGTACTTATTTCCAAAGTTTCACCATTGTACCTTTCTTTCTTCTTGGTGCGCTATTTTAAATATTCTTGAGTGTATATAAAAGGAAAGAATTAGATTCGTGAATTTTTTCGAACTCCAGTTTTCAGTGGATTTTTACCCTGAACACGATTTGATCATTTTTAGAAAATGTCAGTCTATCTGTCTCTCTCTCCGCCAGTCTCTCTGGTGTGCAGTACAAATTTTTTTTTGAACGCTGCGTCTCCCGAACCAATGAATGAAAAATAACCAAACCTAGTATTTTGTTGGATTTGACCTAATTTGTTGCTGATAACATTTAGGTGTCAATCGTTTAACAAGTGGCGTTGTTATCCCACTTTTTCATAAACTTTAATATGCCAGTATCGGACGAAATTTCGTGTAAATGTACATAATGATAATTGCTTTTAACTTTCCAATGTGAAATGAAATAGAATTATGGATAACAGTAATAGTCTAGAGACAAATTTTTGTTATATATATATATATCGGCGCATTGCTTCCACTCCTAGAAGAAGCCACCTAGAATTACCACCCCACAAGGGGATGTAAATTTTCAATATCGGTAACTTTCAAAAGAACTCGTCAATATATTTAAAATGAACGGTTGAACCATATATCCGTGAAAAATGAAAACAAAGTTATCAGTTAAATAAATAAATAAGTAATATAAAAAGCAGTTCCTTAGTTGTTGGCACAAAATTGACTTTCTTTGTACATTGAGTGTTATATTTTTTTAGGATGAAAATGTCTGAATTCCTCACGGAAAATAATTTTGATATTGACTATATAAGAAATATAGTATAATTTCAATATAAAAAACAAATTTATGGTAGCCAGAACATACTAGTTATATTATATTTGGTCATTTTCGTCTTAAACTGAATATATACATATATATATCTGTGTATTAAAAAAAGAAAAAAAAATCATGTTTTGTTTTATCGAATCACAAAATGTAGAAAACAGCATATAAATTCAAAGGTATTTCTTTCCAATGTCGAAACGGAAATTTTTGCCTGAATTTCACATTTTAAAAATTCACTGCACGTAGCCGCCTCATCAATGGTATTTTTGAGGCTAAACAGGAAATTCGCAAGTCAAAGAGAAGAAAAAAAAATTGCTCACAACGAGAATAAATTGGAGATGCAATATTAAAGAGATATTGTAGAAATCAATATTACTTTTTATCATCTTAATAATGAATATCTTAAAAATACAGAAGCCGTTCACATATTTTTTGTAAAGATTATATACTAAGATGTTATGGTTAAGTTTGATATTTTCATCATGATGCGCTATTACCTAGTTTCTTCGCATTGTCATGATGGAATTTTATACACACACACATTTATATATACTATATATATTTATAAATATATATATCAAAATATTTTTTATATGATAAGTGAATAAATGAAATTGGAAAGTATAAACAATCAAAAAAACTAATTTAACAGTATTAATAAACAAGAAAAGAGGTTAATTTCAACACTATACACGCCAAAATATCAATAATGCTGTGTTTTCTTAATCAGCTTTAGGAAACACAGCCATTAAAAAACTATGCAATACTAACAGGTTCCTGAAGATATGCCAAACTAGCACACTCCAAATTGTATTTCAGACAATAATATAGCAAACTTGAATTTATAAAAACTGAAATATGATTTATTTAAAAAAATATTTTATTTAAAAAAAAAGTATTAATTTCAATAATTCATAAAAAATCAGATTTAATATTTTGCGTCTATAATAAAATTTAAGCAATTGTTCATAAATGAAAATGCTGGCAAGGACATTTTCCCAGTTAAATTCAGGTTTATATGTTGTACTACTAATAGTATTGGAAAATGTTTTAATGTAAAGTTGTAATTATTTTTGGAGAAAATATAGGATTTTTTAAAATTTAAATATAAAACTACTAGTTATTTTTGGTCCATTGATAATAGTATTGATTTAATTAATAAGATTACTTTTAAGCCTTTGTACATTCAAACTTTTGATTTTGAAAATTTATTTTGTAATATCCCTATAAATGAATTTTATGATATCATCAGAAAGATTTTTAATATTCCTAGAGATTTTTTCCTTAGTTTATGTCATTTTTGTTTGAATAATAATTACATCTTTTTTCAAGAAATTTTTTTTAAACAATCACATTGTATTGGTTTTGGGACAAATTATTCTTTCAGTACTGCTAATATTTTCTTATTTTTCTCCGAATACAATTTTACTGTAACTCGTAATGCAGGTTTACATGTTTATCGTTATGTAGATGATTTAATTATTTTCAATACAGATTTTGATAAAATTGTAAATTTAATATATCCAGAAATTTTAAAATTAAATAAAGTCAATACCAACAATTGAAGCTAATTTCTTAAATATTTCCTTTGTTTTAAAAAATAATATTTTATGTACTGATTTATATGATAAAAGAAAAAAGTTCAACTTCACTACTAATTGTATGGTGCAGTGGTACCTTAATTTGAGCCATAAAATTTACATAAACATAATAATTAGTCAGCTTTTAAGAATTAAGAGATTATGTAATTCCAAATTTAATTTCGATAAACAAATATATAATTTTCATGCTTTATTATTTTATAAAAATTTATATCCTCTAAAGTTTATTTCTTATTATACTAGTAAAGCAAATTTTTAGTGACAGCTACGCCGTTTCTGGCTCTAATTTGATAGCTGGTCTTTGGAGATGTCCAGTTTGGCATTGAGGGCTCAAAGCCTATTTTTTAGGAAGACTGACGACGGATGGATGGTAATGTAATGTACTACCAGACCTGAAAATGAATTGGGTATCTATGGACACTGAAAAAGAATTTAAAGTTTTATAAAGTTTATAGGCCAGAACTACAATTTTTGCCAACGTTTACTTCAGTGGGTGGTGAGTTTTTTCAATTTCTTTCTAGCAGGTTCGGGTGGGGTATGCCCTTGCTAGTATTTTCACTTATGAACAATTGCTTAAATTTTATTATAGACGCTTAATATTAAATCTCTCTCTCTCTTTTTTTTTTTTTTTTTTTTTTTTTTTTATCAGCTATTGAAATTAAAAATTTCTAAAGATAAAATGTTTTTTCAAATAAATCATATTTCTGTTTTTATAAATTCAAGTTTGCTATATTATTGTTTGAAATACAATTTGGAGTGTGCTAGCTTAGCATATCTTCAGAAACCTGTTAGTATTACATAGTTTTTTAATGGTTGTGTTCCCACCTGCTGATGAAGAAACACAGCATTATTGAGATGCTGGCTTGTATAATGGTGAAATTAACCTCTTTTCTTCTTTATTAATACTGTTAAATTAGATGTTATGATTATTTATACTTTCCACTTTCATTTTTTCACTTGCCATATAAAAATTCTTTTGATTTATCTTTGTATATAAATTCAGAGCTGCTTTTAGCGCCTATTTTATACAAATTAGATTTAGCCATTCATTGTGGATTTAATTTATATATATATAATGGGGATATGGAGATTATAAAAGAAATTGATAAATAACATAAGTTTATAATTTTATGCTTTAAAAAGTAAGGATTTTTATGAAAGTGTTTAAGATAATAGTTAAATTATTATATCAACCTGAAATGAATTCTAATTAGTATTTTTATGTACTACGAAATATTATCTAATGCATTTACTAATATCTTTAAAATTACTCTTTAGTCTCAAATCTGCATTTATTGATATTTTGAAAAATTAAACAATAGTCTCAAATCTTATTTTAAACCAAAAATCCATGTCATCTATATTTTGATCATAAAACTGCTCTGTTGATAAATTAAATTTATCTTTATTTTATCTTTTTTTCTTTGTTATCATATGGTCTTGCAGAGGATTTTAGATATTTACGCACTCGCCAAACCGCTTTAACCAGCTCCAACCGTCTTAAGTCGTGGTGGCATCTACTCCTTCTTCTATTTATTATTTTTTTCTCTGTTATATTTCGTAAATATTTGTTATATATGATCTCATCTCTCAATGTCACAGACACAACTCATGTTAAACTTTTCAATATATTTTGCTTTGTATAAGGCTTCACTTCTATATGTAATCATTTATTGGTTTATTCAAGTCTTCCTTCCTGGTATTTGATCATTGTAATGAGGAATTATTATTATTGTTATTATTATCATTATTGTTATTATTGTTATTATTATTATTATATCTGAATAATACTGATATGGAATATTCAAAAAACATTGATTTCTGGCTTTATTCTTTAAATATTTGTCTTAGACACACAAGTTTTTAATAAATTAAAGCTTTCGGAGGCTTTACATTCAAACATAATTTGAAATTTAATGCAACCCAATACAATTAATTACCTGGGAAATGAAAGTTTGTCATACTCTAATAATGTGATGGGCAAATTTTTATTGTTTTAAGATAAAAAGTCTCACAGATGTGACTCACTTAATCACTTTTTATTGTCTCAAAATAAATTATTCTACAGCAAAAAAAAAAAAAAAAAAAAAAAACATAAATACACAACGGGATTTTAGGGGTCATTCAAATAATCATTCAGATTTTCAACTGTATGTGAAACAGTGACCACACAGATTTATAAACATATATTTGTACTGATAAATATAAAGGATTTAAGTCCATATTATTGATTTTTCAGGAGACGAAAAATAAAATTAAACTAACTAAAAACTAATGAGCAGAATCGATTAGGAAAAAGGGATTATGTTAGTTTATACGCTTTATACCATTCAGTGATTGTCAATCTTCATTTAATAAAGGGAAAAATTGAATTAAATATTTTATACCAAAGATTAATGCTAAATTTCTGACTTGAATCTTTTTTTAACAATGGATTTTCTCAAAGACTAAATGACATGGTTTTAAATTCTTTATACCAATCGATAGCGAATTTTTTTTCTGAGTCTGACTATGTATTTAACTCAAAATCGATATATTTGGACTTAAATCCTTTATACTTATCAGTACAGATATATAATTTAATTTATGTCCAATCCCTGAGCAGCTTTGTTTAAATACATATCTGCGATGTTTTGTATTCAAGGTTGATAATTTGATAAACCACCTTATTATTATTATTATTATTTTTTTTTTAATTTATTTATTTTGAAAACAAAGGTATTAATGTATATTTTGATAATTTCTTTTTCGCTAAAGTAAGAAACAAAATGGATTTTAAGATGCCATCTCATGGCGATAAAGTTTATATTATAAAACGTATCGTGTAAGTACGTTCAGCAAATGTTTATTATCTATGCGAAACGCACGATATTTCTTCTGGCTCATAAATTTAAATTTTATTCATAAAGGAAATTAAACACAGTTCCCAGTTTTGGGAATTGTATGTAACAGACTTCATCTCAAAATTATTTACATTTTAGGTAATAAGTGAAATACAATAAAATATTTAATATACTGCTTTAGGTTAAAAAAAAATTTTCATACATTTTTACATATTTTTAATTTTTTTATGTATATACATAAGAAGGATGTATTGAATTCATCAAAATTTTAAACTTTCGGTTTTCCACGAATTTATACATTTTGAGATATCCTAAACATGAAATTTTTCATTTTTATAAAATGTTCGTCTGTGTGTGTGTGTATCTCAAATTTCGTGGACGTTGTATTTCATAAACTAATGAACGAAATTTAACCTAACTTAGTACATAGTCGGATTCTGACCCAAACCGGAGCTGCTTACATTGGGGACCAATCGCTCATCAGGTGGCTTTGCCATCCCACTTTTTAAAAAAATTTAATATGGCAGTATAAAACAGAATTTCACATAAATGTATATAATGCAAATTATTTTTAACAAACGATTGTGGAATTAATAAGAAAAATTGATAATAGTAATTCTAAATTGGAAAAAAAAAAAAAAGAGTATGTAGGAACATCGCTCATTCCCTGAGGAGGAATAAGTAACACCCCCCTTCCCAAAGGAAAATATAAATTTTTAATACGGGTATCGCTCAAAAGAACTAGTCCAATCTTTAAAAGTAATAGTTGAACCACAGTTCTGTGATAATTTAAAACAATGTTTTCAATTTCTTTTTTTTAACAAACAAACAAAAAAGGAGAGATAAAAAAAAAGGAAAGAAAGAATAAGTAGAGCATTTTTTCAGATGCCGACACAAAATTGACTTTCTTTGGACATTTAATGTCATGTTTCTCTTATATGAAAACCGTCTGAATTTATCATGGAAAATAATTTTAATACATAATAATTTTAACTAACAATTTTACTTCGAGAATATACATATAATAGGTTGGTTGGGTTTTTACGTCGCACTAGTGCTGCGTAGATGGGCAATTGGCGACGGTCTGGGACTCATCCCTTAAGATGGTGCGGAAACATGCCATCGCAATTTTGATCCTCCACGGAAGGGATGGCTCTCCCACTTAGGTGACCCCCAGAGGTATAATTTTTGATGGGAACATGGAGGACATTGCGGCCACGACAGATTTTACGTGCACCATCCACCATTAGTGTACACAACGGTCTTTGGCCGGCTCGAGAATCGAACCCGCATACATATAACAGGAAAATATGGAACAAGATCTTGTGGTGGTCCCAACATACTAACTTTAATTTGAACCATGAATAGTAATACAGAAATGAAAGCAAACAAATTAAAACTTATACATAATATATCAATTTAATTTGCAACGATCACCACGGAAGCAAGTATACGTAGAATTTAAAATATAACTACTTCCTATACTTATTCACTAAGTTTTAAGGTAACATTCTGTCAATGTTGTTAATATACAATTTAATACGTCGCTTTCGTTCAATTTTGACAAAGTATAAAAGTATTATCTATCAATATCTCTCAATCTCAATTTTGCTCGACAAGAAACATTACAAGCAAAGCAATATCCTGTAGTCATTCTACCAAATAAAACTTTTCAATCCCCTCATAAAACTCAGTGCCGTAATGTTTTTGAAATCTCAGCTGTTGCAACATTCTTTATTTTGAAAGAATCAATAAAGTCAGCAAATACAAAATTGCATCGAAAAAAAAAATTGTGGGATGATTTAAATTTTTACGAAATTTGAGATGAACTTTTTAACTTCTTTCCTAATATATCTTTATTTTAGAGCATTTAAAAATAATATTTAAATACAAATAAGAAGAAAAAGAAATAAATAAGTCAATTTATATGCATATATGCGTATATCTTTTTACACTGTTTAGTAAATAACTGATCTTTTTATTCTATTTAAATAACTAAAAAGATTAATAAACGTATGAATTAGATCTAAGTTAGGCATAAAATTTTGCAGTTAAAATAAACTTCGTCTAATGAAAGAAATCAGTATCTATAGATATAAAATCGTTTGTTTTGACTGAATAAGTCAATTAATGAATGACTGATTCATCACCTCCCAGCTCAAAGCTCTGCCGCTACTCTAACATTCTCATGAGAGTGTTATTTCGACGGTGGTCGCTCTGCACCTAAAAGCACGAAATTAAGTGAAATCATTCTTTTTATGACGTAGACAGCCGCTGAGAAACGATTTTACAAAATTTGCCTTCTCATGGGAATTAGGGAGGGCAGAATCTGAATTCACAAAATCCTTCATATATCAATGAGAAAACAGGTATCTGAAAAATTTTGGCTTTAAAATATAACTGACAATAATACCTAAACATCAGTTTCTGGAATTTTAGAAATTCGGCCCCCAAGGAGAAACAGGGGCATAACGGGTTTTCACTTGATACATCATATCTCAAACAAAAAAGCATATCTCCATAAAATTTTGCTTTAAAATATAGTAAACGCAAATATCTAAAAACCAATTTCTGGAATTTAAGAAATTCTGTCCAGAAGGAGGGGAGGGGGCAAAACTTGATTTCACAAGGGTAGAGCATGAATTTGCGAAAAATATTCATATCGGGAAAGAAAAAAAAAAAAATCAGATGTCCATAAAATTTTTGCTTTAAAATATAAGTAACATAAGTACCTAATAAACAATTTATGGATTTTTAGAAATTCGGACCCCAAAGAAGAGAGAAAGTAAAACGTGATTTCAAGGGGCAAAAAACGGTTTCACATAACCCTTCATACTTCAAAGAAAAAGCAGAGATACGGAAGATTTTTGGCTTTAAAGCATAGCAAACAAACACACCTAAAAGTAAATTACTGGAATTTTAGAAATTCGGTTACCAAGGTGTGTTGAGGGTGGGGGTGGAGGGAAGGGGGGCAAAACGTGATTTCATATAAACCTTCATATCTCAAACAAAAAACAGATATATTTAAGATTTTTGCTTTAAAATAAAACAAACATAAATACCTAAAAAACAATTTCAGAAATTCGGTGCCCAACAGGGGTGTGGGGGTGATTTACGAGGAGGAAATCCAAGAGCCGCCTTTTGCGTTAAATTTGTTTTGGGAGATCTATGGGAGCTGCATTCATGAATTTTGGTGTGTGGGTTGTGTATTTGTATCAAACACCAACTGTGAATGGATTTTAATAAATCTTCCCCTTTCCCCCCCTACGAGAATGGGGGCATTAAACGCTTTTTTAAGCAGAAGTTTATTAAAAATTATCTTAGGTCATCAGTTTTTTGGTAAATGGGTGTGCTTTGGGTACTCAACACGTACTATAAAGGGATTTTGTGAAATGTCTCTCCTTCTGCCCCTTGGGGTCAGGGGGTATAAAATAAATTTCCACGTGTAACTCTACTCTAAATTATCTCAGAAAAACTATTTTTTGGTGTATAGGTTATTTATGTGTGCATAAAACATCCTACAAAAGGATTTTGTGAAATCCCCTCTCCCTTTTTCCTTAGATGGTGGAGCAAAAAACACATCCGTGCGAAACTCTGCTTCCAAATTATCACCGGAAAGTGAATATTTTGGTGTGTGTGTGTACTATGTGCACCCAATATGCGCTATAAAGCTATTTTGCGAAATGTCCCTCTTTTCTTTTTTGGGGGAGTCAGGGGAAGGGGGGTTAAAAATGTTCTTCAAAGTGTTACTCTATTCTAAATTATCTCAGGAACACATTTTTTGGTACCTGGGTTGTTTAGATGTGCAAGCACACATTATAAAGTGTTTTTTCAATTTTTTTCCCTTCCCCTTTTCGGTTGGAGTGTCAAAAAACACCTTTCAAAATGTAACTCTGTGACAGATTGTCTGAGGAAGGTGATACTTTTTTGTATGGGTTGGCTTTATGTACCCAGCACTCATTATAAAGGCATTTTGCGAAATAACCCCCCGAGGCAGTGGGTTCAAAAAACTGCAAGCTGTGTAAGGCGCTGCCGTAGACAGCGAGGAACGGGACTCAACATGTTGCGGGCAGTTAATGAAAGCAGTGGGAACATAAGTCAAAGTTTTAACTGATTTCAGTGACTTTCTTTCGATTTCTATATTAATTAGAGATATGGAATTTTGAGAATTCATTTAAATATAGTGACCAGCGAAACGACCACAAACTGTTAGTTATAAATATTATATTTGTTGCAATGGCAAAAATATAAATTGTATTGTAAGGATGTAGGCCTCACTCAGTAACGTCAGTTAGTGTTCAGTGCTCGAAATCCCGCTAAAGTTATGTAGGAGTGTTAAGTTGTTAGAGTCAAGGTTACCAGTGGAATCCAGTTTTAGCTAGCGATGGTCTCGGAAAAAGTGTAAGGTTTCCCATCGAAGAGTGGTGTTAGTGTAAGAGAAGGTTGGAAGACGATTTAGTTTAACTTGGCGTTTGGTTCAATGGAGATGGGAGATGTGTTAAAGGAAGTTGAGAAAGTTTGGATGTCGGTATTTCTAGATTAGATATTTTAAGATAAAAGAAATGAAGCATTTCCCCAGTTAATACTTTAAAAGAAACTTGAAAGAATACGGAAGTGTGCTTTTTGGATCGTGGTTTTGGATTGTGAGTTTTGAATAAGCTTTGTAAAGTATTTGGAGTTTAGCAAATTCTTTAATTGGAAAAAAGCAATCATAATACTCACACCAAGTTAGAAGCATTTAAGTGTCTATGATTTCAGTGAGTGCTTAGTTTCATACATTCTTTAAGTTTAAGATTTGTTATAAATATAACTAAGTGAAAATTAATACAGTCGAACCTCGTTAACGTGAATCTCAAGGGAAATAAAAAAATTTGTTCATGTTATCAGTAGTTCATGCTATCAGTAACTAATCTTCATATAACTAATATTGATTTTGACGGAGATTGGGGAAAACCTTCATGTTAAAAGTAATTCACGTTAACAGTGTTCATGTTAATGAAATTCGACTGTATTTAGTGTGAAATTCATTCTTTCTCTTTAATTAGAGCTTATAAATAAATTTAGTTACATTCAACTTGTCTTCATTTGAATTATAAACATTTCTGCAAATAACGATGGGGGGATATAACGAGTCTGTAAACAAGCCTTTACACGATAATTAAAAATTAAAGACATAGAGTTAATTACATATTATGAACACTAAATCCTAGAGTAAATCTAGAGGAGAAAATCACTGCCATTCCCCTTGAAGATACATTAGAAATTTAAAGATAAAAGCTTTATGAAAGATAAGTTTAAATATGAAAACTTTAAAAACTTATTTCATCAACCCCCCCCCCCCCCCCCCCTCTAAAACGTTGTTTAAATCGGTATAGATCTCAGCTATGTTTGATGAAAATTTACTTGATATATTTTTTATAATGTGATATTTCCAAGCCCTTGCACCAAATGTGTTCAAATGCCTTGCCTTAGAGACCATTGCGGTCAGATATCCACCATCTCAGTGGCTGCACTTTTTTACTGATGGTTCCTAGTTTGATTGTCATCTTAATGTAGGGGTTGATGTGTTCTCAGATCTTTTATCATTATATGCCCCAGCGAGCTATATTGATACCACCTTTGATGGTGAAGTTGTGGCGATACATATAACCTTAAAGTAACTATTAGCTGTCCATTGCAAATTTAAAAGGGCAGTCATTCTTTCTGATTCTCAGGCAGCCATCCAGTCAGTTAGCGTTGTTGATCATCCATTAACACCTGAAATATGCCAGTGTTAAGAATCCTTGAGATCTCTCACTTTAAAGGGGAAACAAATTGTTCTCCAGTGGGTGCCCGGCCGCGTATCTCCGAAATGTTGGCGCGCGCATAACAAATTCACAATTTTTCGCCAGAGAATGCGATTTTCGCCAAATCTGGAAGTGCAAAGAGAAACTTCACGCCGCTTAACCTGTATAAATAAATATCCAGCGTTTTTCTTTCTTTCTTTTTTCTTTTATTATTTTTTTTTTTCTTCTGATGATTAATGTAGGATTTAAATCGCAAAACGAAACATATCTTGAAATTAAGAAATAGTTTTCCGAATAGAGAAGTAGATAATAATAATGGTAATATATTAGCATTGAGATCCGATTTCATGTATAAGGCCAAAAAGTTTGTAAAAATTGTTCAAACAAATTACAAATTCTTAGTAAAATGCATCAAGAATGTTCATAAGTCCAAATCAGTAGCACGCTATTTTACATTTCAACTATTTTTATTATCATTTTGTATTTAAATTTTTAAAATGTACGACTTTATAAAATATTTCTCTTACGATGCAGTGCTTGAATTTTCATAAATTATCACCTTATATTTATCTATTATGTATTTTTAAAGAACATCTTAATCATAATAAAATAGATATTTCGTGTTAAATTTTATGGTTGAAATTCATATAATTTTCTACTTATAATTTCCTCCTCGGACCTGTCCATTTCTCATTCTTTACCCCCCCCCAACCCCAACATACAAAGTTATAAAATAAAACGTTAAACATTTTATTAATTCTATTCTATTTGTTTTTCAGTAATCATAAACAATCTAACTTAATATGTTATACAAATCAAAGTAATAATGATGCGCATAACCATTCTCATCCTATATTTATTGTTACTAATTTCTATTGACAGCGAAATGTATTCATATTAAAAGAAATGAGTATGATAGAACACTCAACACAGTCGCAGACTGAAATGCCGCACCTCATAGGCTACCCTCTATCCGATTCGATACATTTGACTTATCGTAATTAAATGACTAATTTTATTAGGATTGTTTGCGTAAATTAATTTCCAACACAACTGATCCCCATATTGCAAGTTCGTGGGAAGTATTGGCCTAATTTGTCAAATGAAGGAAACGCAATCTTTAATTACTAAAGTTTCAAATTAAAATGTTCATATTTAATGAAGTGTATTAACAAATATATTTTAAAATATTAGTCTGACATGTTTACGACAAAATATTGGCACAATGGACGTTTAAACGAAATTTTGCTCTGTTTTGCCATGTTAAAAAGAAAACGTAAATTTTGAGTAACATGCGAAGTTTACAACTTACATTGTTCCAAAGCAATATTGTCCTTATCAATAACATAAGTGATATTTAAAAACTGATGCACCAATTTTACAAACTCAATATCTATAATACACACAGACAAGTCACATAAATCATCCACTAAAAACATAATTTTTGGTTCAGGAAACCTTAAAACATATAAATGTAACAAAAATTCAACTTCGAAAACTTGATCCGAAAACAATACTTTCGCGACCTTTTACGGATAAGATAAAGTAAATTAGAATAAGAGAATAATTTTAAATTTATTAAACTTTAATTGCATTTATTACATTGATTTTTATTTATAAAAAGAAATGCTTCCATTTAATTTGGGGTAGCCCTGTATATTTACTATATATTTTACAAACACAATATAGTGTACTAATTTAGCACAGAATTTAAAACACATAGCACGACATGAAATGACCTTTCAGCAATTCCATTGTATGAATATATCTGAATTCTTTTGTGGGGTTCTGTGTAAACTTCTAATAAAGGATATACATTCTACATTGTATTCGAAACATTCTTAAGTTCAATTTATTTTATTTTGTTTCATCTAAAAATATTAAATTGTATTTACCAGAAAATTCACACATAGACTTAATGAATTTGAATTCTTTTCTTAGTCACTGTACACGAATTACTTAATATTTCATCCGAGTCCCAATATCTATTCTTGAGGTATGGTGATAACAAACACACAGACACATTCAGGCAACCGCTAAAAACCTAATTTTTTGTTTCAGGATATTTAAGCAAATGTAGCAAAAACTCAATTTCGAAAATCTGAATCAAAAATAAAACTTATCTTACAATATATGGGTAAAATAAACTAAATAATGATCATAATAATGATAATCTGGTGTGTCACTCACACGACTTTCTTTTTTACCCTGCATTTCAATATTATAATGACAGATTGCACATTAAATCTTAAGATCAATAGCGTAAGAATGTAAAGTTTAATGTACTTTTCAAATAATCTAAAACAGGTTTAGAAACAATTTTATTTGACGAAGAGAAAGTAAATAATAATAATAATGAAAATAATAATAAAACATAATAAAATAAAATAAAATAAATGTATTTCAAGGATAATTTTAAAAGCTTTAAAATCATAATATTACAAATATACTTCTTCATTAATCTTGATAAAATAAATTTAAAGGGTTTTCTAATAAATTTTGGTATTAAATTATATTATCTAAAAATAACGATACAAAGACTCCATTGACACATTTTTAACAATTATGATTCAGGGAGCCTCAAAACGTGTATATATAACAAAAATTCCATTTCGAAAATTTGACCCCGAAGCAATACTTTCTCTACCATATATGTTGGTAAGAGAAAGTAAAATAAATAAATAAATAAATAAATGTATTTCAAGAACAATTTTAAAAGCTTTAAAATTAGAATATTACAATTTTATTTCTTCATTCATCTTGCTAAATTAAATTTAAAGGGTGGAGGATTTCTAATAAATTTTTTCATTAAATATATTATTTAAGGATTACGATACTAAAACTCTATTGACACATTTTTAATAGTTTATTCTCTTGGAAAAAAAAAAATAGATTGCTCGAATCCTTAACGAATCGTGAATGAAGTGGAAAGAAGGGTTGCTTTGCGGCAGAGAGGGTTTTGGCGCGAGCTACAAAAATTCGTCAGGTTCGCCTGTACGCGCCAACATTTCGGAGATACGCTGCCCGGCCACTGTGGCCTTTGGGGCAATGAACAAGGGGGCTTCCTTGCAAAAAGAGGTGCCACCTTACTACAACATCCCAATACAACCATTTCTTACAGGAGGATTAAACTGTTTTTTAAAGAATTTATCTACATCTAATGCCTTACGAGATCTTGAGAATCGTACAGCTCTAAAGAACTGGAAGAATTTAAGTCCTTCTCTTATTCCTGATAAACCAAGACGTAAGGCAGTTGCGACTTTCCGCCTATCATCAGGACACAACTGCCTTGCTGCTCATTTGAAGCGCATAGGTATTTTAAACGATTCTACTTGCCCACTTTGTGATTCTTGAGAAATAATGAACAGGGACCATCTGCCCGGTTGTGGGGCTCTTCGATGTTCTACTGAAGAATCGAGGTATCGGGAGGCTCCTTAGGCAATGACTTCGGTGTTTTGCTCTATGTTATATTGTTCATAATTTGTTTTGTAGCTTTATAGTCCTCTGTAACTTTTGCCTGGAAATTGGAAATATATATATATATATATACATACAGTGGCGTATGCAAGGGGGGGTTGGGGATTTAACCCCCCCCCCCTTGACAAAATGCATGATAAGAAAAATTAGGCTGTTCCTTACATTTTTTCACATTTCAGGCGGAAAAAATGTATGGCAAGCGTAGAATGTTTTTTTCTACGAAGTGGTTTAAAATTATGACTAACTTTTTTTTCATTACTCTGCGATAAACACTCCTGAAAATAACTAAACCACTTCATTTGCGCGGCGTGAAACATGTTTCCCCTGAAAACAATTCTCTAAAAAGATTTCACCTTTAAGTCCGGTTTCCACTATGGCTTCTTCGACGGCTTCTATTCAGAATCCTTTGATGTGGTCAGCTGGGCTCAAAACCCTCGAATGGCGTTGAAAGACCCTGGTTCTAACCCCCAGCTGAGATAATTGATGGGCCAGAGGCAAATATCTTTGTCAATTTTGCATGCTTTCCTTTAAAGTAACTGCGCAATCTGATAAAAAAGGTTACAACTGATGACAAGACATTTGGCTCTTTGTGTGCGGAGCGTGATTAATGGTTTTTTTGGACCTGGAAGCTCCAACTCTAGTGGAAACCGGCCTTTACGAGTTCATACTCAAGGACAAGAGGGGTCGACCATATGGGGAAAGGGTGACCATTGAAGGAGTGACCTTGAAGGAGTGACCCAAACAATACCCCAATAGTAGAAGGCATTTTAAATGAACTAGCAAAAACTTCTCGTCGATTAGACTTCGCTCTGTAAATAAGAAAATTCAATGAAATATTTTACGTAACTATGTATTGAATTTTATGTTTTGTGTAGCAGTTTGTACAGGCTCTAAGTTATTTGTCGCTAATTAAAGATTTTTTAGTTTGATCTTCTAATTGGTGAGTTTGTTTTACTATTTTTCATTTTCTTACTCTTATTTTCGGCAAGTAATTGGGATATTTTAAAAGATTGTTAAACTTAATTAAAAATAAACTTAATTAAACTTAATTAAACCTAATTAAACTTAAATAAACTTAATTAAACCTAATTAAACTTAATTAAAAATTCGGAAGGCCGAACCCCCCCCCCCTTGGAAAAATCCTGGATACGCCACTGCATACATACATACATATATATATATATATATATAATTTCCAAGCCTTAGAAGAGATTTAGTCACTAGACGTCAAAGCTGTCTGGCTCGCCAATAGCCACTGTATAGACTTTTTCTTTCTCTCTCTCTCTCTCTCTCTCTCTCTTTTATTTCCTTATTATTATTATTATTTTGCAATTTCATTTTATGTCTTTTGATGAAAGAGAGACTTCTCTTTATTCTCCCTTCTTATGCATCTTTAATGCATGGGGGCCAATGATGCAAAATCAAGTACCTATGCAATAATAATAATAAATAGTGGATCTATGAATCAGGATCCTTAACGTCCTGTTTGCGTCACGCATTATTCAACAGATCATTTTTATTTATTTCTGATTATAATATATATATATACATATTCGATTGACTTCCTACAAAAACAGAAACGTTTCTGAGGGGGGCTGCCGCTCTCCTTAATCCCTCGCTCTATTTCTCTTTCTATAACGATCTTTATATATATATATGTATACCTAATAACTGATAGTCTTGTATTAATTCCCTGTAATTCATAAATACTTGTACCAATTTTCATGTAACATGATTACATAACATATCGAAAATATTTTGCGTAACCCTGTAAATGAATTACTAATTCTATGTCCACACTATTCCCCAGAAAAACATACATTTAAAATTCTAATAAAATTTCATTATATTTAATGGGGTGTAACCATTTTAAAACACACTTTTAATAAATACCGACTATAGACGTAAGAGTACGAAATTTTTTTATGTATCCTAGAAAAGGAGCCACAGTAATTATAAACACTAAAGAAGAATACACCTATTTAATTAATTATAACTCATTAATATTTAAACCTAATTTGACATCATTTGGATGATTACGGAATGTCATCCGAATTTTTTGTGTGGTTCCATAAATAAATTCATTTAGTCTATACATATCCCTTTTTTTAGAGTAAACATGCTTCTATACATGTTTAAAATATATGTTAATTCCATTGTGTTAAATTCAGCATGAACGCGGTAAACTGCGCTTAAATAAAAATTTGTCTATAGCCAATAACGTCATGAAATTCTTTTGTATGTCTCTGTAAACGAACCATAATTATTGTATACGTCAGTAAATCTATTCAACTTATTCTACGTTTTTCATGAATAATTGTTCGAAATTTGACATAATTTTAGTGATTACGTGATATTGGCCGAACACTTTTGTAAAGTCCTGTATATTAATCAGAACAAAAACCCTTAACGGGTTAAAAGTTTGTGACGCAGCATTTTATTTCGATATGAATTGGAAATATGGGTCTTAAAAGTAATGATATCAAATTTGAGTGACGCTTGCTATTAATTGAAATATATTACATAGATTTTCTTATTTCATCATTTGTTTTTTTTCTTCTATTTACATCACAGTGTATACATAATATTTTCAACTTCAACGGAAAAAAAATATGCTTCTTTTGGAACTGTCCCCATGCAGCCACTGGATTCTTTGGGTCCAAAAATGAGAACTTCTACGCTAGATGGATCGGCACGCTGCCTGGAACATGGTAACTAGTAGTTGGAAATAATGGATGTTACGTTAGTAATCAAACTGAAATGAAAGTTATTAAAACTGATTTAAATATTTTGTTTAAAATAAGACAAACTTTCTCGCATATCTAATATATATAGATGTTGGTATCTTTCCTTAAAAATTAAAAGATTAATTTAACTGTTTTGCTAAACTTGTGTCACTGAAATTCAAGCAGAACAACTACTAAATTATTTATATGTGTTTTGAAGTATAATATAGGGATACAAAAGGCAAAATAATAATAATAAAATTTCAAGCTTATGGAATAAAATTAATTATATTTTGGGGTATTCAATACCTTTGAATATATATATATATATATATATATATATATATATACAGTTAGAATTTAAAAATTTTAAATTGATTTATTTTTCAATTTCTATTTAGAGCATTTTCAAAATAATAAAAATTAATTACAATACCTTTCGGTAAATAAATTGCAACTTTTAATAAATACTCAATTAAAAAATAATAATAAATAAATAAAACGTAAGCTTATAAATAGACGAATTTAATATATTGTCATTGTGTAAAAGCTTAAGTCTAAAATTTTAATTTTCTTTCAATTAACTTTAATAAAGCACATTTTTCTTTGGGATTTTTAATTGGAGAACATAGCATAAGTAACTTTCTTCAATTAAAAGAAGAAAAAAAAAAAAACTCATTATACCTAAGAGGGTAAGCTCTCTCAATTGAATCATAATTAAAGATTCCAGCAAAACAATGTACAGAAAAAGAATAAAATTTCAAAATAATAAATAATGAGTCTTCTAATCCTCCCTTTTTTTTTTTTTTTTTTTTTCTTGGACTTTGCTAAAAGCTTAAACATTTTCATAATGTTTGATACGCTTTTTTTTTTATATATATAAAAAATTAAATAATGTATTTACTCACCAGTTCATTTTTTATAAGTCACCTTTTATTAATTTTTAATTATTATTTCGAAAATTTAAAATTCTAATTACGATACATTTAGGATATTGTCAGAGAAATAAAATTTATTCCAATAAACAAAGCTAATATTTTACATCATCATAGATAAGGTTGTAGAAGAGTTGAGAGTATGAAAAACTACTTGAAATATGATTAATTTCTGGCGCAAAATGTTTGCATTTTCTATATAAGAACTAATACAGCACATCTATATAGTCGTAAGTTTTACGACTACAATTTCATCATATATTAACTTGTTCCAAATCTTCCGATTTATTTTTAGTTTATCATTTTCTGCCCTTGAAGTTATCAACGTATGTTTCCCGTAGAGGAAGTATTGCTACACTAATACGTTGTATTGTGGCCATCACAAAACATTCCTCTATTTCTCTGTAGACTAGTGGATCTGCATATCAGGAGCCTCAACCTCCTATATGCATCAGGCATTATTCAATAGGTCATTTTATTTATTCCTTATCATATAATAGTATATATTGATTCGATCGACTTGTTACCATAATCAGATACATTCCTGAGGGAGGCTACCGCCCCCCGGAACCCCCCGCTGTACCTCTCTTTGTATACCTATCTGTATATCATATATATGTATTCTTAATAAACGACGGTCTTGTATTATTTCCCTGAAATTAATAAATACCAAATTTCATGCAAACGAAATTACATAGCATATCGGAAATATTTTGCGTAACCTTTAAACTAATTACCAATTCTATGCCCATAATTTTCAACAGGAAAACATGCTTTCAAAATTCTAATAAAATTTCATTATATTTGATGGGGTGTAACCATGTTAAAATGCACTTTTAAGAAATACCGACTACAGACCGTAATAGTATGAAATTCTTTTATGTATCCCCGAAAAGTAGCCACAGTTATTATAGACACGAATAATAAGAATATACCTAATTAATTATAACTCATTAATTTTTCAAACTATTTTGACATCATTTGGATGATTATAGTACTTCGTCGGAATTATTTTGTGTGGTGCCATAAATTATTGAGTCTATACATACCCTTTTTTAAGAGTAAACATGATTTTAAGCATCTTTATAACGTGTGTTAATTCTATTAAGTTCAATGTAGCATAACCGCATTGAAGTGCGTGCTTAACTAAAAATTTGTCCATAGGCTCTAATGTTGCGAAATTATTTTGTGTGTCTCTGTAAACGAACCTTAAAAATTATATACACCAGTAAAAAACTATTCAGCTTATTTTGCGTTTAAAATTAATAATTGTTCCAAATTTAATATTGATTGGATGACTACCAGACATTGTCAGAACATTTTTGTAAGGCCCTGTACATTAATTAAGAACCCATATTTTCTCCAAACAACATAAGTTTAAGCATCTTACTCATGTACGCTAGTTTAATTTTCTTGATTGCAAAGTAATGATGTTAAAATGTGTTTAAACGAAATTCACCCCATACGCCAAAATGCTAAGTATTTTAGCGTTTCCCTGTACAATCCATAAAAAGTATAGACATAAAAAATTATATAGTTATTTCTATACCGAGCCTGAATGTGTGTGTCAATTTGCAAAACAATCGGAGAATTTTTGCGGCCACCATTGCGGTACATAAAAATTCTGCCCATAGGCCGTAATGATAAGAAAAAGTTTTGTGTGTCCCTGTACAGGAACTACGAATGGAATACACACCCAAAACTATATCAAAAATATGTGTACCAATTTGCAAGTCAATAGCGTGTTTTTTGCGGCCGCTATTGCGGTCCTTCTTCCCATAGGCCGTAATGATAAAAAAAAAAAAAAAATGGGGTGCCCTTGTACACGTACTACAAACGGAATGCACATCCAAAAACATACAGCTAATTTCGTGGGGATCATGAACATGTGTACCAAATTTCAAGTCAATAGCGTGATTTTCGCGGCCGCTATCGCAGGACAAACAGACGGACAGACGAAACCCAAAATCTTTTTGAGTCTCAACAGAGACATTTCGGACACATCTCCACTGACATTTCGGCAAAAATTGGAAGTCAATAACTTGATTTTTGTGGTGGCTATCGCGGTACATACAGATTGTTCCCGTAGGCCGTAATGATAAGGAAAAGATTTGGCGTGCCCCTGTACACGAACTACAAATGTAATACACACCTAAAACTATACAGCTAATTCCGTTGGGCTTATGGATATGTGTACCAAATTGCAAGTCAATAGCGTGATTTTTGCGGCCGCTATCGCGCGACATACAAATTCTTCCCATAGGCCGTAATGATAAAAAAAAATTTGGCGTGTCCCTGTACACGAACTACAAATGGAATGCACACCCAAAACTATACAGCTAATTTCGTGGGGATCATGAACATGTGTACCAAATTTCAAGTCAATAGCGGGTTTTTTGCGGCCGCTATCGCGCGACAAACACACAGACAGACAAACAGACGGAACCGAAAACCGTTTTGAGTCTCAACAGAGGGCCTCCACTGACGTTTCGGCAATAACGTTGCTACTTGTTGTTTAACATGCACATAAGTTTAAGCATAGATTTACAAAATAATGATTTTACATATATGCAATCTGGCGTAATTTTAATCAACAGATGTACACATGCTGAGTTGTAGCCATGGGGAAAAATAAAAGAAGGTGAGTAATAACAGCGCCACGTGCTAGCCGATATGACCTAAATTGAATCGGGATTTGTTTTTATAATGGATCTGTTATATATCGAGTTTAATGCATTTATATGCCGTAGAAATTCAGATTTAGCCTCCGTATTTACAGGGTAAATTGCAGCACAGCAGCGCCATTTCTTGGTCGATATGCACACAAATTTATTCATAATATTTTATAATGGTCCATTTATATACTAAGTTACCTGAAATTGTATATTACAGAATCTGATATATAACATTGCCGTTCATGTGGGCAATTGCACCAGACAGTTATACTTATTACTTATCGGTCGATATGCACCCGAATAGAATAAGTATAATATTTCACAATGACCCTCTCATGCTGTTTGTTCTATTATAGTGACTTGTAAGAGGAAGCTTAAACTCAGAGAAAAAAGTCCAACATTCTACACTAATTTAAATGATACATTCAATAAAACATTAAAAAAAAAATCATGTGGGCACCACATTACTTCTTTATACACCCATTTGAATATCTATAATATTAAAACACAAAGAACTTTCTGTAAGTCCAAAATCGTATGATCTAGGCATGCGCGAGAACGTTTTGAACCATTTCTGAACGCGAATATTCCGTTTCCTTTATGCAGTGCAATACGAATACCGATGATACAGATCGAGCAGACGACATTATTAATTCATATGTCTATGGCATATATATGACACACACATATATATGCATATATATGCCATATGCCTAATTAAAGTTCAATCATAAAAATAATTCCCACGATTAATTCATTGATTCATACTTTCCAAGGAAGTATATTAAAAACAAAGCAAATTGAGAATACTTTTCGGTTACCGTCGTATGCATTTTCGCCGAAAATTTCTTTACACAGGATGTGGCGCCATCTGTTGCCCTGTAAATATATTATATCATTTTCCTAAAATTATTTTTTTCCATTTTTCAAAAGAAAAAAAAAATCTTTTAAAATTAAAAGAAAGAAAAATCTTTTCAAATTAACAAGTTGTCAGAGTTTATTGTTCTTTAACAGTTAACTTTTATCAGTTGAAAACTTTATTTAGAAAATATGGATATAGATATTTAAAATCAAAGGAGGTTTTATTTTATTTTATTTTATTTATTTATTTATTTATTTATTTATATTTACTCTAATTATAATCTCTGATACTTCATTTCGGTACTATATTACAGTAAAAATAATTTAAAAAGATTAACATTAAAATATTGATATTTTATACGAGTAAAAATTTACATAGTATAATTTAATTTAAAAGTATTAAATTTCATTTTTATTTATTTATTTATTTTCAACAGTATACTTTTGTTGAAATATACTATTTTGATAGAATAAAGTGTTATAATACTATTCCAGTAAAAACAAATTTTAATTTTTTTCCTCTTTGCAGTCTATTTTTAGAATATTATATTACAATATTATATTGCTATATTAAAATTATATTATAGAATTATAATTAGAATTATATTAGAATATTATATTAGAATTAATATTTTGGATTATATCCAAGTATTTTTACAAATATGGGAAGGAAAAATCAGAATCAAAACTATTATTTTACACTTAAAATGCACTTATTGTCTTTGTAAATTAGAATTAATGATATTTTTTACAAGTGAATGAAATATTTGTCTTTCATGTATATCTTTTATTAAAAAACTGTGACCTGTTATCGTTGATAGTAAGTTAATATAATTATAATCTGGTAGTAAATCTTTGTATTCATTCATTTTACGTGAAAAGCAACGAATAAATTTCACAGTAAACATAAAGCGAGTGTAGTTCTATAGATTTTTAGTCTATTTGGTGTGACAGGGAGGAATTCTATTGTGGGATTAATTTATATGCTTAATGCTTTCATATATATTATCACAAATATTGATACTATCTCACTAAGAAATACTGATTCTTTCGATAATTTATACATAGTCTGCCTTTCTTTTTATTACTCCTAACATTCTTTTGGTCATATTTAGAGTAAAATTGGGAAAACCTTGGGATTTTATTTTTATTATGTCGAGTATGCTTAAATTTTGTATATTGAAATTTCATGAAAGTTATCCCTCCTTCCTCCAACCAAAAGATAATTCATTAAAGCAGGGTGATTTAAACCGGTTAAGAGCAAAGTGAAATATTAAAGCAAGGGTGTTTTAAACTTTATTCCGTGAAAAGATTTTAGTTGCGCAGCATCCGTCAAATTTTGACGGGTAGTAACTTGTTAGTATATAATTGTTAGTACGAGCTTATCTAATCGCTTTCATTATCGGAATTGTCTGGCGGAATCGTTTTCTGAAATTCCGACAGGTCTTTTCCGAGTGGAATCGTCGTGAGATAAACAATTCACAGTTCCAATAGCGTATATCTTGTCATTAGGTGTTATTCAAGAATATGAAAGAACAAGTTTTAAATACATTTAAATCTTAAAAATTAAATTAAATGAAAATTGTTATATATATATATATATATATATATAGGTAACTAAAATTTCTATTTAAAAAGTATGAAGAATAACGTTTCTTAATACTTAAAGTTATTAAAAATGAATCAAATTTAATGAAAATTACAATAAATATCTATATAATTTTTCTGTAATTAAAATTCATATTAATCATGTATAATATTAATAATATATCTATTAAGAATAACAAGCCGTAATATTTAATGTTGTTAAAAATTAAGTTTAATGAAAACTGCAATTATATATATATATATATATATTAAACTAAAAGTCTTATTTAAAGTATATCTATGAATGATGTAAGTCCCAGTATATAAAACATTAATAAAGCTTAAAGGAAATTATGATAAAGATTTATTTTCCCTAGAACTAAAATTTTCCTTTTTAAATTTTATTAAAATTGAATTAAGTAAGTTTAAGATACAACACGTCAATTCTATATTCACTTGCAAAACTTCATTTGTAAGTAGCTATATAATAGAATCTAATAAGAATCTCATTTCTTAGTGAGGGAAAAGTGAGCAAATTAATAATAATAATAATAATAATAATATACATATATTTATTTATTTATTTATTTATTTATCTAAATTAGACATTATGTAAACTCACTTACAAAATGAAAATTAATTTTAAAAGACGGTTTTACTTTTTCTTACTCTGAAGAGAGATAATTTTTTACGGTGCTTAAAGGTTTAAAATTATACAGCATATTTTATGGTATATTGTAAATTCTAAAAGAAATTCTAGAAACAGTACATACAAGAATGAAAAAAAAAAAAAAAAAAAAAAAAAAAACTGATAAGTATTCAATTGTATAATTGATTTCGAAAATATCTCTTAAATAAACAATATTTTAATATCAATTGTTTTTTACATATTTTTTAAAATATGCAATGCATTTATAGTTGTCTAAAGCTTTAAAATAGATTAATAATATAAATCGAAAACACCAAATTTGCATTCAGATACGTGAATGTTACATCATATTTTAATATAAAATCGCATCGCAAAAGTACTAAATGAAAGGTAAGTGTGCCCAACATGTTCAAAAGACTTTTATGATTACAAGATAATTCTAATAATGATTACAAGAATTAATAAAGTTTTAAGAAGCAAATATATCGATTGAGATAAATTATTTCACTACTTTCGAGAAATCCAAATGTAAACACATCATTTTGTAATCATAAAAATTTAAAACTAGAAACAACTTACACAACATTAATATTTCATAGCTGTCAACTATTTGATTTTCACCTTAGATTAAGAAATAATAGTATCACCAAATTGCAGTTTTTTATTTGCTTCCTACAGTTAAATTGTCCAAAAATTTTTATTCGAAAAACTCTGATGTTAAATAATCTTTAAAAAAAAAAAAAATGCAAAAAAAAGTTAAAACCTTTTTTTCTTTTTTTCGGGGGGGGGGGCGGGGGGATTTGCAGAATATTTTTTTCTCTAGGGACTGACAGTATAAATTCTTTGAAAAGTAAAATGAAAACAAAAATATATACTATTACGTTTGCTTTAAGACATGTTAATACAATAAATCAATTATAATAATACATGTACAAAAATAAATAAATAAAATAAAATAAAATAAATAATAATTAAAGAAAATTTATAAAAATAATGATGTTAATGTTTATATGGACAAAGTAAAAACATATTACCTGCATAACATAAAACTTTTTTTTTTTTTTATCTATAGTAAATAATTCCTCGTTCGTGATTGTGTAAAAAAATAAATGCTAGCAACTAACACTTTAAGGCGAAAAATCATTTACATTCACAGCCTTACAATGCTAGTAACTGGCAAAGATTGAATTTCGATAATAACACTGGTTTAATATATAGGAAATACATACGTTATTTATATAAAAAGAAAAAATGAAGCTAAATACTCTTCTCTTATTAAATAAAATAGAAACACATGTTCACACTCTCGCAAGGAGAGGCAGCTATCTTTGTTTATCTATAATCCAGGTGGAATCTCGCGAGGAGAATGAAATGATCCTTGTCTGTGATTGGTCAATTTAAACCGATTTCGAAAGCAGTTTGGTTGCTCTGGAAGAATTTTCTATTCACCTTTCCAATAAGGTGGTTCTAGGGTATAAAATGCATGTCGGGATGATTCGGGTTGGAAGCCGAGGATTCCGATAGCGGAATGTTTCCGCGTCGAATTCTTTCCGATGGGTTCGTTCTTTCGAAAAGAAACAAGCAGGTTCCAGCCTACGAAAATTCTTGAAAAAAAGCAAGGATAAAGAAGCGCTACTCCGGCCACAAAACTCACTCACGATAATTTAATTATATATACCGCGGTGACAAATATAGTGGTTTTTTCAAGAATAATGCCCCACGGCTTATTATAGAAACTCCAATTGCCAAATAAACAGCTTGAGTTCAATAAAAATCATTCGAGTGTAGATGCGGCCTACTTTTGTATTCTTTGGCAAAAATTAGTGACAAGAAACGATTTATTTTACTGAAACAATTTACTATGTTTAAATTGAGAAAAAATTTACTAATTCCGGTTATCCTGAAGCAATATTTGCCGCCAAGTTTGATCGCTAATCTCGCCATGCCACCAATTCTGTAGCCAACGCAGATTTTTGTCTAGATATCGTTTTTGGCAGTTTCGCATCAAATTTGGCGTCTTAGCGACCAAATTTGAAAAAAAAAAATATGTAGTTTAGGATTGCCAACGTTTGGAAGCTCTAACTTCAACAAGAACAGAGTTCTAGAATTTTCTGGAAACTTTCATTGATTTATAACACAAAATCAAATTCTTTGAAAATTCTATAACTGACTAACAAGACTATAAAAAAAAAAGAAGAAGAGAAGAATAATTATTGATGATTGAAGGCCAATATCTGTACGTTCTACTTTCTATACGGTGTTTCTGCAAAAAGGGAAACAGATGGCAGTTTTTTTTAATTCCACGAGGGGGGACATTGGCTCAGCGTCAAATTAGGCATTCAAATGGGGTGAAAAGAAACAGTTAAGGATTACCAAAGTTTGGAAACTCTATTTTTAAATGGAATCGAGTTCTAGAACTTTTTGTAATGATTCATTAGTTCCTAGCTCAGAAACTAATGAACCCTTACCTCAAATGCAAAAACTAATGAATCATTACCTCAAAAATTCGATAAACTACTGTAACAATACTCTCGATGATTTCAAATTTCATCCATAACGTTTGAAATTTTCGGTTGTTCCTAAATTAGCAAAACCTCTGCTTTCTTTTGTTATAAGATTAAAATGAACAAACTATAAAAGACGTATTTTTAAAAGTTTGTGTTGTGTTCTATTCTACGGCGAGACCTGGATTTGAAAGAGGCTTATATTGTCACCTGGTCGGGCAGCGCAAAGAGACAAATCATTTATAAGATGCGAAGGTCAGTGTTATTTCTCAAATTTTTAACAGGCTAACAGATGTTTTCCAAAAAGGTCAGTGGGTGCATCTTTGAGGCAGGGACATAAATATCTTCTTACTGATGTCTGAGCACCCACCGCCCCGTCACACTAATTAAACAGATGCAGACGGCGGATAAACCGCAGAAAAGAGAAAATAAAAGCTTTTTCGCAGACACTTTCCAAAATTCGATCTAGTTAGTCATGGCTCTTTTGAATATAGCCGTAACCCCCCTCCCCCTCACCAACACCAGCACTCTAACCAAAGGCGGATGGTCCGTTATCACAGAATGCTAAAAATTAAATGATTTTATATTTTGGGGAAAAGATTGGGGAAAAGTATTTATTCTTAAACAATACTTGTCAGCAAAAATCTATTACAACAAAAAAATGAATTTAAAATTAAATAAAGAGCAGCGCCAGAAAAGGCTCAAAATGTTACTACAGTGGGTCAGGCCCCCTTGCAACTCCTCTGGTTACGGCCGAGGGACAAAGCCAGGAACTTTTCAGCCTCCCTTCGTATTAGGCAATGGGTATTATTATATGTTGTATGACTGCCTATTGCCAATTCAGGCAATAAAAAAAATATCTCCATAATGATGATTTCCAAAAACAAATGATTCTTTTTACTCCGTAAAACATTTTTACAATGATTCCGAGGAAAATTCGTTCATCTAGGTACTAACTGTTATTTTTCTTCTCAATGGCGCAGACATTGCAACTAAGCGTTGGCCGGAAAGTCGCAAATTGATGGTCATTTACAGTCGGCTGCAAAAGTATTCGATCACTAGCAATAATCCCTGTCTAAGAAACGTACACTTAATACTGCTTTGTTATATAAATCCTTGCCGACTCATGTTCTTAGTTAACAAAGTAGCGGATATCTTAATTTAAACGGGGCCACTTGAAATCAGGCTACCACTTTAAAATTTATCATCAGGATAACTTCCGAAATAATAATCCTAATCGAAACAAATTTGGACAATGATCCAAATTTGTCCGCCATTTTATAAATATCTTGAATGAGTTCGTTAACCAAGTTGCTCCGCCATTTTGTTTTCAAATGGAGGCAAATTACAAATTTTGAATTCACATTGCAGAAAGTCCATTTAAGAACAGATTTGCTTGAATTTTGATATGCACATAGACTATATGAAGGTTTCAAGAAAGTTTATTAATGACCTTTTTCCACCATTTTTAACAAAGTGACGGATATCATAAATTAAGCAGGGCCACTTGAAATCAGGCTACTATTTGAAAATTTATAATCACGATAACTTCTGAAATAATACTCCAAATCCAATCAAATTTCTTCAGCGAACTTATCTTGCAAATATCTTGGATGAGTTCACTGGGCGATTTGTTCTGACATTTTGTTTTCAAGTTATGGCCACTTTAAATCAGGTTGCCACTTGAAAAATTATCGTCATGATAATTTTCGAAATACTAAACTGATTCAAATCAAAGTTGGATAGTAAATTTACAGTTCAAATATCTTCAATAAGTTCGCTAGGCAGATTGCTCCGCCCTTTTATTTTAAAATGGCAGACTCTTGAAAATTTGTCATCTTTTTAAATACTTAATGGGTTTGAACCAAAGTTGAACAACGGATTTATCATTCAAATATCTGTGATTTTGGTGGACAAGTTTCTTCGCAATTTTGTTTCGATGCTGCAGCCACTTGAACGCTACCTCTGGAGAAATTTTTATCATGATTACTTTTAAAATAATGAATTTATTCGAACCAAAATATGACATTGGACTTACCACCTTACAAATATCTCGGATAAGTTCACTGAGCAACTTGCTCCGCCATTTTGATCCAAGTGGCGACCACTTAATTTGTCAACAAGATAACTTTCGTAATTCTGAACTAATTCGAACTAAGTTTGTAGAGTAGTCTTATCTCTGAAATGCATTTGATAAATTTGTTTATTAACTTGATCCACCATCTTGTTTCTTCCAAGTAACGGCCACTTGAAAATTTAAAATTTTGATAAAAAGGTATTTATGAACTGGTTTGCTTAAAGCTCCATATGTACATAACTCACATCAATATTTCTGCCAAGTCCATTAATAATTTATCGCTGCTATTTTGAAACAAAATAGTCGCTACTTGATAAGTAAAAATGAAACCTAATTACCATACTTGCCAACATTCTAATTAATATTCCGTATAATGCTACTAGTCCCGCCCTTTTTTCCACACCAGAAAATTTTTAGAGTAATACTCTTCAAATGTATTTACGAATAATTAAGAAGAAAAATACTCTAAAAAGCTACTGGTGCCAAAAACAAGGCGGGGCTAACGATACTACGGAATATTAATTAGTATGTTGGCAAGTATGACTTACCCTTCCGAATGAGCCGGAAAACTTATTAAATTCTTAACGATTATTATCGTGAATTACATCCTGATTTCAACGCATTATAGTGATGAAATATTACCGTAATTTCTGGTAGATATCCCGCAGGTTACATAATCCAGTTTTGCACCAGAAATTACAATTGATAAATAAATTTATATTTGTACGAGCTCTTCCTTCGAAAAAGTATAGATTTCTCTATTAAATAGAATTTCTGGTGGAGAAAAGGCACATCTTACCTGTGGGTTATTTACAAGAAATTACGGTATTTATAAAGTAAATGTATTTTGTTGGGTAAATTATTCGTAATATGCCACTTTTCTAAAATAATATTAACTAGTATCGCCCAGTGGTCGAAACTCGACCATTTTTTTTTGCAAAGCGATGCAAAGCAAAGTTATTGCCTTGTCCTAAACAGAATGCAATTGCAACACAGCTGCGGCAATTGTTTGCCGATATTTACTCTAACTGAAACAGCAGAGTTTTACTTAATATAACTATTTCTCTCTGTAGATGTTAGCCTTTCCTGAAATGAGAGAAAATCGCAACGTGAAAACGCCCCTTGTTGTGTGATACAGCCCAGAAGCTAATAGGTACCATGTCAATCCAAGGCCCAACCAAGTATCAACAAATTCTGTTAAATTAATTCGATTGGTTCATAAAGTACAGTGTTTGAACAAACAAACAAACAAACAAACAAAAAAAAAAAAAAAAAAGATATTTTTCAAAAGTGGTCGAATTGAGTTCGGGAAATTTCAAAACGTGTAACTTTATCGAAAACCGAAAATCTAAAACTTTTCAGAAACTTATATTTTCAACTTATATATGCAGAGGAAAGAATAATAAATCCACTTTTTAAAAAATAAGAATAAGTAGTCAATTTCACTTAATTAAAATGCAAGGAAATCTCAAAACGTGTAAATTCATCGAAAACCGGAAATCAAAAGTTTTTATGTGTCTTCTACTTGCTTTTTCTACCCACAAAAGCTAGCCATAAAAGCACTTTTTTAAAAAATAAGTAGCCAATTTCAGTTAATTGAAACGTAAAGAAAGCTCAAAACATGTAAATTCAGCAAAAAACGGAAATCGGAATTTTTTCCGTATCGTCTCTTTATACATGCAGCAGTTAGTAACAAATCCATTTTCCTTTTATTTAGTACTAGCAGGCTTTGCCCGCTTCGCTGGTCACTAAATTTAAAGGAAACTCTTTTCTATATAGCTTTATAAAAATAAAATAAAATACTAAAATTGCTCAAAAGCTCGCTTCGGATCCCTGCTGCCTTCGGTAGCGATTTGGTCATCCGCTAAAACTCGGGCGCTTGTCCCTATTACCTGAGACAATGGTTTACCAATAGGCTTCCATTAAGTCCTTATTAGATAACAGTTTCGAAATAGATGGTATCGAAAAAAAATGAAGTATCCCCTTTACATTTGAATCCCAGTTACATATGAACAACACTATACGTGGTGCACATAATATTTGCTTTTACGTTATTTCCTATGTTTATTTTGTTTATCCCCGATCAACCATAAAAATGATAACAATTTCACGCTAAATATTATAATATGCTATGACCGGCTACGTCTGTTGCATGAGACAATTAATTTTTTGTGGTTATTAGTATTCATGGTTTGTAAGCATGATCATAGTACCGCCTTAATATAGCTCTCTTTAGCGACTTTTGAATTTTTGTCACCATTTTAGATTTAATCCTTTACGAAAATAGGACTTAATACCTTGTAACAATATGCTATGAGCGCTATTTCTGCCATATTTTAGACAACTAAACTTTTAATGGTTATATATATTTCCCATTAAACATATTTTTATTTTCATTTATTTATTTAAATATTGATGAAATTTGAACTTCAATTTGGTCTTGTGTTGAGTAAACCGCAAGCGAAAATGAATAGGAAAAGCAAAAGTCATAACGCAGCACTTCTAGATAGGTATAAGAATGCCAGGTCAAAGAACATTTCCATCTTTTACGTAATTTTGTCCTTAAAAGCTGAAATTTTACATGAATGATAAGTAACGAAAACTTAACTCCATTCCTAGGGATGGCTAGTTGATAGATGGAAGGGCGAAGAAGAATTTCTTTCCATATTTAGATAATGAATACTCTTTTATTGAGTTCGGGCTTGATCGCCGGATATAAAAATCAGCCGCTTATTAAAATCATCTTGATGAAAACAAACGTGATTTTATAAATCCGCGGCTACTGTATATACTATCTACCAATAACTATTTGAAAACTTTCGAATTTAGACGTTTTGTCAAATATTTAAGAAACTTCTTTACGAACCATCTTGAAACTTTGGGATTATCAAGAATATGTCATACCTCATATATTTCAACAAAAGTTTTGTACCAGAAAGAAAATGAGAATCAGTAAAAAATTAAACAAAAATCAAAATGTTTTGGATCACCCTGTAAAAAGTAATGCCTGAAATGCATTTTGACTGTAGCATGTGATTACAAGACTTCTTTTAATTAGCTGTATAAATTTTTATGAGTTTACCTAATATATTCATTGAAAAATAACTGTTGCTCTAAAAAAATTGCAAAAAAAAAAAAAAAAAAAAACTGTTACGCATGCGCAAGTTAAAAAAAATAATTTATTTGCATAATTGAATAGCCCAAAGTATTGAGCTGTTTATAGGAAAATCTAAAACAAACATCACGTAAATTCAAAAAATTGTGGGAGATAGAATAAAAAGAATTTCAGTTCCTCTCAAAAAAAAAAAAAAAAAAAAAAAAAAAAGGAAGACGATAGGGGTTCTATCAATATTTATTTACAGTCAGCGAACATTGTATTACCATTAACTGAATCAAAATAAAAATGTGAGCAAAATCCCTTATAGTTAAGCATTTATTTTGAAAGAATCAGAATATCAGTTCACACTATCGCTGAAATTTGTTTGAATTTACACGATATTTGTTTGCGGTTTTTACATTAAATAGTTCAATACTTTTAGCTATTAAATTATTCAAATGAAATTTCGTTGAAACTTGCGCATTCGTAGTTAAAACTTAATTAGTAAAAATACTCATATTTTATGAGATAGTTAACCCTTTCGCCTTCTATTCTAATTGCAATATGTTGTATCTAATGTAGTAAGCCAAGTTTCCTAAAAATAGCTTCACTCTGTTTCTAATACTCAACGTGTTAAAATTTTAAAAATGGCAATTTTTTTTTTTTTTTTTGAGATATTTTTAAAAATTGTTATAGCTCCATGACTGTATGCGTTAGCTTCATACAAATTTATACAGATAATTACAAGAAACCTCATAACTGCAAAATGCGTTATGATATAAATATAAATTACTGCAAAGTATAAATAAACCTACTGCAAAAATGCATATCAAGAATTACTTTTCACAAGATAATCCAGAACATTTTAATTCTCGCTTAATTTTTACTGGTCCTTTTTTTCTCCTCGTGGCAAAACTTTTGCTTAAATATATGAGGTATGTAATGTTTTTTACACTTCAAAAGTTTCGAAATTATTTCTCGAGAATTTTTCTAGATATTTGTCAAAACGTCTAAATTCGAAAGTATCCAAATACACTGTAAGAAAAAAACGGAAGCTTTTACAGCAAAATGTGCTGGCACCCATATTGCCAGCACATTCTGCTGTAAAATAAGGCAATTTACAGCGGAAACATCTGTAAAAAAAAGACTCTTTTACGGCTGTTTCTGCTGTAAATAACTTCTTTTTTACTTTACTCCCTTCATGCACCCATATTGCCAGCATATTATGCTGTAAATCTACCATTTTTTTACAGTGTACATATTGGTAGATAGTGTATTAATTTACTAATTATTATGAAATAAAGAATTTTGCTGTCTATTTCTAAGTAGATTATCTGTCTGGAGTTACATTTTACTTTCACTGGGATCATTTAATAGCTAGACACCAAAATATAGCGCGGATGTAAAATGTCATACACTAGGTGATCCATGAATGCTCAATCTATTTCCAGCTCTATTTTCTTATTTTTCTGCGTTGTCTCTTTGTTTTCTGCACTCGTGCTTACTTTCGTTCGCCTGACGAAGGGTCGTAGTTTTATTTCAACCCAAAGCAACTGTTGTGAGCTTTTGCAATTGTTCAATTTCATTCAGTTTTTTTTTTTTTTTTAAATACTTTTCAACATAAGTCCTCAGGTGCATTTTTGTGCTACACTTAAAATGAAATGCAGGGTTAAACTGGTTCATTTGTTTTATTAAGTGTCGAATCTTCAATTAATACACTCTATACTCCATATTATCATTCTCTGCATTTAAGGCGATTCACATTTTCTTCTTCATGCAATGTTATTGGATTTTTGCTGCTTCGTATTGTAAAAATACACTAAAGAACAAAAAAAAAAAAGCCACACTTGGATTTTTTTTTTCTCTTTCTGTACCAGCAAATTTTATCGTTCAAAAAGAAAATTTTCGAATAGATTTTATTTCGTCGTCTTCTATGTACAGTCGGTCACAAAAGTGTCCGAACACTAGCAAAAATTCCTATATAAAAAAAGTACACTTCATACGGTTTTGTTAAATAAATCCTTGTCAAATCGTGTTCTTAGACTGACTAAGAACAGGAATCGACTAGGATTTATTTAACAAAACCGTGTGAAGTTTGCGTTGATGCAAACTCCATCTTAATAACTTAATTAGATAACTAAATGGTAAGTAAGAGAGTACAAGATTTGAATTAAAAATAAATAAGAGTTTATTTGAACAGATTAACGGGAGGGCGGTCTGGCAATCAAGCTAGCTCAGTCAGCGTATTTAATTAATCAAATTATATGTATCAGAAATTAAATTAGATAATCTTAAATATCTCACCCCAGCAAATAGTTGAAGGTGTAGAGACGGTTGCACTCGTATACTCCGCTACTGCGACTTCACTGTGGATCAGAGGATTCCCTTCAGATCCAACTTTACCTTTACGAATACTAGTAGATACGCGTACCAACACTCATTACAACTTAACCTTCACACCACTAAATCTCCACTACTTTACTTCTCAACACTCGCCAAAATAAGATTCTCCGCAATCCACTATAATATACTCCAACATCCACTATAATATACTCCAACATCCACACCCATCTACTAAAACCATCTCCATCTTATACTTATTCCTACTAACCTCCTTTCCCTTCATTTCAATCAATACTTTTAAAATCACTTCTAATCCCTTCGTTGCAGCACCCTGCCGATACAAAACTAACCCGACCTCAACTTTCGCCGAGTCACTGGCGACGAAGTAATTTAACCGTCCCCACTTTCTACTTTGCTGGATCTAGCTTAATTTTACACAAACTGTGGTGACGTTCTGACGTCTCAACCTCACAACCGTATGAAGTCACGTACATTTTTTACATAGGAATTTTTGCTAGTGTTCGGACACTTTTGTTAGCCACTGTACACTTTAGAATTTATCCAAGTGTTAAAAACAAAACGTGATTTTCAAGAAAATTGTAGTTTTAGAAAGTGTTTAAAAAATATCAAGGATAAGGCAATTAACGATACCACAAAAAGTATTAATTTTAGAATGAAAATCAAAAAATATTTTAGTACGTGAGATGTCAAAATAATTAAATGTCACCGAAATGTTCATGAGATCGTTTTTTGTAAGATATTACATATTTTGGCTATTTAATGGAAATTTGGCTTTAAATGGTCCCAATGTTCATCTAAGCGAGATGACTGTAAGTTAAAAAGCAAATATTTATAAAATCTGTTTGTATCATGTTCAGAACTTAGAAAAGATTTTTAAAAAAAGTGCTTAGCAAAATATTTTTTTCAAAAACAGTGCAGAAACAATTAAGCAAAGCAGGTTGAAAACCAGAAGATCTCAAAAGAAACCCAATATTAAGAAAAATAATTTAAAAAAACAAGACTTAAGTTAAACAAAGAATTAAAAACATTATCAGTTAGTTGTTGGACTAAACCAGTTTTCTCTGATAAGACAAGTTTAACTTATTTCGAGCTGATGTAAAAAGCTAATAGTACGACGAAAAGTGCCTGATTTAATGTAAATAGCACACTTAAAACAGTGACACATTTTCCGTACATTACACTACGGTGGTGTATAACTTTTCAAGGAATTGGACAAATTTTCGTGCTCAAGGGATCAATTAACTCGAAATAAAATACAGCCATTATAAAAGCGAAGCCTGACCGACTATTTTGGAGGTACCTCAGACTTTTCCAGAACAGCATTTCAAGATGATAATGCTCCTTGGTCCACGGCGTCTGTGGTAAGTTTATTTGATACAATTGTTAAATTTACCTAGCCACTCCCCTAATCACTTCTGAAGTAATTATAATTTTTCTGAAGTAATAATTCTGAAGTAATAATTCTGATGTAATTATAACTTTTTTTCCCTTTAAGTTAAATGTCACAAAAAATTATCGATGAATTTCATCTTTACCAGACCTAGAAATAGTTCTAATTACAATCCTCTCGATTAAGTTTATAAAAAGGGAGGGGGATTCGAATTTTTAGCCTACAACTTTGCAATAACTTGAAAAAATTATTTGTGATATTTTGCAAAGGGAAATTTCTGAGGTTTATGTTACAAAATTGTATAATACTATGCCATAGTACATTAAAACGGTAATTCCGTACAAAGAGGAAATTAACCCTATGCAGAACACATATTTTTACTAAGAAATTATTAGATCTAACAAATAAACAGTTTCATTTCATATATTAAAATATAACTTGTTTATTTTATATAATAAATCATAATAGAATACAATGTATATGTTTATTTTATATAATAAATCATAATAGAATACAAAGTATATGTTTATTATATTATGTTTAAAAAGAAAGTTTTATGTAGATTTTTATTAAGTACTTCGTAGCGTGTAATAAAGCGAATTATCAATCGAATATGTACATACGTACCATTTCATCTATTTGGTATTATGTAAACATGTCAGTTTTATTTGTTTCAACCATTAGTTATGAATTTATTTCAAATAAAGGTGTTGGTCAATTTTTCTGCAGTGCGGCTTTTTTTTTTATTTTTCAATGTTTCTAAATTCAATTTTTTTTTTTTTTTTCTTTTTTTACCTAGTGAGGAAAAATAAATATATAATAATAAATATTTTATTTATTTCATTAAATAAAATCAGAGCTCTACGTTTTATTTTGGAAAGTAATATACGAGGGTTGCCTTTTATGTTTTTACAAACGACCAATAGAAGGCGCTACTGAAAGTTGTCTTCAGGATATTTGCAAAATTCACATTTTTTTTATCTTGGAATCAGTGGCGTCTTAGAAATCGTCTGCGTATTTTGTTTACAGTGATTGTTTAAATGAAGCAATGAGTGAAAAAAATGGAAGTAACGCGTGGAGGTTTCCGTTGGTGATTTTTTATGATTTTAAGAAAGGCCTCATTCGACAAGAATGCATAGTATCGCTTTGTGAAACTTTTGGTAATGAAGCACCATCAGAAAAAACTGTTTACAATTGGTTTGCAGAATTTCGTCGTGGTCGTGCGTCCGTCAGTGATGAATGTCGAGAAGGACGGCCAAAATTGGTAGTGATTCCAAACAACATCGATGATGTGCGCAAGATGATTGAAGAAGATCGGCATGTCACGTACCGTGAGATAGAAGCATCCCTTGGCATATCACAGACTGCAATACATTCGATTTTGTACGAACATTTAGCTGTTAAAAATATTTAAACCTGATGAATTCCGCACAATTTGACAAAAGCTCAAAAAGAGGCTCGTGTAAATTGGTGTAAGAAAATGCTAAAAAAATTCAAATTGGGAACAGAAAAATCCGTATACGTCACACACATCGTTACAGGTGACGAAACTTGGATATATTCGTATGAGCCGGAAACTAAACAACAATCCACTGTTTGGGTGCTTCCGGATGAACCGAATCCTACGAAAGTTGTTCATTCACGAAACACTTCAAAGAAAATGATTGCTTGTTTCTGCGGCCTTACAGGACATATAGCAACCATTCCTTTAGAGGATCAAAAAACTGTTAACGCTAAATGGTATACAGACATTTGTTTGCAAAAAGTCATCAACGAAATCAGGAAAAAACAACAAAATCGACGCATTATTCTTCAATACGACATCGCCAGCTCCCACACAGCACGTGAAACAATTTATTATTTGAAGGATAAAAATATCGAATTAATGTCTCACTGCCCATATTCTCCTGATTTGTCGCCTAATAACTTTTTCTTGTTCCCTTATGTCAAACAAAAAATGCGTGGGTAGCGATTTTCATTACCTCAGGAAGCTATTGATGCCTTCCAAAACCATGTTTCTGAGATATCAACTTCAGACTGGAAAAACTGCTTTAAGAATTGATTTGAACAGATGGAAAAATATATAAATCTTAATGACGGATATTTTTAAAAGCAATAAAACAGTTTGTAAAAAAAAAAAAAAAAAAAAAAAACTTTTTCTTCCTACTTTTTGTAGAAACTTAAAAGGCAACCCTCGTATTTGAATTTATTTGAAATAATCTGATGTGTCACTCACACGACTCTTACCCTGCATTTCAATACTACAAAGATAGATTCCATATTAAGTCTTAAAGTTAATACTGTACGATAATAAAGTTCAATGCACTTTTAAAATAATCTGAAATAGGTTTAGAAAGGGTTTTATTTGGCATGAAATTCTGGGTGAGGGGGCTACAGCCCCCCTTCATAATCAATTATTAAATAGAAAACGAAACTTTTATTAATTTGCTATCAGGGTTCCCAGTCTTAATCAAACTTTTAAGTGGCAACCTAATACGGAATTAAAAAAATCTGGAGTGACTCCACTCGACTTTCCGAACATTGAGTAATTAACAGTTTTGTAGATAAAGTAAAGAAAGAGTAGTTGTTAAACAAACAAAAGAGAGAAAACCATAATAGAGTGTTTGAGTATTTTTCTCCATCTATTACACGTTGTTTTATTTAACGCTACTGAACTTTGAGCCCATAGATCATAATGACAAAGAAATTTTCGTTGTGTCCGTGTAAAAACCTATAAATGTTAGATTCACCAAAATGCTTATAGTTAGTGCAACAGTGATTTATAATACTCATATAAATTTTCAGCTGAATTCAATAAGGCGTTTAGATGCCATCGTACTTTTAAAAATTTAGTCCCATAGGCCATAATGATAAAGAATTTTTCTTTGTGTCCCTGTAAAAAAACTGTAAGTGCTAGATTCACCAAAATCTATACAGTTAGTTCAACTGTGATCTATAACATGTGTACAATTATTTTGCTCGGATTAATAAGGCATTTAGACACTATCACATTTTTAAAAATTTGGCCCCATAGGCATAATGATAAAGAATTTTTCTTTGTGTCCCTGTAAAAAAACTATAAGTGCTAGATTCTCCAAAATCTATACAGATTGAGTATTTGTGATCTATAATATGTGTATAAAATGTTTGCTCAATTGAATAAGGCGTTTAGATGCTATCGCACTTTTAAGATTTTGCTCCCATAGGCCATAATGATAAAGAATTTTTCTTTGTGTCCCTGTAAAAAAACTATAAGTGCTAGATTCACCAAAATCTATAGGGTTCGTACTATGGTGACCTACAATATGCGTACCAACTTTCAGGTTAATCGAATGATGCGTTTAGACGCTAGCGTGTTCACCCACAGACATACACACATACACACATACACACATACACACACACATACATACATCATCGTAAAAATAGTGAAAACGGACTCAGGGGACCTCAAAACGTATAGAAACATCAAAATCTCGAATTCGGATTTTTGACATGATTACAATACTTTCCTCACTATAGTGTTCGGAAAGTAAAAACAAAATTTGAACTTCTTCAGTTATTTCTTACTAAGTTAAGCTGATAAAAGACATATATAACGATTGGCAGCTAAAAATTGGATTTTCGTAATCAGGGAACCTCAAAACGTGATATTATACAAATGAAAAAAAATTGTTGAAAATTTAAAAAATACTTTGTTTACAGTATGCGTACAAAAAATTATTTTTGCTTCTTGAGCAGTTTTCGTTGACATAGTAAAATGTAGCAAAGCATTTCCATTAATTACATTCAATAGAAAAGAACGCTTAGCTTAACTTTGGGTAGCGCTGAATATTGACCCATAATCAATATTGACTATGAACAATATTGTGCACTTAAATTTAGTCTTACTTGGGAAACATCCAACACAAAAGGAATCACAATTCCAGCAGTTTCCAAGTATAGCCGCAATTTGTCCAAATATTGTGGGTAGTTCTGTAAATCAATGATGAATAATTTCCATACCAAAATCTACAGAAAACGTACTTTTATGCATAAAATAAATTTTGTTCATTTCGTTTTGTTAGTCACCCTATACATGTTAAACTGTACTTACCCGAAATTTTCCCATAGACATAATATATTTGAATTCTCTTGGTTGTCCCTGCACATGAAACATTTGCTTGGTCTTAACGAAAAGTTTAGTGAAACATTCCTATGTCATACACATTTAGAATACCAAGTTTGGACTTTCTGTACTATTTGTTCTTGAGGTAATGCTAATAACAGACAGGCACACAGACATACAAAAAGACCAACCGCTAAAAACTGTTTAGTTTCAGAGGACCTCAAAACGTGTAAATAAAACAAAAACTTATTTCCAAAATTTGACTGAAAAACAATACTCTCTACCATATATATGGGTAAGAGAAAATTAAAATGTTCAATAGTATAAAAGGCGACATATTCAAAAAGTGAAATTTAAGAAAAAATAATCTGGTGTGTCACTGAAACGTGTCACTCACGTGTTCTCTTACCCAGACATTTAATACTATAAATACAGATTTGAGACTAAGGGTTAGATAACGAGTACTATTATACAAACCTATGTAAAAACAATTCAAATTAGGCTTTGGAACAGCTCTATTTGACAAGTGACGGGGCTACCACCCCTCAACCTGCCGTTTCACTACTGTGCCTACATTTATATAGAATTCAAATCAGTTGTTAAATTCAAAAGTTCATTTAAAATTATTGATACAAGTTTGACACGCCCATTTCTTGAAACTTATTAATCTTGATTAAACTTCTCTAATAACAAACGTATTAACTTCAAAATGCAACATTTGTATCGCCTGAAAATGTTTGTTTTTAATTTTCTCTAACAGACACAGACAAAGATAAACGTTAAAAACTTGACTTCGGTATTCAAGAAGACTCAAAACGTGTAAATATTCAAAAACCAAGCGATGAATATTTAGCTTAAAAAAATACATTATTTACCATATGGCTATGAGGAACTCATTTCAATTCCTGAGAAACTTTCCTGGACATGGTAAAATATTACAGTAAAGCACTTCCACTAACAATGAAAAAGAATGTTATGGTTTAAATATTGGCAGCCTTGTATATCTTATGAAAGTTATGTACACATCACATGGTGGATACAAATATAATTCTATATTAATAACACACGGCGCAACCTGAAGTACACTTCCATCAATTTTTAAGTGTTGTCGCACTATAATTTAGTTCTTTTGTGTAGCCCTGTAAACGAACAGTGAATGATTTCTATACCAAATTCTACATGAAACATGTGTTTACGTATATAAAAAATATATATTCGTTTCATTTGGTTTAGTGCAGTCTATAGATGTTAAACTCTACTTACCTGCAATTTCCCCCATATACCTAATGTATTTGAATTCTCTTGGGTGTTCCTGTACACGAACCATTCGCTTGATCTCAACGAAAAGTTTAGTGTAGCATTCCTATATCACACACATTTAGAATACCAAATTTGAATGTTCTGCTATATATATATATATATATATATATTTTTTTTTTTTTTTTGAGATATGCTGATAAAAGACTGACACACAGATACAAAGACAGACATATACGTACACAGAGACCAACCGCTAAAAACATAATTTTTGGATTCAGTGGACCTCAAAACGAGTAAATATAACAAAAACTCAATTTCGAAAATTTGACCCAAAGACAATACTTATAGTTAACAGAAAGTAAAAAATAAATCCAAAGAATTTGAAAAATTTCATTTTTTAATGAGATATCCTTATAAAACGAAGCAACAAGAATAGCATGTTATTATATAGGAATGGTGAAAGAGTGAGTACTACTGATGTGCATCCTTAATTCCTGTTTGATGTTATCCTTTTCTTTTCGGATCCACAAAACTTTAAGCTCAATTTGACTTATGCATACCTTCAGTAATCTCCCCATCAGTAACCGAACGTGCAACCTTAGAAATTTAATGCAGGGTGTTTGAGCACAGTGGTATTAAGCTGTCGGGGGGCATAGAATATACCTACACGTATAAATGTAGGTATTACAATCAAAAGAGTGTTCAAAGAGACAGTGGACCCCTCATGGAGAATTATTTGTCAAAAAAATTTGTTCCTAAACCAAGTTTAAAATATTTTCAACACAGGTTCATATACAGTACTTGTTATCTTACATCTTAATCTGCGATCTATCTTTGTAATATTGAAATGCACTGTAAGAGAAAGTCGTGTGAGTGCTACACCAGATTATTTTATTTGTATTATCATTTTCTCTTACCGTAGCTAAGTTTTACATATTTAACTTATTATTATTATTTTCCTTGACGTATTAAAATTCTGCATAGCTACGAAAAGAATGTATTCTAAAAGTATAATTTTTCCCCCGAGCTTTGATTTAAGGGCGTATGAAACCCAGGAACTTTAGAAACAACCAATTTTTGAGCCGACTTTTGCGCCGATTTTCCTCGACGAAAACACCTTAGAGGTTAGAATAGACGGGTGAAAAGTTGGATGAAAGAAGACTAATTTCTGACGCTTATCACTTTTCTTGGCGCGAATAAAATACGCAATGATTAGTGTTAAAATTCCCTTTCATTTGTGTAAAATATCGCATTATTATTTTTATTTTGATCTTTGTTATAACTATTGTCATAACGCCATACGGAAATAAAAACGATTAATTCAAAATTCTTCTCAGTTAACGGTAAAATAAACATGCTTAACGATAATATTTCTTCTTCAAATCTTCACTTCCCGTATTCCGCCATCTTGGAAATATGGCGTATCAAAATAGCGCATCCTGATTGGATGAGTCTGTGGAAAAATTGTATGTAGAGACAATTTTATCAAGACAGCTCTGAAAAAGTTGGGCAAGTTCGGTGCGCGCTATCACACTGGGAGTAGAGACAATTTTTTCCGAAAAATCGGCGCTGATCAGTGGTTGGCTCTAAAATCACCTATAAACTCGTCGTGTCTGATACGCGCTTTAAGCAGGAATAAATTCTGGAAAATTATCAAGTTATTCAAGCTTTGTTTTCTGCGATGATAACAACTATTATACTCTATCCTTCGCTTATATTAAACGAGTTAAGTACGTGGCTTGTTATATATATATATATACAGATTTGTCTTGGGTTTGTTGGAAACGGCTCTAACGATTTTGATGAAAGTTTGCGGTTAAGAGATTTTTAGGAGCTAAATCGATTGGGCGTATTCCCATCTTCAGGAAAATTTTCATTCGTTGTTAACCTTTTTTATCTGCCGGTACAAAGTATTGCAGAAACTGGGTTTATTCGGAAATGGATATAAGGATTTTGATGGAAGTTTGGGGTTAATTATTTTGGGGGTAAACACCGCAATTGCACTTACTGTCATTTTCAGAAAAAATTCTCGTTCACTGCTAGGCTGCCGCTCACCACTATATAGCGGTTTGAAGCGAGATTCATTAAAAAAAAAAAAAAAAAAAAATACATTAGACACCGGTGGTAGCACCCTCATGACAAAGGGCGGCATTGGTATAATTGAAAGCTATACAGAGGCGCCGGAAGTAAACTCCCCTGCGACAAAGGGCGCTGATAAGATACGTTAATTACTGAACAATTGAAGGGATCGGCCAATCACCGACAGATACCATCCATTTGACAGGTGCAGAAACTCAAAGTAATTTTAAAAACCTAAACACTAGCCTAAATTTGCTACAGTTAACTTGAAATAAACTTCAATGTACTTTTAATTAAAAAAAAATTTCGTCTGACACACACACACACACTCACGCACGCACACACACATACACACAAAAAAGAAGCAGAAGAATAAAAAGAATAAAAAATTAAATTGGTTTGAGAAGGAATGCATTTGCAGACAATGGGGTTAAGGGTTTTTGAGTGAAAAAGCGATTGATCTTATCCTTATTTTCAGTAAAATTCGCATTTGTTGTTAATTCTTTATCCGCCGGTTGCAAAATATGGCAGAAATTGAATTTACTTGGAAATAGGTATAATGATTTTGATGAAAATTTGGTATTAAGGGCTTTTTGGGATGCAAAATAGATTGGACAAGTCCTCATCTTCAGGAAAGTTTGCAATCGCTGTTAACCCTTTATCCGACAGTTTAAAAATATAGCAGAAATCGGGTTTACTCAGAAATAGATTTAACGATTTTGATAAAAATTAGCGTTTAATGTTTTTGAGATAAGAATCCCATCTTACTTATCCTCATCTTCTCCAAAATTAGCATTTACTGTTAAAAATTACTCCGCTCGTGTCATATTATGGCAGAGATTGGATTTTCTAATAAACTACTTGAATGATTGATAAAAATTTAGATTCAGAGTTTTTTAAGTTTACAATTCAATCTAAATTGCTTTCCTCTTCAAAACAATTAGCATTCACCGAGAACCCGCGCTTCGCCTCGTAAAAGAATTGTTTAAACTTCATTTTCTTCTAAAGTACTGGAATGGTTTTAATAGAAATATTAGCTTTCGCTGATAACCCTTGCTTTTCCTAGAGAAAAATGTACAAGGAATCTGGTTTTCTAAGAACTGTTAGAAATTATAGAAATTTTTAGTTAACGGTTTGAGAGATAATGCGGTTGGAATTTTTCTTATCTCCAGAAAAATGGGCTTTCACTAGTATCCCTCGCTCCGTCCGGGGCTAACAAATAATAAGAAATACAATTTTTTATTAAAATCACACAATCCACTGTGGAAGAAAATCATGTTTTCACTCAGTCTGAAAAATAAAATTTCAATAAATATGAATTTCTTCCACAGTTGATCGTGTGATTTTAATAATAAAAAAAAAATTGTATTTCTTTCTCCCATTATCTAATGGTGTTTTACATTTCCTGCGGCTTATTTCTGTCGAGCTATCTAAATGATAGACCAGAGATGTTTCTGCCTAAAAGTTGTCTGAGTGAGTAATGCTGACCGGGATGTCGGACTGGATAGCTCAATTGGTAGAGCCTTGACGTTGTAAATCAAAGATCCGGAGTTCGACTCCCGGTCCGGGCATTGTTTTCTCTCAGTCGGAAAAATAAAATTTCAATAATAAGAAATACATTTCTTAAAACAAATCCCTATACTTACATCACGAATGATTTTCATAATGAGACCGATTGACTCGGACATCCAGGTACTACTGAAATAATACTAATCTCTATAAGTGGACCATTGATTTTTGTATGTTTAATTTATTATTTGAAAATTGATTCAATGAGCAAATCTTGCAAAATCATGCCAACAATAAATAAAATTTTATTTTCTTTATATCAATACATTGTTCCAATTGTTATGGAAGTTTTATTAAACTACCTTTCTTCACTATTGTACTCATTTGAAATGCCCGCATGGAAAAACCATAAACCAAAATTTTGCTTTCTTTATTTCAGCCCATTGTTGTAGCGATCTTTAATTGTAGTTTATTTATTTCAATACATTGTAGTTTTCAGCGTTAACGGCCCTCTTCACTTACCGCCGCCGGAAGCCCGAGCCAATGTTATTCTATGGGGAAATTTTCTTTACAAATAACTTATTAACTAATACATATTTTTAAATTCTGTTTTCACATTCTGAAAATTCCCAACTGTTAAATTGACGGACCTTTTTTAAAAGTGTATTTTTTTAATTTTTAATATTTTTTTTTTTTTTTTTTTTTTTTTTGAAATTGAAAAATGAAAAAAATCCACATATTGAAAATTCGTATTTTGCAGCTTCAAAATAAAATATAAAAAATTAAAAAAATAATTTTTTAAAAAACGTCCGTTAATTTAACAGCTGGGAATTTTCAGAATGTGAAAACGGAATTTAAAATATATTATTAATTAATAAGTCATTTGTAAAGAAAAATTTCCCATAGAATAACAATAGTTTCGGCTTCCGGCGGCGGTGAGTGAAGCAGGTTTTAACCCCGAAAAAATGGCTTTTGCTAATAAGAAGATTCTTTTTAATTTCAGAATGATTGGTTGAAAATAAATCTCATTGTGTATATTTATGCGAAATTTTGTCCTTTTTTGTCCTATTAAAAACTTTGCAAAAACGGGATGGCAACGCCACCTTTAGGCCTATTTTCACCCAACGTTTATAGACTCTAATCACAGAGTAACTTTAATTTATGTCAAGGTGCAATTACGTGTAAATTTCTATGAAATTCTTCTCATTAGTTCTTGAGATAAAACTGCCACAAAATTTTGACACAGGCAGATATTTTCTAAAAATTGTCAAATTGCATTTTATAATTTATCAAAAACCAGAAATCGAAATTTTTACGAATCTAATTTTTTTGCTGCTGAATACAGAAGAAAGCAATAAAACTATAACAAATTCGCATTCATTTTAATAGTGACATTTTGGTGCTACCATCTGTTGGCAAAATTTTAAACTTTATATGACCAAAATCATTTTTATAACTTTATATGACCAAATTTATATGACCAAAAAAAATATGACCAAAACCGCACTATCAATGCGTTTGTGTGTGGGTAGATGTAAATGCAGGTGTAAAGGCTGTCTCAAATGCAAAGCTGAATTTCAGGCGCACTTTCTGACAAAAGATAAAAATAGTTTTCACCTTCACATAAGAAAAACTAGTTGGCATACACGGATTCTCAGTTCCCCATCATATATTTGTTCTCGTAAATTTCTGCTACATAGTATATTAAATTCATGTTAAGCGAAATTAATTTGACCGATCGTTTGACACGGTGATAGATTGAATTGCCCCCACCTAATAGACTACCCACCATTTAGTTCAAGAATTTACCTTGTAAGGGTGAGACCTGACAATCTCTTTCGGTTTCAAGTTACTCAAAATTAGAGTCCTGCACTGAGTCGGGTACCAGCGGGTTACCTGCTTGCAGGTCGAGTGCAGGTCAAGTTAGCATGAATTTTTGATTCGCGTAAAAAACCGTGGGTCTACCTGTAAAATATTTTTCTTTGAAGAATTTTTTATGTTGCTTTTTTATGAATGCAATCTTTTTGAATGCAGAGATTGGTTGACATTCTTTTCCTTCATACAGTTTAAAGAAACATGATTGCTAACATAAGTTTAATTCATTAAGAAGAAATGCATAAATATTAATAAAAAATTATTTGCCTTCCAACGTATCTTTTCTTCCTTATACAGTACTCGCCGCTTATTAAAATCACATTCGTTCTAAGGCAAAGTGATTTTATTAAGCGGCTGATTTTTATATCCGGCGAAGGTTCTTGCACTCAAGAAAAAAGTATTACTTCCTTGAATTTAAAAAGAAATTTCAAAAGTTAACGATTGATGAGAGTAATAAACAGTATTAATTAAATTTCGACCGACAATTAATTAATTGTTCATTCAAAATAAGTAAATTAAACACATACTCCGTATAAAATGAATAAACACATAGTGCATACAAAATTAGTTAATATTTATACATTAATTAAATATTAGACATTTTCAAAAGTTTTTTTGCTTCTTAGTTATTTCAGAATGAGAACTAAGAATTATCTTTTAATAATTAAAAATAAATAAATAAATAAATAAATCACTAGTGATTAAAGCAGTAACTTATTATTTCGATTTTTAGACTACACTCCTGAAATTTATTACTAAGACAAGTGATGAAGCGTGTTTATTTTGTTGTTATGCTGCAGGTGTAAAATTTTCGACAAAGAGAGATAACGAGGGAGATTGTTGTTCTTTATTTTATTTTTATTAAAAAAAAAAAAAAAAACTGTAAATAAAATTTTTTTTAAGTGCATAAATACACGTTTTTGCTGATGAAGAGACTTTTTTTGAGTTTATTAACCGGCGATGTTGATTTTATTAAACGGCGGTTTTAAAAGTAGTTTGTATTGATTTGATTCCGGTCCTGACAATTTGATCTGATTTAATTAACCAGTGAATTTATTAAGCGGCGGGAACTGTATTCCTTTTTTATATACTGTATATATTTAAAACAGTGGATTTTTTAAAAGTACGTGTAATATAAGAGAAAATTGGTTATACACTAAAAGTTTTATTTATAATTAGACATAGTTATTTTTTATGTAATTTAAAATATACAATAGGTTTAACAGGATTATATACTTGTGATATTTATATAAAAATTAATTCGCTGAAAAACAGGTTCAATAATATAACTGTATTTCGTGAAATAGAATTTTAATTCAGTTTCCTATAAATTATAAATTGAGTAATACTTTTTAGCGGGTCATGGGTCAAAAGTTCTAGAATTCGATGGAGATGGTCTCCAAGAAAATGTAAGGATGTGCATGGAAAAGTTGAGTTAGTGTAAAAGAAGGTTATTAGTTGGCTGGTTGTAAAATTAAGACTGATTTACTACGCTAAACTCCTATTTCTATACGTGCAATGTCCTCCATGGGGGGGTCTTTCTAAGGGATCCTAGCCTGTATTTACTCGAGTTTTGGAGAAAACCAAGGAAAACTTCGAATGGCTAGGTCAAAGAGCGCGACCTGGGATCGAACCTGACACTTCCCATCTATCAGCTTTGAGCGCAAAACCACTCGGCACGTTTTATCTTTTCTGTTGCTATATATCAACAAAATTATACACATGCATGAGACATGTTATATTTCCCTCCTTACATATTCATACCCTCACAAATACCATTGGTTAACAATTAAAACTAATTTCAGTTCATCCTGACACATATCAGTTTTCTAGATTATCTGCACGACATATGTTTTCATACAAAACGTTACTCTTTTAATACACCTATGCATTTATTCATTTTTTACCTAAATTAAAACGCCATTTCTGTTTCATCGAAAATATTTTAGCTCGTTAAATAAACTTTATTTCATAAAATTATTAAAATTGTAAGTTTTGAACAACAAAATACTTCATAGATGGCAGCATCAAACAATGATGAATGAAAACCGAGTCGCTAATGCTGAATTTTGAAGTTAAATATATAAGTAAGTGCATTTTCCGCATTCAGAGCTAGAAAATATAATATAAAATATTTGCAAAATCAACTTTTGCGAAACGAGTACGAAATTAATGAATTTACTGAATGTGAAAACGTCTGAAGTTTTGAGAATGCTAGGTTTTACGTTTTGCCGATAAATCCTGGCTTACCAATGCGGGTTGGTTAAAGCCCTAAATAGAAATTTAAACGTTTGTTAAAAGCTCGAAATGAGAAATGATCCACCATAAATATTTGTCATCTGCATATTTTATTTTAAAATGACTGATCCTACGTGAACAAAGTTTTTTGAGCTTTTGTATGAATCAGGGAATAAAGATATTTAAATAAGGATAATAAACTTTATTTAATATGTGAAGCATACATTTTTTTTTTTTTTTTTTTTTTTTTTTCTTTTTTATGAATTATGCAAAAGAAGCCAAACAACAGAAGACGAAAAAAACCTGTTGATTACAATTATAGGCGATTGAAACGTTCCAATATTCTAAGCACAGGAGAAAACAGGAGATTTATATCGCCATTATCTTCAGATAAATGGAAATCTCTTGTACTATGTTACGCTTGACGAAGCTCATATGACAATTGGAAATGATGGGAGAAGACATTTTGCTGAACTTCAAGCTGCTAATGAAAACAACTGCAGAGACACCGTGTAAGGTTAAAAAACTTCGACTTCCCTTCCAACCCCTTAACGGCCCTCTTCACTTACAGTCGCCGGAAGCCCGATCCAATGTTATTCTATGGAGAAATTTTCTTTACAAATAACTTTTTAACTAATACATAGTTTTAAATTCTGATTTCACATTCCAAAAATTCCCAACTGTTGAATGGACGGACCTTTTTTAAAAATGTATTTTTTCAATTTTTAATATTTTATTTTGAAATTGCAAAATGAAAAAATTTCACATATTGAAAATTCGTGTTTTGCAGCTTCAAAATAATATATATAAAATAATAATAATAATAATTTTTTAAAAAAGGTCCGTCCATTTAACAGCTGGGAATTTTCAGAATTTTAAAATATGTATTAGTTAATAAGTTATTTGTAAAGAAAAATTTCCCATCGAATAACATTAGCTTCGGCTTTCGGCGGCGGTGAGTGAAGCAGGCCCTTAAAGGTTAAATTTCAATAAATTCGTTTATAACGAGCCCCTACGTTATGAAAAGAATGAACTGTCCTGTCCAAACGGCATGTTTTTAGCTTTGGTGATTTGGACTGGATGTTGATATATGAATGATTGAATTAGTAATATTGTGCAATTTTATAGAGTAATATGAGAAGGCTTTTCCCACTTACAGATTTTATTTTATTTTATTTTATTCTTTTATTTATTTATTTTTTCTGAATGACAAATATAAGCTCATTTCTTAAAACAATTTTTTTTAAGAGTGTTGCCATTCGAGAGTTATGTTTTACAAAGAATTACTTTTGGAGTAATTCATTTGTAGCAACTGATGACTGTTAAAATTTTTAGTCTCATTGATAAATATAGGAATAAAAAAGATGAGACTTATTAAGATAAAACAAGATTCATTTAAGTATAGTGACCGGCGAAGCGGCTAAAGCCAGGCTAGTGCACCTATAAAACCATCTTCTTTTATCTCTTTCCCCTCCTATATCATTCATATTTTTCCTTTTCTAGAAACAGACAGTTAAAAAAAACTTTAATATTCTTTTAAAAATTATTCCTGATCCTAGAATATTACATATAAAATTCTATTAATGATTATATAACAAATATTTTCTCGAAATTTCCTGTTTTAATTTTATTTATCCAATATAAGAGAAAAAAAAGAAACAATAAAACGAGTTTATATTTCACTTTTAGCAGTGAGTGTAAAAATTCCATGATGGAGTAGTTTTTGTAAATTTAATAAGAAAATTATGTTGTACAATCTGAAAAAAAAAGTTATTTTAGGGAGGAGGAAACAGTTGCAAACTATTCATGAAAAGATTAATTCTGATGTACATTTTTCTTGAGTCTGTTCGTGTTCGAGCAATTTATAAATTGTTCGGTTGAAGATAAACTTTAGATTGATCCTCCAGAAAAATCTGATAATAAAACTCATTTCTCGAATTATATATTAAGTTTATCAGTCATTTCAGGCTTTTACAAACGCATCTCGATAAAAAATAAGAATTACCAAACTTCTCATTTTTATAGTAACAAACATTTATTATTTTCTTATTACTGTTGATATTACTATTGTTAAAATTATTGTTTTGTACAACAAAATATTTCATAGATGGCAGCATCAAACAATATTGAATAGAAATCGGGTCACTAATGCTGTGTTTTTGTGTTAAAAAAAAAGTAAGTACATGTTTCGCATTTTCTAGCTAGAAAATTAAATATTAAAAATTTATTGAATCGATTTTTTGGTAACTAGTACCAATTTAACGTTTCGGGATTTTTTGAATGTGAAAACGAAATAAAAAGCTAGTATGTTATGGCCACAGCAAAACTTTCTTCTATATTCTCCTACACAAACCCAGTGCAGCCACATAATCTAAAACTAGCAGTGGAGACGCGTCCAAAATGTTGGAGGGATGCCAGCTTGACCGATAGTTTGAAATTTGGAAAACATCCAGTAATTCCGCGCTTTGTTATTGCTCATTTTCTCTGAGTCAGATGGCTGTCACCCCTATTTTAGCATTGGACTCATTGAGGTAGCACTTGCGCAGATGCTTCCATGGTTTTATGAAATGTGGTCGAAGAATACACGCAGTACATATTTCTTAGTATCATTTGTTTCATAACGAATGCAGACTATTTTCATCTCATAGAGATACTTTTACAAGAAATGTCCAACGGAAGTAAATTTTAACCGTGCAGATGACATCATTTCTGTTCTCGGGAAATTTACTGCATAGTAAAAATTTATTAAATCAATTTTTGGGGACCTAGTACCAATTTAACGATTGTGAATTTTCTGAATGTGAAAGTGAAATAAAAATATAGTATGTTGTGACCACTAGTATGTATGGTATGTATAGCAGCATCCCCTGTTCTGCTATTAGCACTAAATGTTGGTAAACACTGATATACACCAAGGTGCAACTAAATATAAATTTATATTCAATTTTGAGCAGTAGTTCCTGAGATATAGACTTCCCTGTATCTGTGGAAATCGCTGAGAACTTCAAAGAGAATTTTCAGCTGACACATCCTTATATATAACACGAAAACAAAATGGATATATCCCTATGATTATTTTAACTTCTTTAATAAATTCAAAGAAACCTCACATACTTTAATTATACCTTATTATACTTTAATTAAACATATTATTTAAAAATTTTTAATAAGATGATGCAATATCTAAATTATTATTATTTGTTTTTTAATTTCAATGTTATATCCTCTATAAGATTATTTTGAAGCATATATTTTTAAAAAAATGTAGTAGTGATTGAAGATGCTGTGGTGTGTTCGTTTTACTTCTGTACTAACGCAGCGCACGTTAGCACATCAGCACGTTTGACCTCTTGCACCTCTGAAGGTGAACGAACATTATATCACTACTTACGCCCGTGGCTACTTTTTTCTCCGATGAAAGGTCATGGTAATTATTTCGACAATTTAATTTAGAAAACAATTTTGTGTGCTTTTTATATTATTATTATTACAAGCAGTGGCGTATTCAGAGAATGACGGGGGGGGGGGCGTAGTACCTCCCGAAATTTTGTAGAAAGTTTAAAAAAATAAAGATATAAAGATTAAGAGTGCATCATTTCTGGACTCTATGAAGCATTATCAAACTTAACTCAGCCCTCCCCGATATAAAATTCTGAATACGCCACTGAACTAGCCACCTTCAGCTGCTAATTGGTTGACGATCTTTGACAAATCTGACAGTATTAAACAGTTGCTCGGGGGCGTATGTGGTGTCCTCTCCCCTTTTCAGAACCTAGAAGATCCTGTTCGCACACCGTTCAAACATCTTTGAAAATTCTGACTGCAGCAAATTCCTGGTCAGTGGTTCCTGCGAAGGCTCCTTGATCCGTGATATGGGACAGCCAGTTCGCTCACCGTGAAAACGATCTTTGAAAATTCTAACCACAACAAACTTTCGCTCGGTGGCATCTGTTCCGCAGTCATCTGCATCTCCTAATAAACACTTTGGAAAGTATCAGCAATAGATTTCTAACTCCCAAAAACATAATACAAATTTTCAAGCTTTATCTCTATTTTTAAATATTTTTTTCCATCCCCATTTTCCTTCTAATAATTTCACACTTTCGAAACTATCCGCAATCGATTTTGTCCCCTCTCCCCAAAAAGCAAAATAATACCAATTTTCAAGGAACTCTATTTAAAAATTTTGTTCCCGTATCCTTTTCTCAATAATTTTACACTTTCGAAAGCATCCGCAATCGATTCTTAACTCCCTAAAACCTAATAATACCAGTTTTCACGGTTGTATCTCTATTTGAAAACTTTGTCTCCGCCTGTATTTATCTCCCCCCCCCTCCCCTCACACTAATAATTTTACACTTTCGAGAGTATCGCAGTCAATTTCTAATCCTCTAAAACCTAACAATTTAAATTTTCAAGACTGTATCTTTATTTTAAAATCGCCCCCCGCACCCATCTGCCCCCCTAATAATTGAATACTTTCGAAAGTATTCACAGTCGATTCTACCCCTCCCCCTCCCCCAAAATATAATAATATGAATTTTCAAGGTTTATCTCTATTTAAAATTTTTGCTCCTCTGCCCCATTTGCCTTTAAAGATTTTACACTTTCGAAAATTTGCGCAATTAATTCTGTACCTCCAAAAAACCAATAATACCAATTTTCTAAGTTTATCTCATTTTTATAATTTTGTTTCTTTACCCCTATCTGCTACACTTACGAAAGTATCCGCAATCAGTTCCTCATTCCTAAAACCCTAACAAAATCAATTTTTATGACTGTATCTCTATTTTAAATTTTTTGCCCCCCTCCTCCCCCTCTGCCCCTAATAATTTTACACTTTCGAAAGTATCCGCAGTCGATTTCTCGCTAACCAATTTTGTCGCTATTTTTAAATTTTGCCCCCATACCAATCGGCCCTCTAAAAGTATTACGCTTTCAAAAGTATCCGCATTTGTTTCCTTACCCCCATAAACCTAAAAATAACAGTTTTCAAAGCATCAACTCTACTTCTAAATCCCCCCCCACCCCCTCTTTCCCCGCCCATAATAATTTTACACTTTGCAAAATATCCGCAATCGAATCGTCACTCCCAAAAGCTTATTAAAACCAATTTTCAATGCTCTTACGCTATTTCTTTCTTTTTTTGCTCGAAATGTGCGATGTAATTGCGATAGTCATTGAAGAACCCCAACCTCCTACCCCGCTTTATTATTATTATTATTTATTTTTTTATTTTTTTACAGACATTAAAAAAAATAAAAAAATCTTAAAAAAATTTTTGGTAGTTTTTTTTTTTTTTTTTTTTCTATTATTATTATTATTAGATTTACCAACATTGTAACACGAGCGTTTTAGAGTGTTTAGGCTGGCAAGGGACATTATATCTGTACTGATAAGTATAAAGAATTTAAGTCCATATTCTTGATTTTTCAGGAGACGATAAATGAAGTTAAACTAACTAAAAACTAAATAGAAGAATTGATTAGGAAAAAGGGAATAGGTTGATTTATACTCTTTATACCATTCAGTGATTGTCAATCTTCATTTAATAAAGGGAAAAAATTGAATTAAATATTTTATACTAAAGATTAATGATAAATTTCTGACTTGAATCTTTTTTTACCAATGGATTTTCTCAAAGTCTAAATGACATGGGTTTAAATCCTTTATACTAATCGATAGAGAATTTATTTCTGAGTCTGACTATGTACTTAACTCCAAATCGACATTTTTAGACTTAAATCCTTTATACTTATCAGTACAGATATTTCAAGCGGTTTAGAGCAATAGGATTGACAAAGAGTTAATGAGAGTTAAATTATGTAATTTATATCACAATAGGTCTATTAATGAATGTTTTATTTTGTAATGTTCACACTTTTATGAAATAATGAAAAAAAAAAAAACTGCAACATGGGTTTAAATCCTTTATACTAATCGATAGAGAATTTATTTCTGAGTCTGACTATGTACTTAACTCCAAATCGACATTTTTAGACTTAAATCCTTTATACTTATCAGTACAGATATTTCAAGCGGTTTAGAGCATTAGGATTGACAAAGAGTTAATGAGAGTTAAATTATGTAATTTATATCACAATAGGTCTATTAATGAATGTTTTATTTTGTAATGTTCACACTTTTATGAAATAATGAAAAAAAAAAAAAAAACTGCAACATGGGTTTAAATCCTTTATACTAATCGATAGAGAATTTATTTCTGAGTCTGACTATGTACTTAACTCCAAATCGACATTTTTAGACTTAAATCCTTTATACTTATCAGTACAGATATTTCAAGCGGTTTAGAGCATTAGGATTGACAAAGAGTTAATGAGAGTTAAATTATGTAATTTATATCACAATAGGTCTATTAATGAATGTTTTATTTTGTAATGTTCACACTTTTATGAAATAATGAAAAAAAAAAAAAAAAACTGCAACATGGGTTTAAATCCTTTATACTAATCGATAGAGAATTTATTTCTGAGTCTGACTATGTACTTAACTCCAAATCGACATTTTTAGACTTAAATCCTTTATACTTATCAGTACAGATATTTCAAGCGGTTTAGAGCATTAGGATTGACAAAGAGTTAATGAGAGTTAAATTATGTAATTTATATCACAATAGGTCTATTAATGAATGTTTTATTTTGTAATGTTCACACTTTTATGAAATAATGAAAAAAAAAAAAAACTGCAACATGGGTTTAAATCCTTTATACTAATCGATAGAGAATTTATTTCTGAGTCTGACTATGTACTTAACTCCAAATCGACATTTTTAGACTTAAATCCTTTATACTTATCAGTACAGATATTTCAAGCGGTTTAGAGCATTAGGATTGACAAAGAGTTAATGAGAGTTAAATTATGTAATTTATATCACAATAGGTCTATTAATGAATGTTTTATTTTGTAATGTTCACACTTTTATGAAATAATGAAAAAAAAAAAAAAAAAACTGCAACATGGGTTTAAATCCTTTATACTAATCGATAGAGAATTTATTTCTGAGTCTGACTATGTACTTAACTCCAAATCGACATTTTTAGACTTAAATCCTTTATACTTATCAGTACAGATATTTCAAGCGGTTTAGAGCATTCCCAAGTAGCACAGGAACGTTCTGTGAACGTCTAATAACGGTTTCAATAGTTCAAACACCGTGTTTCGTGTCAAAAGAACGTTCTAAAACACGTTCAGAAATAGTATTATTTAGAACGTTCTGAAAATGTTTGATTTGTACCATCTATAAAACGTACAATTCTAGTTCTATATAGAACGTTCAAGTGTGACACCGTCATAACACGTTCTGTAACAGTGTAATTATAACGAATATGACAAAATGACTTTTTAGTACTATTGGTTGGGAAAATAGGTTAATCATGAAAATTTTTGACTTCAGTTTTTGATTTTTTTACACGTTTTGTGGCGTGAGGAATCCGGAAGTCAAAAGGTTAGTATGGTATCTGTTAATGTGTATCGGCTTCGGCACCTATTAGTGTGATAGCCCGTTAGTTCATGTACACGATATCTCAAGAACAAATGATTGCAGAGAGATCGGACCAGTTTTAAAATATCACTTATGATATTGATAAGAATCTTATTGAGAGATTTGCAACATTCTAATTTAAAAACTTCGTAAGTTATTCGAAATTTATAACTTTTAGCATGATAGAGAATAGAGCATTTTTTACATTTTCAGTTTAACGTTTTGTTAGCACGTCAGTAAAGAATGCTTCTTAATAATCAGTAGCGGTGAGGTGAAAAAAAAATTATAAAATTTTAAACTCATGGAAAAATTTTGTGGATTTTGTATTTCAGGAATCAAATGGAATTCAACCAAAATTGTTACAATATTAGATCTTGCCCTAAATTGGAGTTTATTTGAATTTCATTTGGGATATATCGTCCGATAGATTGCGGTGCTATGCAATGAAACCCTCCATTTATGGGACGGCTATATCTCAGCTTCTATAGTGTACAAATGCATTAAACTTGATATATTGGCATGTATCATCATAACCTTTGCTAATACAATTTGGATGTATACATTGTCCAACAGGTGGCGTTGCTAATCTGCAATTTAATCATTTTAACGGAAAGGCAATATTTTAACTCTTGTGATTTAACAATAAATTTTGTGATACACTGAAGTTATAAGTGAAATCGATTTTATGTAAAGCTTTACTGGTCCATTTTGGATGCACATCGGCCAACAGGTGGCGTGGTTATGTTGCAATTTAATCTCATAACGGAAACGAAAAATCTCAACTTCTGTGATTTATAAATATTGTAAATTTGGTAAGTGAAATTAATATTACGTAAAACTCTACAGATTGCCTTTGGGTGCATATCGGAAGACAGGTGGCACTGCCACGTTCCAAAATTTTCCATTCACAGAAAGGCTATCTATCAGCTTCTGTAATATGTATACTCACCAAACCTTCTGCGTGACATACATTTGATATATATTATTGATTCAATTTGGATGTATAACGAGTAATAGTCAAACAGTTTTTTTTTATTATTATTATTCATAGGACATTGTTTTTTCCCCTAGGAATAAGTATACATCATCCCTGGAGGATTGGGGAGGGGTGGATAAAAATTTTCACTATTATTATCTTTCAAAAGAATTCCATATCACCCTTAAAACGAATAATTGAAACATCGTTTTCTGATGATTTAAAACAAATTTACCGTTTTTTTTTTTTTTTTTTTTTCATTTGTAATAATAATAATAATAAACCCTTAGAAAAATACATTTTCTAAGATCTTCTATACAGCATAAAAATGATTGTCTTCTGTCATGAAAATCTATGCATTCCCCAGACCCAGAGTTTAGATACAAAAAGCTAATCACGAATGTTATTGAATAAGTAATATAGTGCTTTACGCGAGTTTCAAAGAAAATCACGGGAAAACTCCGAAAACCTAAGTCGACGAGCGTGACCAGGAATCGAAAACAACACTTCCCGTCTGTAAGGTTCGAGAGTAGAACCTCGCGGTCTCTAATACTCATCGGGAAGTTACAGAAATGAGTTTTTTTCTTCTTTTCTTTAAGTTATGGTTCTATTTAAGTTTAAATGTTACTGATAAATTATCAATATTGATCATGTTGTTAAATCATTACTCTGTTTGATTGGTCTTATTTTATTTTATTTATTTTCACTGAATATTTTGTTCAATACTGAAATATACACTAAAACAAGATATGCTTTTCCGTTTAATTCGAGATTTTAAAATGGAAAAATAAAGTGATCTCATAAGTTTTTAAAATACTTTATAAAAATTTAAATAATTGTTTAACTCCACTAAATTTTTCCTTAAAATATTGACTATATGTTTTCTTTCAAATGTTGAACTTTGAAACATGATTATTGCGGATGCAAGGAGGGAGAGCAGATGGTAACATCGACATCTGTGGATTGCATTTATTTAATTTTCGCTGACCGTGCAACTTGCAAAGTCAAACGCCAGGCGCGGCGCTGGGTCTATTCTGGCCTGTTTCGCTTCGTTAGGTCTTGGGAAAGTCGTGTCGTTATGTGAGGCGGTAATTTTAAAACATGTAATCTGATTTGTTCAGTTTTAGCGTTATAGCCGTTATAAAGACTAGGATAAGCTTTAGAAAAGGTAAAAATGTAATATTTTTAACCTGTAATATTCTCTATGTTCTATTTATTAAAGTCTTATTTTAATATCAATTAAACAATCATTTTCATATCTGCGTAAGTTCTTAAGGCTACTTTTGGTACTTGAAAGCAGCGATGAATCGCAGAAAAAACTGCTCCTGTTACAGACAACCGCTTAGAAATTATGGATTCATTTTATTAATTTAGTCTTCTGAGATGGAATTTGTTAAAATAACTATTTTTGGTTATTATAATTCTGAATGAAGTATGGACAAGTCCCAAAAAATTTGCAAGATAAGAGCTAATTTTAAGTGAATGCCTTTCCGACTGGTCATTGTGTATTTTAAAATGCTAGTTGGAAGGATGTTTTCTTGAAGAAAATTCTTATGAAAATTCAGAAGGTTCGTAATTCTTTTTTTCTTTTCTTTTTAAATTCTGAAGTATGTATTTAATGTTTATATGATAATATATATACAATCTAGGTTATGCAAATTGCACATTTTTAAAATAATATCCTAAGTTTCACTGACTTACAATTTTAAATATCTCTTTACTGTTATTTATTAAATAAAATATATGAAATTGTTTAACTGCATAATAAAACAAAGATTCAATTCAATTTTATTCCACATCTTTATAAAAAAAAAGATATTCTGCTTTAAAAAAAAAGCACGATTTACCATATTATTTATTAATACTAATAATATTTACATTTATCAATTATTTAATATGCAATGATAGCATAATTACATCAAATGAGGTAAAAATTGCGTTGACTCAATTTAAAGAAATTTAAACATTTAAAGAATACCAATTACATTGCCATGTGGAATAAATTTAAATACCTGCAAACATCTTTTTTGTAAACTGCTGCTGTAAACTGAAAATATTTATACACACATGCACTGAAATTTAAAAATATGAAGTATGTTAAATATTTTAGAAAAATATTTTGATTAAAAATATATATATGTATTTAAGTATTTGGAAATTTTTTAAATTTCCTCCTTCTAACTAATTTTTAATTTTTTGTTTCAATTTCTTATTATTATAAATTAACAATATATTCTAAACTCAATTATATATTATTTTAGCGGTGTATTGGTACATTCATTTTTGAAATTATTTTTTATGTTGGAATATTAAAACTTTCTATGAACTTCAGCATTCAAATATATTTATAAACTATCCATGGACTTACAAAGTAGTACCCAGAAATGTTTAGAATATACAGGGTGCAAAGTCGAGAGCAGGCCTTTATTTGCGCAACAATTGGTCTCAGACGTCCTCCAATAAGAAAATGTATTTAAAAAAAAAAAAAAAATGTAAGAATTCATTATATGACATGTTTAAATTTAAAAAATCAATTTATTAAAACTCACAAAAACTGATAATTTTTATACAATTTTCATGACACTAATAGTGAAAGTTGAGTTCCAACCTAAAAAACCTATATAACACAAAAAGTGTCACTTTTGTGCACCCAAAATTGTCTGAGATAGTTCGTTTCAAAATTTAGGATTATTTCGCATTTTCTCGGGCTTTATTAAAAAGTCAACGAAAAATTCTTTAATAAACCCAGGGAAAATGCAAACAAAGTCCAATTAGGATTTTTAAACCGATCCCTTATTGAAGGCCGAAATATGTTAGAAAATCTAAACTTTAAATATCTTGTTCCATTTTGGAAGAATATAAATGAAACTTCTTGTTAGGATGAGTGTCAATTTTTCTAAATATCACTATAGGGATCTGGGACTGTACAAAAATTTAGTTTTTGTAATTTTGAAAAAATAGATATTTTAAATTTAAACATGTCATAACGCAAATGCTCATATTTTTTAAAACATTTTGTAACTGAAACTATATGTTTGCGACCAATAGTTGCGGAGATAAAGACATTCTCGTGACTATCTTTGCACCCTGTATTTAAAAAAAAATTAATATATATATGTGTAAATGAATTTTTAATCGTAGTTAAAACCAGGCAACCGATATAAGATCTCTGAAACCACATAGAACAATGAGAAGAAAATTACAACAAATTTAAATAACCTGTGGAGACTGATTGTGATTTATTGAAACATTTATTTTTTGTTTAGTGATTTTTATTTTATTTAACTTCAATCTAATCATACATTTATTCCTAGATTATCCGTTGCAATTTTAATAATTTTGCCGGTGCGTAAAAACGACATGAAACTCAAATCAAAAGATACAAACAAGCAACGAGAAAAAAAAAAAAAAAAAAAAAAAAAAACAGCATTTTTTTTTTAAGGAAAAGCTCAGAACGGTGAAAAAGAAGAAAAAAAAAAAAAAAGAAAAAAAACTCGTCAGTGGTGACCTTTTTCACCATTGAGCACCAATGTACGATTTCGTTCGTTAGAAGCTATAATAGCAAATCGTCAGCAGACACCAAATCGTACAAGAAATTAATTGAAGTTAAAAATGAAGAATAAAGTGGAATAAACCAGGGGTGCAGAATAGGCCCGAACGAGGTTCGGGGGAAATTTTGAATATTTTTTTAAGAGAAAATAAAAATGTAAATCAAAAATAACAATTTGCTACTTTGAAGTGCTTATACACTAACAGCGATATTTTTATGTTACACTGTATATTTATTCTCTTAAAGATTTATTACATAGAACAAATGACTTTGTATAGCAAAGTAGATTTTTGCATTATTGAGGGAAATTTATATTGTGTTTGGGGGAAATTTCCGAGGTTTGAACATTTTCTGCATCCCTGGAATAAACTATTAATTCAAGAAATCAGAAAATCAAACAGAAAACAACTATTAAAAACAAACATTACTCACAAGATGATGCATTCGGAATCCCAAGGATTAAAACAAGCAAAATAATTCAAGAGTTTAGTTGTACATAGCAGATAAAGAATGATACAACACAGCAACAGGGATATGAATTACTTTTTTTTAAATTCAAATAATGTTTGTGAAATTTTAACATACTTAATTTCAACGTATGTGCATGAGAAACTCCATATTCTACGACAGTAATTCCCAAAAATTGTCATAACATCTCTATATCCCTTAAAAAGTTCCTTAAATTTTTGCATTTAAAAAATTTTTCTTTTTTTCCCCTAATCTGAAGATAATGGCGTTATAGTATTAATTACGAAACTTTAATAAACACCATAAAAGGCAAGAACTCGCAGCTGCTACAAAAAAAAAAAAAAAAAAAAAAAAAAAAACCGGCAACGCATTCAACACACTCAACGTGCTTGTTTGCAGCTCTCGCGCTTACATTGTTCGCCTGATGAAGGGTTGTGTCTTCTTTTAACCCGAAACAATTGTTTCGAGTTCTTCCATTTTATGGTGTTTATTCAAAGTTTTGTAATTAATACTATAACTTCATTATCTTCAGATCAAGGTGAAAAAAGAAATGAAAAAAAAAAAAAAAAAAAAAAAAAAGAAAAAATTTAAGAAATTTTTTAAGGGATAAAGAGACGTAATGGCACATTTTTCGGAAAACTGTCATAGAATATAGACTTTTTGATTCATATACGTTAAAATAAAGGAATAGTAAGTATGTTAAAATTTCTCAAACATTATTTGAATAATAAAAAAAAAGTGGTTTATATTCCTGTTCCTGTGTTGCATCATTATTCGTCATCAGCTATGTACTTTTTAATAAAAAAAACACCACAAAACTAGCGTTGTAAAAATTATTACTTACAAACTTTGAATAAACACCATAAAATGCAATAAACTCGCAACAATTGTTTCGGGTCGAAAAAACACACGACCCTTCATCAGGCGAATAAAGTAAGCACGAGTGCTGCAGTCAAAGCGGCAACGCACCAATTGCGTTGCCGCTTTGACTGCAGCACTCGTGCTTACTTTATTCGCCTGATGAAGGGTCGTGTGTTTTTTCGACCCGAAACAATTGTTGCGAGTTTATTGCATTTTATGGTGTTTATTCAAAGTCTGTAAGTAATAATATGTACTTTTTACTTTTAAACGCCCGTACTGTGGTGTTTTTTTTTTTATAATGACGTCACAGTTTTTTTTTCTACACTATTTTAGAACGTTTAAAGTACGTTTTCTAGAACGTTCTGAAAATGTGTATAACGTTTTGAAAACGTTCTAAAAACGTTTAGAACGTTCTGAGACCGTATACGTAGAACGTTCTCAGAACGTTTCTATAACACCGATGGTGATAGTTACACGTTCATTGAACGTTCTCTGAACCGTACTATTGTACGGCTTCAAGATGGACAAATAGACGTCTATAACACGTTCAAAGTGAACGTTCTTAGAACGTGTTTGTAGAACGATTTTTGAACGTTCAGAGAACGTTTCGGTGCTGCTTGGGTTAGGATTGACAAAGAGTTAATGAGAGTTAAATTATGTAATTTATATCACAATAGGTCTATTAATGAATGTTTTATTTTGTAATGTTCACACTTTTATGAAATAATGAAAAAAAAAAAAAAAAAAAAAACTGCAACATGGGTTTAAATCCTTTATACTAATCGATAGAGAATTTATTTCTGAGTCTGACTATGTACTTAACTCCAAATCGACATTTTTAGACTTAAATCCTTTATACTTATCAGTACAGATATTTCAAGCGGTTTAGAGCATTAGGATTGACAAAGAGTTAATGAGAGTTAAATTATGTAATTTATATCACAATAGGTCTATTAATGAATGTTTTATTTTGTAATGTTCACACTTTTATGAAATAATGAAAAAAAAAAAAAAACTGCAACATGGGTTTAAATCCTTTATACTAATCGATAGAGAATTTATTTCTGAGTCTGACTATGTACTTAACTCCAAATCGACATTTTTAGACTTAAATCCTTTATACTTATCAGTACAGATATTTCAAGCGGTTTAGAGCATTAGGATTGACAAAGAGTTAATGAGAGTTAAATTATGTAATTTATATCACAATAGGTCTATTAATGAATGTTTTATTTTGTAATGTTCACACTTTTATGAAATAATGAAAAAAAAAAAAAAAAACTGCAACATGGGTTTAAATCCTTTATACTAATCGATAGAGAATTTATTTCTGAGTCTGACTATGTACTTAACTCCAAATCGACATTTTTAGACTTAAATCCTTTATACTTATCAGTACAGATATTTCAAGCGGTTTAGAGCATTAGGATTGACAAAGAGTTAATGAGAGTTAAATTATGTAATTTATATCACAATAGGTCTATTAATGAATGTTTTATTTTGTAATGTTCACACTTTTATGAAATAATGAATAAAAAAAAAAAACTGCAACATATATAATATATTTAAATGTTTATTTATAGGCATATGACATCACTCATAACCAAATAATAATTCATAAATTTCATAAAACGAGTTCTACAACAGTACAAAAACAATTATAAACAATACGAAGAAACAAATTTAAAAAATAAATACACTTGATTTTTTCTTCTATAAATTCCTATAAATTACACAAGCATTTAACAAAATTTAAAATAAGGTATTTTATTTACAAAAGTTTCTATATACATTTTTTTCTTTTTTTTTAAGAAGTGTAATCATTAACATTGCATTTCAATATTAAATAAATAATTCTTTAGAAATACCTATAATCTATAAGAACAATCCATAAATTATGAATATAAAATTTTCTTCTTCTTCATCCCACTTTTTTTCTTTTCTTTCTTTTAATGAAATTTCTCTTTTTATTCTTCTTGTTTATACAATTGGTTATTTCTAGGGCTGGATTATTTATCAATATATCCCCAAGTATCGATATTTTTTTAATATCCCGATAACAATATTTAAGATTTTTATCCGCCAATATATCCCTTTAACTAGTGCACACCCGAGTGAACGAAACTCGAACGAGACCCGAAGAAAAAAAGCGCCGAATATCTTATTCTAATACTCATTTTCTACTTTCCTCTAATTACTCACTGATAAACTAGAAAAAATAACCCCACGCCAAACGATCTCTATTGCAAATACATATACTCATCCTTCATAACCTCAAATCTAAACATCACTGCTTTAAAAAGGCCACCGCATAATAAAAAAATAAACCATTATTTATTGAAAGCCATCTGCTTTAATTATCCCGGAAATAAGCTGACTTCGTTCAAGGTCACGGTTCTACCCCTTCAGAAAAAATTCATCAGACATACTCCAATATCACAATCCTTTCACTATTATTGCGTATTCATACCTATAATCAGCAGGTGTGTTTACTAGGAAAGAAATTTGATGTTAGTCCAAACGATATATCCCTATCCGAGATATCTATTATGGGTTCTGATATATTACACTATATTGAATTGCCACTCTACATTCATGCATATCGTAGGTGATGGAAACCACAGAAAAGGCAATATGACGAATGAAAACAATATCTTCTGTTTTAGCTTCTTTCCTGCTATTGGTTCATTAATATCGGTCTATTTCAAAGTGTCGATATAAAATGGCCAATAACATGCTTCAACATGTGTTTAATAAAGATCATCAAAGCCGAACTGATACAGTGATGCCAGATTGGGGATTTTGTCCCCATTTTGGGGAGTTTTGAGGCTTCTGGGGACAATTTTGGAGACCAAATGTTTGTGGGGACTTTTTTGGGGAATTCTAAAATTTTTGGGGACAAATCTGGGGCGTTTTTCAACTTTCTGTCAATGTTGGTAACGTAATGATTTATCCCTATGACTAGAGACTTTCAATAGCTTTATTGTTATTTGGGGATTTTTTTCAAAAATTGCCTTCATTTGGGGAAAAATCTGAGCTTAAATCAGAAAAATCTGCTTGATATTTTTTTTTTTTTTTTTTTGAAAAAATTTTTATTTTATCTTGTTAGTAGAAATCAAGTTGGGGATTTTTTCGAAAAAAAAAAAAAAGAAACCGTGATTTGGGGAAATTTGAAGACCTGTTTGGGGAAATAATTTTCGACCATCTGGCATCACTGAACTGATATCTACTAGAAGAGTTTTTTTGCAAATTTTCTTAGCGTTTAAAAAAAAACTTCTGAAGATTTAAGCAATTATGGAATGTAATTTTTTTTTAATATTATTTTATTATAATTAAATATTTCGATAAAATATTTTTTTTATAAAGACTGTACATCAGTCAGATAGCTCCCTTTCTCCTTTCCCATGTTATCCAATGGGATTTTCGTTGCTTCGTTTTATAAAAATATCTCATTCAAAAATGAAGTTTTTCAAATTCTGTTTTTTGAATATTACTCTTTGAACGGGTCGCCTTTTAGCTTAGTGAGCAATTTTTCGAAAAAAATAATTTAAATATTTTATTTCAATAAGTAAATTATGGACTTTAAGTGTGGATCTCTAAGTAAAATATTTAAATTTATTTTTTCGAAAAATTGCTCACTAAGCTAAAAGACGACCTGTTCAAAGAGTAATATTCAAAAAACAGAATTCGAAAAAGTTCATTTTTGAATAAAATATTTTTCTAAAACGATGCGACAAAAATCCCTTTGGATAACATGGGAAGAGAGAAAGGGTGCTATCTAACTGATGTAAAATAAAGTTTTATCGTCAGTAATTTTACAGTGACAGTTTCTTTATAGAATTATATAATATTGAATAGTTTATTACTTGTTTTATGTAGCATTTATTTTTTTCTCTTTCCATTTATTTATTTATTTTATTTTTAAAGCCGTACATGTTAAATAAAATTGGTTTAAATGCAAAATGAGTTACTTTAAGTAACAAAATGAAACTTCAACATAATTTTGTTTAAATAATATAATTTTTATACTGACAATGTATACATACACACACACACACACACATATATATATAATATGTAATTCAAATTTCAATTATTGTGAAACTATTACGAATGTGAATTGAACATACATATTTAAATAATATTGTAATGATTTGGTAAGAGGATACAAAAATAAAAATGACAAGTAACTGACATTTAGGATGCATATAAGAGTTTTAAGTAAAAAATATTACTCTCTACGACCAAAAAAGGTGTATTCAATGGCAATTCTGAACTATTTATAATGGCAATTCTGAACTATTTAAAATGATTTTCATTTTTATTTAATACCTACATCTTAAGACAATTTTTCTGAAGCTTTATTTTTAGTAGAATTATGAATTTTGATATACTTGGTACAAATAAAACACAGATCACATATTAGCTCTGTTAAAATATGATTTTAAAATAATTAAAGCTTAAAATGGGAAGAATAGAGGACAAACTATACAGAGGTATACTAAAAAGCAATAGTATAAGTTATAAGAAACACAAAACATTAATTCACTTTTTATGATTTTTTTTTTTTTTTTTATGATAAAGTTAAGGTAGTAATATTCCAGAAAATACATGGAAAACACTCTATACTTGTATACTTTAAAATTCGTGTGCATATGTCTTTAAAAAATAACAAATGTCTATTTTTTCCTGCCTTGAAAGAAATATCGCAATATATCACTAATATCGATATTAACTTGGTGATATATCGCGATATTTAATTTCTGATATCGTCCAGCACTAGTTATTTCCTAATATAAAAATACTGATGAATTTTTACTTATGAATTGATGAATTTTTATTTTTGATGAACTTAAGTAATCCTGATAATTTTCGACCACTTTTTTTTATATACACTGGTGGACAAAATTAAAGCAACAACTTGTTTTCTCATTTTCTTCTTTTGCACATAATTTTTAAACAAATAAACATATGAACATAAAATTTGGTTGGCCTGTTCGTTATCGTATTATTAACCAAATTTTATGTAATTTTAGCATAAGAATAATTTTTAAGCTAATAAATATTCATTTTTCTCTCAAAAGTAAGCTTTGGAAAAAATGAAAAATTTGAACAATTTTTGGAAAGAACACTTAATGAAAAATGGTCATAAGGATGCCTTTACAGATGGGTGAAGATGCACACGCATCCATATGTTCGATTACAACCAAATCTTTCTACCTGTATTCACTTTTCTGTTTCTTATTTTTTCTTTTTTTTTTTTTTTTTTTTTCGCATGTGAATAGCTTTTTAAAAAATATACATACAAACATGAAAATTGAATACGATATTCATTATAAAACTATTTATCGACATTTTTATTATTCTGTTGATGCTCATAGTTTACCAAATACTTAATTATATTTTTTTTAAAAGTCGATTATAAAAGTAAAAGAAAAGTTAATACAGAAAAAAAAATCGAGATTTAGCCTAACATTTCAAGGCACATGCGTCTTTACCTGTTTCTAATGCATCCTTAACACCACTGTGTTCTTTCCTAAATTTATTGAAATTTTTCATTTTTACCGAAGCTTACTTTTGAGAGAAAAATGAATATTTATAAGCTTAAAAAATATTCTTATGCTAAGGTTACATAAAATTCGGTTAATAATATGATAACGAACAGGCCATCCAAATTTTATGTTCATATGTTTATTTGTTTAAAAATTATGTGCAAAAGAAGAGAACGAGAAAACAGGTTGTTGCTTTAATTGTGTTCACCAGTGTATATATAAAAAAAGTGGTCGAAAATTATCAGAATTACTCAAGTTCAGCAAAAATAAAAATTCACCAATTCATTGAAAAATTGCAATATAATTTGTTACTGCCAGATTTATATCTTATTTTTAGTACTATTAGATATTAAATTATTTTAACATTTTAAAAGTTAGTCATTCAAAAATTATATAACCATTCATCTATATATATATTTATGAATATGAATTTTTGCTATAATTACATATTTTAAGATTTCTTTAATCAGGATTTTTAACTGTTTGTATTTGTGTCTGCATGTAGTGTTATCAGCTTAACTCAAGAATAGATAGTCAGAACACGGTATTCTAAATCTGTATCACGTGACCACAACACTTCAAACTGTTTAATTAAATCGTATAAATAGTCCGGGTACAGCAACATATAAAATAATTAAAATACATTAAGAATATGGTCAGAATTTCTTGTTGATACTTTATAACATTTTCAGACTGTACTAAACATAATGAAACTAACATATAATTATATGAACACAACTTATGTTTTCTATCCCAGGTAGCACATAACGTTGTTATAACATTGTTATAACTAATTTTTTACTGTTCACACTTATTTGCAACTCTATAACAACGTTCTGTGCTACGTGGGATAGTATATGGCATGCAAAGTATTAGTCACTAGTTTACAGGGATACACAGAAAAATTAATGTGTATCACGAGACGGGGTGGGATATTGCACGAAGTGCACTTCAAATTCTGTTATACGTTGTTTTACTGTGCTATATTTAAGTATAGTAGTTTGTACACGTGCACGTACAATTTATAGAAAATATACAGAGCTACACAAAATTAGCCTTTTTTTTTTTTTTTTTTCTATTGGATAAAATAGACTTAAATGCTTTACTAAATTATATGCTTAGGAATGAGATTACTTTGGTCATGTTTTCTTTACTCTTACGAAAGGATTGTTTTTGTAATCCAAATTTTTGAAGCTGAGTTTTTTGCTATAACTTCATATTTTGAGTCTCGTGATTTTTTTTTTTACTAAGATCAGCAAGTTTTAAAAAAGTTATGGGCAAAACAAAACAGAATTATTTGAATTATTATTATTATTATTATTTTCTTTTTAATTTTATAACGTGTATAACACTTTATGAACGAATGTAGTTACAATAATCAAACGGAGGGTCGGCTAGAGCGGTACCCCTCCCTACCCCCTTACATATAAATATAAAACTGTTTCAAAAACGTATAAATATGAATGTAGACAATAAATAAAAATTCCTTTTATTAACATGCATGGTAAGACAAAAGAGTGCGAATGCAACACCAGATTATTTTAATTACGTGTGATGGATGTATCGTTTATGATTATACTGTTTTGAAAAGATTCCTTTATATATATATTTCAAGCTAAATACTAAATGCTCAACATCTATAAATAAAGGAATTACAGTTTCAATGATACTTTCATTTTAAATCGAAAAAATACTAAATTACAAATAAATTAATAATGCATGAAATAAGCAAATTATTTCATTATACAAGTTTTGTTTTGATAATTAATTTATCTCATTGTAACTCTTGTTGCATGCTATTCCTTTGAAGCTAATGCTTGCTGCTCAAAAAGGACTTTTTCAATGAGTTGGGAAATCTAAAAAAACTGAAATTTAACGGACTCTATCGGCTTTTTTAGGTTCGAGGTTAAACCATTAATGGACTCTTCCCACCTGACGTCAGAGGTCACATGATAGAGGAAAAACAAATAGCAGAGGAAGTCTTGTTTATCTAGAGCGATTGCTGAAATAACATATTTTCTATTCTTATTTTTGTTCAATCGTATTTAATCTGTGTTATTTTTTTTTATACATCATCATTTTTAATTCATTTTATATCATTATTCATCACCTTTTGTTTGCTGTATACATTTGCAATCATCATTTAGTTTATACATGTTATTGATGTTCATGAAGACCATGTTTAAATACTCTGATTTTTGCTACTTAAATCAGTGACAGTCCAATATCGTACTCCATTTCGACCAGTAACTAAGTTAACTAACTTGTTGTAACACCTTTATGCAGTTAAATTAAATAAACATTTTAAAATTTCAAATTATAATCCATAAACATTCCACAAGAATCTATTATTTATTGCTAGATCAGTTAATGTAACAGTTACACAAAAACATACAAAAATCGATTCTTCCAGGTGAAAAGTAAAAAAACACATAAAGTGTTTTTTTTTTTTTTTTTTTTTTTTTTTTTTTTAATTATTAAATTTACAAATACAATTATTCTACTGTTTACAAATGCACAACGTTACTTTTATTTTATTTTATATTAAATATTAACACTTCTGTTCTTAAGAACAATATTTAATTGAATTCGATTCTTAGAATTCAATTATTCATTTTCCTCTATCACGTGATTAAGCAGACGACGGTGGTGAAGAATTATATTCCACTCCAGCTGAATTTTCTCCAATTCCCAGTAAATTTCCTCCTAGGATATAAATATTTTCCCTTTGTAATACAAACATTTCCCATTGAATGCAAATATGAACACGATAATGTTGCAGTTTTCTCCACAGTCGTCACGTGGGAAGGATTTAAAGATGTCACATCGATAAAGTCCATTCAAAGATAAATAACCACAATAACTTCTGGTGATTCCATTTTTAGTCTTGTCTTGCATTTTGAGCTGTATATTTTCTTCGGCATTTCCAGTTTGAGTGACATAGGAAGTGATAAACAAATTTGCTTCTTCAACTGGATGTCGTTTTAGAAAATTCTTGGTTGGTAAGGCTTGGTTGGTGAGTTGGAAGTTGTTTAAATAGTAGCACCCATAGCCTTGAGAGCTAAAAGAGCATTTACAGCTTTCTGAAAGAACAAAAAGAAGATTCATAAGTTATTAAATATAGGGTGAAATTTCAGAAGAATGATTTAAAAGGAGTTGGCATGCAGCGTATATGAAGCTGACTGTTGTCTTATCGTTACGGTAGCGCTATCGCAGGAGCCATATTGAGTCTACCAAATTACGCTGCGCTGCAAAAAGAAAAAAGAAAAAGAAAAAGAAAGAAAGAAAATCGACCCATACCACGCTTGCTGATTCTTATGTAAAATGACCTCCTGAATCCGCATATGACTACTATTTTGCCCAGTCACCGACCGTTTTCGCAGGACCCCCCCCCCTCAATTTTTATCACTGTTCGGTAATTCTATGGTCATGAATTTGATTTGGAGAATGAAAAAGGATTAGTTTAACACTTAATATATATATATATATATTTATTTATAAAGTTTAATAAATAACATTAATAATATGATTAAAAAAAATATAAGAAATGTAATACATAATTTCAATGGCAAATCCCTCACTAAATTCTCCCCTTGCCGCAAATGTTGATGTTTTAGAATTTTCCAACTCTGTAGTCCCTCAGAAGATATTTAACAGTTAAAATAATCCTTTCTCTCTCTAAAAATCAAATTTATAGCCATAAAATTACCGAAAAGTGATAAAAATAGGGGGCCGTCACTAAAAGACGGTGGGTGATAGAGCAAAATGGACGTCATACTCGGATTCAGGAGGTCATTTTACATGAGAATTTGCCAAAATGGTGTTGGAGGCAATTTTCATGCCGTGCTGTGTTATTAGTTGGTGTGGTGTTACTTAATGACTTCAAGGGTTAGGATTTTGACTTCATGTTTTTTCGGACATATCAACTCGTCTTATACCATTCCTTCAATGGGGAAATAAAAGAAGAAGTACAGTGTCTTACTGAAAGGATTAGCAAAAATACACTGTAAAAAATATGTCCTATTTGCTGCCAGAAATTCTCTGTAATTTGAGAAAATACGCGTAATTTACGAAAAAATTACGTTGTTAGATCGTATTTTCTCAAATTACAGAGAATGTCTGGCAGCAAATAGGATATATTTTTTACAGTGTACTATATTTAGGTATTTTACATTTACTTTATTATATATACGTAAAAAGAATGTATTGAATTTGTGAAATGTATTGAATGTATTGAATTTTCGATTTAAAGTTTTTGATGGCCTTTACATGTTATAATATGCCCTGAATACTGTTTGTCCACGAAAACAGTTACCCTGAATACCAATTTACACGATTTCTTTATGTCCTGTATGTTACTAAAATTTTATGAATGCGGTATTTCAAAAAAAAAAAAAAAAGAAAAGAAAAAAAAAAAAACATAGAGCTCCGTGAAAGTTTTATAAATTCCTTAAACCTTGAGACATTGAACTGTTTTAGCTTGAGACATTACGGATTGAATTATGACATATACAGTTGGTGTTACTATACAGAAATTTTCCCCCTTTATACAATAGCTATAACTTAGCTACTATCATATATAAAAACGCGAAATATGTGAAATGAATATTATGAAACACTATTGATTATTATTCTGTTTGGGTGCATATAAGTCGACAAGGGACACTATTTATCTATAAACTCTCATAAAGTGTTTGGTATCTATATCTAAATTACTCTAAAATGGAATCTCCCCAAATTTGAAAAGACGGTTATAAAGAAAGACCATGCAGATTTATTTTTGAAGCCCACCACTCGACAGGTAACACTGCTATTTTTTACTTTTTGTTACTTTTCAGGTGGTTCTACTTTTATTGTTTAAAATTTACCGAACTGAACATGTACCAAATTAATAATTTACCAAACTGCATTTTGTTCTGAAAAATTATGCTTAATAAATTTTTGTACCGAAGGGTGGCATTAATAGAATAATATATAGAACAAAGTTTTTTGGTGGCTACTCATTATTTAAAACATTTTAATTTTAATTCTTCTGATGTTGATAATTTCAATGAAATTAATATGAGTAATAAGTTAAGAAATGAATATTGAATATATTAAAATGTACTAATTTTTGGACTAGAACATTAGCTATTCAATAGCAAAGATGTCATTATAAAACTAATTATAAATATTGATTAACATTTTTAAAATAGAGAGTAATTTTATTTAAAAAAAGTTCTATTATGTATCTATTTTTTATTTTGATGTTTAAAATAATATTTCTTACCTGCCAACGTCTTCTGATAACGAAACGTTTCAACCTCTTCTTGTCCAGTTTCTTGTCTTGTTTGGGTTCTCCTTTCTGAAAAAAAAAAAAAAAAAAATATATATATATATATATATATTGTCTGAAAATGGACAAACTCTTAAAGTTTTATAAGAAATTTATAATTGTTGCAATTGTTTGTAAACATCATTCACAAAAAAATATATTCTATGTATTTGTTCCAAAGATTATTATTTAATGCTAGAAACATTGTGTAAAATCGCTCTTACGATGAAAAACATGTTTCGTATTTTTGTAGACCATAAACAAAAAAAGAAAGAGGGCGGCTTACTTGGTATTCTTTCGGAATAGAGGATATTTATAGTCCGCATCATTAAAAAGATTTTTATTTTCTTCCATACGCATAATTACAGCATGCATAAAAAAATAATTATATTTGACAAGGATGACAATATATATACTATATATATTATTGTCATCCTTGTCATATGTATATATATATATATATATACATATATATATATATATAGGGAAAGTGCACCAGAGATTGGCACTTTTAGAGCAATGTCTGATGTTTTTAATGTTCTAGTCATTAGAAAATATTTTTAGCAATGTTAATTTAGTACATATGGTATGAAAGACATTCAGAACGACATATATGTTAAAATATATGCATTTGATATCAATTATTTTTTTTATGAATTTTTATTTGACACCTACTCAATGTTCCAGTAATTGACACTGCCAGTTTTTCATTTTATCAGTAATTGGCACCCTATGTTCCAGTGTTTGACACTGCTAGTTATTCATGTTTCCAGTTATTAGCACCCTATGCTCCAGTGTTTGACATAAAATGTTAAAATTCTTATCTTTATATATATATTTCTTTTGTGCGTGTGTATGTCACTGAACTCCTCCTAAACGGCTGGACTGAGTTTAATGAAATTTTTTGTGTGTCTTCAGGTGGATTCGAGAATGGTTTAGATTTACAAATGAAAGTTGTAACTTAATTAGTTCTTTCTTAATTAATTTTTAACCAACTCTTTCAACAACTTTTCCGCCTAGATGGCGTGAGTTGTCGTAAACACGATGTCAGAATTTATTTAATGTTGAAATGAAAAATGAATTTTTAACCGTATCTTACGAAGTGTTTAAAATATTTTTTCAAAGGTAATATTTTTGAATCGTAAACACGATATCAGAATTTATTTAATGTTGAAATGAAAAATTAATTTTTAACCGTAAGTGTTTAAAATATTTTTCCAACGTTAATATTGTTAAAATGTTAAAATTAGTTAAAATGGTATATTCTATTAAAAAATTCGTCAATATCCGACGGGGTTATTTTATGTTAAAATGAAAAAGGAATTTTTAGGCCATTATTATTTGTGCAGATGGAAAATGTACTAAAAGTTTTCCGAAAAATTTCACGATCACAAATGTTGACGGATATCCAATATATCGTCGAAGAAATCCCGATAATGGCGGACAATCTTATCATCTATGGCGGTCATCTATGTCAACAACATAGATATTGACATTGCTAACCGTTGGGTGGTCCCATATTCGCCTCTGCTGAGCAAAGCATTCAATGCTCATATTAATCTTCAGTTCTGCAGTTCAGTGAAGAGCATCAAATACATTTGCAAGTATGTGAATAAAGGCAGTGATATGGCTGTATTTCGAGTTGAAAATACCAATGTGAATGCTCCTCCGGTGAATAACAACGATGAAATAACACTTTACCAAATTGGCCGGTACGTCAGCTCCAATGAAGCTGTTTGGCATATCTTTGGTTTCCCAATTCATGAACGGGATCTAGCAGTTCTTCATTTAGCCGTCCATCTTGAAAATGGCCAGCGCGTATATTTCACGAGCGAGACAGCGATTGATCGTGCTATAAATCCACCAAAAACTACACTCACCGAATTTTTTGAATTGTGTAATCGTGCGGATGCTTTTGGTGCTTTTGCACGGACATTACTCTATTCAGAAGTACCACGCTATTTCACATGGGCTCCAACAAAAAAATGAATGCCCCGCATCAAGGCAGGCCGATTGATGCATGTCCCTGTTTATTCAAATCAAACACTTTGGGACGAGTACTTACAGTCAATCCAAGGCAGACTGAGTGCTTTTATCTTCGACTGTTATTAGTTAATGTCATCGGCCCTTTGTCATTTCAAGATTTACGTAAAGTGAATGGACAACAGTATCCAATGTATAAAGATGCATGCCTTGCACTCGGCTTGCTGGAAGACGACAACCAGTGGGAGTGTATGCTTGCTGAAGTAGGACTGAACTGTACAGCAAAACAAATTCGTCTACTATTCGCTATAGTGTTAACTACATGTTTCCCGACCCGAGCAGAACCATTATGGGATAATCACAAAGATTCAATGACTGATGATATATTGTATCAACATCTTTCACGGTGCAACGATCTAACGATAGTATTCAGTGACGCTATGTACAATGAAGCATTGATTGCTACTGAAGATCTTTGCATTATCATTGCCAACTTACCACTCAGTCATTTCGGTATGCATTCAACAAATCGAAATGCATCTGATTTAATAAGCACTGAATTGAATCGTGAACTACAATACAATACTGTAGAAATGGCAGCGATTGTTGCTCGCAATGTCCCACTAATGAATGAAGAACAAAGAACCGTTTACGACAGCATCATGCTCGCAGTTTTGGCAGGACAAGGTGGATTCTTTTTTTTTTTTTTTGGTGCACCAGGTGGAACTGGCAAAACATTCCTTATTTCACTAATTCTCGCCGAAATACGATCAAATAATGGCATCGCATTGGCTGTTGCATCATCTGACATTGCGGCAACTTTATTGGATGCAGACAGAACAGCTCATTCATTATTTAAACTGCCACTAAATATTCAAAATAACCCAGACGCAGTGTGCAACATAAAAAAACAATCGTCCATGGCCACAGTGCTGAAATAGTGTAAAATTCTTATCTGGGATGAATGCACTATGGCACACAAACATTCGATTGAGGCGTCGAACAGGACATTGAAAGATATAAAAAACAACGACAAACTATTTGGCGGCACTCTGTTACTCTTTTTAGGTGATTTCAGACAAGAACTTCCCGTTATTCTGCGTTCAACATACGCTGATGAGATCAACGCGTGCTTAAAATCATCGTCATTGTGGCGTAATGTTGAAAAAGTACAACTGAAAGTAAATTTGTGCGTTCAAAAGCTTCAAGATCCATCCGCTGAAACATTCTCAAAACAATTGTTAGATATCGGCGATGGAAAAGTTACTACAGATGAAACTGGATGCATAAAATTACCGACCGATTTCTGCACAATCATTGATTCTCAAGATGCTCTTATTGACCAGATATTTCCCGATGTACACAGACGATACACAAATCATGAGTGGCTGGCAGAAAGAGCAATTTTAGCAGCAAAAAATGTGGACGTCAACGAATTGAATCTCAAGACACAACATTTGTTACCAGGAGACTTGGTGTCATACAAATCTAATGATACAGTTTGCGATGCCACCGAAGCTGTAAATTATCCAACAAAGTTTTTAAACTCATTGGATTTACCAGGCATGCCACCGCATATTTTACAACTGAAGGTTGGATCTCCGGTTATTTTGCTTCGTAATTTGAACCCACAACGGTTGTGCAACGGCACGCAATTAGTCATAAAAAATTAATGAAAAATGTTATCGAAGCCATCATTTTAAATGACAAATTCCAAAGTGAAAATATATTACTACTGCGAATCCCTATTATACCCACAGATGTGCCAATTCAATTTAAACGCCCTCAATTTCCAATTAGATTGGCATTTGCAATGACTATCAATAAGTCTCAGGGCCAAACGATGTCTGTCTGTGGCTTAGATTTGAGCACATCATTTTTTTCACACGGACAATTATACGTGGCTCTCGAGTGGGCAAACCATCCAGTTTGTTTGTATTGGCGAAAGATGGGATAACAAAAAATATTGTACACTCTGTTGCATTAAGGGATTGATATTGTTTTTAACACGCTTATATTAGCTTCACCTGTATGTATGTATGTTTGTAACTTCTCTGGGAGCAAAACGTGATTGCACAAAATCCTTCATATCTCAAACAAAAAAACAGATATCCGTAAAATTTTTGCTTTAAAATATAGCTAATACAAATGTCTAAAAATCGGTTTCTGGAATTTTTGAAATTCGGTCCCCAAGGGGGGCGGTGGGAGGGGGGCAAAACGTGATTTCACATGCGTAAAACGTGATTTCGCATAATCCTATATATCCCCCCCCCAAAAAAAAAAATAGATATACGTGAAATTTTTACTCTAAAATATAGCTAAGGCAACTATCTAAAAACCAATTTCTGGAATTTTAGAAATTTAGCCCCCAGGTGGGGCAGCAAGGGGGGGGGGGGCTATGGAGCAAAAACAAATAGAAATACAGTTAGGCCGCTGAAAATTGGTACAGGTAGGTTTTAAAGGTCTGCAAGTCGAATGGGGATATTTTCGATTGTGTAAAGTTATTAGGAGGGGCAAGAGGGGGGGAAGGGAGGGGGGGGGGGCAAAAAAATAAAAATAGTGTCAGATCGTTCAAAATTGGTACATAGAGGTTTTCGATACTTACAAATCGATTGCGGATATTTTTGAATTTGTAAAATTATTAGGAGGGGCGGGTAGGGGGTGAGGGGGTAAGGGGGGTATGGGGCAAAAACAAATAGAAATACAGTTAGGCCGTTCAAAATTGGTACAGATAGATGTAAGAGGCCTGCAAGTCGAATGGGGATAGTTTCGATTGTGTAAAGTTATTAGAAGAGAAAGAAGTGGGGGAGGGGAGGGGGGGGCAAAAAAATAAAAATAGTGTCAGATTGTTCAAAATTGGTACATAGAGATTTTCGATACTTACAAATCGATTGCGGATATTTTCGAATTTGTAAAATTATTAGGAGGGGCGGGTAGGGGGGTGGGGCAAGAAGTAGGGGAGGGGAGGGGGGAGGCATAAAAATAAAAATAGTTTCAGATCGGTCAAAATTGGTACATAGAGGTTTTGGATACTTACAAATCGATTGCGGATATTTTTGAATTTGTAAAATTATTAGGAGGGGCGGGTAGGGGGGTGGGGCGGTAAGGGGGGGCTATGGAGCAAAAACAAATAGAAATACAGTTAGGCCGTTGAAAATTGGTACAGATAGGTTTTAAAGGTCTGCAAGTCGAATGGGGATATTTTCCATTGTGTAAAGTTATTAGGAGGGGCAACAGGGGGGGGAGGGAGGGAGGGGGGCAAAAAAATAAAAATAGTGTCAGATCGTTCAAAATTGGTACGTAGAGGTTTTCGATACTTACAAATCGATTGCGGATATTTTTGAATTTGTAAAATTATTAGGAGGGGCGGGTAGGGGGATGAGGGGGTAAGGGGGGGTAGGCTATGGGGCAAAAACAAATAGAAATACAGTTAGGTCGTTCAAAATTGGTACAGATAGATTTAAGAGGCCTGCAAGTCGAATGGAGATATTTTCGATTGTGTAAAGTTATTAGGAGGGGCAAGAAGTGGGGGAGGGGAGGGGGGGGCAAAAAAATAAAAATTGTGTCAGATCGTTCAAAATTGGTACGTAAAGGTTTTCGATACTTACAAATCGATTGCGGATATTTTTGAATTTGTAAAATTATTAGGAGGGGCAAGAAGGGGGGGAAAATGAAAATAGTGTCAGATCGTTCAAAATTGGTACATAGAGGTTTTCGATACTTACTAATCGATTACGGATATTTTTGAATTTGTAAAATTATTACGAGAGGCGGGTAGGGGGATGAGGGGGTAAGGGGGGGCTATGGGGCAAAAACAAATAGAAATACAGTTAGGCCGTTCAAAATTGGTACAGATAGATTTAAGAGGCCTGCAAGTCGAATGGGGATATTTTCGATTGTGTGTAAATATTTTAACCAAAAACAAACTTACTGTAGCTATTTATGTGATAAATAATAAAATAATAAATATAGTTTAAAATATAGTTTAAAAAGCATGCTTTCATAGCACTTCGAACTAAAAAGTGAAAAATAAATATAGTTTAAAAAAACTAAAAAACACGCTTTTAAAGCACATCAAACTAAAAAGTGAAAAATAATTATCAATATAAGCTGAAAACAATAATGAACGAAAAATACTAGTATAATTGTGTAAAAAGCGTGGGTTGCTCGATATACGAAAAATATGGCACAAAGCACCCCACGCTTTTTTCACAATTATACTAGTATTTTTCGTTCATTATTGTTTTCAGCTTATATTAATAATTATTTTTCACTTTTTAGTTTGATGTGCTTTAAAAGCGTGTTTTTTAGTTTTTTTAAACTATATTTATTTTTTTAGTAATATTGTTATAAGTAGCGATATGTATATAATTTTAAAGAATCAATTTTAATAAATTAAAAAAATAAATGATTGGTGTTTTGTTATTTTTATATTCTTTCACCGTTCACAGCACTCCATACATCTTCCACTTATATACCACATCCTTACACACTTACAATAAGTTAGTTATTTTTTTCTAGCAAAATATTCTCTAGAAATAATTTATATGACAAAACAACGTTTGTCGGGTCAGCTAGTCTTTATATATATATTTCTTTTGTGCGTGTGTATGTCACTGAACTCCTCCTAAACGGCTGGACTGAGTTTAATGAAATTTTTTGTGTGTCTTCAGGTGGATTCGAGAATGGTTTAGATTTACAAATGAAAGTTGTAACTTAATTAGTTCTTTCTTAATTAATTTTTAACCAACTCTTATAACAACTTTTCCACCTAGATGGCGTGAGTTGTCGTAAACACGATGTCAGAATTTATTTAATGTTGAAATGAATAATATTATAGTTTTAAAAAATTAAAGAACACGCTTTTATAGAAATGTGAACTAAAAAACACGAAATATCTATCTTAGTATTAAAATTCAGGGTAAGAGAAAATCGTGTGAGTGACACACCGTAATATTTACATACATTTAAATCTTTAATTAAAATAACTTAGAATTAACAAAAAACATTTTTAAAAAATCTCCCCTAACGAGGATCGAACGCTGGTCCTTTATATTCGTAGCGCGGCGCCTTACCTCGACGCCGCATCGTTCACGTAGGGAAAGTATTTTTTTTACAATATAAATTTTTTGTTTGCTCCCAGAGAAGTTACAAACAAACATACATACATACATACATACATACAGGTGAAGCTAATAAAAGCGTGTTAAAAATGAATTTTTAACCGTATCTTACGAAGTGTTTCAAATATTTTTTCAAAATTAATATTTTTAGAATCGTAACCGTATCTTACGAAGTGTTTAAAATATTTTTTTCAAAGTTAATATTTTAGAATCGTAAACACGATGTCAGAATTTATTTAATGTTGAAATGAAAAATGAATTTTTAACCGTAAGTGTTTAAAATATTTTTCAACGTTAATATTGTTAAAATGTTAAAATTAGTTAAAATGGTATATTCTTTTAAAAAATTCGTCAATATCCGACGGAATTATTTTATGTCAAAATGAAAAATGAATTTTTAGGCCATTATTATTTGTGCAGATGGAAAATGTACTAAAAGTTTTCCGAAAAATTTCACGATCACAAATGTTGACGGATATCCAATATATCGTCGAAGAATTCCCGATAATGGCGGACAATCTTATCATTTATGGCGGTCATCTATGTCAACAACATAGATATTGACATTGATAACCGCAGGGTGGTCCCATATTAGCCTCTGCTGAGCAAAACATTCAATGCTCATATTAATGTTCAGTTCTGCAGTTCAGTGAAGAGCATCAAATACATTTGCAAGTATGTGAATAAAGGCAGTGATATGGCTGTATTTCGAGTTGAAAATATCAATGTGAATGCTCCTCTGGTGAATAACAACGATGAAATAACACTTTACCAAACTGGCCGGTACGTGAGCTCCAATGAAGCTGTTTGGCGTATCTTTGGTTTCCCAATTCATGAACGGTATCCAGCAGTTCTTCATTTAGCCGTTCATCTTGAAAATGGCCAGCGCGTATATTTCACGAGCAAGACAGCGATTGATCGTGCTATAAATCCACCAAACACTACACTCACCGAATTTTTTGATTTGTGTAATCGTGCGGATGCTTTTGGTGCTTTTGCACGGACATTACTCTATTCAGAAGTACCACGCTATTTCACATGGGCTCCAACAAAAAATGGATGCCCCGCAAGCAAGGCACGCTGATTGATGCATGTCCCGGTTTATTCAAATCAAACACCTTGGAACGAGTATTTACGGCCAATCCAAGGCAGACTGAGTGTTTTTATCTTCGACTGTTATTGGTTAATGTCATCGGCTCTTTGTCATTTCAAGATTTACGTAAAGTGAATGGACAGCAGTATCCAACGTATAAAGATGCATGCCTTGCACTCGGCTTGCTGGAAGACGACAAACAGTGGGAGTGTATGCTTGCTGAAGTAGGACTGAACTGTACAGCAAAACAAATTCATCTACTATTCGCTATAGTGTTGACTACATGTTTCTCGGCCCGAGCAGAGACATTATGGGATAATCACAAAGATTCATTGACTAATTATATATTGCATCAACATCGTTCACGGTGCAACGACCTAACGATAGTATTCAGTGACGCTATGTACAATGAAGCATTGATTGCTATTAAAGATCTTTGCATTATCATTGCCAACTTACCGCTTAGTCATTTCGGTATGCATTCAACAAATCGAAATGCATCTGATTTAATAAGCACTGAATTGAATCGTGAACTATAATACAATACTGTAGAAATGGCAGCGATTGTTGCTCGCAATGTCCCACTAATGAATGATGAACAAAGAACCATTTACGACCGCATCATGCTCGCAGTTTTGGCAGGACAAGGTGGATTCTTTTTTTTGGGGGTGCACCAGGTGGAACTGGCAAAACATTCCTTATTTCGCTAATTCTCGCCGAAATACGATCAAATAATGGCATCGCATTGGATGTTGCTTCATCTGGCATTGCGGCAATTTTATTGGATTGATGCAGAACAGCTCATTCATTATTTAAACTGCCACTAAATATTCAAACTAACCCAGACGCAGTGCGCAACATAAAAAAACAATCGTCCATGGCCACAGTGCTGAAATAGTGTATAATTCTTATCTGGGATGAATGCACTATGGAACACAAACATTCGATTGAGGCGTCGAACAGGACATTGAAAGATATAAAAAACAACGACAAACTATTTGGCGGCACTCTGTTACTCTTTTCAGGTGATTTCAGACAAGCATTTCCCGTTATTCCGTGTTCAACATACGCTGATGAGATCAACGCGTGCTTAAAATCATCGTCATGTGGCTTAATGTTGAAAAAGTACAACTGAAAGTAAATTTGTGCGTTCAAAAGCTTTAAGATCCATCCGCTGAAACATTCTCAAAACAATTGTTAGATATCGGCGATGGAAAAGTTACTACAGATGAAACTGGATGCATAAAATTACCGACCGATTTCTGCACAATCATTGATTCTCAAGATGCTCTTATTGACCAGATATTTTCCGATATACACAGACGATACACAAATCATGAGTGGCTGGCAGAAAGAGCAATTTTAGCAGCAAAAAATGTGGACGTCAACGAACCGAATCTCAAGATACAACATTTGTTACCAGGAGACTTGGTGTCATACAAATCTAATGATACAGTTTGCGATGCCACCGAAGCTGTAAATTATCCAACAAAGTTTTTAAACTCATTGGATTTACCAGGCATGCCACCGCATATTTTACAACTGAAGGTTGGATCTCCGGTTATTTTGCTTCGTAATTTGAACCCACCACGGTTGTGCAACGGCACGCGATTAGTCATAAAAAAATTAATGAAAAATGTTATCGAAGCCATCATTTTAAATCACAAATTCCGAGGTGAAAATATATTACTACTGCGAATTCCTATTATACCCACAGATGTGCCAATTCAATTTAAACGCCCTCAATTTCCAATTAGATTGGCATTTGCAATGACTATCAATAAGTCTCAGGGCCAAACGATGTCTGTCTGTGGCTTAGATTGGAGCACATCATGTTTTTCACACGGACAATTATACGTGGCTCTCGAGTGGGCAAACCACCCAGTTTGTTTGTATTGGCGAAAGATGGGATAACAAAAAATATTGTACACTCTGTTGCATTAAGGGAATGATATTGTTTTTTAGTAATATTGTTATAAGTAGCGATATGTATATAATTTTAAAGAATCAATTTTAATAAATTAAAAAAATAAATGATTGGTGTTTTGTTATTTTTATATTCTTTCACCGTTCACAGCGCTCCATACATCTTCCACTTATATACCACATCCTAACACACTTACAATAAGTTAGTTATTTTTTTCTAGCAAAATATTCTCTAGAAATAATTTATATGACAAAACAACGTTTGTCGGGTCAGCTAGTATCTTTATATATATATTTCTTTTGTGCGTGTGTATGTCACTGAACTCCTCCTAAACGGCTCGACCGAGCTTAATGAAATTTTTTGTGTGTCTTCAGGTGGATTCGAGAATGGTTTAGATTTATAATTCAGTTCAATCGGATAATTGGATCAAAAGATATTAAATAAAAACTCCATTTTAACTTTAAAATGATTAAAAAGAAAAATATGTGTGATGCCAAAATAAACAAAATTAACGTTTATTTATTTTTTTCCGGAAATAAAATATTTTTAATTTCGCGTGATAAACAATAAAAATTAGAAAAAAAAATTAATATACCATGAAAATATTTGCGTGTAAATAAATATTTTCATAGAGATACTTGGTATTAGCTTAAAATTTTTATTTAATTTAGTAGTACTTTTCTTTTCTACAGTAAAACAAAATTTTTCGTTTTAATTGCTGATACTTTATATGTAACTTATAAAGGTTATTTTATGTTTTCACCTTAATTGTAAATAGTAATAATTTCGAATTTATTAGAATTTTTTATTTTTATTTTTATTTATATCATAAAACAGTTTTTCTTTTTTGTTTTTGTATGGAACAACTTTAGTTTGGAAATTTTTGAAATTTGGCACCGAAGTAGTACGGACGTTTCTCACCAAGATCGTCAGTTACGCAATTGAGATAGCCATGTTAATTCATCGCAAAAATGGCCAAAAATATTTAAAGTCGACAAGGGGGGGGGGAGGTCTATACTAAAGCTGTGCCTTTGTATTTATCTTTTTATATATATTTCTTTTGTGCGTGTGTATGTCACTGAACTCCTCCTAAACGGGCTGGACCGAGTTTAATGAAAATTTTTGTGTGTCTTCAGGTGGATTCGAGAATGGTTTAGATTTACAATTCAGTGCAATTTAAATTGTTTATTTAATTAATTTATCACTTATAAATTGTTGTTGATTTTAGAATGTTTCACATTGGATCCGGCAGACTGCGCTACGATCGTAGTATCGAATATTCAATAGTACGCAAGCGAAGAGATGACGTCACTAACCGTCCGTGAATGCAAGAAAAATATTTCCTATGTTAATCGCCCATTGGATTTTTTGTAAAAATTACTAAATATCGAGGAAAATTATTTCCCGATTTTAATCCCTATATTTGGGTATAGATATGTATTTGTTATCATGTGCATGCGTTAGATTGAGTTGTTTTTGCTGTAAAATTGATAAAATTTGAATTTTTAATCTCAAAACTCTGTCATCCTTGGCGGAAAAAAAAATATCGCCATATCATCTGGCGAACATATTTAATTTCTTTCAAAAATAATGGTTATGAAACAATTTCGTACAATACATATTACGAAAATATACATCTGGCATGTATATTTCTGTATTACGTTTTTGATCGCCAAATACAAAAAACGCCAAGGAAGACAGAGTTTTGAAATTTAAAATTAAAATTTTGTCAATTTGAGAGCAAAATAACTCAATCTAACACATGCATACGATAACTAATACATATCTATACCCAAATACGGGGATTAAAATCGAGAAATAATTTTCCTCGATTTTTAATAATTTTTTATAAAAAATCCAATGGGAGATTAACATAGGAAATCTTTTTCTTGCATCCACTGACGGTCAGTGACGTCACACTTCGCTTGCGTATAGTCTATTGTAATTCCAGTTTGTCCCGACAGTTGGTGCTGCGATCAAATTCAGGAAAATATTTTGTAACTTCGTGTTATTATTGTTATACAGAAAATTGTGTCCTAATTGAAATATTACATCAAGATGTAATTAGTGTTTGAAGAGTTTTGAAATGTGCATAAAAAACTATACATTTTGCAAATTTGGTGCGGAATTGGAGTGAGTATTTTATATATATTTCTAGCAAATTTACACGCGCGTTGATTAACAACCACCCTAACCTACAAATTTATTTGTGTAGCTAATTTATTATATTTTATTTATTTATTTTTTGTATGGAACACTTTTAGTATCGGATCCCTTTGGCAAAATTTGAAATTTGGCACCGAAGTAGTTCTCGCCAAGATCTTTAGTTCCACAATTGAGATAGCCATTTCAATTCATCGCAAAAATGGCTTAAAATATTTAAAGTCACCAAAGGGGTCCCATACTTTTGTGCGTGTGTATGTCACTGATATTTTATTTATTTAATTTTTGTATGGAACACCTTTAGTATCGGATCCCTTTGGCAAAATTTGAAATTTGGCTCCGAAGTAGCTCGGACGCTTCTCGCCAAGATCTTTAGTTCCACAATTGAGATAGCCATTTCAACTCATCGCAAAAATGGCTTAAAATATTTAAAGTCACCAAAGGGGTCCTAATTTGTTGCTTAGATTTAGAAAATCAGTGCTTTTCTCACGGCCAATTATACGTTGCGTGTTCCAGGGTTGGAAAACCTTCGAATTTGTTTGTTTATACTCCTCAAAGATTAACCAAAAATATTGTACATCTAATGGCATTATGGTAAATTAAGTTTTTGTAGATTAAAAAAATATACCTGTTATAAAATAAATTGAGTTTCAACTTTTAAACCTTTAATTAAAACGAGTTTAAGTTTTTATTTAATACGAACTCTACATTTCATTTCGCTCATACTATACACATACTCACATGCATCGATTGATTGAATTGTGATAAATGTACAGGTAATGATGTTAGATATTGTAATAACTTTTTGATACAAATTTTCATCAAATCGGTCCAGATTGTTACAGCTTATTAGAAAAAGACGGAATTTTCATGTGAAATTCGTTGCTATCAGAGATTCTCTCATAAATTGAAATATTTGCCGTATGAAATAAAATTTTGTGCTGTTCGACATTCAGCGGAGGTTTAAAATAACAAGTAGCAAGTAGAAAGTAGAAAGTAGCAAGAAGCAAGTAGCGAAAATTTCGGTAATTATGCCTTTTACGTTATAATCGGAATTCACAGTCACCGTTCACAGCGCTCCATACCTGTTTCACTTATATACCACATCCTTACACACTTACAATAAGTTAGTTATTTTTTTCTAGCAAGATATTCTCTAGAAATAATTTATATGACAAAACAACGTTTCTCGGGTCAGCCTGTATAAAATATATGATTTTATTATTATTACTATTATTTATTTATTTATTTATTATTTCGGGATAGATGTCTATTACTGGAGCATGCCAATCACTGAAGCATCTAAACTAGTAATATGTATATATTATTGCTGATTATAATTTATTTGACAAGGATGACAATGGGTGATTCGTGAAAATTTTCCACCTCCTATTTTCGATAGATGCATAATTTTTGAGATGTTGTGAACACGATTCGACCACTAAACTGTCTGTGTGCTTATATGTCTGTGTGCTTGTCTATCTGTGCATATCTGCGTGTGTTTGTCTATCTGCATGAGTCTTAGCAAAATTTTGCGGATGCTTTATCTCATGAAGCAATGGGAGAAATTGAACCAAACTAGATATTTAGTTGGACCATGGCTTAAAATAGTGCTGATTAGCTTTTGGGATATATTGCTCAAAAAGTGGCGCTTATATGTTGAATTTCCTCTCATTTAAGAGAAGGTTATATCTTAGTGTCTATAATATATAAGTGAAGATAACTTGATATTTATTAGGGCTACGATAGAAAACTATGTCGATCCAATTTGAGTGAATATCGGCCGACTGGTATAATGCAATTTAATTCCGTTAACAGGAAGGCAATATTTGAGCTTCTGTGATATAAATATGCATACCAAAGTTGGTATGTGAGATAGATATTATGAAAATTATGCGTATTTAATTCGGTGTATATTGGAATAAGCGTGCTGCTGTTGATATATGTATATATATATATATATATATATATATATATATGCTTTTTTCAGATGGCTGTATATCAGCATTTTTTGAAACAATTTTCATATCTAAAATTTTCATTAAAGTCTAATGCTATGATAATTAAATTTTTATGTGTGTAGGTAGCGCTAAGATATAAGAAAGTTTTGTTATGGTCACAACATCTACTTTGCGGTAAAATGCTGTTTTAAAATAAACAGTGGAGGGAAAGCTTATATATTTTTTTATTTAAAAGTTATAATTTATGAGGACGGGAAAAGCATGATTTTAATATATCTATAGGTAAAATAAATGACGCAATAAATAATGTGTTTTTATTTGATTGAAAAAAAATGTAATAAATGTATGTCCGACAAAGGTTATGTTCCCCAGTTTTACTTTAAAATTTCAACTTATATTTTAAGCGGAAAACTAAAACCCTAGTACCCCCTTTCTAAAAAAATTGTCATCATATATTTAAAAAAAATATATATATAGGTAAAAAAAGTGTAAAATTCAATAATCAGTTTCATTTGAAGAAACTGACCATTTTCTGTCGAATATCAACCAAGTTCGAACACACAAAATATTGATTGTCCGTTTGGTGTTTTGGAAGGTAGATGCTAAGGAATTATTTTTATTTCAAACGCATTATTTTTATTTCAATGAGCGCGGTTACTCCAAGCAAATAATATACTTAATTGTATGGAATTTCGCTATTGGTTATTGCAGACAAATTCTGTATATCCCTATTTTCCAGTGCGCACGATTTTTTTTTTTTTTTTTTTTTTTTCAAACCAATGAAGCTGTTTTATTTCCTCGTCAAAGTGTTCGCAAGATGCAGAAAGTTTGATCTATCGTCATCTCCACCTGAACAAATTCTTTGCCAAGTGATGTTATTTCAGCAAAATCACTTCGACGAATTATGATCGCACCCATTCTTTTCACAGTTTGCAAATTAATGGAAATTATCGATATACAGAGTGACCTTTACAAAATTATGTTTTTGATTCTGCTCATACGTTCTACCTAAAACCGCCATCATTTCCAACTCCCTACTTCCCACCAAATTTCAACGATCAGTTTTGAATTTTCTTGATATACATAAGTTTTTTCATATATATATATATATATATATATAGCTATATAGGTATATTCATGTAAGGTAGGTGAATCAAAGGTGGCCAATGTTCCAAAGGTAGCCCCCCTCCCCCCCCCCCAAAAAAAAAAAAGATTTAATTTAATTTTTAATCACAAAATGCTGTACTGCATTCTAAATCATATCTTTAGGGTATGTGACTGAATTTAAAGAGATTATCTTGAACGACCACTATTGTATGTAGTGATTTCACTTTAGAGGAGTAGTCGTTCTAATTTCCAGGTAAGAAAATATTTTAATTTTCATGTGTTTAAGTCCTTGGAACTTTGAGCTGTGACATGTTTTCTGAAAATTTCTTTCTTTCTCTTTAACCACATTAACTTTATTTCTAACAAATTTATCAGATTAAAAGTTTAATGTCATACAAATGGTAACCATATGCATGTTCTCAAAGTGGTCCAGATGTCGAGCAACCTTGGAACACATGGTCTAACTTAGCAATTAAATACGCAAATTAATGTAATCAGAGTAATTTTCCAAATTTTCTGCTTCAATATCTCAAAAAAATTACTATCATTTATTCTCCAACAATTTCCACATTATTGAGAATACCAGAGATCTCACGAAAAAAATTATTGAATCCCAGAATAAAAATCCTTAACTACTTTGTACAAAAAATGGTTGAAAATCTTTTTGTGTCAAAAGAGGAGTAAGAAGAAAAACCGGAAAAATAACAAAATAGTGTCAAAAGCACACTTTAAAAGTGTTTTCAATATCTGGACCATCTTTGTAACACTATGCACCAAACGTGACCCACAAGCTGCAAATTTTAAAATTGTATTATAAAACTGTCTAAATTACATTTAACAAAAACAACAATAACAAAAAAAGTAAATATACTTGATATGTGTAAGAGATAAGTGTAGAAGTCCAGCCACACACATCCAACCAGAAAATTATAAAAAATTCTCAAAGTTTTACTATGGACACCTTTGGCTCACATGTCTTATACATATATACTTATATTTAAGTATAAGTCAAAATGAAATGAGGTTGTCCCATTTAAATGCATCCCACCAAGTCGTCCAACATGTCTTTTATGGTTTACTGCAAATTTAGATTAGCTTTTTATGAATGGAATTTCAAAACAGTCCATGGTTTCTGGACAATTAAATTAAGGTAGGAGGTGGGAAATTAACCTTTAAATTAGAAAATAAAGGTCGTTTATCTTGAAAGCTAAGATATAAATAATAGTTCAGAGAAAGAGCTATTGTATTAAAAATATTAAGAAACAAGATTTTATTTATCTTTATATATTCTTATATTTTTCTATAAGTATATTTTAACAAAATAGTTACAAAATTGTATGTATAGGTAGACGGTTGTTAAGTCCGTCAAATAGTTCCGAATTTCATTCAAATAACATGTTACAGCTTTTTTTTTTTTTTTTTTTTTTTTTTTTTTATAGGAAATAGTACAACGATAAAAGTTATTAAAGCTAAATTAGTCCATTGATAATACTGCTCTGAAGGAAAATCGGCCCCAACACTATTTTTGCAAATTCTTATGTAAAATGACTTCCTGAATCCGAATATGACACCCATTTTTTAGCCTATCACACACCTTCTTTTCGGGACGCCTCCCTATTTTTATCATTTTTCGGTAATTTTATGGCTATAAATTTGATTTGTAGGGGAAGAAAGGATTATTTTAACTGCTAAATATCTTCTGAGGGGCTACAGAAGTGAAAAATTTTAAAACATGAATATATATATATATTTCATTTTTTGTTGGCATCATCCTATTCTCCAGCTTGTGTTAACTGTTATACATGTGACTACAATGCTTCTTTCTAGTTTTCTCTCAGGTTTCCATGAAGATTTTATTTAATCCTAGTTTTAATTTAATATTTCATTTAATAATTCACTTAATTTCTCATTCTATATGGTTTTGCTGCTTCGATCGGGGCTTGAAATGATATAACGTGCTATGATTAGCTATATTGCTTTACGAAATCGATGCAGCTTTCACAGCTTTATGAAGTGTTGAAGAGTTTTCCGCAACTGTGTAAAATAATTAATAATGAAATAGTTTAATAACGTAATTTAAAATAATTCCCTAGGAAAAAGAGAGAGATAACGGCTCTTTGCCGCAGATGAGAGAAAAAGAGAAAATATCTTTTCGCTTCCTTCTGACTCGGGAAGGGAAAGATTGACCTTGGAGGGTCAGGGAGGCAGATATTCTCTCTCCCCCCTCGCGTGTCAGGAAAAACCCAAGAGAAAGTAACAGAGTATGGTACTTGTGGATTTTAATAGCGTATCGGGTGAATGAGCCAGGGTTTTTCGGGAGTTTTAGTTTGTGGCAACAGCCTACAAGGCGGGAAGAATCGAGGCACGCTATCGTCTCGGGGAAGAGAGCGTCGCGACAAGGGATGTAAGTAACAGGAAAATTTCAGGAAGAAAGGGGCTCTGGCCCCCTTTTTGGGCCCCTGGCTGTAGGAAAATTGTTCATGGAACCTCTCAGAGATTCAAGAAAAGGACCGAGGAAAATAGTTGAATAGAAAAAAAAAATGTGATTATTGTGACCGCCGGAGTAACTTATGGAATCGAAATCGTGTAAGTCAGCAAGTTTGGACAATCCTGAGAGAACGATGGGGACTATAAAGTGAAGGCTCGTCTGGGTGGATGCTATTGAAGTCTCTCTATATTGGAGCCATTATGAAACAGTTATTAACAGTAAGCAACACCCGAGGTGGAAGAGATCGGTGTGATACAGCTATTCCCGAAGACCTTAGAGCCTGTGAGACATTTTTCATATTCTGTTGAGGTGGATGACTACGGGTTTAGTGATGCTAATTCCCGACGGCTCCGAATAAGTGAAAAAGAAATTTCGTCCAAATAAACATTCCGAAGAAGTGCCATACCCTCTACCTGATGCTGATTGAATCACAATATTCCTTGGGATATTTCTCCATCAGCCCCTGGGATCTCAAAGATGTTGAGTGATGCAAGTGAATGTTTTTTTTCTTTCGTGGAGACCCAATCGCTTCTAAATTTTATCAAAATAGTGTTTCGAGTGCCAAGAGGAAATTAGTGTACATCCGAATCATCTGGTTACTCATATAGGAGAAAAGCGAAAAAATCACATGTGTAAAGAGAGTATCGAAACGTGCAGGGTTCAAATATTAGATATCTAAAGAAAAGAAATTTCTAGAGAAAAAATGGAACGCCAGTCATTTGCATGACATCCCTGGTTGAGGAATAAGCATGTGGTAAATATATTTTTTTATTTCTCTATTGTATTAATATAGTGTGCTCGTCGTTTTTATAACTGGTACTAACTGATTTATTTTATGAGTAAAATGACTTCAGATGCGCTTGCAACACATAAGTGATTTTATTTTTACGTAATGAATCAAGTTTCCATAAGAATGATTTATACAACAAGGAGGCCACTGTTTTGTTTTGTGTTTTTGTAATTCATCAACCTAAGTATATACTGTTATGAGACTGAGATAAAACATTTGAATGTGGAGCTATTTGACTCTAACTTTGAATTTACCTGGAATATTTCAATAAAGTGTAAGTTAATTTTATTTCTGGACTATTTATATATTTTTCTTTCCTTTAGTTTAAAGATATATTTTTTTTATTAGGATTGGTGTGTAAAAATGAAATTTTAATTTAGTAATAAGCTATACATTTCCTGATGTTGTGAGCTGCTGTCTGGTGAAGTTTTGAGCTCATAAGTAGGTTTATGAGAAAGTAAATAAATAAAGTGATGAAGGTTTAAAGTGACCCATCACCCAATAAGGTCTATGTAAATTAACAGACAGCACCTCACAACATGCGAGTTAAGTTGAAAAAGACAAGAGTGTATATTTCAATATGTATATATATATATATTTTTATATTTTGTGGGCAATTTAGTACCCTGCTGCGAGAAAAGTTTTTGACTAAAAGTCCTAGGATTTAAGAAAAAAAAAATATCTGTATTGTTGTATAATGAGATCTATTTTATATGTTAGTGCTGACTATCCATAACTCACAGCAGGATACATGACTAATTTTTATTTTTGTTTATTTTTTGGGGGGGGGAGGCAATTGCCCACTAGGTATTTTTTTTATATTATTATTTTTGTAGTATGTATTATCATGCATAATATTTAAAAAGGTTGGCTATGAGAGTCTCTGTCTGTTCGTAATAACATAAAGTTTAACGTGGGTTGTGCTGGGATAGAGGCTGCCATAGACCATAATGTAGGAAAAATTATCTTTACACCTACAGTATGTAAAAAATCACAACAGAACTGACACAAGTTCTAGGGTGCAAGTTCATTGCACAAACTTTAGTTTTTGTTGGGTAACCTGGGGTATTGCAAATTTAACACAACGCGCTTTAAAGTACTTAGTAGTATGAGGAAAATTTAAAAGATAAAAGATAATAATTAATTAAATAAAATCCAACGATGAGAGAGATTATACATTTCAATCTCATCGTAACAACTGGAGCCGAGACCAGTTCTAGAGTTTGTGTTGCTGTTCTGTTGTGTACATATATAAATATTTCAATTTTTTTTTTAAATATATTTTATCAGTTTTTAATTAATGTTTGCATGTAAAATTTTAGTTTGTTTATTTGAGTTATAATTTAAATACTAAATCAACTGTTTTTCATTTCTCTTTAAATTTGAAATTTTGTGTTTTTTTTCATTTTTAATGTATGAGTTAAAAGTTATCACTCTGAGTGTGGGTCACAATTTTAAAATTTAGCAAAAAAAAAAAAAAAAAAAAAAAAAAGCTACTAGGTGGAGGATCACACAGAAAAAGATAAGATTATTTATTTGCTGGGTGCGGTTTTATTTTTATATTGTTTTGAGCTGATATTCCAATGCTGGCTAACCTCTCCCTTGCACGCAGAACTAACTTAGCTCTGTTGTGTTTGTCCTCTGGTTGACTTGATTTTTTTTTTTTTGGGGGGGGGAGTGCCTGTATTGAATGCCTAAGTGCATGATTTTGAATTTTCTGTACCAGCTCTAATAGGGCATTTGTCTACTTGCTTATATAAATAGAGAATAATTTTTCCCAGCATCTGAATTTTTTTTTTTTTTTTTTTTTTTTAAATAATATTAGTAATATGCGAATAAATGAAAAATATTTAAATAAAAAATGCGACCACCTAGTTAGGTTTTGTGACCAGCCCTCAGTGTGGCATTGGGTAAATGTCAAAAATTAATCTGTAATGCTTTGACAAGGGATACTGAGGGATAAATTGATGTGTTGAATAAAAATGAAAAATAGATATAACTACATAAAAGTAGTGAAAATTGGTTAATTCTTTAGGAGATATTTTGAAGGGTACTTCGAGCTGCAAATTCAATGTGTGTAAAATTGATTAAAAATTTTTCAAGAATGTAAACAAGGTCTTTATATAAGTGTAGTACCTCTTTCAACAGTAAATTAATAAATGTGTTAGGATGGTAATAAATTTGTTTCTTGCTAGGCAGAGTTAAATTAAATATGTGTCATGATGTTGATCTCACATTTAATTGTTTACAGTTAATAATGAAATTTTTTTCCAAAAAATTTAAACTGCCAATAAAACAGAAATCATTTTTGCTTCTATAAATGGATTTTTTCTCAATTTAGGTACAATCTGACATAAAAAAGTAAATTTTAGAATTTTGTTGGATATTTTGAATGGGAAAATGTGAAATGTTGGGATATGTTGGTGTGAGAACTGGAGTATGCCAGAAAACTCTTTGCCTCGCAGATATGAAATAAGTCTGTTGTGGGTCTCCCACTGAATTTTTTTAAATAGCTATGAGTTTACCTATTGGGGCGACAAATTTTGTTGCTAATACTTTACAAAGTTCTCACTGACAGGGTTATGCTCTTGAAAAAATGAAATGTTGATAGTGATATAGTGTTAAAGAATTATCATGATGAAATTGTTCTCGAGAAGAGAAGTTTATGTTGGGAAAAAGTGAATTTACTTAGTGAAAATTTGGAGGTAGAATAGATTGGTGGTTATGGAAAGTTGAAAGAGAAAATAGTGAATATTCAGATTTTTCTCGAGCTGCCCATGTTGTTTATTCCATTTAAGCTTATTCAAATATCTTTCAATTTAATAGTATTGGTTGAATTTTTTTTTCTAGAAAAGTTATGAAAGCTTACAATTTTTTTTCTGCATTACATAATTAAAATTGAGTTTCAGTGAGATACAGAATTTGGTACATGTAGGTACTTGGTTATGAAATAGTGAGGTCTCTCAGTGCATATTGGTTTCTTAAATGATTAGTAATGGAGGTAAATTCTGATAGTTTGGAGTGAACTGGGGTCTAAATGTTAAAAATAATAAAAATAGTAAAATGTGAAAAGAAAAAAAAAAGTGTAAAAATATAAAATTTTTTTAGCATTTGGCTCCTAGAGTACTTTACTATTTACTGACTAGGAATTGTTATAAGGTGTGGACAATGAATTTTGTATAAATTGCAAAACAAATTTTTGTTTACCTCATAGGGGATGCAATGAGACAGCAATAATTAAGACTCAATCTGTACTTATAGTGGGGTAGAGAAATAAAATAAGAATAACAAAACCACCCTAGCACATTCTGTAAAAATAACTTAAATTTTGTTTGTTTGTGATTCTGCCAAAGAAATTTTTTTTATATACATATTTCTGTGTTTTTTTTTCACTTTGTGTGAAAAAACGAAGAAAATTGTGGGGTAAAATGTCACTTACTAAGTTTCTAATAGCATATAAGTGGATTTCTTTTTCATTTTCTCACTCGCATTGGTGATTTATACAAAATTTTAATTTGCATTAAGGTTACTGTTGTGAAATTTGTAATGCTAATATGGAAAAGAGGTTGTTTATGAGTTCTCGAGTACAGTAATTGTTGGGGGGAGTTTTACAAAAACTTCTTTTACCTCTAACTGTTAGTGTTTAAGTTGTTAATCAAAATTGTAACTTAACTTCTGCTTGCAAGGTGCACATTGTAAACAGATTTTGAGTTTTAAGAGATTAGTTGTGTTCTGGGCGTTGGTGTAGTAGGGTCGGTGTTTGACTTTATACACTTTGCTCGGGACATGAGCTGTCTCTTCTGTTTGTTTTTAAATTGTTTTAACTAGTATGGCATTAAGTTAAGGGATGCTTTAACTTTGATTTTATGCGAGTGTGGGTGAACAAGGGATTTGCTTATTGACTTTAAAAATTTTCAGCTAAAGATTTTTTTTTTCAGAGGTATTGAGTAATAATTTTCATTAAAAATTTTTAATGTTGAATTTTTTTTTTAAATATTCCATTGTATATGTGTGAGGTCATGTAAAATTTTTTTTTTTCAGGATTTTACAAATTTTCATAAAACTTTCTGAATATATATGTAGTTCAGGACTTTAAAAGAAGAAATTGTCAGTAGAATTTCATTAAAAATTTTAATTGCAAGTTTAATTATATGTCAGTGTACGCTTGGTCATACAGACCTTGTTAAAAAAAAATTTTTTTACCAAATGTCTGTTGTTGTGTGTTGTGTATATGTTTTTGTGATATTACAAAGAGCAAGTGAAATTTTAAGATAAATGATGTTTATGTCTTTTAATCAGTCACTTTCCAACTTCTCAGTGCATGTATTCACTTTTGATATAAATTAGATTTAAAATTTATTAAGAAATTTTAAAATAAGCATATGTTAACCTGTGCCAGATGTAGGTACACAGGCACTTGAGCGCGGATCCAACTGTATATCTTGATGATAAAAATAGTAAATTTGAAACAAAAAAAAAAAAAAAAAAAAGTAAAAATTGAAAAAAAAAATAATAAAACTTGCCTTTGGTATATGGTTGGCGAAGATGAAAACTCTTGTTTTGCTTGGAAAATTTTGGTACTGGTGTGGGTATGCTTTACATGGTGGAGGTAATATGTGCACTGGGAAGTTAAAAAAAAAAAAAAAAAAAAACTAAGTTTTGATTTTATGTTTAAGTACAAATTTAGAAAAAATACGAGTGTGGCTGAAAAATTTAATTTGATGTAATATGGTTATTCCAGAACTTGCCTTATGCTATTGTTTGTAATATATATATATACCATGCAATTTTTTTTTTGTGTGTGTTTTGTAATAGGAAGTGTCTGTGGATGGCTGGTGGTCGCTCTCTTCACCCTTATAGGACAGGTCGAAAAGCCCTTGAATTGCAATTATATTTTTTTTTCTGTTATAGAAGTCTCCATATCATGCTCCTGGAAGACAATATCTTACTTTTGGTTTGAAATTTTTGTTTTGTTTACATTTTTGTTTTTCAGGGGTCATGTGCGAGTTATGTAGATCAGTTTGTTAATGTAACTAACCCTGAGGTTTGGGAAAATTGTTTAAATGACTGTGAGGGTTGAGAATGAGGTAAGATAAATGAAGTTTAAGATGCCGTTACAAAAACTGACAGGTATGCAGTTACCAGTTGCCAAAGTTAGGAAATTGGGATCTTTTGGTGTTAGGAATTTTAAATTTTGCACAGGTCACCCATTCCTGAGCACTTTAGATGAAAATAAGTTGACAATAGTAGATATTTAAAAAAAAAAAAAAAAAAAAATTACTGTAACTCATTTTTTTTTGTGTAATGTAAGATTAAGGTGGACATTTTTTTTTTGTGGGATGTTTTGCTGCTGAATATTGGCCACGTATGTTTCATATGTTTCATGTAGCTATTACAGTTCTTAGTGTTTGCTACCTGTCCTCGCGGGGTCGGTGTTTGACTTCTCTTGGATTCGGGGCATTTGCTGGGTATCTGGCATCCTTTTAAAAAAAAAAAATTGTGCCAATTTTTTTTTCCGGAAGACGGAGGGTGTTGTTGAAGAGTTTTCCGCAACTGTGTAAAATAATTAATAATGAAATAGTTTAATAACGTAATTTAAAATAATTCCCTAGGAAAAAGAGAGAGATAACGGCTCTTTGCCGCAGATGAGAGAAAAAGAGAAAATATCTTTTCGCTTCCTTCTGACTCGGGAAGGGGAAGATTGACCTTGGAGGGTCAGGGAGGCAGATATTCTCTCTCCCCCCTCGCGTGTCAGGAAAAACCCAAGAGAAAGTAACAGAGTATGGTACTTGTGGATTTTAATAGCGTATCGGGTGAATGAGCCAGGGTTTTTCGGGAGTTTTAGTTTGTGGCAACAGCCTACAAGGCGGGAAGAATCGAGGCACGCTATCGTTTCGGGGAAGAGAGCGTCGCGACAAGGGATGTAAGTAACAGGAAAATTTCAGGAAGAAAGGGGCTCTGGCCCCCTTTTTGGGCCCCTGGCTGTAGGAAAATTGTTCATGGAACCTCCCAGAGATTCAAGAAAAGGACCGAGGAAAATAGTTGAATAGAAAAAAAAAAATGTGATTATTGTGACCGCCGGAGTAACTTATGGAATCGAAATCGTGTAAGTCAGCAAGTTTGGACAATCCTGAGAGAACGATGGGGACTATAAAGTGAAGGCTCGTCTGGGTGGATGCTATTGAAGTCTCTCTATATTGGAGCCATTATGAAACAGTTATTAACAGTAAGCAACACCCGAGGTGGAAGAGATCGGTGTGATACAGCTATTCCCGAAGACCTTAGAGCCTGTGAGACATTTTTCATATTCTGTTGAGGTGGATGACTACGGGTTTAGTGATGCTAATTCCCGACGGCTCCGAATAAGTGAAAAAGAAATTTCGTCCAAATAAACATTCCGAAGAAGTGCCATACCCTCTACCTGATGCTGATTGAATCACAATATTCCTTGGGATATTTCTCCATCAGCCCCTGGGATCTCAAAGATGTTGAGTGATGCAAGTGAATGTTTTTTTTCTTTCGTGGAGACCCAATCGCTTCTAAATTTTATCAAAATAGTGTTTCGAGTGCCAAGAGGAAATTAGTGTACATCCGAATCATCTGGTTACTCATATAGGAGAAAAGCGAAAAAATCACATGTGTAAAGAGAGTATCGAAACGTGCAGGGTTCAAATATTAGATATCTAAAGAAAAGAAATTTCTAGAGAAAAAATGGAACGCCAGTCATTCGCATGACATCCCTGGTTGAGGAATAAGCATGTGGTAAATATATTTTTTTATTTCTCTATTGTATTAATATAGTGTGCTCGTCGTTTTTATAACTGGTACTAACTGATTTATTTTATGAGTAAAATGACTTCAGATGCGCTTGCAACACATAAGTGATTTTATTTTTACGTAATGAATCAAGTTTCCATAAGAATGATTTATACAACAAGGAGGCCACTGTTTTGTTTTGTGTTTTTGTAATTCATCAACCTAAGTATATACTGTTATGAGACTGAGATAAAACATTTGAATGTGGAGCTATTTGACTCTAACTTTGAATTTACCTGGAATATTTCAATAAAGTGTAAGTTAATTTTATTTCTGGACTATTTATATATTTTTCTTTCCTTTAGTTTAAAGATATATTTTTTTTATTAGGATTGGTGTGTAAAAATGAAATTTTAATTTAGTAATAAGCTATACATTTCCTGATGTTGTGAGCTGCTGTCTGGTGAAGTTTTGAGCTCATAAGTAGGTTTATGAGAAAGTAAATAAATAAAGTGATGAAGGTTTAAAGTGACCCATCACCCAATAAGGTCTATGTAAATTAACAGACAGCACCTCACAACATGCGAGTTAAGTTGAAAAAGACAAGAGTGTATATTTCAATATGTATATATATATATATTTTTATATTTTGTGGGCAATTTAGTACCCTGCTGCGAGAAAAGTTTTTGACTAAAAGTCCTAGGATTTAAGAAAAAAAAAATATCTGTATTGTTGTATAATGAGATCTATTTTATATGTTAGTGCTGACTATCCATAACTCACAGCAGGATACATGACTAATTTTTATTTTTGTTTATTTTTGGGGGGGGGAGGCAATTGCCCACTAGGTATTTTTTTTATATTATTATTTTTGTAGTATGTATTATCATGCATAATATTTAAAAAGGTTGGCTATGAGAGTCTCTGTCTGTTCGTAATAACATAAAGTTTAACGTGGGTTGTGCTGGGATAGAGGCTGCCATAGACCATAATGTAGGAAAAATTATCTTTACACCTACAGTATGTAAAAAATCACAACAGAACTGACACAAGTTCTAGGTTGCAAGTTCATTGCACAAACTTTAGTTTTTGTTGGGTAACCTGGGGTATTGCAAATTTAACACAACGCGCTTTAAAGTACTTAGTAGTATGAGGAAAATTTAAAAGATAAAAGATAATAATAAATTACATTAAACCTACGATGAGAGAGAGTAAGAACAAAAGCTTTCTTTCTCATCGTAACAGAAGTACTCGCCCCCTGATGAGTTTACTTCTAATTTTAAGCATTTTTATTCAATTATTTCTGTGGTTAATTATTTGTTTTCTCTGTTATCAAGTTTAATGGTCCTTTTTTATTATCATTCATGTCGGCGTAAGTACTTTAAGTTATCATTGTCTCTTATTGGTTCTTAATCTAAATCGCAAAATTTTGTGTCAGTCTTTCCTCTTAGTTAAATTCAGTTCTATATTGTTGTGTGTTGGTATTGTTTTAGATCCATTAATTGCTAACTTTTAAGATTAAATTTTATTATGTTATCTATCATTTATATATATATATATATATATATATTGTTTTGTTTTGTTTTAAGTTTTAAAATAATTCTTTTTCATTCTCAAAATCAAATTTATGGTCATAAAATTACAGAACAGAGACAAAAACTGAGGCAGGGTATAGTGTCCCGAGAAAACGGTGGGTGATTGTGCAAAATGGGGTTCATATTCGGATTCTATAGGTCATTTTACATAAGAATCAGCAGGAATAGTATCAGGGCTCAATTTATTTATTTATTTTCTTTTTCAGCGCATTGTAATTATATATTCACTTGCTTTAAAAAGTGATGCAATAATATGAATGTAAGCAATTGCTAATCTATCTTTAGGATACAAAATTAAATAAAACGAAATAGAAATAAAAGGATGCACGTCAATCTGAACTTACTTTCCTTGAAATAGGTTAAAAATTGCATCGCTGTCATTTTATAACGCTGTTAAATATAAGAAATTTCAACAAAATATTACCCGAAAACCACAGTTTAAAGGATCTCTTATCTAACAGATTCTACAAAGAATCTTTGATTCACTTGCGATGTGTTTAAAACATTACACCGATTTTTCTTCCTTCTTGACAACTCAAGTGTAAATATATCGCTAAAAAATCGTCTGCGGTTGCTTACACGACAGCTACATTTTAAGAAGATGAATTAAAAAAAAAAAAAAAAAAACTTCGTTTCTGGTGATAAAAGTCTCCTTAATCTTATGATTCAGCAATGTGTGTCTGAAATGGATGAAAAAAATTCTAAGATATTAAAATTAAAGAGTGAATCTTTCACTAGTATATAAATATCAAATGCTTAATCTATATAAATAAAGAGTCTGTCTGTGTGTCTGTGTGTGTGTCTGTGTGTCTGTCTGCGCTCTGGTGCTCACACTATTAATCGCAGAGCTTCCAAATTTGGCATATAGGTACCTAGGACCCTGCAGGTGCGCACCTCATCGAGATTTTTTCGAATTTCGAATTTGTGTTTTTTCGATTTTAAATATTGCCTTTAATGCTTCATTTTTCATAAAGTTAATTCTTTTGCTTCAATCGTCTGCGTATCTTAGCAACGGCTATTACGCAACTTATTTTTATTTAATTCATTCATTTGAAGGCGATTTTTTTTTTTTTTTTTTTTTTTTTTTTTTTTTTTTTTTGGTTATATTTATTGAATATGAAATCGTAATGCAGTAGAAAAAATTAAGTATAATTAGTTTTAAATTTAAAAACTTATTTATAACAGTTATGTTTAATTTTTTATAGTAGAACAACTTCTTATTTTTCCTTTTTTAGTTAATTCCTTTAAAAGAAAAAACTTTTATTTATTCATTTTTTTTATTTACTGTATTTATCGGGAAAAATGGTAGTATATACATGGTAAAAAGGATTAAATTGATTGAAATTTATTTGTTTATATATATATATTTAATCTACTTTTTATTTTATTTTATTTTATTACATTGGTCGGAATCAAATCGTGATATAGTGTAAATAGCATGGGCTATAAAATACATTGTTCAAAACTAAAATATTTAATAGATGCTGAGATACAGTCATCTTTAAAATCGTAGTTCTTAAATAGTAGCAGATCCCACCTGTCGTCGATAAATATCCAGATTGAAGTGCCCGGGAAAGATCTTCCTGCAGGCATGGGAAACATAGACCTGATGCAATGCGGGCGGGAAAAGAGCTGCCGTAGACAGCGGGTAACCGAAGCGAGGTTTGGAGCAATTTCAGTTTCTTTTCTTCTTCTTCTTCTTCTTCTTCTTTTTTTTTAATTTTTGTCTATAATGCGGTGTAAAAAATAAATATTAATTCGATTCTTTCGAAAATTCATTTAAATATAGTGACCAGCGAAGCGGGCGTAGCCTGCTAGTGCATAAATATGGAAATGCTGCATTAGTTACTTAATATGGTGAATCCTTTATCCCTTTAATGATAAATGTAATTACGCTTATTTAAAATCCACTTCTACCAGAAACTGAGAACAAGTTTGGTAGAAAAAATAAATTAAAAAAAAATTTATGCTCGTTTCGCGAGCATTAAAACTATGGATGAAATTCTGTTTATGACAGAATTTAATTTAGTACTACAGGACTACTTATCTTTTTATTTTAACACCCTTTCGAAAAAAAAAAAAAAAAAATATATATATATATATATGAAAACGTTAGTCAAAATAATCAGGAAATATTCAGCCGAGACCTGTTCGCTCTGTGGTCAGAGTACACAACTACGAACCCGAAGGTTGTCAGTTCGATCCTCACCAATGGGAAGGGAATAAAAATAAAATATCTGAAAACACTGGTCTAAATCTAAATAATCAGGAAATATTCAGGTAAGACCCGTTGGCTGTGTGGTCAGGGTACACAACTACGATCCCGAAGGTTGTCAGTTCGATCCTCACCGATGGGAAGGGAATAAAAATAAAATATCTGAAAACACTAGTCTAAATCTAAATAATCAGGAAATATTCAGGTAAGACCCGTTGGCTGTGTGGTCAGGGTACACAACTACGAACCCGAAGGTTGTCAGTTCGATCTTTACCGATGGGAAGGGAATAAAATATCTGAAAACACTAGTCTAAATCTAAATAATCAGGAAATATTCAGGTAAGACCCGTTGGCTGTGTGGTCAGGGTACACAACTACGAACCCGAAGGTTGTCAGTTCGATCCTTACCGATGGGAAGGGAATAAAAATAAAATATCTGAAAACACTAGTCTAAATCTAAATAATCAGGAAATATTCAGGTAAGACCCGTTGGCTGTGTGGTCAGGGTACACAACTACGAACCCGAAGGTTGTCAGTTCGATCCTCACCGATCGGAAGTGGGAAAAAAAAAGAATAGATATACGTAGAAGATTTTACGGATTTCACAAAATATTTTAAGATAGAGTAAGAAATTAAATGGTAAAATTGGATACTGGCAGACATTTTCGAAGTGGAACACTATAAATTGGTAACGATGCAAAATACCAGATTGAAAGAAATAGTCCTGTCGTACTAATAAATAAAATGAATTCTTTTGAAAAAGTTAAAATAGTTAAATTTTATTTTAAATTTCTGGGATGAATTTCAGCATTTGAGAATTAACATTAGTTAAATATGAGTGGAAGACACTTCGTATTGGAATATTAAAAGAAAGCACAAACAGTTTTAAAAAGAACATATGAAAGACAAATTTTAAACCAGTATACGACCGTGTGTAATTTTCTGACCCAGATCTTGGGCCATGCTTGCCTAGCAAGCTTCAGTTAACATAAAATTTTTCGTTTCTTTATTCTTTCTACTTTTTATCATGTTCAAATTCATTCTCAATTACTACTGAGGAAGATTTAACGTTGTTTTTACTTTACTTTAAATTAGATTGTATAGAATGTATCCCACCGCCTCTCAAGGAGTGATAATAATTTTACCGGTGTACTATAAAGTAATTTCCTTGTTTTTTAAACAATCCATAACACAGTTATAATTAATTAACATATCAATACGATTTTAGAATATTATTTCTAATCCCCGAAATAAACATTAAATAAATTAAACATTGAAAAAAAATTTCTTTTTAATGCGACACCTTTTTGTGGAAATTTATTATTTTTTTAATTACACTTAAATTTTGTTCATAAAAGTTTAAATAATTTTTACAAGTTTTATTTATATAAAAAAACACACATTTTTGTATATAAAGACTTTTGACCCTTTAACGTTCACTACTTAATTTATTTTAAAAATTACTAAACTAATTTTAAAAATGACTTTTAGACACATAGCTGATCATAAATATTTAAAAAATAAAAAATTAGCATTGTTCCTTTTCGAGAAATTTTTGGTTTGAAATATCTGTAAGTAAACCTTATTAAATTCAAATAATATTTAATTTAATAAATAAATCACTTTACAAGTAAACATTATCGACAACAAAAACTCGTAAAAGTTGCATATATCCCAATATTTCAATTTATTCCATAGTATTTTAACCCTTTGCGGCGCAAGGTAATTCGGGTCATTTAAATTACACTGCCACAGGAATTTACGAACGTAATTAAAATACAAGAAATTTAAAATTTTCACGTTAAAAAAAGGGCCTTTTCTGCTATGTTATATGTGCAAATTTTTGCTAAAAAATTTCCGGAATGAGTTTTTGCACTTGAGAATTAAAATTAGGTGTTCCATCAGCGGAAACACTGCGACTGAAAGGGTTAATGCCGTTCTGCCGTTACTATGGTGGCTTTCAATTTACTTCAAACGTGGCGGCTAGAAAGCACTATATTTCTTATAGTTTGTTGGGTGTATAATTAGACGCCATACAATTTCTAAATAGCAAATTTCAATATTCTACGATTAACTGATTTTGAGTTATTGTAGACTAGCCGCCTTCGGCGACCAGCTGGTTCGCGATCCCTGAAAAATCCGACTTTACGAAACTCCCGCTCGATGGCGCCTGCGGCGCCTTTTTCCCGTTTCAGGTCTAATAACAGCGTATTGATATATCGTGAAAATAGCTTATTGAAATCGCAGTAAATTCCTGTGCGGTAGCGCCTTCGGCGCCCTCTTCCTTTTTCAATATCTGAAACAGCCTGTTCGCTCACCATGTTATGATCTTTCAAATTTCTGACTTCAGCTAAGTCCCGCTCGGTGGCGCCTGCGGCGCCTTATCCCCGTTTTAGAACTTACAACACCTTCCTCGCTCATTAGAATTTGAAATATTGAAATTTTAAAATATTACAGCGCCATCTGGCGGTAGAAATTTCTGTAATATATTTTTCAATTCCAAATCAACAAAGCTTTCAAATGATGTATTACTTATGAAATGATTTTAATTAGTAGCTAAGATACAAAAGAAAACCTTATCAGGACACCTTAAAACGTGTAAATCAGGTGAAATCTCGAATTCGACTTTCGATAATATAAAAATGAAATTATACTAATTAGAAGCTGAAATACAAAGTAATACAAACATTTTTTTAAAAGATTTGTGTCTGACTTATCTGTGGTTTTCTCCAAAACTTGCTTAATTCCGGGCTATATATAGTTAAAAATTATTAGTACGAAATGTGAGCGAAGATCTGAATTTGAAACTCTGTAAAATATAAAAGAATAAAAATTTTCTGGGTTTTCCGTAGTTTTCTCCGAAAGTTTCGTACAGAATTTGAACGGCTTATGTCATTTTAATAGCCTGCAATAAAAATAGTTTAAAGTATCTTTTAAATGAGGCATTATGTATTACAATAATGAATATTTTTGATATATTTTAGACTCAAAATGGCTAATCTATCATGGGCGATTAACGATTTCTATTGAAATCCGTCTAAAATTTAAGAATTCCAAAACTGCTTTTTTACAACCGAATTCATAAAAAAAAGGAAAAAAAAAATCAATATTATTCTGTTAAAAGTAACTTTTGGTGTCATTAACAGATGAAATAAAAATGAATTTAAATAAATATAAATGTCTATTTATTTTATTTTTACAACCAATTTCAAACGCTGTAACTCTTTTTTTTTTTTTTTTTTGCCCCTTTTTCCCCTCCCTTAAGCGGTCCCTAATAATCGTACTCTTTCAAAAATATTCACAATCGAATTATCGGGCATTAAAACCAAATACTACGAAATTTCAACGGCGTATCTCTAAAAAAGAAAACTTAATCTTTTTCCAATAAATATATCATTTTTTTATTTATTCATATATTTTCATGAAAATTGAACAGTAGCTTTATGATATGCTGCCTAAGCCGAATATTCATTCAAATGTAAGGTAAATGAAAATATGAAAAAGTTTGAAAATTGCAATCTTTCCCCCCAGTATAAAACACATGATATCTTAATTGATTACAACTATTTCCGTTTTCATCACAGACAGTTGTCTCGCATGTTCGCATGTATTTTGTTTCCGATCGAGACAGCTTAGAAAATCGTCTGCCTGTTGCCAACTAAATTCCATACTTTAGTTAATTTAAAAAAATCTAATTGCTGTAGAGATAAGCCACTTCCACTCTCAGATTCGGAAAAAAATCCCCTTTCATTTGGTACCAAATTCGTAACGATCGAACTAATATTTCTAATTTATTTTTCACTTTTTCTGATTTTAACTCCGTTAAAATATCTATTTTTATGCAATCGCGGTGAATTCTGAGTAATTGAGATCGCTTTTTATATTTTAATTAATATCTCCGGAACTAATTAAAATTTTTAAATTCTGTTTTCACCATCAACTCGGGAAGGCTTCTGAGCACCCGTATGTCAAATTTTATACTTCTGCGTTCAGTAGGGGCTGAACGTATAGATGCACAGACAGACAGACAGACAAACATCTTCTTTTATTATTATATAGATAGATATCACCATTAAAACCAGAGGTCGTGTAGTAACCAAAAGAAGAAGCGGATACTCAAATAGTTGTTATGATAGAAATAAATACAAAATTTTAACATTTTACAGCCGATATTTTTGAAATAATGCAATATACAGTGTTCTATGGATAAAGAGTTATATTTATAAGCACACTTGCCAACCATCTCATTAATAAACGGAAGATTTTTAGTACCACTTTTTTACACCCGTCATTTTTTAGAGTAATTTTATACTTATTTAATTGTGACTACATTTGGAGATAATCAGTTTAAAAATAAAGTGGTGTGGAAAAAAGGAAATTAACTAAAAATCTTCCATTTTATAATTAGGATGTTGGCAGGTATGTATAGGGCACAGAACATAAGTTTCATTTTCGCTATTGGAACAGGGGCGAATATCCCAGATCACCACATGATAACTCCCTACTAATATCTAAGATCACAAATGAGTGAACAATGTTAAGGCATTTAATTATCGTCGTCTCCTAAACTTTTTGTTACTATCTGTTATTAATATCTGCTAACATCCTAATTGATATTCAGCAGTGTTGCTAGTCCCACCCTTTTTTTTTCATATCAATAAATTTGTAGAGTAATAGTGTTCTCCAAATGCGATTACGATTAAATAAGAAGAACAGGGTGGCTACGGACCCGTCTTTTTTCCTTGATTCTACCACCAGTATATTTATATGATAAATTTTCATTTAATCAATCGTCCAAGCTTATTAATAAAAATTATGAAAGAAAAATACTGGTGGAAGAATCAGAGAAAAAATGTGGCCCGTCACCATCCTGAGGAAAAATACTCTAAATCACACTTTTACACTCGATGGTGTATCAAAAAAAAAAAAAAAAAAAAAAAAAAAAGGCATGGCTAACAATACTACGGAGTATTAACACTTTCGCGACCGCATCATTTTGTCATTAAAACCCATCTGTAGGCGTTATTCTCCCAAATTACAATACTTCAGAACAAAATGTTCGATATTCACACTTATATTACAAACGGATATACATTATAATTATATTCTTTCTAATAAAAATATTTGTATCCATAGTACATTTCATTGTAAAAATATGAATATTAGATACACAGCTGCCAACTTAGCACCTTTTGGCTACCAGCAAAAACTAATAGAAATATTTATTTTATTTAATCAGTGAACTGCAACAGTTTTCCTGATAAAGTAAAATAAAATAAAAAAAAAAATTAACATTTTCCGGTAGCCAAAAGGTGCTAAGTTGGCAACTATAATTAGGTATATACTTAAGAAATAAATAACATACAAATTGAGAAAGGAACGCCCGCTGGCGGAGTTACAGATTTTCAAATGACGTGAATCTACGTCAGCGGTCGCGAAAGTGTTAATTAGAATGTTGGCAAGTATGCCCTTTTATAAAAAAAAATCTATGGATTTATACCTAAAATTTTGCGTCCTGCTAATGTATCTGTTGCCTTTAAACTGAAACTTCAACTTCATAATTTTGCATTTAATTTTAAAGCAGTTATTTCTGCATTTGACCGTATGGGTTTCATTCATAATATACCATATGAATAATCTACTTTTGTTTTTTATTGGGGAAACCACTCATTTTATCCGTACTTGCGTTCTTGAATATAACGGAATTCTTAAAAACCGTAATGATAGGTTCTGAAATACCATACCATAGAAACCGATTACTTGCCTGATTTTGATATACTTAAAATAATTGTTTCTAATTGTTCAAATTATTATGCCAATATTTTCCTGAAGGTTTGCTATCCTGGGATCTTGTTCTAGTAGAGTACTTGCGTTCTTGAATATAACAGAATTCTTAAAAACCGTGATGATAGGTTCTGAAATACCATACCATAGAAACCGATTACTTGCCTGATTTTGATATAGTTAAAATAATTGTTTCTAATTGTTCAAATTATCATGCCAATATTTTCCTGAAGGTTTGCTATCCTGAGATTCAACCTTGTTCTAGTAGAGTACTTGCGTTCTTGAATATAACAGAATTCTTAAAAACCGTGATGATAGGTTCTGAAATACCATACCATAGAAACCGATTACTTGCCTGATTTTGATATAGTTAAAATAATTGTTTCTAATTGTTCAAATTATCATGCCAATATTTTCCTGAAGGTTTGCTATCCTGAGATTCAACCTTGTTCTAGTAGAGTACGCAACAGTTTTTTAGAAATTTTGACCCTTTCAGCTGTTTCAACGTTTTGCTTTCCGATGTCATTACACACGAGCAACCTAAATAAGCTCGAAATGTATAACTTTATGTTATGTATATATATCTCAACTATTTTAATACTTCAAATGTTTTTTATTTTATATAGTTTCCTCAATTTCTTTTTTTTTCCATGTTAAGCCATCTTTTTCACAGCATTTGTTTAACAATGTGTTTAAAATTGCCGGAGCTAATATTTGAGATGGTGAAAAACACCTAGGTTAGAATGCTATTTGATGGATATTTTTCCTTTTTGAAAATGTGCATAATGGTTAGTTTCGAATGCACAATACATCATTTACTTCCTACAAAGAAATAAAAATAAAGAAAAATTAATTAGAACCATTTAAAATACTCTCCCAGAAAAAACTAGTTGGCATAGGTGGACTCTGCTCAGTTCCCCATCATATGTATCTTCTCATAAATTTCTTGTACAGGACATATTATATTCATGTTAAGAGAAATGAATTTGACCAAACGCTTGGCACAATGACAGAACGAAATCCTCACCTAATAGGCTACCCACCATTCAGTTCAACATATTTGTCTTATTCTAATCTATTAATTTATTTTATTGGGATCAATTTCGTAGTTTATTTTTCATGCTAATATTTCCAATGCAACAATCCCAAAAATGCATATTTATATGAAATATCGCAACATTTTGCTATGTTGATAAAATCTTAAATTTCGAATAACTTACGAAATTTTCCCGTTAGAATATTTGTAGTCAATCGTGTTCATTCAAGTATCATAAATGTTATTTTGAAATTGTCTGATATATTTATGATCCTCAAAATGGACGTTTGTGCTCGATTTTGCCTTATTCTGCCATTTTAAGTAAATCGTAAATTCCAAATAACTTACGATTTTTTTAAATTGGAAAATTCATACTCTATGGTATTTATGTAAGTATCCTACATGGTATTTATGTAAGTATCCTACATAATATTTCAAAAGTGGTTTGACATCTTTATGATGAAAATATCCCTCAAGATTTGACGTTTGTGTAAAATTTTGCCCTATTCTATTGTGATAAGAAATTCGTAAATTTCCAATAACTTACGAAATTTTTATATTGGAAAATTCATAGTCATCAATATTCATGCCAGTGTCCTAAATAATATTTCAAAAGTAGTCTGACATCTTTACGATGAAAATATCTCTCAAAATTGACGTTTATGTGAAATTTCGCCCTATACCACCATGTTAAGATTCGTAAATTTCCAATAACTTGCGAAATTTTCAAAGAAGCATATTTATAGTTACAGATGTTCATTCTGACATCAAAACGGATATTTTAAAACTGGTCTGACAATTTTACAGTAAAAAGTTTCCATTTAATGCACGTTTAAGTGAATTTTTGTCCTATTCTCCCATGTTAAGAAAATCGTAAATTTCTAATAACTTGCGAAGTTTTTAAAATCGAATGTTGCAAATGAATAGAGTTCTTGCCAGTGTCGAAAGTAACATTTTAAAACTGATCTGACCTCTCTGCGACAATTTGTTCTTGAGATATCGTGTACACAGACTAACAAACTAACGAACTAACGGACTAACGGACTAACAGACACCCTACAGACAGACACCATACAAATTTTGTCATTTTCGGATTCCTCACACCTGAAAACGTGTAGAAAAGTCAAAAAACCGAGGTCGAAAATTTTCACGATGACCTAAGTTCCCCATACCTATAGTATGATGGGGAACTAAAAAGGGTTCATTCCAAGATTGAATCTAGAGCGCTTGATCATTCAGATTCATACAGAATGGTTACAAGAGATGTCCTCATTAATATATAAGATATACCAATGGATACATTAGTATAATAAGAATACATATACATACAATACATAATACTTTTAATGACTGAGATATTTTAGACTATATTTATTGATTAATATTTTATTTTACGATAAAGATAATGATAATATTTGGAAAAGAAGCTTTATTTTCCCCTATAAAAAAGCTATAAATTGGTCTATAAGAAAGTCAATTTTTAATTCAGAAGTGTCAAAAGATTGCATTATATTGATTTAAGAGATATGTTGATATTTGGTAGTAATAAAGGAACAACATCAAATAATTCACATTTATGTAATTGAATTTTACTAAAAAGAGTTTGTTTGTCTCCATATATTTTCTAATTTGAAAATATAAAATTTAAAGTTATCAATTCAGTTAAAAAAACGAATACTTGCCTTCAACCACGGATGCTTTAAGCTCTGTGTGGCAGTCATACGTTTCCTAAAAGTAAAATAAAAATCCATCTGAATAAATACAAGCTGATATTAAAAATGTGAATTAATAATTTATGAATAATAATTTAATTATTCTGAGGCAGCTAGTTTTGATAAATCCTCAGCGACATTTATATTATTTTGAAAACACTTAACGTTATAAAATAATTTTTGCGTTTAATAAATTTATTTCTTTATTTTTTATTATTTATTTTGTTTTATTTTTTAACATTAAAGAAGAAGAATGATTTGCTTGTTATATTTGTTTTTTCTAAAACAAAACAAATAATATAACGATCATGAATTTTTTCTTTAATTCTAACTAATGCAAGGGAGATATATATTATTTAAATAACTAGAACGCTTTTTAGGACGGAGGACTATTAGTCTCAATCTACGGATTTTTATGCTACCACTTTTACAATAACTGGATATTTATCGAAATCGAAAATTTATCGAAAATATAATTGAATAATTTGAAAGCAATGTTAAAATTTGAGGGAAAAAAAAAAAAAAAAAAACTAATAGTTCTCCGTACTAAACTAAATTCTTCTTTTGCCAGAATTCCATCAAAATCTTTTTTTCTGTTTCTTTCTTTTCTTAGAAAGAAAAAGAAAAGTAAGGAAAATTAATAATAATCAGTATCGAAAAAGTATTTTTTCTCCCCCCCCTTCCCCCCCCCCCAAAAAAAAAAAGCTTGAATGTGGAATAAGACAAAATTTCGTATAAATGCAAGTAATGAGAATTATTTTTATTATATTACTGTCAAACAGTTACAGCGATGGTATTTTTTAAAAATAAATAAATGTTTGATTCAAATACCTGTCATAATTAGATGAACTTTATTTATTATTTTTTTTTTCTATTTAATGCTATTATTACTATTTTTTTTAATGCAAACATTTGACACCGATCATGATATGAACATTAGCTACCATTAGCGAACATTCAATGCGTTATGTTTATCGGAAACAATTCTGGATAGCTCACGTGAAAGAGCATTGATATATTGAGGTAAAAATACCTGTTCGATTTCGAAGACAAACATTTTCCTCGTTATAAAAATAATTTCGCCACTAATTTTAAAACATCCCTATATAATTCATATCATTAAATATATATATTTATATTAATATATATATATTTCATTATCTATTAAATTTAACAGGACTTGGACAGTATATGATTTATACCTGTGAACTTTCAAGCCTGTTGAAATACAAAATGCGTTGAACAAGAAAGTTTTGAACGAATTATGTCAATTGAGATTAGACCAGTTTAGTTTAGAGTGAAATGTACTGGATTGACACGTTGAACCGAAAGTTTTGGTTCATTTCTTGTCTTGGTATATTTTTGCTCAATACAAAAAAAAAAAAAAAAAAAAAATCATTTTAAAATGTGAATAAAAGAACAGTTGTTTCTTTTATCTATATTGTTCAAATAAAAATTAATTCATTGTTTATTAGAGTATATATTGTTTCGATTTTTAACGATTTACATTTATCATCGTCCAAATCAGCTGCACAGGATAAATCATGTTGAGTCGAAATCCCGAAGTTTTATTCGAGACATGGATATCTTTCGCTCAGTATATAATGTCATTCAATATAACTAATATGGTTGAAAGAAAAATTGTTTCCTTACGTATGTGTATAATAAACCATAGTATTTGGAGTTTGCATGGAGTTCATTTGTCTTCATTCTTGCATTTTTAAATGCAGAACGCGATCAGCTTCGCACAAATTATCTCGGTCGGATAAGTTCAGTGATAAGGAGCATTAGAACGTCGAACCACATAACTAATCAATCATTATAGCAAATATAACTCATTAACTTTTTCAATATCTTCTGCCTTGTAAAAGTCTATACTTCTATATGTAACTGTTTATTGATTAATTCAAGCCTTCTTTCCTTATAATTGATCACAGTAATGATAAATTATATATATACATATATTTATTTAAACTTTCTCTTCTCTTTCACCACCAGTTGGTTATAAATAATTATTTATAGTGATAGGGGAAGGCGGGGTAATAAGAGACAAAAGGGGTAATAAGAGAAAAAAATATTAATAAAATCTATACTATTAATCTAAATAACTTGAAATAAATGTCTCGCATTAATTTCATTAAATAGACTCCTCTTGATTTTTTAGGTGATTTTTGAACTTAAATTTTTTGTTTATTTTTATTTTTTTTTTAATTTTCATTGAATCCTTTTCTCTAATAACCCCACGTGGGGTAATAAGAGACCAGGCTTGTAACTGTCCATATATAGCAATGTAAAATCATGCGGGATAATAAAAGACATCTGGAAACAATTCTGAATCAGCCAATAGTTTTTAATTTTTATTATTTACATCCATTCAAAAAATATGTTTTCTCGAAAATTAACTGTCATAAATGTGTTTGTGAAATTCATTTCCTTTAATATTAGGTCCTAAATAATATAATATTGTACTTAATGATAGTTCTACATAATCAACATAACCTAGGGATTAACCAAAAACATCAATATAATTTAAAATGGGCAGAAAATATTTTACGCATTTTTACTTTCTTCTATATGTAATATAGAGAAAGTATTGGATTCGCGAAAATTTTCGAAGTCCACTTTTTGATGGATTTACATGTTTTGGGATGTGGAGAACACGAATTAATAGTTTTTAGAAAATGTCTGTCTGTATCATTTTTTTGTGGACGCTGTATCTCACGAACCAATGAATAAAATTTAACCAAACTTGGTATTTAGTTGCACCCGGACATAAACTGGTGCTGATTAGATTTTGGGATCAATCGCTCTATAGGTGGCGTTGTGATCGCTTTTTATGCAAATTTTTAACATGGCAGCATAGGACAAAATTCCGTATAAATGGGCATAAAGAGAGTTATTTTACACTTGTGATTGTAAAATTAATATGAATTATTGATAATATTAGTAGTTAGCTAGGAAAAAAATTTTGTGCATGTGGGGGCATCGTCCCCCCCCCCCTCGGGGGGAAGTACGCCCCCGGGGAAGTAAATTTTCAAGATGGGTATCTTTCGAAAGGTCTCGTTGATAATAGTAATAGTTAACTGGGAAAAAATTTTTGTGCATGTGGGGGCATCGGTTCCCCCCCACCGGGGAAAATTACCCACCCGGGGGGGCAAAGTTTCAAGATGGGTATCTTTCAAAAGGTCTCGTCAATACCTTTAAAACGAGTGGTTGAACCATAAATCTGTGATAATTTAAAACAAAGTTATCGATTTTTTTAACTTTTAACAAAAAAAACTTTGAAAAAAATCGCATTTTTTTTTTTTTTTTTTTTTTTTAACGAAATTTAACCAAACTTGGTATTTAGTTGGTCCCCGACATAAACTGGTGCTGATTATGTTTGGGGATCAATAGCTCAACAGGTGGCGCTGTGATAGCATTTTATCTAAATTTTTAACATGGCAGCATAGGACAAAAATTCGTATAAATGTGCATAATTAGAGTTGTTTTAAACTTGTGATTGTAAAATTAATATGAATTATTGATAATAGTAGTATGTAACTAGGAAAAAAAATTTCTGCATGGGGGGGGCATCGCTTCTCCCCCCCCTAGGGGGGAAATACCCCCCCCAGTGGGGTAAATTTTCACAATGGGTATCTTTCGAAAGATCAGGTTGATAATAGTAGTAGTTAACTATGAAAAAATTTTTGTGCATGTGGGGGCATCCGTTCCCCCCCACCACCGGAGGGGGACGTTCCCACCCAGGGGGGCAAAGTTTCAAGATGGGTATCTTTCGAATGATCTCGTCAATACCTTTAAAACGAATGGTTGAACGATAAATCTGTGATAATTTAAACCAAAGTTATCGATTTTTTTTAGTTTTAACAAAACGAAACTTAGAAAAAAAATCGCAATTTTTTTTTAACGAAATTTAACTAAACTTGGTATTTAGTTTGTCCCCGACATTAACTGGTGCTGATTATGTTTGGGGATCAATAGCTCAACAGGTGGAGCTGTGATAGCATTTTATCTAAATTTTTAACATGGCAGCATAGGACAAAAATTCGTATAAATGTACATAATAAGAGATGTTTTTAACTTGTGATTGTAAAATTAATATGAATTATTGATAATAGTAGTATGTAACTAGGAAAAAAAATTTCTGCATGCGGGGCATCGCTTCCCCCCCTGGGGGGAAGTACCCCCCCGGGGGGGATAAATTTTCAAGATGGGTATCTTTCGAAAGGTCTCGTCAATACCTTTAAAACGAATGGTTGAACTATAAATCTGTGATAATTTAAAACAAAGTTATCGATTATTTTTACTTTTAACAAAAAAAAAAAAAAAAAAAAAAAACTTAGAAAAAACCTTAGAAAAAAAAATCGTACTTTTTTTTTTTTTTTTTTTTTTTTTTTTAATATTGTTACTGATTGAATATGTATAGGTAAATATAGAAGAAAGTCTTGTGGTGGCCACAACATACTAGTTTAAAGTGTAGTCGAAAATAGGCAAAAAACCGTATCTTTGAAATGTATACAAGCGAACAAAATGTTATAAGAAAAATTTCTAGTCATTATAAATGAACTTATTTATTATGTAATGAAGTATTAACGACTAAATACTAACTTATAGACATTCTAAACATAATTTTACATAATCATAAACCTTAAATATGGTCTAGCCTAATGAGTAAAACTGCTTTTTGATTTAAAGTGAAAAAAAAAAAGTTTTCTTGGTAAACTTAGACTACGCCTAACACTAGGTAAACTCTTCATAAATTAGTCAGGCAGAATTAACAGGAACTACAATGGGGGGGGGGGGCACAGGAATAAACAGTGGGGGTAATAAGAGACTCATGTCTCTTATTACCCCCACAAAAAATAAAAATGGGGTAATAAAAAACATGCCTAGAACATGTAAATAAAGAATGCTTTCAAGGTTTTAAAAAATTGTACTTCAAAAGTCATAGTCTTGGTCAAAAGGCTACACATTAATAAATCCCAAACATCTAACCCACAAAAAAAAAAAAAAAAAAAAAAAAATACAAAACATTTAGAAAATGTCACGAACTTTTAGGGTAAGTTCAAAGCGAAGGTTTTTTTTCATCGTAAAAAAAAAAAAAAAAAAATTCAAAATGTGTTATAAACTTCTCAATAAGTGTATTGTAGTAAAGAATACACATAATACTTAATATTACATATTTTTAAAGTTGTCTAAGTATATTTTTTGGAGGTTTTTTTGACTGCGTCTCTTATAACCCCTGTCTCTTATTACTCTGGCTTCCCCTAGTTAAAAAACAAAATGAAAGGAAGAAACACATTTGAAAGATTTTTTTTTCACTTTAACCCAGTTTTGAAATTTTTATCGCAAATTGTTCCAAACAAAAATTTTATTTTAAAACTTAAATAAGAAAATAAAATATTTCCATTGTATTCCTTATGAAATCTTTACAAAATATCTTATTAATATTGTTAATACAAAAATAATAAATTTATATTCTAATATCTTGATCTGATATATCAATACTTGGAATTTTTGGGAAAATAAAAATAAAAGTACAACATATACACTTATAAATAATTACGCTATACATGAGGATCAGTTATGCAGTATATATAGGCAAATAAAACTATTTTCTCCCGAGAGATTTATAAAAACTATAAATGTGTACAGATTTTTTTTCTCTTTTTTTATTTTTATTTTATTTTTTTTTTGGAGAGGGGTACTGTTTAAATCACCTGTAAAGGAATGAAGGACGCATCCCCCCCCCCCGTTTACCAGAATATGTCAATCATAAACATGGATACAGGAAGGGAGGATCAGTGCAAATGACCTGTGCCTTCGAAAAAAATGGTGAGGGGGGAACGACCCACTTTTTCTGTTTTTCTGTCAAGATATCATACATCAGGGGACTCGACCTACACCCTTCTGGCCTGGACATTTTTCATTTAGTATCAAAATTGATTTCACCGCCTGTTTTAAAATTTATTCCACAAATATGATTAAACTACACTTATCTCCTTAAAGATAGATACTTATGATTTCATTAGTAATAAAAGAGGGCATAACGAATATTAAAAAACTTTAAATCCTGATTTAAAAGCTTCCACATTTACTGTTCTTATTACCATGTTTTTATTAACTCGTATTCTTGTTTGTTTGTCCAGTATATATCTTGCAACCAATTTTTAACTAACTTCCCGACAAGCTAGACATTTGAAACTTTTAGTATAGCTCAGAACACGATGACAATGCATTTTTTAAATACATTTAGCCAATTGTTTCGGGTCCCAGCACTGTAAAAAACATGGCCTATTTCCTGCCAGAAATTCTCTGTAATTTGAGAAAATACGTTCTGCTAACGTAATTTATTCGTAAATTACGCGTATTTTCTCAAATTACAAAGAATTTCTGGTAGCAAATAGGATATATTTTTTACAATGCGCTGTCTTCAGTAGGGTGTATATGATTCAACAGAAAATTTATTTAACTAGCTTCCCGACTAGCTAGAAATTTGAAACTTTTAGAATAGCTTAGAACCCGAAAACAATGTGTTTTTTTAATACTTTGAGCCAATTGTTTAGGGTCCCCACTGCCTTCGGTAACGTTTATATGATTCAACAATCATATAACTTTCCGACTAGCTAGACATTTAAAACTTTTAGAATAGCTCATAACACGATAACAATGCATTTTTAAATACTTTTAGTCAATTGTTTCGGGTTTCCGCTGCGTTTGGTAGCGTTTATATGATTCAGCAATCATATAACTTCCTGACTAGCTAGACATTTGAAAGTTTTAGAACACAATGATAGCTCAGAACACAATGGCAATGCATTTTTTTTTTTTTAAATACTTTTAACCAATTGTTTCGGGTCCTTGCTGCCTTCTGTAGCGTTTATATGATTCAAAAATCATATAACTTCCCGACTAGCTAGACATTTGAAACTTTTAGAATAGCTCAGAACACGATGACGATGCATTTTTTTAATAGTTTTAGCCAATTGTTTCGGGTCTCCGTTGCCTTCGGTAGCGTTTATATGATTCTACGGAAATATTAAAAGCATTGTACATAAAAAGTTCTTTTTATCTTGTAATTATTTTACTAAATAGTTATAAAGTAGTGAAATAGTATTTAATTGGATAGCATGAAAACAAAATTGCTTATTTAGAACAAAACTGTGTAGTGCAGAGTTTAATGAAAATACCGACCAAACATATAAATAGTCAAAACAATTTCAACAAAGCTTTTAAAATGCATAAATTTTCATAAACACTTACGTCAAGTCTTTGAGTAATAATTTAGATATGAAATCCTTGGCAGCATCTGATATATTGTCAAAACTTTCATCTTCAAAGTCATATTCTGCCTTAGTCACATTGGCCATTGTTTCTAAGTCTGAATCTCCCATAAATGGAGATAAACCTGACAACCTAATAAAAATTAAACAAAATAAATGAAAGTATGAGACGAAAATTAGAACAAACTTAAACTTTTTTAATCGAAACATTACCTTTTCAATAACTAAGTACCTATTACTTAACTTAAAATTTGATATATATATATGATAATCTTTCAAGTTAGCTTAAACACAGTTATTAAATACTTTGTAAAAAAATATACTGTGCATTTTTAAAAAAGTACGCATGGTTTTCGGAAAATATCTGTAAGATACTGAAAAATGATTTTAATAGTGTATCCTTAAAAAAATTCTTAAAATGGCATCACAAACTCGTTTCTTTATTCTATTTTTAGAGTAATCCTTAACGTCGAATATTACGAATATTGCACTTGATTTATTAAAGTTCAAGAAAAATAATCTTTAATAGTTAGAAAATGCATCCTTTTTACTTCCATTACCCAACTACCGTAGGTAATGAAAATACTGTATTCGGTCCAAAAATACGATATCGAGTTTTCATCTGATTTGCACTTTTTAAGCTGTCCTGAGTCCAAAAAAGTATTTTTGGGCAATTGGTCCGTTTTTGGGTGGGTGGGTGTGCACGTCGGGAATCTTCTGACGATCATATCTCCGAAACTAAACTGTTAAAATTTTCAGTTCAATGGTGAACCAAAATTTGGTACTACGGTAGCTAAATATGCTAGATTGAACCAGAACTTGGTACTACAGTACCTGCAACCATGTGATAGGAAAACCTTCTACCATGATGTAGTATTTCTTGTTCAAATAAAGCACCAAATCATGGTAAAAGATCACCCCATCTTATGGTTGCAACAACTATAATACAAAGCTTTGGTAGAACCAAGTACCAAATCATGGTAAAAAGTTTCACTGTCTCATGGTTGCAGCTACGTAGTACCATGTTTTGGTTCAGACTAGGACAAAAGTTTTAACAGTGTAATAAAGATAGAACAACGAAACTTCAGAATTGAGACAGGTCTGGTGTACAGATGATTTTTCCAAATTTTGGGTTAAAATTGGAAAACCGGAAATTGGACATCGGAAACCAGAAATGAAACCGCAAATCCGTATCTCAGAAACAGCTCTAACGATTTTCTTGAAAGTTGCTATATGAACACTCCATTAAATGTTCTTACTAATAATATAGATGGTTAGTTCATGAAAATTGACAGACATCCTGTATAGATAGCTCAATTTCAGGTCTCGCAAGTGCGTCCCTTTAAAAACGGCTGTATGGATTTTATTAAAATTCGCTATGTTAACTCCCTTTTAAATATACTTTTGTATGTAAGTATTGTTTTGCGGTCAATAATTGAGTATCCCAAGTTTGGGTAAAAATTAGTATCTCAAAAGCGGCTCTAACGATGTTCTTGAAAATTGTTACAGAAATCCATTTTAATATCCTTTCTCATGTTTTATGTGGTTATTACAGGAAAATTAACAGTCATTCTGATTAGGTAGGTCAGTTTTAACTCTCGGAAATTGGTGTTTCAGAAAATAGCCCTGTCATTTTTTCCCCTTATTTTTTAACTCGCTATGAAAACTCTGTTTTACATGTGTTTGTATATAATAAGCTTTTTCTTACAGAGAATTTGTTAGGTGTCTATTTTGTTAAATCATTTTTATGTCTTTTGATCCCATTATCTGCAAAAAATGCATATAATACGCATAATAGTGGGTAATGGAAGTCGTGTGGTTGTTTCACACTAGATTTTTTTTAATTGTCTTAAATTATATTAGAAAATCATACTTTCAAAGTAAATTATTATTAACAAAAAAACATTGACATTAAAGGAAAACTTTTCAAAATATTTTTATATTTATTGTATATTAAAAATATTTCCCTACTACGCGAGAAAAAAAAAAAAAAAAAATAAATAAATAAATAAATTTACCCTCGAAATTTATTCTACATTAGACTTTCTATAGTCTATATTACACGTTCAATAATTCACCATATCGTGATATGTCAAGAAAAATAAGTCAAGTCATATAAGTATGTGTTCTCAAGAAAATCTGTGCCTGCAAATAAGCTGAGTAAATAAATGTCTCTAAACTCAGAAAACGTTAGTCAACGCATGGACATATTACATAAAATGGCACAATGATGTTTATGAAAACGATTTCTAAATCTAGAAAATTTCGTACATTATGCGGTATAGTTGCAAGTAAATGCACTCGTTTAGAACAGTATTGCCAGTTTTTGCAACTTTTTAATTCAATATCCACAACAAAATTTTAACTGTAATGTTTGCCTAATCACTTCGTAGATCAATTGCTTATTATGGATATTGTTGCGTACTTGGGGGTTCGTAAGTTATCCGAGAATGAAAGGAGAAACTTGCAAAAATTCAGTTATTTCTTCACAGAAAGTTCCAGAAAAATACAGGTCTATAAACCAAGTATCAGCTTCAATTCAACCAGTAAACACAGCTTAAATAACAGCCGTTAACAGCAAACCCACGGTACAAACTGTTTAGCAATAACACATAAAGCAAGTCTCATTCAAAGAGGCTCAAAGCAAAGCAAGCATTTGACGAAACTGACACAGATCTGAGACTGATCGAGAACTGAACCGGCTTGGCGAAATAAACGCTTCTTTTATAGTGTTCTATCGAACCCAGACTGTTCTGGAAAAGTATTGTAACTCATCAGCCAATGAGATTAGCGCTTCCATATTTGGTGTATCCCTAATAAGGATTTTCTCGCCAAGGAGGAAAAAGTCGCCAAATTTGGCGCTAAATCCATTACCTCCCTTATTGGAGCTTTTTGATGCGTTTTTAAGGAAAATTTAGGCTATTTTAACGCTAAAACGACTAGAAATGCACAAAACTAGCATTTTATCAACTTATTAAGCCTCTCTGAAAGAATTTATACAAAAATAAAAACAATTATTTACAGTTCCGTAACAATATAAAATATCACTTCTGAAAATTATTGGTGACTGATGAACAAAAAAGTAACAAAATCTGGCAACACTGGTTTAGTAATGCATGCTAAAAATGTTTGTCAATGAAAGAAGGTATTACTTATAGATCAAATTGTATTTATATGTAAAGAATTTTCCTTATTATGTGAACAATCTTAGACGGGTAATGTTATGACTAGTGTACAGCATAATCAATATAGGTACCCTATACTATCTCTAACAGTTTTTAAGTTATTGGTAAAAGAATAAAAAAGCTACAAATATTATGATTTCCTTAATTTCTGAAGTCTTTAAAGACGTTAGTTAAAACAAAAGTATTTCACGAACACAGTTCAAGCTACAATCGATAAATTTTACCAAAAGAAAAAATTACCCATTCTCGTAGCTTTAGAAAAAGTTTTCATCGAACCCTATTGGTTTTCTTGTTCAGGCAAAATTTAGCTGTTTATTAATCAAACATAATCAATTTTTACATTAGTCGAAAAGTGAGGCCCCGCCTATCATCTTCAAACTTACCTTAATAATTCACTTTTCATTGCTTTTATACTCATTAAATTACAGTTTGTTCATTGTAGAGAAAATAAATATGTGTTTATCTGTGTAATAATATTATGATGTACATTTATTTGTTTTTAATTTGAACGAATAAATGTAATGCAGAAATGGTGATTTAAATTTTCAGGAAATTATCTTTAAAAGCACGGAAAACATCACCATAAAATGCAAATTTATAAAGCAATAGTACCGAATACTAGTATGGAAGTTTTGCCAGATTTTGCTACTTTTTACTTTCCGAACACTATAGTGAGGAAAGTATTGTAATCATGTCAAAAATCCGAATTTGAGATTTCGATGTTTCTATACGTTTCGAGGTCCTATGAGTCCGTTTCCACTAATTTTATGATGATGTATGTATGTGAGTGTGTATGTGTGTATGTATGTGTGTGTATGTCTGTGAGTGAACACGCTAGCGTCAAACACTTTTTTCGAATAAGCTGAAAGTTGGTACGTATATTGTAAGTCACCATAGTACGAATCCTATAGATTTTGGTGAATCTAGCACTTATAGTTTTTTTACAGGGACACCAGGAAAAATTCTTTATCATTATGGCCTATGGGGCCAAATTTTTAAAAGTGCGATTGTGTCCAAACGCTTTATTAATCTGAGCAAAAAATTTGTACACATGTTATAGGTCACAGATGCACGAACTGTATAGATTTTGGTGAATTTAGCACTTACAGTTTTTTTACAGGGACACAGAGAAAAATTCTTTATCATTATCCAAATTTTTAAAAGTGCGATAGCATCTAAATACTTTATTCAATTGAGCTGAAAATTTATATGAATATTATAAATCACTGTTGCACTAACTATAAACATTTTGGTGAATCTAGCATTTATAGGTTTTTACAGGGACATAACGAAAAATTCTTTATCATTATGATCTGTGGGCTCAAAGTTCAGTAGCGTTAAATAAAACATCGTGTAATATATGGAGAAAAATACTCAAACACTCTTTTATGGTTTACTCTCTTTTGTTTGTTTAACAACTCCTCTTTCTTTACTTTATCTACAAAACTGTTAATTACTCAATGTTCGGAAAGTCGAGTTGAGTCACTCCAGATTTTTTATTCAATAGTCACCAATAATTTTGAAAAGTGATAATTGATATACAGAATAAGCGACTGATCTTCGAAGTGATTAGGCAATAGGGTGGTTCGAAAAAATCGATTTTTTTTATTTCGGAATCGCGTTACCTCTCAAAAGTTGTAGTTTGATATCCTCAGTTGGGGAAAAATAACAAAAAAATTCTAAATTGACATCTTCAGTTCGCGCATGAGGCTGAAAGTATGAAAAAATATGTTAAAATTTGAAATTTTCAAAAAATAATAAAATTAGTTTTTTTGTAATTTTTTTTAATGCAACAGCCATAAATTGTCAGTATATAGCGTAGTTTGAACCTAAAAAAATATTTTATAGCTTTTACATTAAATTTTTAGTTCGCGCATAAGCCTTAAATTGGGCTAAAATCTTCTAAAATTTGAAATTTACGTGTTTAATATACAGTAATACATACATGGCATATTTACGTTTCAAAAGTATTTTAAAAATTCTAAATGTGTTGAATATAACCTTTTATTACAGTATTATACGTACAAGTATAGTTACACACACACATTTATATGTGTATAATAACATTGCATGTCCTAGCTAATTACAGAATGATATATAGATTTTACCTATTTTTTGTGTCTTTAAGATTCTTCAGATGTGTTGAGCATTGTTTTAAATTGAGATTTATAGTCAAATAATGGCATAGTTGACCTTCAGAGCAAAATTGTCCTTATGAAACAATCCCTGTTCTCTTCTCCACTTTAGTACAAGATTCTGTTAAGAGCTTTACAATTCTTTCGACACTTTTAGTGTGGCAAAGAAATTTAATTAGCTCGAACTCTGGGAGAACATTAGTAGTATTAATAAGTTCTTCAAGGCTTTGCATTGACACATTGCTCATTATTGGAGGAGGTGTAAGTTTGCACTTGGATCAATCTATAAGTTCAATGTAATTTGAAGCTGCAAAAATGATGGTCGGTGGTTGAAAAGTTCGCACCGATTTCCCTTTTGTCTCTTGTTTCTTGCTTTTAGCAATCTTCGAAAATTTAGCTGTCTTACGTGCACTCTCTCATCTAGTACCATTGAAATTAAAGGATTTTCGGGATGACAAAAATACGCATTCTTCTGAATGGCAGGATAAATTATTTTACGTACCCTTTCGGGCAGCTTTCAAGTCTTCTGTACTAATTTATACACGTGAACTGCTCCAAACTTTACGGAGGGGTGCATTTTAATTCCAAACCATACTGGAGCGTATATCTTCGTAATATAGCTGACCAGAAGTTCAATTTCGTCAGAAAGTTTTACTTCAGAAATATATAGTCTTAAGATCCTATTTGCCCAAATTAACCACCTAGAGTTATTAAGAGGACCAGGATCTTTCACAGCGAGATCTGGCGCACACTCTCCTGTCTTGATTGCTCGATAAATATTAAGTAAATACTGTTGGTCCTTGTTTAAGTCAGTTTTGGTCACATTTATCTCCTCAGTATTAGTCGTTTCAAAATTAGCAACAGAGCGTTTTTCACAGTCAGTCAACTTCTTGCCAATTTGTCCTGATAAACTATGCGCATAAGGTAAAACTGAATAGACGAAATGGTCAAGAATTTCTTATTTACAGATTTCTAGATGGTGAAACAATATTCTGAATATTCCGAATTTTTTGCATTGCGAGAAATTCGCACTTGATTTCCTAGAATTAGGTCATACACCAAGATTATAGTTGCTGAAACCCGCCTCTTGTAGTCTCATTTATTTGCAGAGATTTTTAATTAACTTGCCCTCTAGAATATAGGCAAATGCTCTAGAATTCTAATACGGGCTTCTAGAACTCGCTTTTCAAGGGGACTAGAATTTATAAGGATGACATGGAACTATTTTTTGTAGAGCTACAATTTAGATTCTAGATGTCAGTTACAGAATTTTTCCTCAGTGTGCCTAGACAAGTCGGGAATGGAATAAGAATGCGACGGCGCGGCGCCAACTTTGTGCTTGCCGGACAGTTACTGTTCGTGTTCAGTTTTTGACATTTTTTTTCAGAGTTTAAGCCTCATGCGCGAACAGAATATGTCATCTAAAAGTTATAAATTTTTTTTTAGGTTGAAACTACGCTATATACTAACAATTTATGGCTGTTGCATTATAAAAATTTACAAAAAACTAATTTTATTATTTTTTGAAAATTTCAAATTTTAACGCATTTTTTCAAACTCTCAGCCTCATGCGCGAACTGAAGATGTCAACTTAGAATTTTTTTGTTATTTTTCCCCAACTGAGGATACCAAACTACAACTTTTGAGAGGTAACGCGATTCCGAAATAAAAAAATCGATTTTTTCGAACCTCCCTATTAGGCAACCATTACATTTAAAATATAGTGGTGGATATTGAATAAAAAAAAAGTCGCAAAATCTGGCAACTCTGGTAGCTTGTGGCTACCACAAAACTTTCTTCTATATTTTTTACTCAAATTCACGCAGGGCAAATTATTTATTAAAATTAATTTTCATGTTGAATGCAGACAATATTTATTCAATTTTTATTTTTATTCAAAGTCAATTTTACAGACGACAAAAAGAAAATGCGCTTGTTTATTTATTTATTTATTTGTTTTATCTTTAGTTGAAAAAAAAAAAAAAAACTATAATAGTGTTTTAAATTATTACAGATCTATGTTTCAACAATTCGTTATAAAAATATTGATAACTTCTTTTGCACAATACTCATATTGAAAATTTACATCCTGTGAGGGGCACTGGAGGGAAAAGGGTGCACAGGAGGAGGAAAGGAGGGGAAGCGGTGCTCCTACACATACATTATTTTCCGAGTTAACTATTACTATTACAAATTTCTTTTTTTTTTTTTTTTTTTTTTTTTTTCATAAAGATTTTCATAAATAATGCTCATTTCATTCACTTCGTCTATACAAAACTTTATTCTACACTGCTATGAGTAAAAATTTACAGAAAACGGAATGGCAAAGCGAATTGTTGGGCAATTTTTACCAAAAATTGACAGGCAATAATTTATGTCAAGGTGCAATTACATATAAATTTGTATTAAATTATGAGCATTAGTTTTTCAGATGGAGTTGCCACACATTTTGTCGCACACAGACACACAGGCAGACGTACATTTTCTACAAAATGTCAAATAGTAATCTGGACATCTCAAAACATGTAAATCCATCTAAATTTGGAAGTCGAAAATTTTTATGAAACTAATATTTTCCCTATTGAATATAAAAGAAAATAAAATCATGAAAAAAAATTAAAGTACCGTAATTTCTTACATATCCCTGGGTGAGATAAAAAAATTTTACACCAGAAATTTTAATCAACAAATCGAAGAGCTGATGTTGAAATTGTTTTTCTGAAATTGGAAACCATTGTTAATAGAAGCTGTAAGCTGGCGAATGCTTACGTATTTTAATCATACACATGGTGTGAATATATTTTTAACACGCTTTTATTAGCTTCACCTGTATGTATGTATGGTTGTATGTATGTTTGTAACTGCTCTGGGAGCAAACAAAAAATTTATATTGTAAAAAAATACTTTCCCTACGTGAACGATGTGGCGTTGAGGTAAGGCTCCGCGCTACGAACCTAAAGGTCCCGCGTTCGATCCCAGTCAGGGGAGATTTTTTTTAAAATGGTTTTTGTTTAATTCTAAGTTATTTTAATTAAAGATTTCAATGTATGTAAATATTACGGTGTCACACGATTTTCTCTTACCCTGCATTTTAATACTAAGATAGATATTTTGTGCTTTTTTAGTTCACATTTCTATAAAAGCGTGTTCTTTAATTTTTTAAAACTATAACATTATTTCATAATTTTTAATTATTTTATTTTTACATATTATTCATTTATTGTTTACATTGCTTTGTGAGCTTAACAACTTTTTTTATGCTGGTGTTTTATACAATATAAAGTATAAGTTCTTCTAATATAGTTTTTTTTTTTTTTTTTTTTTCCAATCAAAATTCGAATAAATGTATATTATTGTACAGATAAACATAAATTTAATGTTTAGTAAAGAAACAAGATGTAAATTGATAAATATAATAATTATTAAAAATGAATTACTAAGGTGAAGGGGAAGGCAATGAGTGGACCTGATTTTTTAACAAATGTAAAACTCAATCTATATAACAATCAAACGGCTAAATTTTTCTTGAATAAGATAACTGATGTAGCTCATTGTAAGCTGATTAGAAAGCTAATAGAATAGATCATTTTTTAGTATATTTTATCAGTTGTAATTAAAAAGGCGTTGTTTGCGCCACTATCATTTAAAAATTTGGGCGATAATCTGACCGTTACTTAGTAATAATTAATTTCATAATTTTGGTAAATATAATGGAGGTTTTTATTTTTATTTTAAATCTTATAGTTTAAAAATTTTTAAAGACTGTAATAGAGATTTTGTTTATATAGAGCAACAGTATTATGCGGATATTCATGGCGTTTCCTTCAATATACTTTCTGTTAATTTAATGTTATTTCAAAAACTGCCGCTTTAAAATAAACTTTCCACAAATTATTAATAATATTTTTCTTTCTTTCTTATCCCCCCCCTCTCTCTCTCTCTCTTTTTTTTTTTTTTTTTTATTTACGTTATTAATTGTTTAAAAAAAAAAAATCCTTTTTTAACGTATATTAAGTATGTCTTCTTATCAAAATTGTGTTTTTTTTTTTTTTTTTTTTTTTTTTTTAAATAAGTGTTTTAGTTTTCTTCGTCTGTCTGAAATAAATTGTCACAAGACTTGACACAGAGATGAGTCATAGTATATACCTTTGCTGAGGACTCACCCACCTTAACCCGAATTAATAGAATGCAGTAGAGCATAGTTAAATTTCAGTAATAATAATATTATTTTTATTAAAAAACCTTTAAACAGAGAGGGATCAATATGAAGTACAGATATAACATACAGAATTATAAATATAATTAATAATACTATAACATAAATTTATATTATACACTTATTTGTTAGGTATAAATATGCAAAACTCACTTTTAAGTGTAATAAAAATTGAACTAATTATTTGTAATAAAATTCTATCTGTATAAGACGTTCCAAAGCAGTTAAATCCACCACATATTTGACTTTTCTGGAAAAGTTTATTTTTAATGCTATTTTTTATCTTTATCATATTTTACTGAGAGTAATATTAACATTACTCATAGAAAAAATCAATAAGTATTTCATTTCTAATATATATATACAGGGTTGTCATAATTAAACTGACAGTGCTCATAGTTTTCTGTAGCGTGATTTAATTGCAAGAATGGCGCCAGCCTTTGTAGGAAGATTAAAAAAAAAGGGGGACAAAGGATTCCAGAAAAAGAAGAAGGGAAAAACAAAAAAGTTACGAAATTCATCACTAGGGAAATATGTGGCGCTACTTTTCTAAGTAAAGCTTTTGTCACAATTTATATTTTAAAATCAATGACTGTATTTTTTTTTTCTTAAATTGCTTTTATTATGATTTATTATTTCGAAATTAGAGACATCCTACTAATTTGGCCCCACTTATACATTTTTTTATATTTTCTTTTCTGTTACACAACGCCACCCACATATTCCTCTTCCGGTGACTTTTCGAACATTTGTTTTTTCTTTCTTGCAATTAGATCATGCTACAGAACACTGTGAGCTCTCTCTCTCTCTCTATCTCTAAAAAAAAAGAAAGAGTTAATTCACCATATCAAGTAGGAGTTAATTTTTTTTTTAATCGACCTGAGTTAAAAATGCAATTTTTGAGCTAATTAGTAGCTTTTTATTTAAGCGAACTTGAGTTATACATATTTATCGAAACTTGAATTATTTCTGGTCATTTTTTTCACTTGTAAGTGAAAAAATTGTTGCATCGGTCTTACTGGAACGCATTTCTTCAGTAAGCACGCAAGTGCAACGGGCAACGCCATTGTAAAGTGATCCAGTTTATTAAAATTATTAATAAAATAAATAAATTATTCAAATACAACTCAAGTTTGAGTGCATAACTCAATGACTGAAAGTTTCAACTCAAAGCAATAACTCAAGTTTGAGGGCATTATGTTAACTCATTCGATTTCATGATATTAACTCAACATGAGAGCGTCTGTTTCTTCTAGGCAAATGAGTGAAAACTCACGCAAGTTCATTTTAAGAGAGAGCACTATCAGTCTAATTATGATCACCCTCTATATATATGTATATATATATAATAAAGGTTTGTCTATGTGCAGGAGGTATAATTACAGATATAAAAGCGCCCGATATCTATAGATTTATACGAAACATTTTATTATACTCTATTTCTTTTACGTAGTCGCCTCAAGGCCATGCTCAGATGAACTGTGATTTCACTTTCCCCGTCCGTTGCTAGGTTACTGAAGAAACAACGATATCTCACTAGATGGAATTGAGCACGTGATCTCATTCACGTGATCTCCCTATCTGAATTCCGTGGCCTTGAAGTGCCTCTGATGAGAAAATTGACTATAACAATGTATTTTATCTCAGTACACAATCCGTGATGTGGTTGTGCGATACGAATGTAATTTAGCTTACAAAATTTGTTATTGAGACACTCTTTCTTTAAGAAGATAGAAAGGAAACAAAAATTTAACATTTTATATAGTTTCAACATGAAGCAATATATTTATTTCATAATACTTTAAATTATTATTATTAATTTTTTTTTTTAAATACTTGAAGTTACCCGTCGCAGTATCAAACAGGAATGAATGGGGGGGGGGGGGAGATGTATACTTAATAAAAAGAAAAATTCAAAATTTCTAGATTATTTAATTTAATATTTATAGAAATAAAGAAACTTACAAAACGTAGCATATTACTCCTACGCTCCACATATCTGTTGTATAAGAAACTTTATCAAAATTAACTACCTCAGGAGCTACAAATTCTGGAGTTCCAAAGAGAACCTGTAACTTTTTCCCTGGTTCATAGATTCGTGCAAGACCAAAATCAATTATTTTGATTTGGTTACCCGTTCGAGTAACACACAAAATATTTTCAGGCTGAAAAGGAAAGAAAATTTTTAAATTAAGGAAAAGAAGGCTCAATACATATAAAAATAAATGCTACAAATGGTTTTAAAGACGATTTTCTCTTATCAGATTTAAAAAAAAAAAAAAAAAAAAAAAAGAATAAAGAATATCAATTTCTGAAAAGAAAAACATTTAAAATGAAATTCGGAGAAACAATTAAGTTATCGCCAAATATTATTTTAAATCAGATTATGTGGACTTCATTTACACTTAAATTAAATTACGTACAAAGGCAATATTTACAAACGTTTAATGCTATTATATAATTTATATACATGTACATAACATAAATAACATCATGTTATTTAGTTTATACTTTTTATATAATATAAAAGATGCTTTTAAATTTAAATAACTAAAAACGTCTTTCTCCAAAGTTAGTGTAAGATACTTGGAAAAACCTATTACTTAATTAACTCAAAACTAAGGCTTCAGAAACCGAGTTACTTGAACCCTGGCGGATAAATTACATTGTAACATACTTGAGTCCAAAACTATAAAATGAATAAAGTCGCTTCTGGCATAGGTTTAGTGAAGTAATAGACTTTGCGGATTAATTGGTTCAGTGATTTAGAAGGAGATCTAATCTATATACATACACACACACAATGCTTTTTATTACTTCCATTACCAGAATACTATAGGTAATGGGTATATTGTATTAGGTCAAAAATATCGATATGGAGTTTTTACCTGGATTGCATATTTTAAGGTCTCCTGAGTGTAAAAAAAGTAGTTTTTGAGAATTAGTCAGTGTGTATTTGTGGATGTATGCGTCAGGGAAAATTTTAAACAATTATATCTTATAAATTAATAAGAGTAGAACGACGAAACCCGAGAATTACTACTGGTCTGATGCACAGATATTATTATTATTATTATTTTAAATTTTTGGTGAAAATTTGAAAACCGAAAGTGGGACATTAAAAATTCGGAAGTGTAAGTTCGTATCTCAAAAACTGCTCTAATGATTTTCTTTAAACAAACACCCTATCAGATGTCTTTCCGTATGTATTAGTTGGTTAGTTCAGGAAAATTGATAGGAGTACTGTATAAATAGGTCATTTTGAGGTCTCGCAAGTGCACTGAGGAAAAAAAAAATATACCGCCTTCATCTAGAATGAATAAATGATCATTTTCTAAATCCTTAAACTAGAAATATAGATTTCCGAGCTATGCGCATGAGGCACGCCAGTAAACTGAATAGACGAAATGGCCGAGAATTTCTAATCTACACATTTCTAGATGATGAAACAATATTCTGAATATTCTGAATTTTCTATTACGAGAAATTCTCGCTTGATTTTCTAGAATTGGGTCATAAACCAAGATTTTAGCTGCTGCAACCCGCCTCTTGTATTCACATTTATTTGGAGATATTTTCAAATAGGTTTGTCCTCTATAGTATAGGCAAACGCTCAAGAATTCTAATAGAGGTCTCTAGAATTCGCTTTCGAAGGGGACAAGAAAATTTTTTATAAGAAATTTATAAGGATGACATGGAACTATTTTTTTCTAGAGCCACAATTTAGATTCTAGATGTCAGTTATAGAATTTTTTCTCAGTGTATTGGCGTGCCTTATACTCATAGCTCGGAAATCTGTATTTCTAGTTTAGGGATTTAGAAAAGAGCCACCTGTTTGTTCTAGATGAAAGCGATATATATATTTTTTTCTCAGTGTACGTTCCTATGAGAACGGCAGTATTGCTGTTAAAAATTTCTGTAAAGTAAATATTTATCCAGAGTCTCTGTAAATTTACAGTAATTCTTAGGTAAAAGTGACTAATCGAGTTTTTCAATCTTTATTCTGTATTTTTACCTAATTTTATTATTTAATTTTTTAATTAAATTAAAAATGACTGTTTCGACTTTAGAAAAAGCATTCTAAGTCCCCCCCCCCCAGGGGGAGGCGAGGCTCCTACACATACAAAAAAAATTTTCCAGTTGTCTATCTCTATTATGAATAATTCTTCTAAATTTCATAATGATTATTAAAAAATTATTCTCTTTAAGCACATTTATACAAAATTTTGTGCTATACCACTATGTTAAAAATTTAGAAAAAGCAGAATGGCAACGCAACCTGTCAGACAATTTTTACCAAAAGTTGTTAGACACTAATTTATGTCAAGGTTACATACCAATTCGCATGAAATTATGTACAGTAGTTCCTGAGATACAGTTGTCACAAAAGTTTGTCACACACACACACAGACTGACAGAGAGACAGACAGACATTTTCTAAAAATGGTCAAATCGTGTTCTACAGCTCTCAAAACATATAAATCCATCAAAAACCCGAGGTCGAAAATTTTTACGAATCCAGACTTTCTGCTTTTGAATACAGAAGAAAGTAAAAAGTTATACGTTGTCACATACATTGGAAAAAAAAAAAACCTTCTGACGTACAAAAAACGTACAAAATACTTATATTCGGTCATATACTTCTATCTATATTCATATATTTAGATGTATCTAACAGATTTTGTATGTATATTCTTCTTAGCAAAAAGAGAGCTAACATTAAATGCAAAAAATGCAAAACGAAATTTTCACTGATCATAAAATTACAAGAAATGTATTATTTGCTGATGCTCTAGTGTGTGTTAGTGTTAGGGATTAAGGCCGATTGACAACACTGGGGTCCTAGGCCTGAGGGGGAGTGCCTTCCGTGGAGGTCTTTCTAAGGTGTCCTAGCCCGTATTTACGCACTTGCTGATGCTCTAAGTAGCACAATTTTACAAATTTTAATAAAGCATAGAACAAATATCCTTGGAAAATGCTTTATACACAAAAAATAATTAACAAAATAACGAAACGATTCTTTTCGCCCCCTAAAGTGTAAGGTAAAAGAAAAAAAAAAGTTAATGATACGTAAAATCGCGATTATAAAACATAGGAAAGTTTTCTCCATGAAAAACTATCAATCTAAATATTATAAAACATATTAACATGAAAAAAGAAAAAGAAAGAAAGAAAGAAAAAATAATTAATTAATTAATTAATTAATTAATAAACCATAAGTGCAAATTTCTTCTGATTTCTTTTTCTACATTCACTGAGAAAAAAAAATACCGCCTCCATTAAAACGAATAAGTAGTTATTTTCTGAATCCCTAAACTAGAAATATAGATTTATGATCTATGCATGTGAAATTAAGAAATAACCCGAATAGACGAAATGATCGAAAATTTCTATTCTATACTTTTCTAAATGGTGAAACTATATTATGGATATGTTATAGAGTTTACGAACCTTTAGTATATCGCTTGACTTTTCTAGAATCAGATCATAAACCAGGAGTATAATTTCTAAAACTCGCTTCTTGTGTTTGCATTTATTTTCAGAGATTTTTAAATAAGTTTGACCACGATAATATAGAAAAACGATCCAGAATGCTATTAGGCAGGGGTGGAGAAATGCTTGATTTACTTGACAGTGGCGTGTTATTTTTTAGACAAAGCGAGTGTGTTTTAAGTCAGGCATGTATTTACCAGCCGTTCGTTTCGGATATTTAATATAGTGAAATAGTCAAGAATCCGTAAGAGAGCAGTCAATCTGTGTAAAACAGTCAAAAAATCTGTTTCTCAGAGCATAAATAAGAGTGTTTTAATAGTCAACTAAACTACTTTATATTTTATTACCTTATAAGCTGTTTTTATTCTGTATTGAACACTATATTTTAGGAATTTGAAATACCGTAATTTCGCGTATATAACCCGCGGCGGAAGGTATCCCGCAGCATAAAAAATTCATTTAAAAATAATTATAACCAAAAGACATCCCGCACTCGAAGATACCCCGCACTTCTAAAATCACATGGTCGGAAATCGCTATTTATAATTTCAATACTAATTGCTATTATTTTAATAATAAGTAGGAAAAGATACAAATAATAAACAAATATACAACTAAATATAAATAATAAACAAATAAATTTACTTACCTATAATAAAAAACAAATAATTATAACATAGTATTAACCTTTCTCTCTATATAAATTAATATGAACTGGAGTAACTTCTAATGATTAACACCTTTATTCAATTTATAAGAAAATTATAGATTAATAATAAAATTATTTACAAAATTCATTAAAATCCATCGAAATCGGATTCTTCCGTATCAGAATTAAAATGTTGCAGTATTGTTTGGGACAGTTCGTCTTCATCATCCGTATTATCCTCCTCATCAAGTTCCTTTTCACTGTCCTCAATTTCATCGTTATTATGCATTAATAATCGAGACTTCCGAAACAAAAATGAGACTGGTGTTGATTTTCTCGTTGTTCGCGATAGATACCCCGCAGGACATATAAAGTCAGGTTTTTTATTATAGATTACCCGCGGGTTATATACACGAAATTACGGTAATTCTACTAAATGATGAATTCACCTTACAATTGAGTAAATTTTGATCTTTAAATGTCGACTATGTTTCATTACTGGCTGGTAAAAAAAAAAAAAAAAAAAAAAAAAAAAAAAAAAATCCTTGGCTTGTAAAAGTTTCTAAAAATCCCTCACCCTTGCTAATAGGGATTTTTAGAACTCACAAGCAAAGGGAACTAGAATTTGTAAGGGTGATATAAAACTATATTTACCAGAGACACAATTTAGTTTCTAGATGTCAGTCATAGAATTTTTTCTTACAAGGAAACATTCAAAAGGTGCCATTTTCAAAAAGTATTGAAAAAAAATATATGTGATTCTACTCTTCATAAAATACCAGAAAATGAAAAAAATTATCTGCTGAAATTAATTACAGCGACCACAAAAAATTATCAAAATTGAGCATATTTGGCGATTTAGCGCTGTTAGGCGATACGTTTGCTAGCACAGAGATTGCCGTGTACGAACAGAACCGTGGTTTGAAGTACTAAAAATTCATCGCCTAACAGTATGAAATCACCAAATATGCTTAATTTTGATAATTTTTTGTGGTCGCTGTAATTCGTTTCAGTCGATAATTTTTTCACTTTCTGGTGTTTTATGAAGAGTAGATTCCCATACATCTTTTTTTCAATATTTTTTGAAGACGACAATTTTTGATTGTTTCCTTGTTAGTCTTTTATAAATAAACTTTTAAAATTGAAAAAAAAAAAATCAATTTATACACAAATTCAGTTAAAACACAAGCATTGTAAATGCTTAATGTAAAAAAAATAATATTTACCTTCATGTCTAAATGCAGAACGTTTTTTGAATGCATGTATTCCACTCCTTCGCATATCTGCCTCACAAATATGGAGCAGGCTTTTTCGGTTAGAACGAAATCATCACTTATCACACGTTCAAATAATTCTCCACCTTCTATTCTGAAAGATATCACGTCAGCTTTAATATTAACATTAAATGTAGTTGAAATTTTTTTTTACAATTTTCTGCTTACAATATACTAAAAACTGTCAAAAAAAAAAAAAAAAAAAAAAGGAAAGAAAGAAGAAAAGTAAAACCGCCATTAATTTCATTATTAAGTATGGAATTAACATTACAAACCAATTGTTTATGAATTTAGAGGAAGAAACTTACTTTTTTTTAAAGCTATGATAGTCAAAGAATTTTAAGCAGTACATATAATTAATAATAATAATAATAATAATATAACTGATAAGAATATGTTTGGTTGTTTGGGTTTTACGTCGCACTAGTGCTGCGCAGATGGGCAATTGGCGACGGTCTGGGACACACCCCTAGAGGTGATCCGGAGGCATGCCATCACAATTTTGATCCTCCACGGAAGGGATGGCTCTCCCGCTTCGGTGACCTTCAGAGGTATAATTTTTGATGTGAACATTGAGGACATTGCGGCCACGACAGATTTTACGTGCACCAGCCACCATAGTGTACACGAAGGTCTTTGGCCGGCTCGAGTACCGAACCCGCAATCTTCCAATTACGAGGCCGGTGCTCTACCGACTGACTGGGCTACCGCGGCCCACGAATATGTTTGGATCTGGACATAATATCGCGGGACAAAATCTCGCGTCGACTAGAAAAAAAAAAAAAAAAAAAAAAAAAAAAGATCTATTTCACGTGTGGTCTCTGGCGGGGACCGCAGGACTTTATAAATATAATCACATATATCATAGAGTGGAATTTCATTACTTTATCTATATTTGATTTTAATTATTTTATCATTCTCTTTTCACCATTCAAAATACACTTTAAAAATATTGTACATCAGTACTGACAAAGCTGAACACTCTTCGCAAACCTGAATTAAAAGTTATAAAAATAAGAAGCACGATTGAATTTATTATGACTAATCTTCACAAAAGTTAATGAACATAGTCTTTAAATCTTTTTATGCAAAATTCTTAACAATTTTTGTGACTGATTTGTCTATATGTCAGTGCTCTGGCTAAGGTAAAATATGCATTGTTGTCATGAAATTTTATATAGCGTTACTAATAATTACCAGCTCATTCAAATAAAATATTGTAAAATGTGTCATTTTACTTGTACAACATAAATCACATTATTTAGCTTTCTAATCATTTATCTAGGCAATATTTTACCCCTAATCCGAATATGTTTAAATTTAAGCGCAGTGTATATATATATATATATATATATATATTGAATATTTTGTACAAATTCACAGTTTGAGGAGCAAACATTGAAACCGTGTTTTCTTTATATATATATATATATATATATAGTGATTTTTCTTTGAACTTAACATAAAAATAGTATGCCTACCTATCTTCCTAGATATGTCTACATTTTTTCCTAGTATCTAGTAATACATCTAAATAAACAATTTTAGTTTGGTTTTAAGTTTAGTTATTTTTTAATTTATTAGTTTTTTGTGTTGTCTGAAAAGTGTATAAGAAGGAGAAAACCCGGTTTGAATATTTGCTCCTCATTTATACGATTAAAAATAGAATTCAACATTGCACCAAAATATATGGTGCTCATTTAGCTTTTTATTTACTGACTTATTTAAAAATACCATTAGATTAAATAGGGTAATTAATCGAATTCATGGATGAGATGTCAAAGGTTTTTATTAGATAAGAACACATGTACCGCACATTTTAATTTTACTACATGGCACCAAACACTACATGTAGTCGTTTTCGTCCAAGAAAGGAATTTATAGTGCTTTCAGTTTTGACGTTATTACAAATAAAAAAGGTATAAGTCAATTTTTCTAAAGTGAGGCTTTTTTTTTTTTTTTATCTCTTAGTGTAACTTTTAGATTTTACTTTATTTTTACTTTATTTTATTTATTTTCTTCTTCCACTATTATTTCACACCAGTTTTTATATTTATATTCGACATTAATTGTTTTTGATCTCCACTTAAATCGGTTTCTTCGTTGCCGCTTTCTTAACAGCACTCGTGCCTACATTGTTCGCCTGACGAAGGGTCGTTTGTTCTTTCAACCCGAAACAGTTGTTGCGAGTTCTTGCATTTTATGATGTTTATTCAAAGATTTGTACTTAAGACTTTTAAACGCCTGTTCTGGGGTGATTTCTTATAATAATTGTTTTTTTTTTTTTTTTATTATTATTATTCATTTTAGTTATAAGCCATTTTAAACTCGAAAGAACCTTTTTTTTTTTTTTTTTTTTTTTGATATAAATTTTTATTTAATTAAGTAAATCTCAATTGAACTATGATTAAAATAAGTAAAAAATTTGAGAGTCTATAATTTTTTTCCAGTTTCATATGTGCTGATAAAAGCATTAGAAGAAATATTACGCAGCATATTTATTGTAACCCTACCATTTTGAAAACCGGCAGAAAAAACTGTTTTTATAAAATTTCACATCACAAAAGTGTATGTATACACATAACTTTCACCATCTCTTCCCACCAAATAATCCATTTATAGAAATAAAAAAATAAATATAAAGAACGAAAAATCAATTAAAAAAAAAAAAATCCAGAATAAGTTCTTACAGTTCCAAAATAAGGCACATTTCTTTACGACCATCGTCAAATGCGTCATATAACTGCAGTAGTCTAGGCTGCTGCAGCATACGCATTATTTCTACCTCACGCTCAACATCTTTCCGATCTTCTGTTTTAGGTGTAAAGATAAATTTTGCAGCAAATTTTCGGCCAGTGCTTTTCTCTGTGCATCTGTACACTGTGCCAAATTTTCCCCTGAAAAAGAAAAATTTTATAACAATACCAGTCATAAAATGGTGTAAGAAATACTAAATAAATAAATACAATAAATTTTAACATATTTAGCCTGCGCTAAATATAACTAAGTAAGTTATATATATATGCAAAAGACAGACGCGCGAAGTTACTACTAACGAAAAATCAATTTCATACCACAATGATGAAAAAGTAAAACTTCTCCTAATTGAAGATATTTTTTACAAAAGAATACATTAAAAATAAAATTTAAAATCTGTACTGCAGTGGTGAGAATCTCCATGTATGCTCACTTCGCGAGCATTAAAACTATGGATGAAATTCTGTCTATGAGAGAATTGAATTTAGTACGACAGGACAACTTATATTTGTAATTTAACAACCTTTCAAAAAAAAAAAAAAAAAAAAAAAAAAAAAACTGAAAACACTAGGTTACATAATCAGAAAATTTTCAGATTATTTAATGAGGGGGAGGTGTGCCTTGGGGGGGGACTCATGTCAAAGGTGTGCCTTGGGGGGACTCATGTCAAAGTTGTACCTTGGGGAGGACTCATGTCAAAGTTGGGCCTTGGGGGGACTCATGTCAAAGTTGGGCCTGGGGGGGGACTCATGTCAAAGTTGTACCTTGGGGGGGACTCATGTCAAAGTTGGGCCTTGGGGGGACTCATGTCAAAGTTGGGCCTGGGGGGGACTCATGTCAAAGTTGGGCCTTGGGGGGACTCATGTCAAAGTTGTACCTTGGGGGGGACTCATGTCAAAGTTGTACTTTGAGGGGGACTCATGTCAAAGTTGTGCCTTGGGGGGACTTCATTCAATAAATCCCCATTCAATAAACCGACTGAAATAGGCCCTTAGCACTATTAAGAGTGTATTATAAAAATTCGAAAACGCTGTACCGACTGAAATAGGGGTACCTTGGGGGGGACTCATGTCAAAGTTGTGCCTGGGGGGGGGGACTCATGTCAAAGTTGTGCCTTGGGGGGACTTCATTCAGTAAATCCCCATTCAATAAACCGACTGAAATAGGCCCTTAGCACTATTAAGAGTGACGTATAAAAATTCGACAACGCTGGGCCTGGGGGGGGGACTCATGTCAAAGTTGTGCCTTGGGGGGACTTCATTCAATAAATCCCCATTCAATAAACCGTCTGAAATAGGCCCTTAGCACTATTAAGAGTGACGTATAAAAATTCGACAACGCTGGGCCTTGGGGGGACTCATGTCAAAGTTGTACCTTGGGGGGTCTCATGTCAAAGTTGGGCCTGGGGGGGGGACTCATGTCAAAGTTGGGCCTTGGGGGAACTTCATTCAATAAATCCCCATTCAATAAACCGACTGAAATAGGCCTCTAGCACTAATTAAGAGTGTATTATAAAAATTCGACAACTGTACCGACTGAAATAGGCCTCTAGCACTAAAAATACAAAACAAATTGCTCTTTTTAAAAATATAACACGTAGGGTATTAGACCCAGTGTAAAACCATTTTCAAGAGATTTGGCATACTACACCAGACGCAGCATAACTGCAAACAGAATGCAAAAATGTTAAATACCTTCCAAATTATGAGCATTTTTACTAAATAATTTTTAACTACGCATGTTCATGCTTTAAAAAATTGTTTGCATACTTTAATAGCCAAAAGCATTGAGCTACTTATATATAAACCTCAAACAAATATCGTGTAAATTGAAAAGGTTATACGAGCTAGAATGCACAGAATTTCAGTTCCTCTCCAAATAAAAGCTAAACTATGCAGGGTTTTACCCACATTTTTATTTTTATTCAATCAATGCCCCTTTTTTTTTTTTTTTTTTTTTTTTTTTGAGAACTGAAATTTTGTTCATACTGTAACTCATAACTTTTTTTAATTTGCACAATATTTTTTGGGAGGTTTTCATATAAGTAGCTTAATACCTTTGGCTATTAGATTATGCAAATAAAATTTTTTAAAAGCTTGCGCATGCTTAGTTGAAAATTATTTAGTAAAAATTCTCACATTTCGTAAGATATTTAACATTTTTGCTTTGTGAATGCAGTATGCTGAGTTTCCTGAAAATGGCTTTGCAATGCGACTAGTACTACATATGTATTTTAAAAAGTGGCAATTCATTTCGCATTTTTTTTTTTTTTTTTTTTTTTTTTTAAGAAACCGCTATATCTCTATGAATATTTGGGATAGCCTCATAAAAATTTGTACAGATAATTAGAAGAATTCTCATAATCACATGCTACAAACAAAATGCATTTTAAGGCACGTTTTACAGGGTGAAACAAAACGTTTTGACTTTTGTTTAATTTTTTGCCGGTACTCTTTTCTTTTCAGGACAAAATTTTGCTGGCATATGTGAGGCATAACATGTTCTTTGAACTCCCAGAGATTTAAGAAATTTCCTGCAATATTGTCTAGATATTTGACAAAACGTCTAACATAAAAAATGTCCAAATACTTATTGGTAGATAATGTATTAGAAGCAAAAATATATATTTAATAAATGACTAACTTAATTATATATTTTAATGGTAATATATATATATGCACACATGATGATGATTTTTTAAAAGAAATATAGCGGTTTTGGTGTAGAGATCAAGACTACTTAATTGCACGATTCAATCCTAGGTTGAATGTCTTCCATGGGATTTTACAAAGGGGGTCTTAGACCGTATTCGCATGAGTTTAGAGAAACCATGGAAAACTATTAACGGCTAATCCGATGAGCGCAACCTGAATTCTAACACTTAACCTTCCGTTCCTGTCTACCATATGCTTGTGAACAGAAATTCTAGGGCACTGGCTTCGCCTAGAAATAAATTGGTCACGAAAATATGTCCATAAAAATAAATAAATATTTAAAATTAAAATCTTAATACTGATAACGCTTAGTTACTGAAGTAAAAATTACATTTGTTTTTGAAGAAACAAATATTTGGAATCATAACACTAATAAAACTATTCCACTAAAGATTCATCTTTATTTTTTGCATTATAAAAGAAAAAAAAAAAAAAAAAAAAAAAAACTTAGTGAATCTAGTAGATTGACTGTCTATGCGTACATAGGGTATCAGATTTAAGAAGAGATAAGATCTTTTCCTTTGCTTAATTTTTTATTTTTCTAAAGATCTGAAAAAAGGATGTATCATTAACCCATAACTCATGTACCTACATATTGCGTAAAAGGTTACTATTTTCGTTACAGACTCTTAATTAATAATAAATAAATAAATGAATAAACAAATAAAAAATTATACAGACACGACATTATTTCATTATTTAAAACTTGAAAATCTGACATTGACAGATTTTAATTTAGCGCCAGAGGCCTACTGCTAAACTTGTTAATATCGACAAATTCTTCTTTAGTTAATTCGTGACGATCTAAATTCCATGATAAAGTTTTCATTAAATCAAACCAATGTGATTCAGCTGCAGATATTGTAACAAATAACGTTGGAAGTCCAAACTGTCTTATAGCCGCAAAACAACGTTTTTTCTCTTTTTCCCAATGAGGGGGAGGTGTGCCTTGGGGGGGGACTCATGTCAAAGGTGTGCCTTGGGGGGGGGACTCATGTCAAAGTTGTACCTTGGGGGGGACTCATGTCAAAGTTGGGCCTTGGGGGGGGACTCATGTCAAAGTTGGGTCTTGGGGGGATGTCAAAGTTGGGCCTGGGGGGAGACTCATGTCAAAGTTGTACCTTGGGGGGGACTCATGTCAAAGTTGGGCCTCAGGGGGGACTCATGTCAAAGTTGGGCCTGGGGGGGACTCATGTCAAAGTTGGGCCTTGGGGGGACTCATGTCAAAGTTGGGCCTGGGGGGGACTCATGTCAAAGTTGTGCCTTGGGGGGACTTCATTCAATAAATCCCCATTTAATAAACCGACTGAAATAGGCCCTTAGCACTATTAAGAGTGTATTATAAAAATTCGACAACGCTGTACCGACTGAAATATGGGTACCTTGGGGGGGGGGGGGCTCATGTCAAAGTTGTACCTTGGGGGGACTTCATACAAAAAATCCCCATTCAATAAACCGACTGAAATAGGCTCTTAGCACTATTAAGAGTGACGTATAAAAATTCGACAACGCTGGGCCTGGGGGGGGGGGGGACTCATGTCAAAGTTGTACCTTGGGGGAGACTCATGTCAAAGTTGGGCCTGGGGGGGACTCATGTCAAAGTTGTGCCTTGGGGGGACTTCATTCAATAAATCCCCATTCAATAAACCGACTGAAATAGGCCCTTAGCACTATTAAGAGTGACGTATAAAAATTCGACAATGCTGGGCCTTGGGGGGACTCATGTTAAAGTTGTACTTTGGGGGGGACTCATGTCAAAGTTGTGCCTTGGGGGGGACTTCATTCAATAAATCCCCATTTAATAAACCGACTGAAATAGGCCCTTAGCACTATTAAGAGTGACGTATAAAAATTCGACAACGCTGGGCCTTGAGGGGACTCATGTCAAAGTTGTACCTTGGGGGGAACTCATGTCAAAGTTGGGCCTTGGGGGGGGACTTCATTCAATAAATCCCCATTCAATAAACCGTCTGAAATAGGCCTCTAGCACTAATTAAGAGTGTATTATAAAAATTCGACAACTGTACCGACTGAAATAGGCCTCTAACACTAATAATCTAAAACGCCATCAAATCGTCATTTAAAATTTAAAGCATTATTTAATTACACTTTTCGATTTATTTTGTATTTGAACACTTGAAATGATAAATTTTCTAGATTCCGTTTTTACTTGTTCCTATTCATAAGGTAGAGAAAGTATTGCTTTTGGGTCAAATTTTCGAAAGTGAGTTTTTGTTATATTTACACGTTTGGAGGTTCCCTGAATCCAAAAATCATGTTTTAGCGGTTGGTCTGTATGTCTGTGAGTGTCTGTTATCAGCATATCTCGAAAACAAATTATAGCAGAAAGTCTAAACTTGGTATCCCAAATGTGTCTGATATAGGGATGTTACACTAAACTTTTCGTTGAGATCAAGCAAATGGTTCGTGTACAGGGACACTCAAGAGAATTCAAATGCATTACGTCTATGGGTGAAATTGAAGGTAAGCAGAGTTTAACATTTATAGACTCCACTAATCCAAATGAAACGGATATATATCTTTTATGTGCGTAAAAACATGTCATATGTAGCATATAGTAGGGAAATCATTTACTGTTCGTTTACAGGGCTACACAAAAGAACTAGATAAAAGTGCGACAATACTTGCAATTTGATGGAAGTGTATTTAAGGCTGGGCCATGTTTTATTACTATAGGATTATATTTAGGTGCACCATGTGGTCTGTACATAATCTTCAAAAGATATACAGGGCTGCAAATATTTAAATGATAACATTCTTTTTTGTTGTTAGTGGGTGTGCTTTACTATAATATTTTACCATTTCCTGGAAAATTGTTCAGGAATTGAAATGAATTCCTGATAGAGATATGATAAATAATGTATGTTTTTAAGTTAAATATTCATGACTTGTTTTTTTTGTATATTTACACGTTTTGAGGCTTCCTAATTACCAAAGTCAAGGTTTTTAACGTTTGATCTTTGTCTGCGTCTCGAATAATTTTAGGAATAATTTCACGAATAATTTTACGAGATTCAAATGTTGTATTTTGAAGCTAATATAAGTTTGTAGCTTTAAAAGTTTGATCAAGATTGACAAGTTTCAAGGAATATTGCGTGTGAAAGTTGTCTGAATAATTTTAAGTGAACTTTTAAATTTAATAACAGATTTAAATTCTATATAAATGTAGGTGCAGTAATGAAAGGGGGGATTGATGGGAGAGGTAGCCCCCCTCACACAGAATTAATTATCATATAAAACTCTTCCGAAGCCTAATTTGAATTGTTCTAACATAGGTTTATATACTCGTTAACTTATCCTTTAATTCCCAACCTGTGTTAATAGTATTAAATTTCAGGGTAAGAGAAAGTCGCCTGAGTGACACACTACATTATTTTTAATTCCAGCAGGCATAATTTTTCCTGTTTCTTAAACATCGTGTTATAATTTTGAAATTTCAGCATCCAGTTTATTGATTCTGTAAACCTTTATTGTTTCACATTCAAAAAATGCAAAAAAATATTTCTTCTGGAAAATTTGTTAGTTTCGCGTAATCTTAAATAACATAGCATATTTCCGTTCACTTAAAAATTTTCTAAACTGATTTCAAAAACCTAAATTTGTAGAGTAGATTATATCACAAATGCATTTGATATGTTTGTTTGCCAACTTGATCCGCCATCTTGTTTCCAAGTGTTGTCCATTTCAAAATTCCAAATTCACGTAAAAGTGGTATTTATGAATCGATTTTCTTACAACTCCATATGTACACAGACTACAATAATATTTCCATCAAGTCGATTAATAATTTGTTGCCGCCATTTTGCTTCAAAATGGCAGCTACATGATAAGAAAAAATAAATCAATCTATCCTTCCGAATTTACCGGATGAACTTGTTGATACATTTAAATATAGTGACCAGCGAAGCAATCAATTCTTAGCATTGATGCGATTAAATGTATCTTTTCATATTAGCAGTTAATAAATATTGTGATTACTATTACTTTAAGAACATACTTCCCTATGAGGAGAAAAAAAAAAAGGCTGAAAAATATATGTATAATAATTCATCTTCATTGTTTTCATAGATAGCCAAGTTACCAGCACATGTTGTACATATTATTCACACACATTAAGGCCCGTATTTCAATTTCACATTGAATATACATTGCTAAGTACTGGCAATTAACTGCATATTGTATACTTTTGATTATCAATTTTCTCTCTAATTTAAAAATAAAAAAAAAATACCGTGTCACTTTTTATTTTTTTAAACCTAATCATTCAGGAAGCTAGAAGGTTATAACATTCGCGAGAGATACCGATGTTTGCATAATAATCCAAGAAACATGTTTTATTTGGTCTGGAATTGCAAAGTTGTTAACTAATGGAGTTATTAACTAAAAAATTCATGTTAAAAATTGTATTTTACTGCCAACTATTGTAATAAGGCTCTGCTGCTATATTGTATTATTTCTGGTTCTATCTAGTGTGCTGCCATTCTTAACACTTCTAAACAGCGAATGAAGTGGGCGAAACTCTCGCAGAGATTTGTTAGCGGAACGCTCCAAGTATGATAAAAATAGAGATCACAACAGTTAATAATTTATAATTAATAGTAAATAGCTAATAATAATCAGCTAACAATAAATAGAAGATTATGAAAGGTACAACAAAGCTAACAATGAATTCGCTTGATTTGAAATTTAATGTCTTTCTTTTTTTCCCTATTTTCTATTAGTTTGTCATTATCTTTCTCCTTCTTTTTTTTTTTTTTTTTTTTTTTAAGTCAAGTGGAAGATGAAAAATCAAAAGAAATCATAGGAATATGAGAAATTAGAAGTTATGGAAATTATCCTCCAGTTCATAATAAAAATTGTCTGTCAGATATATAGAATATTATAAACAAGCAACAGTAATTATAATTTACTTTATTCAACAACTTATAATCATGCATATATGTTTCGTTCGTAGTTTTGTTATATTATACAGCTTCCGTTGATAGAGATTTTTCCGCTATAAATTTTGTAGTATGGATTTAACTCAATATTGATAAATTAGTAAATTCGTTAATTGCATAGCATAAAGAAATATTTCATTAGAATAATTAAAAACTGATAAATGTCCACGCCATGAAAACGAAAGAAGGGGGTCTATTATACACACACACAAAATAAACAAATAAAAATAAATAAATAAATAAATAAATAAAATCTGGAATAACTCCACTTGATTTTCCGAATATTAAGTAATTAACGATTGTTTAAATAAATGAAAGTAAGATATGTCGGTAATTAAACAAAAGAGAAAATTACAATAGAATGTTTGACTATATTTCCTCAAATACTATATGCTGTTTAATTTAACGCTATTGCATTTTGTATAATTTCAGCTCATAGGCCATACTGATGAAGAATTTTTCATTGTTTCCCATTTGTGTTGTGAATATCTATATAGTTCGTGCGACGGTTACCTATAACACCTATATAAATTTAAACTCAGTCGAATAAGGCATTTATTCATTACATAAGTCATAATGGTAAAAAAAAAAAAAAAAAAAAAAAAAAAAAAAATGTTGTGTCCTTGTAAAAAGAAAAAAAAAAAAAAACTATAAAGACTATAGTTTCACCAAAATCTATACAGTCTGTGCGACGGTGACCTATATAAAATTTTAGGGCAATGAAATAAAGCATTTAAACGCTATCGTACTTTAAATGATTTTAGCCGATAAGGCACAGCTAGATTCCCCAAAATCTTTACAATTCGTACAACGGTGACCTCTAACATGTATATAAATTTTCCCCTCAACCGAATAAGACCTTTAGAGGGCCATCGTACTTTAATTAGTTTGGCACATAAGCCATAATGGTAAGTAGTTTTTCTTTGTGTCTCTGTAAAAGGAACTATAAGTGCTAGAGTCACCAAAATCTATACAGTCCGTGCTCTGGTGACCTATAACATATGTACCAACTTTCAGCTCATTCGAATAAAAAAAGCACTTAGACACTATCGTGTTCAAACCCTCACACACATACGATAGTCACATACATACATATACACATATACATATATCGCTGTAAAAATAGCAGAAATGAACTCAGGGCACCTCAAACCTTGTAGATGCACTAAAATCTCAAAGCTCTATGTCATGATTACAATACTTTCTGTACAAATGTAGTATTATGAATTCGTAAATAATTCGCAGTTTTTTAGAGGTAAATTCATTAAAAGAGGCTTAATCAGGATAAAAATGTCAATTTTCTGCATTTCTAGCTCTTTTCCGCATTAAAATAGCTAATTAACTCTTAAAAACGCAGTAAAAAATTCCAATAAGGCGGATAATGGATTTGGCGCCAAATTTGGTAACTTTTCGCTCCTTGGCGATTTTTGGTGACCTTGGCGAGAAAATCCTTATTATCGATATACCAAAGATGGAAGGTGTAACATGACTGGCTAACGAGATACTGGGGATTTCCAGATTTTCTACACAGGTATTTAAAGAGTTGCATCGTGCTAAGTGAGTCAGCCTCAGTTAATCTCTCGCCAATTGCCTTACGATGAAGAGCTGTGAGCCTCTTTGGATGGCAGTCAATTGCTATATGTGTTAATGCTCTGATACAGTTTGTACTGGGAATTTGCTGTTGACAGCTGTTTACTAAGCTGTGTTTACTGGTGAAAGTGAAGTTGATACTTGGTTTATAGACCTGTATTCTTCTAGAATTTTCTGCAAATAAAGTTTCCAGGATCTGCAAGATTCGCTTTTCTTTCTTGGACAACTCACGAACCCCCAAGTACGCAACAGTATGTTCTGAAAGTAAAAACTGAATGTAATATAATCGCTTCAAAATTTGCACCTATTTATAACGTTATACAAATATGGTGCAATGTAACTACATTTTTTAGCATGTTTCAACAAAAGTTTAACGCAATTATGTTAATTTAAACTTTTGGGTTAAAATTTTTTTACGGTGCCAATTTTCGGTATGAAGGTACATATTTTGGACGGGACAATTTTTCGGGTATCGTTAATATATTTTTTTTCTTTTTAGCACATAATTTCAGTCGTAACGAAAAAATATAACTTACCTCCCCAGTTCTTCATGCAAATTGTATTCTTCCCTGACATCTTTGCCAATCTTTACTATGACATTTCGAGGTTCAAAAGCTAAATCAATGTCTGATACTAGAAAAAAAAAAAAAAAAAAAAATCTCTTAGTAATCTGAAAGAAATTTTTTAAAAAGTCACATTTTCAGTACGTTATCTAATTACTGTTGGAAAAAGGTTCAGTTTCAAACATCTTTTCGTCTGAAATGTTCTCGGTTAACGAGATTATAATTTATGCTGTATAATACAGTATTGTTTATGGTCCATATCAACTAGCAGCACTATAATTAAAAAATAATTTTTGGAAACATGGTTTAAGGCTATATTAAGGGAATAATTGTTGTACATAAACAGGAATTCTGGAAAATTCTCGAAAATCGATGTTGATAAAAAAAAAAAAAAATAATAATAATAATAATAATAAATAAATAAATAAATAAAAATATGTCTAAAATAGTAATTATGGTAAGAAGTTACTCAGATTTTTTTTTTCTTTTTTGTATTGTTTTATATAAAACTTTGAAACAAAAAACACAAATTTTTCATTATTTTATATACTTTTATTATTTTTTAATATTTTATTGTTATATATATAATATATATATATATATATTCTTTACCCTTTATAAGTTTATATTTTATTCAAAAATTAAACGTTACTAATTCTGTTGTTATCGCACCGAAAAATTCGAGATTCGTAATAAATTTATTCATTTAAAATGATTGTGTTCATAAAAATAATACAAAGTATTTTTTAGTAGTTACAGTCGGCAGCAAAATTATTCGAGCATTAGCAATAATCCCCATCTAATAAATGTACATTTAATACTGCTTTGTAAAATAAATCCTTGCCGAGTCATGTTCTTAATCAGTCTGAGAACACGATTCGACAAGGATTTACTTAACAAAACAGTATTAAGTAAACTTTTTTAATATATGAATTATCGAATAGTGCTTGTATAATTTTGCGGCCGACTGTAGTAAATAAATTTTTATGCACAAAATATAGAAATATGATTAAAGCGAAAATAATACAATATTAAATAGAAGACTTTCACAAAAACATATTCTTACCTCTAACAAATATATATGCATTTTAATGACTTTTCACTGAAATACCTTAAATAAAAAGTTTAGATAGTAATATTCTTCGTTACTTACATGAAAGGCGCATATTTATTTTACAATCAGAATTATTATATTTAATTTTTACATTAAAGCAACAAGGTTTTTCACATTCTTGTGGAAATCATTGAAAGCAAGGTTAATTATGTTCTGTGCCATTCTTTATTCGACAAAAATGATTTTGGTTGATCAATATCATTTTTATTTCATCGACGGTGTTCGGTTTAAGGCCAGTTGTCTACACTAGGAACCTGGGCCTAAGGGGCAATGCCTTCCATGGGAATATTTCTAAGATGTCAAAGTCCGTATTCGCGCTGATTCCGGAGAAAACCACGAAAAACTCCTAACGGCTTGGTCGACGAGTGTGACCTGCGATCGGAACCTTCCAGCTTCCAGCTTCGACATCGGAAACTCTGGAACACGGGTGGGACTTTATATTTCATCAAATTTAAACAGTAAAATCCTATGCTTACAATTATACTATTTTTTTTTTCTTTAATAAAAATAAATAACTTTTAAATTTTTAAATAAGATTTTTGGGATTAAGGATTATTTAAACATTTTCCTACAAAGTTTAAAAGTGTTTATGACTTCTGTATGTCTTTCTGTCTGTCTGTCCGCGCTCTAACGTCCGTAAATATTTTCAGAATTTCTAAACACTGATGCATGTTATTCAAGTTCTATGGCATGTTCCCTATTAAAAGGGTATTAATATTACGGTTGGTTAGTGTACAAGACAGAGAAAACCTAAAAAGTTTTAATGCATTGCGCTCTATGAGTGGCATTTTATTAATAGAATTAAGTGCTTTTGTAATGCATATATCTTAATGAAAATAACATTTATTATCTAAAAGCGCAAAAAATTTGTTTTGTACAGAATGTGACATGAATGTGGCAGGTTTACAGGACAAGCAAAATGTTCGGATACATTAATGATGCTTATTTGAAAATTGCACTTTCACTTGTTTTATGCATTTATAACACCTTCCAACATCGTTCAAACATGACTATGATTTCATTTAGTCTATCTATCATTCTGCTAGCGCTCTAATATCTGTTAATACACTTCTCGACATTGAAAATGCACCACCAAGAAGGAATAATAATAACGGGATGAAATTTGTTGGACACATACATTATAGTAGGAAGAACAATTGATTAAAATTTCAGGAAATTTGGAGTAATATGTACTGAGAAAACAGTACATAAAGCAGCGACCTCTGTGAGCAATAACAGCACATATCTGCCTAGGCATTGAATCGAACAGCGATTGGATAACTTCATGAAGCTTCAACACGATGCCACAATTCATCGACCGAAGTTACTGGTGAGTGGTGGGGGGGGGCAGTCGCTTTTCTATGATTAAACAGTCATTTTCATTGGTGCGAGATCAGGAGAACGCGCTGGCCAGAGCAACAGTCGAACACATTTTGTATCAAAGAAGGTCCGGACAATACAAACAACTCGCGGTCGTGCATTATCTTGCTTAAATTTTGCGCTACGGAGGCCTCGAATACAGGGCAGAGGGGCGGACCTTAACTCATCAGAAATTTAAAGGCCGCTGTTCAGAGTGCCAGGAATACGAACATGAAGTAATCGAGACGTGTATCAAATGGGAACCCATAACATCATTGCAAATGATGGACAGTATGAAGATGTCGAATTCCAGCTGGCAATGTGCATTATTCATAATGCCGTTAAATACGGATAAGGCAATCTTGATGCTGTAAACAGGATTGTGATTTGTCTGAAAAGTGACTTCACACCATTGCTGCGTCCACGTTCATCGTTAATCACACATTAATGGCGCCCATATCAGTGATGCAGTTTTGAGGGTAATCAGAATTTTGGTAGCCGCATACGGAGTCACCACCTGTATTGATGGTATGTTGTACCATTGGATACACTTCTCGGTCACCGCTTGTTTTCATTACTGCCATTCTGAATACCAGCAATTACATTTCTGACGAGTTAAGGCCCATAGCTCTGCCCTATGTTCAAGGCCTCGGAAGCGCAACATTTAAGCAGGACAATGCACGACCGCAAGTTGTCCATATTGTCTGGACCTTCATTGATGCCGAATGTGTTCGACTGTTGCTCTGGCCAGCGCGTTCTCCTGATCTCGCACCAATGAAAATGACTGTTTAATCGTTGAAAAGCGACTGCCCCCCCCCACCACTCACCAGTAACTTCGATCGATGAATTGTGGTATCCTGTTAAAACGTCAGGAAGTGCTCTACCCGTACATGTCATCCAATCGCTGTTCGATTCAATGCCTAGGCAGATAAGTGCTGTTATTTCTCACAGAGGTCGCTGCTTTATGTACTGTTTTCTCAGTACATATTGCACCAAATTTCCTGAAATTTTAATCAATTGTTCTTCCTACTATAATGTATGTGTCCAACAAATTTTATTACGTTATTATTATTCCTTGTTGGTGTTGCATTTTAAATGTCGAGAAGTGTATTTATAGAATGTCTTTAAATTAATTTGTGTTTTTCATGTTCACTGTTGCAGGTTCTATATTGAAAATGATATAAATAATACAAATAGTTTCAGTAAAAGGAGTCACAAAAGATATGTGATACAATGCGCTCTATAAAAGTTATATATTTTTGAAGTATAATGCAATATGTTTATTACTACGCACAACAGAACAAAATCTTAATATATATAAATCTCGTGTCACAATGTTTGTCCTCAATGGACTCCTAAACCACTTAACCGATTATAATAAAATTCGCACACCATGTGCAGTTCGATCCAACTTGAGAGATAGGATAGTTTAAATCTCAAATTATAGTCGCAATTTTAATTTATTGCTAATTATTTGTCTGTTATTATTTGACAGTCACAATTATCTGTTAACTCCAAATGATTCTAACAGATGTCGATACCTTTCGACTGGGTTGAAATGAAAGCTGAAATATATTTGGTGCTGCCATCTACACAAAGAATCTTCAACTTTTTAACCTATTAATAAATTTCGTATAATTCAATTATTTCCACTTTTTAAATTTTTGGTGTTAGCATAGCCGGCCACGTGTTACTTAGACTGAAGTGTAAATTGAATTCATATTATAATGAAGATAATACAGTGAAATTAATCCTGTTTTTTACTTATTTGTGCTTCATTGATCAAAACTTTATAATTTAATCTGTATATATATATAAATTACGTGTCACGATGTTTGTCCGGGGTAAACTCCTAAACTAAGGAACTGATTTTGATGAAATTTTGCACACTGTGTGCAGTTTGATCCAACTTGAGAGATAGGATAGTTTTTATCTCAATTTATTGTCACAATATTGTTTTATTGCAATTATTTGTTAATTATAGACCTTTATTAAAGTTGCTCCAAAATATCTGTGAGTTCCATTAATTTAATTGTTGCCAAAAAAAAAAAAAAAAAAAAAAAAAAAAAAATACGAGTTCATTTTCTTTCGACATAAAAATAAATACATTTAATCAAACGTGAACGCTAAAAAATTATAAAAAGTTAAATTATGCATCTCACGAAAATTGACGTCATAATCAATTTAAAGATTTTATACACATTGATAAAGTGCTAATGTAGTTCTATCATAGATATAGTAATATATATAGATCTCTCATCCCCATGTTATCGTAGAAAGATTTTTGATGCCGAAAAAAGATAAAAAATAAAAGCTTTGGAAACAGCCATTAAGTGGTATTGAAAAAAAAAAGAAAAAAGAAAAAGAAAAGAAAGAAATATGAATTTGAAACTGTATCTGGAGTCTTCCATTCCCCTTTAGCAAATAAATTATTCATAAATTTTATTTGCTAAAATATTAGTATGTATTCCCGTGTGTATTCACTCGGGGAAAGACGGCCATATTTTGGTAAAAACGTCGTCTTTTCCCAAATGAAAAGGAATAACTTTTTTCTCCCCAATGATCACTCTATTCTATATATGCTATACTATATCTATGAGTTCTATACGCAAGCGAAGTGTGACTCACTGACCGTCTGTGCAGCCAAGAAAAAGATTTCCTATGTTAATTGCCCACTGGATTTTTTGTAAGAAATTATTAAAAATCGAGGAAATTTATTTCCCGATTTTAATCCTTATATTTGGGTATAGATATGTATTAGTTATCGCGGGTGTTAGATTGAATTATTTTGCTGTCAAATTGACAAAATTTTAATTTTAAATTTTTAAACTCTGTCGCCCTTGGCTTTTTTTATTATTATTATTATTATTTGGCGATCAAAAGCGTAACACGAAAATATACATGCCAGATGTATGCATTGTACGAAATGTAATATGTATTATTCATTGTACGTATGTATGACATGTAATATGTATTGTACGAAATATTGTTTCATATTATTCATTACTCTTTTAATATAAGTTGTTAAAATAACCATGATTTTTGAAAGGAATTAAATATTTTCGCCAGATAATTTGGCGATATTCCTTTTTTTTCGCCAAGGATGACAGAAATGAAATCTATTCCGCTGCAAAATATTAGTATCTTACATCAGATATTTTATTTAGACATTTGAAAACAAATTTGACTTCAAACTATGATAGAATATTTATCATTTTCCTTTTAATTTGTATATTATTAGTATATTAAAATTTAAAAGCATGGTATATAAAAAGTTTTTTTTTTTTTTTTTTTTTTTTTTTTTTTTTAAATCTTATAATTATTCTTATCTTAATCCTCAATGTTTCCCATCTTTATTGACTTGAATTTACTATTAAAATTTTAACATACTCAAAAACTTCTCATCACTTCGTTAAAATACACTAAACTTTTCCAAAATCTTTTTGTATTTAAAATGATACATGTATTTACTTTAAATGTCCAATATTTCATAAGATTTCCAATTTTAAAGTTTTAAAATATTTATCAAATTTACTTATTTTTCTGGTTTAGCCTTATTGTTTTCCCTTTTATAACTACAGCTGTTGCCCTCTTTAAAATATTTAAAATGATGAGGTCATTTAATAGTAAAATTATCCATTATAGCATATATTATATTTCACTCCTCCATAAAAATTGATTTTAAAATCGTCTGTTTCTTTTATACTTTTATTTTAATAGAATTTTAATAGAATTTAATTTATATATTAGTCATTTTAGCAATTTTATCCAAAGTAGCATTAGAAATAATATATATCACTTCTCCATTAAAATTTATAGGACCCTACAATAAAATTAATTTGTGCTTAATATCAACACTACGAAAATTTTTATCAATCGCTTCCAAATTTTGACCTAAGTTTCAAATCTCAACCCTGTGGGTTTTTACATCGGCTACAACGTTTTCGTCTTTGTTCGTAAATAATAATTTAACTGTACTAAATAGTTTACAGCCGTATAATTCAACGTATAACTTAGTCACAGCAACGCGTGGCCGGGTCTGCTAGTTAATATATATATTTTAAGATACACCAAATCTCCTTATATATATATATATATAAAGCATTATTAGCGTAATTGATTGTTGCGTATGGAAATTTTAGACGATATACTAGGCTATATAAACGCAACCTTTTAATAATTTTTCTTCCTAAATAAAGCTATAAATATGTTTTACAAGGGTTGCTATTTATATTTCTGGCCTAATAATGAAAAAACAAATATGTAGGATCGAAATTGGTTTTATTGTTTTTCAAAATATTCTCCATGGTGATCAATACACTTTTGCATGCGTTTGAACCAATTTTCAAAGCACTTTTTCCAGTCTGATTGAGGTAACTTCAAAACATGCGTTTTGAATGCATCAACCGCTTCTTCGGGGGTCGAAAATCGTTGTCCACTTAATTTATTTTTGATGTGTGGGAATAAGAAGAAGTCATTGGGTGCCAAGTCAGGGCTGTACGGCGGATGACCCATCAGTTCGATCTTTCGCTCAGTCAGAAATGCATTTGTTTGAGTCGATGTGTGAGAGCTAGCATTGTCATGATGAAGAATGATTCGCCTGTTCTTCTGCTTTTTTCGAATTTCTCCGATGACTTCTGGCAAACAAATGGTCGTGTACCATTCAGAATTGACCGTCCTGCGTTGCTCTAACGCCACTGTTGCCACATGACCGTTAATTCCGAAGAAACAGGCAATCATTTGTTTCGATGTGCTTCTTCCTCGAACAACTTTTGTTGGTTTTGCCTCGCCTTGGAAGACCCATACAGTTGATTGCTGTTTTGTTTCCGGCTCATATGCATAGATCCATGATTCGTCACCTGTGTAGATGTTATACACAGCCTTTGATGTACCTTGAACGTATTTTTCCAACATTTCCTTGCACCAATCGACACGAGCCTTTTTTTGAGCGTTTGTCAGATTATGCGGGATCCAACACGAACAAATTTTTTTTACGCTCAAATGTTCATGCAATATTTTATTGAAGCTAGTCATACTAATGTCCAAAGACGCATCAATCTCACGGTATGTCACATGACGATCTTGCTTTATCAGTTCACGCACAGCATCGATCTTTTCTGGCACAACACCGGATTTTGGACGACCTGCACGGGATTCGTCCTGGATCGAACATCGACCACGATTAAATTCGTTATACCAATTTTTTACAGTGCTGTAGGATGGCGCTTTATCGCTGTATAAAGAATTAAGTTCATCGAAGCACTCTTGTCTTGACAATCTACGTCGAAAGTTATGAAAAATAATCGCACGAAAATTTTCACGATTCAATTCCATTTTTTGAAAGAGAAGAACTTTTCAATTTACTGTCAACAACACAAATAAAGCTATAATGGTAAATTGTCTGCTGAATTTACGTTTAAAAATATCAAACTTTCGATTAAAATCGTCTGCGGTCGCCTAGCAACACTTACTGTTGCCAAGGCCAGAAATATAAATAGCAACCCTCGTAGTGAGATTCTTTACTGCATAGTTAAAAAATATACTAATGTAGACTTACATTTTTTGTTCAGTACGTTACAAAAGCAATCACCACGTGAAAGCTACACAAAAGCAATCTATTATATAATTTTTCTTTAAAATAGAAGAAAAGGTATAATACAAATGTAATTTTTACGAGCGCCCTTACTTTCTAATTAAAAACAAAATATCAAAATATTTTTTAATGTGCCATTTTCAGTTTTTATACTAAGAAATATTTTTTACTAAATCCTCTACGCCAATCAATTTCCTTCATACGAAATTTTTACAGAAAAATGCATCGTTGAATGATGATGAATGAAAACAAGCAAGGAAACACCATAAACTGAAACCACAAATAGGGTCTATGCAACAAGTATTTTGGCACGATTTTCTTTCATGTTACACTCATGTCTACCTTTACTTCGCATGACGAAAGGATGTGTTTAAGGAGACAAGGGATGAGGGAAATTTATCAAAATCGATGCAAGTAAAAATATCTAGATTGTTATTATTGTAGAATGTACACTGTTAAAAAATGCAACTTTGCTGCCAGAAATTCTCTCTAATTACAGAAAAATACGTTTTGTTAACGTAATTTTCCCGTAATTTACGATTTTTTTCTCAAATTACGGAGAATTTCTGGCAGCAAAGTTGCATTTTTTTAACAGTGTACTAAGTTGTGTAATATTTTTTTTTAAATAATAGCATTCTACAGCTTATCAAACATTATTAAAAAATAAATAAATAAAATTTTAAACTGTAAATTTATTATTTTTGGGTTCCAAGTTTCGAAAATAATTAATTCACTGTTAAAAATTCTGTTCTAGGATGAATCACTGTACACTGTATAAAAAAAAAAAAAAAAAAAAAATAATAATAATAATAATAATAATAATAATAATAATAATAATAATAATCCCGTAAGATTACGGGGAAAGCCTTGCAGCAGAGATTCCAGGCAAAGCCCGTAAAAAAAAAAAAAAAACATTGGTTTTACGGGCAAAATGTTTTTTTTACAGGCATGTAACGTAATTTAAGATTATTATATCCTTAATTTACGATCTAAGCGTTTTTTTACGGGCTTTGTCTGGAATCTCTGCTGCCGGGCTTTCCCGTAATCTTATGGGATTTTTTTTTTTTTTTATTTTTTTTTTTTATAGTGTAGCAGCAACCATACGATGGTGAAACCTTATACCAGTATTTGGTGCTTCGTTAAAACCAAGGCTTGGTAGATCAATAGCTACATCCATAAAGTGAAAAAATAATTTGGTACTTTTTTTCAACAAGAAGCACTAAATCATGGTAGAAGATTTCACCATCGCATAGTTACAGTTGCAGTTGTATTAAGTTTTGGTTCAACATAGTAAATCGAAGCTTTCGCAGTACCAACATTTGGTTCAACTTTGAACTGAAATTTTTAACAGTGTACCTTTAATGCTCCTTGTTATTTTGTTTCTGTCCAATCCTTTAAAAAATGTGTGTGGATGTTAATCAATTTAATACTCACAAAGCTGGACATTCATTTTGAAATCAAGAAATTATTACATTTTATTACGTACTCTTATTTTCGGTCGCATGCCGAAAATTCACGAAGATTTCAAGTTTTAAACTTTTATTGTACGTAAGTGATGCTGTAATTGACATATAAGAAAATCAATGCACATTATGTCTTCAAAAGACACACAGCAAAAAAAAAAAAAAAAAAAAGCTTTAAAATAACTTAAAATTATGTAGTAACATTTTCAAATTGGGTATTATTTTGTATTATTATTTCCATAAAAGAAGCCTTTTAATCTCGAAAATTTCTTTTTATCATTTAAAACACGTTATGTGCATAAAATGATACATTTCAGGTCCGTACTTGGTTTGAGAAGCTATAGAATGTAAAATAAATAATTATAAGATAAAAAAAAATTTTATATATCATTTTTTTTAATTTTCTATTGAATCTTAGCTATAGATCTACATTAGCATTTTATCAATGCGTATAAAATTTTTAAAGTGATAATGACGTCAATTTTTGTGAGATGCCTAATTTAATTTTTTACAATTTTTTAACGTTCACGTTTAATTAAATGTATTTATTTTTATGTCAAAAGAAAATAAACTCGTATTTTATTTATTTATTTATTTATTTATTTTTTGGCAACAATTTTTAATGGCTATTTTCAAAGCTATTAGTATATTATTATGTTCATGTTTTAATTTAAAAGAAAACTAATCAAAATTCGAAAATCGAGCTTCAAAGTATTGTGTTGTCATCGGGTTCCGAGCTATTCTGAAAGTTTCAAATGTCTAGCTAGTAGGGAAGTTAGTTAAAAAATCGATTGCAAGATTTGTACCGGACAAACAAGAATAGAAGTTAATAAAAACATGGCGATAATAAAATAGTTAATTTCCACGTCCTTTTTCCTTTTGATTAATTCGAAAAAACACTGCTATTACGTGTTTTACAAAACTGCTGTGCAATTTATAGCGTTTGTTTACAAAATTTCCATTCAATATTAAAATATTTTTAGTTTATAAGTATTACTTCTGTTTTAATAAATCTTACTAAACTGATTCTGAAAGATGAAAAATAAAAAAATTGTAAATATGCACCAGAAGATGAAAAACTCTGTGTAACAATTGATTCAAAATGAAATAATTAGGCACGATCATTCACCAAGCAATACTACTACTTCTATTACCATTAATACTACTACTAATAATAATAAACTCAAGTGCAGACTGAAAAGTGAAACGTTGTCTGTCTGCTTTCACACGTAATCTTTTCGACTGACGAAGTGTTGTGCTAAGTTATATTGAACCAAAACAACTCTTATATGTTTTTAAAATTTATAGTGCTTGCCTATGAAGTTTTTATCCTTTAATCACGAATAATATTAAAATATCTATATATTATTTCTAAGCTTGGTTACATTATTTAAAGATTTGAAGAGAAGAAAACTCCTATTATATTTACGAAACACATTAGACAATCTTTCCTAAAATCAGGACATTTGGAGTATCATGGCACAAGTTTTCTGTCCTCCTTGTCTCATTTCTTTTGCTTTCATGATTTTGGATGCTTGCCCGATCATATTTTGAAGATTTTTTTTTTCTTCTGAATCTAGTGATGCAAGCACTACAGAAAAGAGAGAGAGGAAGGTAGATGCAGTAATGTTTGTTTTTCAAGACGGCGGAAATTAATTCCTTGTTCGTGACAGACATAGTTCAGTCTTTAACATAAAGATGGAAATCCAGTTTTAGATGGGTTAACGGTGTATTTCACTAGTTTGGGAGTCAAGCAGAAAAAGTTCAAAAGATTTATTTTTCTAAGAAGATTTTCAAAATGTCTTCATACTATTTAGAAGAGAGCTTATTTTTTTGTATAAATAGGTGGATTTATAAGACTAATGCACTGTAAAAAATTCCGAAACTTTCCTGAGAAATTTTGGTAAGTAATGTGCAAGGCCGTAGAGTAGATCCTCAAAATTTTCAGATTTACCGAAAATTTTGGAGTTATACTTCGTTTTTAATTCTCAATACTATGTACAAAAGTTTGAACCCCCTCTGAAATTTGTTTCTAGATAAGGCATTGATGATGTATCCAATATTTATCATTAACGTTTTTTGACTATCTCAGTAACCATTAAATATATCATTAAAAAAACTATACGAAGAACCTGCTCCTCCCCTCCCCCAGAACTTTATCGGTTGTCCAAATTTTTTGAGTTACTCTTAATATTATTAGCACTCAACATTATGTTCTTATGTTCTATGTTCAACTCCTTCGAATTTTTTTCTAGCTACGGCTTTGATTCTCAGGAACCTGTTCCAAACTTATGAAAAGCAGGAACATATCCTATGTATAAGAGTAAAATTACCACGATTTTTACAGTGCTCGGTTAAGTTTAGTAAACCTAAATATTTTAGATCTTACAAAGATTAAACTATTTTATGAAGTTTTTCTTAAGCTGGCTTGCTACTTATAGTCAAAATAAATCTTATTCTATAGATAAATAACAATACATATTTTTAAATCCTTTCCATTCAAAAAATCCACGATTGTTAAATTGGTTAGCGTTTTCTAAAAATTGATTTTCTAAATTTTTAATATCGTATTTTGAAACTATAAAATGAAAAATTTCAGTTAGTGAAAATTCACTTTTAGCATTTATTTAAAATTAATGCTACCATTCCATTTAAAGTATGTATCATTTGCCCGAAATAAAATTTGAAATTATTTTTTTTTTGCCCTCCACCCTTAAAGTTATATGTCCTGAAATTAGTAACAGACGTAATTTATATATTCATTGCCAGAATCGTTTGTAGTGTTAGGATAAATCTCCTTCTTGAGCTATAAGAAAAAAAAAATTAAAGAAAGCGATATTATCCTAAAAACTGCCTTGAATGGTAAAAAGGTTTCGATCTGATGCAAGCTGATAATTTGATCGATGATGTGTCGTATATAAAAGCTTTTCTTCGATCGTTTTTTCATTTGAGAATACGATGCCATTTTTTTATAGATACTAACGAAAAACTTGATCCGGTAATTAAAATTACAGTCTAACTCTAAAGATTAACTCTAAAAAAAAACTAGTATGTTGTGGCCACCACAAGGATCTTTCGAATGATACCCATCTTTAAAATTTACCCCTCCGGGGGGGTACTTCCCCCTCCCCCCAAGGGGGGAAGCGATGCCCCCACATGCACAGAAATTTTTTCCTAGTTAACTATTACTATTATTAATAACTCATATTAATTTGACAATCACAAGTTTAAAATAACTCTTATTATGCACATTTATACGAAAATTTGTCCTATACTGCCATGTTAAAAATTTAGAAAACATGAGATCACAGCGCCACCTGTTGAGCGATTGATCCCCAAATGTAATCAGCACCAGTTTATGTCGGGGACCAACTAAATACCAAGTTTGGTTAAACTTCGTAAAAAAAAAAGAAAAAAAAAAAAAATACGAATTTTTTTTGTTAAAAGTAAAAAAAAATCGATAACTTTGTTTTAAATTATCACAGATTTATGGTTCAACCATTCGTTTTAAAGGTATTGACGAGACCTTTCGAAAGATACCCATCTTGAAACTTTGCCCCCCCCCCGGGGGGTACTCCCCTCCAGTGTGTGGGGGGGGGAACCGATGCCCCACATGCATAAAATTTTTTTCCCAATTAACTATTACTATTATCAACGAGACCTTTCGAAAGATACCCATCTTGAAAATTTACTTCCCCGGGGGGGTACTTCCACCCAGGGGGGGGGGGGGAACCGATGCCCCCACATGCACAAATTTTTTTTCCTAGTTAACTACTACTATTATCAATAATTCATATTAATTTTACAATCACAAGTTTAAAATAATTCTCATTATGCCCATTTATACGGAATTTTGTCCTATGCTGCCATGTTAAAAATTTGCATAAAATGCGATCACAGCGCCACCTGTTGAGCTATTGATCCCCAAATCTAATCAGCACCAGTTCATGTCAGGGTGCAACTAAATACCAAGTTTGGTTAAATTTTATTCATTAGTTCGTGAGATACAGCGTCCACAAAAAAATGATAGAGACAGACAGACAGACAGACATTTTCTAAAAACTATTAATTCGTAATCTAGCCATCCCAAAACATGTAAATCCATCAAAAAACGGAGGTCGAAAATTTTCGCGAATCCAATACTTTCTCTATATTACATATAGAAGAAAGTAAAAAAAGAAAGAAAGAAAGGTGAGGGGGGGATATTTTTGACCGTGCAAATCATTATCATTAACTTCTTTTTTTTTTTTTTTTTTTTTTTGTTTTTTTTTTTGTTAAATATCCCTATATTTTCGCATGAAAATGGACTCCTCGAATCAGTCGACCACACGACTTTCAAAGGAAGGAATTTGAACTAATTCACCCATTAAGCATTCGAGATGGTAGCTTACCTATGAAAAAATACTTCAAAAATAAATCAATAATGTTGTAAAACATATTGTAAGTTTCAATTTAAGTATTAAAATACATTTAGCTGTAGAAGTTAAAATACTAAATGATGCATGTGAATAGTATGCGCTAAATGATAAAATAAGTGGCGATATTTTAGACACCTACGTCGTCAACACTATGGCATTGGTAAAAAATAATAATAATAATAATAATAAAAAATAAAGAAAGAAAGAAAGGAAACTAGTACGTCACGTTAGTAAAGGATTTGATTTCCATACAGTTTGCCTGAATCGTATTGCGAAATTAGGACAAAATCTTGAGCCAAATGATAAGAAACCTCGGAAAACGATATGCTTAAAAACAGCCTTGAATGACACAAAGACTTGGATGTCATACAAATAGATAATTAGAGTATGCATTTTCTCCAACAGCTGCGACGATCTGTTGTAAATAATAACTTTTCTTAGATCTTTTTTTTTTTTTTTTTTTGAGGATATAGTTAATTTTTTTATAGATAACAACAGATAGTTTAGTTCACAGAATTAAATTACAGTACAAAATCAAAAATGCGAACTCAAACAATCAGACATTTTTGACCGTATTAATAATCATCATTATCAGCCATTTTTCTTTCTTCAAGTACCATATTATTTTCGCTGGTAATTCGACCTTGCGTTAGAGGTCTGCACGGGCCGGGTTCGGGCCGAATTTTTAAATTTGTTCTCGGGCCGGGCCAGAATCGGGCTTAAAAAATTTTTTCAGGCTCGGGCCGGCCGGGCCTGAAGGAAATTTTCTCCGGGCCGTGTCAGGGCGAATTTTTTTCTGGTTTCCTCGTTAATCAACGAAAAAGGGAAATGATAAAAATATTTTTTCAGTCATTTATTTTACATAATTTTACAAGCTGGTATGTCACATAAAGTTCTATTTTGTTAAAAAATGTCTGTAACTTCAATTTAATTGTCTATCAGTCTGTCTGTTCGAAAGCTGATTTTTCGCTAATATTTTTAGCATGCTTCGAAATTAATATATTTTATTTAAAGTAATATTAGATGGTTTCTTATTCCAAATAGTATGAATGTCACTACCAGTTTGAGTACATGTACATAACAAAATAAATTAGATACGTTACTGGGTATAAGGCTTTGTTTCCTATGATCTGTTGACTTTATGTGGTATGAAGGCTATAAAAATCCTTCCGTTGTAACTTTTTCTCTAAGGCTCCCTTTTCTTTTCTCCAGTGGATGAAAGTAGCATCATTCTTATCATGGTCAAAAACAACTTTTCTATTCAATATAGTTGGATTAACATTAAAGTTTTGTTTACTGGATCACATGAAAGATTCGGATACATTACGGTATATAAGAGGAAAGTGCATTTTTAGTAGTAGTAACCATTTTAAATACCTTCCTGTATTATTTGATGGATGCTAATATTTTCGATTTGACATCCTGTTTGTCTTTGTGCCTTGTCTATAATAACGGATTTCTGTTTATATATAATTATCTTGCAAAAGTTCTGCAGTTTTGTTAAACAACGTACTATTGTTTGGTTATATAAAACATCTGCAAAACACGTACTAAAAATCCTTTTCATAGAAAGACATGCATTTTCTTTCTTTCTTTTTTTTTTTTTTTTTTTTGTTTTGTTATTTTACATATTTTTGAATTGGGCCGGGCCATACACGGTTAAAAAATGAACGGGTTGGGCCGGGTAAGCAAAGCTTCCGTACGGGCCGGGTCGGGCCCGGGCCTCAAAATTTCGGCCCCTTTGCGTAACAATTGACTGCACTACTTTCAAAGTAAAAAAAAAATGTCAGGGCTAGTGCGTAAATTAGCTAGAAAGAACAACTGCTTGATTTAGGAATGAAAATATGGAATAGTTATGAAGAGAATATGGCATGCCCATTTCTTTAAAGAATAATATGGAATAAGATAGTATTTTTACAGAAAATCATGAATAATTTCAATAGAAACATTTTATTTTGAAATTATTATTGAAAATCAACATTCAAGTTTTACGAAAATCGCAAATATTATGGAATATTTGGCATTCCATATTACCTGAATTGTCACCTTGCAGAATAAATCAATTTTAACAACCTGTTGTTAGAAATAAGTTCATGGGAATCAAACTACTCACTCAATTCCCCTACCGGAAAAGATATCAGGTTTTCACTCATTTTACTGCTTCTAAATAGACTAAAGAATTCGTAAAACCTACCTCCAAAAATATCTTAATTTTGACAAACCAAAGAATTTGTATGACACAAAAACTGCTTTTCTCGTTGGATCACGGTAAACTAAGGTTGCCGGAAACAAAGTAAATGCCGGAGCTGGCGCATCCGGCATTTTTTTGCCTTAGGGTTGCCACATGTACCCAGAGCGTTTCTCTGATAAAACCATGACAAACTGACAAACATTTTTTTTTTTTTTATCGTCTTACGTTACTTGTTTTATTATATTTCATAATTTTAGCTAAGTAAACTATGATATGGAAGTTTGTTTAGCGATAAACTGCTATAATCATTCAAGAAGTGAATATAAAGTGTTCACAGACCTTCTATTGCTGTGTATTTGAGTTTTGGCGACATTTTGTAAAAGAAACAGAAACCGCCCTAACAACAAATCTTACCCCAGTACATCCATAGGATATCCTCAGAATAAAATGACATCCTGAGAATGTACTGTGAAAAAAACGTGTTTTTAGGAATATTATTGTTGCTTATTGCTCTTATCTTGACCGGATTAGCTTCAGATGAAGATTTCTTAAAATCATTAGGGAAGTGATAAGGACGCCAAGCGGGAATGCTGTCCTCTTCGGAGGCAAAAAAATGGCGGTGATGCGCCGGCCTATTATTTTATTTAGGGGCTCTACGGTAAACTACCTTTCGTATTCGCCAAGTGTGACGTGCTTCGTTAGGTTTCAGCTTGCAGCACAGGACAAGTGAAACATAACTATATTCCATTTTACCCGACTATTCCATATTCCTAGTGTACCTCTATGTCCCATTTTACATAATAATCTTTAAATTAAAATCTGTAATCGTAATATGCTTAGAATCAGCTTTGCCAATCTCTATATATGCAAAGCTTACTTAATTCTGTACCTTCAATTTACTTCCTACCATGTTTTTGTTAAATTCTAAATTAGCTTTTATATAAATGTTTATTCTTGTGTATTATTCCTTATATACACATCATTATATAAAACATACAGTAAATAGGTGTTTCTTAACAAACTAATAAAATACTGGGCCAATTTACCCGCGGTTTTTTTGTAAAACGATCTGTGTAATTCTAGGATGGATGGATGGGTTTTACGTCGCACTAGTTCTGTGCGATGGGCAGTTGGCGACGGTCTGGGACTCACCCCTAGAGGTGGTCCGGAGACATGCCATCACCCTTTTGATCCTCCACAGAAGGGATGGCTTACCCGCTTCGGTGACCCCCAGAGGTATAATTTTTTATGGAGACGTAGAGGAAATTGCGGCCACGAACAGATTTTACGTGCACCAGCCACCATTAGTGTACACGACGGTCTTTGACAGGCTCGAGTACCGAATCTGCAATCTTCCAATTACGAGCTCGGTGCCGTAATTCTAGGAAGATTCATAGCTGTTGAAATGTTCGATATAACAAATAAACAGAAGTTAGAAGCCGTTTAAAATAATGGTTTCTGGCACCATCTTCCTTTAAATAGCTTATTATTAGTATTAATACTATTGTTCTCGTCTCTGAATCATAAGTGTTGCTATATATTAAACATTTATTTTGCCGAAAGACAGGAAATAATTCAAGAAATCCGAATTAAACGTTTAAATTTAACTATTATAATTAGTTAGAAAGATATTAACTAAAATCATCATAATAGCTTTAGAATTCTTAAATATTTATTATAAAGTTGTATTCAGAAATATTTATTCCACTTTTTTATATATGCTGTTACAATAATTATGAAAAAGTAGTAAATAAAATAACTTTCAGCATATCAATCTTAAAAACTTTAATAAATCATATATCCAACGTTTCGGTTAAATTTCTTCATTAACCTTCTTTAGGGAAGAACGATGTTTAAAAACACATAAACATAGATAATTTAAGTTATTCCATGATATCGCAAATACAACTTCAAGGAAAATTAACAGATGATTACAGTAGAAGTTGTATTTGTGATATCATGGAATAACTTAAATTATCTATGTTTATGTGCTTTTAAACATCGTTCTTCCCTGAAGAAGGTTAATGAAGAAATTTATTCGAAACGTTGGATATATGATTTATTAAAGTTTTTAAGATTGATATGCTGAAAGTTATTTTATTTATTACTTTTTCATAAATATAAAGTTGTAGTTGATAATAATAAAAAAAAATTACACTATCATTTACTTATTTATTTTATCTATTGACATAAAAAAGGAATACATATACGTGCAATAGAACTGAAATAAAATATGATAAATTAACATTCACAAACTAAAAAGTAATGTTATATGCATGGTGTCTCAAAAAGGTGAAATGTATTTTATTTTTTACCTGTCAGAATAAAGTGGGTAATGTAAATTTCAAAAATTGTTCAAAATAAGGTAGAAAATAAGACCACATTCATCAAAATTTCTTCCTATTAATTTTCAAAAAATTACATTTATGAAACTTTTATGCGACACTTCTGCACAAATATAGTCAATTAGAAAGATTTATTCAGCATCTAGTAATCAGACCATTAGAAGAAGAAGAAGAAAAAAAAAAAAAAAACACAAATCTGTATCTATAAATTACAATACACAGACTATTTTGACTTATGCCACTTTCCCATATCACCCGAAAGGTGTCAAAATGCTTCACTAAAAACAGTATTTCCATGTAATACATTATATTATTAATACTGTTTCGAAATATCATAAAGCGATTGCTGATAGTTGCAAAGTAGAAATATGCAAAATGTTGTAAAAATAAAGTTGAAAATTATAAAAAAGTTTCTCTCATGAAAAATTATATTTTTGGAAATGATTTTCCTATACCTCTACGGACATATAATACCATAGGTCCATACCTCATATAATACCACATCTAATACCATAGGTCCATACCTCTGTACGGACATATAATTGTTAAAATTATTTATATATTGGAACCCTTTAAATCAACATTTTAATGCAGATTTAATTATTATATACTTTTAAAAAATTATTTAAATATAAGTAATTTAAATGGATAAATTGCAGTTAATGAAAGAAATAATATGATGTGGCACTCACACAACTTTCGCTTATCCTTCATTTAAAAATTATAATGACAGCATAAAGGATAAGATAACGAATTCTTAAAAAACATTTGTAAATAGGCTTATTTATATTATTTTATTTTAAGTTCTTTTATTTTCACATATATTTCTGAATATTGGAGGCTATCACCCTCTCAACTCCTCGCTTGAATATACTAGCTACATTGATATGGATTTCAGACTGTTATTAAATTCAAAAGTTTATTTCAAATTATTCAGGTAATTTTCACAACACGTCTTAAATTTGATCAAACTTTTGAAGTAGCAGTCTTATATTATAAAACTTCAAATTCTTATATTTGAATTTTCTGCAAATATTTGATTTCCGGTTATGTTAATTACAGGTACAGGTATATACACTGATCAAACACTAAAAACGTGATTTTCATATTTAGGAGACCTTAGGACGCATAATTAAGACAAAAAAAAAAAAAAAAAAAAAAAAAAAGAAATGTTGAAAAATGGACATCAAGCAATACTTTGTCTACTCTGTGAGTAAAAACAGTTATTATCCTTCCCAAGCAGTTACCAATTACATTCAATAATTAAAAAAAAAAAAAAAAAAAAAAGTTTTCGTTTAATTTGGTACCTTGCCTATAAATTATATACGCATTAGACACTATGAACATAATTAGTGCAATATACGAATTTCAAGTATGGTTCTAATATATCCTAATTCTTTTGTGGTATACCCTGTAAACGAATTATGAATGATATATATATATATATACATATATATATATGTATGTATGTATTACATTATTCCATACAAAACATGCTTTTCTGCACATAAAAAATACATGCTCTTTAAATTCGTTTAGTACATTATAAAGGTGTTAAACGGTACCTATCAATAATTTCGCCCTTACACGTAATGTATTTCAATTCTTATGCATATCTTTGTCCACATTTTTTCCCCCCCTGTCTCTAAGCGAAAATTTTAGCGTAGCATTTCTATATGATGCAGATTTAGAATACTAAGCTTAGACTTTCTGTTAATATATTCTTGAGATTGCTAATAACAGACTAACACACAGAGGCAGAAACACAAACCAATTGCTAAAAATCTGTTTTGGGGTTTCAGGACACCTCCAAATATACAATTTAAATATAGTAAAAATTTAATTTCTAAAATTTGACCTCAAAACAACATTTTCTCTATCATACATGAAAAAGTAAAAGAAAAAAAAAATCGTCCGATAACACTGTGCTGTAAAATAAAATAAAATAAAATAAAATAAAATAAAAAATGAATAAATAAATAAGTAAATAAATTCGAGCTCTGATACCATTCTTACTGATTCTCATGTAAAATGACCTCCTGAATCCAAATATGACTCCCAGTTTGCCTAATCACCCATCGTTTTCTCGGGACGTCACCATTCTCCCCAAATTTTATCACTGTTCTGTAATTTTATGGCCATGATTTGGAGAAGGAAAAGATTTACTTTAACATTTAAACACACACACACATGCATATATATAATGTAAAATAAAAAATAATAATAACTGTTGAATAAAATGTAATAAATGTAATGTATAATTTCAGTGGCAATCTCCCCTAAATTTTCCCCTTGTTGCAAATGTTCAAGTTCTGGAATTTTTCAACTCTGTAGCCCTTCAGAAAATGTTTCACATCCTACAAATAAAATTTATAGCCATATAATTACCGAAAAGTGATAAAAATAGCGGGAGTCTCTAAACAACGGTGGGTGATAGGGCAAAATGGGCGTCCTATTCTTATTCAGGAGGTCATTTTACATAAGAATTTCCAAAAACGGTGTTGGGGTCGATTTTCATGCAGAGCAGTGTAATTCTTTTATTAAAACATCGTTTTGAAAAATAATTAAATAAATAAATAAAATTTGCATGCAGTTACTATTTTAATTTAATTATTTATTTTATTTTATTTTGTTATTTATTATTATTATTATTATTATTATTATTTTCGAATAAAATATCGTCAAGTTTGCATTTTTGTTTTCTGCCTTTTTTTACGTGAATGGATCGAGAATCCACCCTAAGCACGCAAAAATGATTTTAACGTAAATATTATCATGCATATTATCTTTTTATTATATGTTACAGATTTGCATTTCAATTTTTATACATGACTCCTCTGTTCACCATTAAAATTTCATTTGAAATTTCAATAATTCACATAATTTTAGTGATAGAGGTATACGAATTTTGGTAATGATGTTACATTACAAATAACTTTGAAATTGGCGAAATTTATCTCTAGGGTTCATATAAAAATTTAAAAAATTAAAAATTTTTGAAAATTACCATGAAGAAATTTTTATGAACGTAATCTAATTACATACATTATTTTAAACAATTTTGCAATTTACATTGACTACCTATCCCTAACAGGAAAAGAAAAATAACCGCGTTTCAATCTTTATGGGATGCTCTGTATAAAACGCAATTTTTGTATGTGTGTTCGATATATAATAAACAAGAACAAAAAATCTTGCTTTTCGCATAGATTGGAAACATTTTTCAACTGCACGCAGCCATTCAATTGTTTAATCTTCTATTATTATTTTATGTTCATTTTTATCAAAAAAAAAAAAAATGTTTTCTCAGATGCCGGCACAAAATCGACTTTCTTTGGACATTTAGATTTACGCTTTTCTGTGATGCAAGTTATCTGCATTAATCACGGAAAATAACTTTAATAAATCTGTACTGATAAGTATAAAGTATTTAAGTCCAAAAATGTCGATTTTGAGTTAAGTACATAGTCAGACTCAGAAAAAAATTCTCTATCGATTGGTATAAAGGATTTAAATCAATGTCATTTAGTCTTTGAGAAAATCCATTCGTAAAAAAAGATTCAAGTCAGAAATTTAGCATTAATCTTTGGGATAAAATATTTAATTCAGTTTTTTCCCTTTATTAAATGAAGGTTGACAATCACTGAATGGTATAAAGGGTATAAATCAACATAATCCCATTTTCTTAATCTACTCTTCTGATTAGTTTTTAGTTAATTTATTTTTATTTTTCGTCTCCTGAAAAATCAAGAATATGGACTTAAATCCTTTATACTTATCAGTACAGAAATAATAGTTTTAATAAATAATTTGTACTGCGTGAATTTGTATAACGTAATACAGAAGAATGTCTTGTGATGGCCATGACATAATAATAAATACAAATATTAATACAAATACAATAAACATTATAAATTATTACAAATATTAATATAAATATAATAAACATTACAAAAGGCAAGAGCTCGCAACAGTTGTTTCTACGTTGCCGCTTTGTTTGCAGCAATCGTGTCTACTTTATTCGCCAGACGAAGGGTCGTGCCTTCTTTAGACCCGAAACAATTGTTGCAAGTTTTTGCCTTTTATGGTGTTTATTCAAAGATTTGTACTTGTTATTTTTATACGCCAGTTTTGTGGGCCTTTTTTTTTTTATAACGTAACATAATAGTTTGTATTTACATAGAATAGGATTAATATTTCTGTAAGATAGACAAATATCGATAGCAAAATATTTAATTTTACGCTACTTAAAAACAGCCATGAAATTAAGCCATTTATGCTTGGCGTCATCAATTGAGGACAGCTGATAAAATAGTGAGTAAAATATTTTTGGTTTCTCAAAAGGATTGTTTTCTTTTATAATAGCTGATAGCATCATTATAAATTGTAATATCTAACTAAACCCATTTTTCTCATAGCATCACAATAAACAATCCCACAAATTTTTGTGAATCTGCCATTAAATTTAATTTTGTAACATGGAGAGCCGTTTTATCATTTTTCATTTATCTCACCTTTTTCTTTTTTTTTTTTTTTTTTTTTTTTGTGAGCAGCTATATCAACTGAAGTCAAGATGAATAATAATAAACATTATAGTACTTTTCTTTAGACGGCCTTTATTAAAATATATAATACCAAAAATTATGTGTTATTTCAAAGTTTTTTCCACTGGAACGATGAGCATTCTCAAACGAAAACAGGCTTTAAAAATAACAGAAGAATTGTTTCAATTTAACATATTTCATTTGCAATATTCCATATTAAAAATTTAGATTTGAAATATTCATCAAATTATATTTGGCAGAATTCATTCGAGCGTTTAACGGGTTAATAGCATATAAGTGGTTAACGAAGCAGATATTGAGTTTTCCTTTTCTAATAAAATAACAGAACACTTCGTGTAAAGCAATCCATATAGATAATATCCTTAAAAATATATTTTGTGAAATAAATTTAAAAGAAAACGGGAATAAAAAGTCAAGCGGTTTTCATAGATTAATAGCATTTTCCAAATGTACGTACTTGTTGCATCGTATAACTTTCAAAGTACTTTGCTTACGTGATCACACGACGACTAGAGTAAGTTAGAGCCCCTAAATAAAATAATAGGCCGGCGCATCACCGCCATTTTTTTGCCTCCGAAGAGGACAGCATTCCTGCTATGCGTCCTTATCTCTTCCCTAATGATTTTAAGAATCTTGATCTGAAGCTAACCGGTCAAGATAAGAGCAATAAGCAACAATAATATTCCTAAAAACACATTTTTTTTTTCACAGTACATTCTCAGGATGTCATTTTATTCTGAGGAAATCCTATGGATGTACGATGTGTTGTTAGGGCGGTTTCTGTTTCTTTTACAAAATGTCGCCAAAACTCAAATAAACAGTAATAGAAAGTCTCTGAACACTTTATATTCACTTCTTGAATGATTATAGCAGTTTATCGCTAAACAAACTTCCATATCATAATTTACTTAGCCAAAATTATGAAATATAATAAAACAAGTTACTCTAAAGTAACGTAAGACGATAAAAAAAATGTTTGTCGGTTGTTTATCAGAGAAACGCGTTGGGTACATGTGGCAACCCTAAGGCAACAAAATGCCTGATGCGCCAGCTCGTATATATAGGAGCCTTAGAGTATAAGTAACAGTCTAACTAATTGAATTGATAATCAAGCTTAAGCATTGTTAAGTGTTAAAAATGCTTGAAACAAATGAAATTGCAACTCAAGCAGTTTCTAGTTATAGCCCTTGTAATTGTAACCTTAAATTTTAGTGTAGGACTGTAAGTACCAATTTCATTATGATTTGGGAAGTACAAAGTTATATTTAAATATGATTTATAAAAACGTCTCTCTTAAAACGAAATGTATTGAAATTCTTTTGCGTGTATCTGTACATAAACTAGTTGTGTTCTTTCAATCATTTAGGGAATATACCTTTAATGAACTTGTATAACATTTTGAAAAATAAGAATAAAATAAAAATAAATAAATAAAATTCTTTACAAACACTAAAGAGGAACAGACAAATAGACTAATTCAAATCACTCTTAAACATTGTTAAAAAATGTTAAAAACGCATAACGAAAACGAAAATTCAGTTGTGTCAATTTCTGTTTCTAGCCTGTAATGTATCTGAATATGTTTGTGAGGCCTTGTAAATCTTAATGCTAATCATACTTTATTCTATAGAAAAAAAAAATTGTGCTTACGGATATTTGATATCAAATTTATTATGATATGTGCAAAATAAAGTTACTAAAATAAGGTTTATAGAAATACCTCTTTAAGACCATAACGCTTTGAAATTCTTTAGGGTGCCCCTGTATACAAAACAGTGATGATATTTACCACAGTCGCAATCGGATATCGGTTTCAAGGATTTTCATGAATATTTACGGGTGTTAGAGCGGACAGACAAACAGATGGAGCCAAGTTATTACAGAGTGTCTGTAACCTTAATACCGGAATTTGTTAATAGATTTTTTTATAGTAATTAGCTGTGATTTAATGTGACAAAAATTATTTTTTAATAGTGGCATGAAACTTGTTTTTCGTTGGTACTAACTTGGGGCCGTGCCCTTAGCGGAAAACTATAAACCCGTGTCCTTAGCGGAAATGTTATCCCCCCTCGGTGGCGTGTTTTTAGCATACGTGCCTTTAGCGGAATTGTATAATAAATTTAAAAATAAATTAATAATAATAATTTTTAAAAAAGTTGCACTTCGGGAGTGCCGACAGAAGTGAAAACTTGAACAATTACGTGTGTATTTCTCGAATCGTCAGGAAATATTTTATTGTGCAGGAATTACTTTTAAATGAAGTGTCTTTTTATTCATTAATATAAACTAATACTACAAAAATTATATTAAAATTTTATTTAATGCGCTAACTGCAATAGAGACAGTGTCCGGAGATGAGAGAAGTCGTGCAGAACCGTACGAGATTGTAAAACAATATACAGTATATAATTATTAACACTTCACATTAGCAAGTTAATTGTATGATACATTATTTGTATCATACAAGGATGGAAAGCGTCAGCTGACGATGACGGGAGTTCAATGATTTTCGTTCACCCAAAAGTTTTCACTTCAAATGAAAGCGTCAGCTGACGATGACGCGAGTTCAATGATTTTTGTTCACCCAAAAGTGCTCAAAGCGCCTAAAGAAGTTTTCACTTCAAAAATAAATCTCAATTTTCCTCTAAACTCTATCCACATTTAGCACCGGCTATTTTTTGCTTAAGAAGTAACCTGTCGCAAAAATAGGTATGCATGCTGTAGATTAATCCGTTATTTGAGGGAACGGTGATCTGTAACCATATAAAGTCTAATGAATCACAGTACTCCATACGAAAACGTACATTATTGCCATTTTATGATTTTATTTAAGTTTTTGGAAATATAATTAAGCATTACACCTTTTAAAACTAAAACGAAAAATCAGAAGGTACACATTGATTACCAACGCTTTCCAACTGTACGTACTCGTTGTATCGTATAGCATTCTATGTTCTTTGTCTATATTATCACACAATGGACAGACAAAAAGACAGACATATAGACTAATTGAATTCATAATCACTCTGAAACATTGTTGGAAAGTGTTAAAAAGGCTTAACACAAACAGAAATGCTGCTTTTTATTTCCTATATACACCCCTTAATAATTTTAAACTTTTTGCTTAGCCCTGTAAGTATGGAGGTTAAGCATATTATAGTTTATACAAAACATTTTCTTAGCATATAAACAATAAATGCGAATTTCTTTATGATTTTTTGATGAAGTTATTTAAATGTGATTTATAAAAATGTCTTCCCTAAAGCGCAATGCATTGGCATTTTTTGGATGTCCATCATGTACACAAACCAGTGGCATAGGTTCTATTAGAGCCATTTTAAGTATGTAAATTCAATAAAGAATTTGAATAACACAGATCATTAATAAAATAAAATAAAATAAAATAAGAACTAGTATGTTGTGGCCACCACAAGACTTTATTTTCCTATACAAATTCACTAAGTGCAAATAATTAATTTTCATCTTAGAGAAAACTAACTCTAAATATCCAAAGAAAGACAGTTTTAGTAGCTATAAATGACATCTTAAAAAATGCATTTTTATAGTAGTTATCTCACATATCAAGTTTCGTACAGTTATATGCTATAGAAGTTGAGATATAGCTTTCCCGTTATCGAGAAAATTTGCAGTATAGCAGCGCCACCTATTGGCCAATATGCATCCAAATTTAATCAGTATAATGTCTCATAATGGCCTTCACATATAATCACGTTTTGTTTGATTATACGCAATAGAACCTGAGATATAGCCTCCTCTTAAATTTCAGAAATCACTGTATAGCAGCGCCATCTGTGGAGCAGTTGACATCAAAAGTTGACAGACACTCATTTAGGTCAAGGTGCATCAACATATAAATTTATATTCAATTCTGTGCTGTAGTTCCTGAGATATAGCTTTCCCTTAAATTGCAGAAATAGCTGTATAGCAGCGCCACCTGTCGGTCCATGAGCATTCAAATTGAATCAGCATAATGTCTCATAATGGCCTTCTCTTATATCAAGTTTTGATTGATTATACGCAATAGAACCTGAGATATAGCTTTCCCTTAAATTGTGGAAACCGCTATATAGCAACGCCACCTGTTGAGCGGTTGGCACCAAAAGTTGGTAGGCACTAATGTAGCTCAAGGAGCATCTACATGTAAATTTAATGTAATTCTGAGCAGCAGTTCCGGAGATACAGTTTCCACATAATTTTTTGTCACATGCACACACACACAGTTACACACACAGAGACAGACGGACAGACAGACATTTTCTAAAAGTAGTCAAATGGTGTTCTAGACCTCTCAAACCGTATAAATCCGTCGAAAACCGGAAGTCGAAAATTTTTACGAATCTAATACTTTCTTCTATTGAATATAGAAGAAAGTAAAAATAAAAAAATCATAAAATATTTACGGACGCTGGAGGCGGACAAACGGACAGTAGAGTAGACAAATACTCTAAATCAAATCATATTCACGTTTTAAAAAATGGTAGAATAAACGCTTAATGTAAACGAAAATGCAATTCAGCAAATTTCCAATGATAACCCTCAGTGTCAACTCAATATTTTTGTTTGACTCTGTAAATCTAATGCTATCATACTACATTCTATAGAAAGCATTCTTTTGTGCATTTGAGTAACATATTTCAATCTGCCACACGCACACCTTCTTATTTCCGCTAAGGGCACGGCTTCTTCTATTCCTCTTTCTTTCCTTTTACCCCATTCCACTAAGGGCACGTTCCGCTAGGGGCCGTGCCCTTAGCGACCGTGCCCTTAGCGGAAATCTATAAACCCGTGTCCTTAGCGGAAATGTTATCTTCCCTCGGTGGCGTGCTTTGAGCATACGTGCCTTTAGCGGAAATAATAAATTTAAAAATAAATTAATAAATAAAAAATGAGATCTTCAATTTTCCTCTACACTTTATCCACATTTAGCACAGGCTATATTTTGCTTCAGAAGTAACCCGTCGCAAAATTAGGTATGCGTACTGTAGAATATCCGTTATTTGACGGAATGGTGTTCTGTAACCATATAAAGTTTAATGAATCACAGTACTCCATACGAAAACGAACATTATTGCCATTTAATGATTTTATTTAAGTTTTTGAGAAAATATAATTAAGCGTTACACCTTTTAAAACAAAAATGAAAAATCATGAGGTATACATCGATTATCAACACTTTCCAACTGTACGTATCCGTTGTATCGTATAACATTCTATATTCTTTGTCTATATTATCACACAATGGACAAACAGAAAGACAGACATATAGACTAATTGAATTCATAATCACTCTGAAACATTGTTGGAAAGTGTTAAAAATGCCTAACACAAACAGATATGCTGCTCTTAATTTCCTATTTGCACCCCTTAATGTATCGAAACATTTTTGCGTAGTCCTGTAAATCTGGAGGTTAAGCATATTATAGTTTATACAAAACATTTTCTTAGCATATAAACAATAAATGCGAAATTCTTTATGATTTTTTGATGAAGTTATTTAAAATGTCTCCCCTAAAGCGCAAGGCATTGGCATTTTTTGGATGTCCCTGTACACAAACCAGTGGCATAGGTTCTATTAGAGCCATTTTAAGTAGGGAATAGTCAATAATGAATTCGAATAACGCATATCATTAAAATAAATAAATAAATAAAAATAAAATAAAAATAAAAGCTAATATGCTGTGGCCACCACAAGATTTTCTTCTATATTTTCCTATACAAATTCACTAAGTGCAAATAATCAATTTTTATCTTAGAGAAAACTAACACTAAATATCCAAAGAAAGACAGATTTATTGTCTATAAATGACATCTTAAAAAATGCATGTTTGTAATAGTTATCTCACATATCAAGTTTCGTACAGTTATATGCTATTGAAGTTGAGATATAACTCTCTCGTTATCGAGAAAATTTGCAGTATAGCAGAGCCACCTATTGGCCGATAAGCATCCAAACTGAATCAGCATAATGTCTCAGAATGGCCTTCACACATATCACGTTTTGTTCGATTATAAGCAATAGAACCTGAGATATAGCCACCCCTTAAATTGCGGAAATCGCTGTATAGCAGCGCCACCTGTTGAGCGATTGACACTAAAAGTTTATAGACACTCATTTAGAATAGAGTGCATCAATATATAAACTTATATGCAATTCTATGCAATAGTTCCTGAGATATAGCTTTCCCTTAAATTACAGAAATATCTGTATAGCAGCGCCACCTGTCAGTCCATAAGCATTCAAATTGAATCAGCATAATGTCTCACAATTGCCTTCTCTTATATCAAGTTTTGATTGATTATACACAATAGAACCTGAGATGTAGCTTCCCCTTAAATTGTGGAAATTGCTGTATATTAGACATCAGAGCGACCTGTTGAGCGGTTCGCATCAAAAGTTGACAGGCACTAATATAGCTCAAGGTGCATCTACACGTAAATTTTTATGCAATTCTAAGCAGTAGTTCCTGAGATACATTTGCCACAAAATCTCCCCCCACACACACACACACAAGTGCTAATTTATTAAAATTTGGTTTGTAGAAATACCTCTCATAGAACGAAATGCTTTGGAATACTTTCGGCTATTCCTGTACATAAACCAATAACAATATTTACTCCATTTTCCATACAGAATACTCTAAAATGAACATATATCAGTTAGAGAATGAATATGCCTTCTTATTTCCGCTAAGGGCACGGCTTCTTCTATTTCTCCTTCTTCCCTTTGACCCCACTCCGCTAAGGGCACGTTCCGCTAAGGGCACGGTCGCTAAGGGCACGACACCGTTCCGCTAAGGGCACGGTCGCTAAGGGCACGACACCACTAAACTTGGCATCTCTAGACAAAACAAAATTATAAACACTTTTAAACTTTGTTGGAAAGTGTTAATGATGTTATAGTTACTATCAGGACAAAAATATTGATCTTTAACAATAAATGATATTTCATTAAACAATATAAAAAGGAATGGTGTTTTATTGAAGCAGTTAATCGTTGTTTTCAAGTACTTTATTTTTCTGGATGTAAGCCATTCCTTTAATATATTTAGTAATGTTTTCTTTAACGTTTCGAGAACTGCGTTTCACAATTCTATAAATAATGTCTGCCACTTATTGTTCTAATATCTTTTAAGGAGGAATTTGGGCTTCGCAACACATGTCTTGAACCATAATAGTTATTAATAAATTGCCGGAATGAATGGGGAACATATGTACGCTTAATTTATTTATCACGCTTTTTAAGTTAATGCCGGTAAGTGTGCTTCTTTGTAATACACGTCTGCTCAAATAACTATTTGTTGAAGTGGCAACTTTCTATTCATTCCTCTTAAACTAAACTTTGTTTTTGTGACTTTTTAAAAACTCATTTAAAGTATTACATTTATTTGTTGTGAATTTCAGCATATTCAAATTTAATTATAGTACGTAAAAACAACATATTTGAAGTAACGTTTTTCAGAAATGCAAAAAGTATGTTCGTGTACAGTAATACCCAACTAATATATACCAGGTGATTCAAAATAGATGATACAGCGATTATCTCGTAAACTAAAAAGGTAGAAACATACTTCTAATTACAAAATTGGTGCAAATTAACTGTAGACCTCAGATATGGCATTTTTTTGTATAAGAGGCTGTATACATACTAAAATACGAAATTTTTAAACGATCCCTCCTCCTATCATATGACATTATTTATACAAATATTCTCCTCACTCTAAGAAGGAAAAAAAAATCATATTTCTAAGTAAGTGAAAATTTTGCTGAATTATTGCAATTTGAAAATTCTAGCATTTTTCGCTAAGTCTTAAGGGGTTGTATCAAAAGTAAGAAATTTCAATTACTATAGGTTTTGTAATATGACATAGATTGATTAGCGCGAGGGAAAAAAAAATATTTTTCATTCAGGGAAATGTGGCTATTTTAAACTGTAATGTTTGTCTTTCCCCGAGTGAATACACACGATAATACTCATTGATAATTTAGCAAATAAAACATATGAAAAATTTATGTACGAAAAGTGACTTTTCAAATTAATTTTTCTTTCTTTTCCTTTATACTTTCGCTTTTTTATGGTATAGAGAAAATATTACTTTTGAGTCAAATTTCCGAAATTTAGCTTTTGTTACATTTACACATTTTGAGATTCCCTGATTTAAAAAATAATGTTGCTTTAACGGTTAGTCTCTCTCTCTCTGTGTATGTGTGTGTGTATTTGTGTTTTATTAGCATATCTCAAGAATAAAGAGTAGCAGGAAGTCCAAATTCGGTATTCTAAACCCGTGTCATATAATGATGCGACATTAAACCATTGGTTGAGATCAGATAAAGGGTTTGTGCACAGGCACAGGGTCATCCAAAGAAAATTCAAATACGTTACGTCTATGAACGAAATTTCTCATAAGTACAGTGTGACATCTATAGGCTACCCTAAACAAAATGAAATGAACATATTTTTTATATGCATAAAAGCATGTTTTGTGCAGATTGTTGTATGGCAATCATTCATCATTCATTTACAGGGTTATCCAGAGTATTTGGATATATTGGAGCTATACTTGAGAATTGCTGGAAGTGTATTTCATTTTGTGTTACGTGTCTTACACATAACACTAAATTTACGTATATAACGTGATGCGTATATAGTTTATAGACAATATACCGGGCTACCCAAAATTAAGTTCTACGTTTTTTTTTCTAATAAATGTAATTGACGTAAGTGACGCCGCTGTATTTTTTTATGTCTGCTGACACAGGACGGAAAATTAATTTCTGACACTCATACTGTAAACAAAGCAGTTTTTGTAGATAGACATTTTTTTTCTGCATAATATCACGGTTTGAGGCCTCATGAATACGAAAGTCGAATTTTTAGTGGTTGATCTATATATATATGAATAACATAATTTAACAACAAAAAATTTAACAACATAATTTAACAACAAATAACTGCAGAAAATTCAAATTTGGTACTTTGGATTTCATATCTAGTTGCCACTTGAAAAGTTGACCAAGATTTCCAAACAGACTTGATTTTTGTTTTAATAAATGTCGGCACTATAATTAAACGGGGGTTGAGGAAAGCGGTAACCCCCCCCCCCATCCCGACATAAAATTATACATCAAATAAAAATATTCCTAAACCTGTTTTAAATTACACTAGTCGACAAAAAATAAAATAAAAATTGGAGGGTAACAAAAATGAAATTAGCTATTTTCAACTAATTTTGCAGTGCAGAATTAAAAAGTAATAACGAAAAATCTGTAACACGTACAGATTTTTTGTTACGATTATTTAATCTGTACCGGAAGCAATAATCCCTGTCTAAAAAAGTACACTTAATACTGCTTTGTTAAATAATTTCTTGCCGAGTCATTTTGTTAGTTAGTCTAAGAAAATGATTCGATAAGGATTTATTTAACAAAATAGTATTAAATGTATTTTTTTAATACCGGAATTACTTTCTAGTGCTCGGATACTTTTTCTGTCGACTGTATTGTAAAAATAATAAAAAAAATAATGAAATTTGCCATTTTCTGATATTTAAACAAAAAAATGGAACAAACATGGTTGCAGGGACTCTGATTTGCCAGGACTCTGGGTTGCCAGCAGGAAGGGTTACAACCTGAGATACTGTGAAAATGATAAAAATTCGTGAAAATTGCCATTTTCTGATACTCTAACAGAAAAATATGACGTGGTGGGACATTTTTGCTTGCAGATATTTAAATAAAAATTCGAATTAATAATAAAAATAATAATTTGACCGTTGTTACCGAACCACTGTAGACCAGTGTTATTTTAAATTAAATTGAACTTTATTATCTTATCTTATTATCTTACGCCTCAGTCTGCAATCTTTCTTTATAGTACTGAAATTCAAGGTAAGAAAAAGCCGTGTGAGTGACTCACAAGATAATTTTTCTTTTCTCTTTTTTTTTTCCCCCTTTTGAATAAATAACGACATTTAAAGAATTTTATCGTTTCCATATACTATTTCTTTTTGGTAAAATTTAATTGCATCTATTTTGTTTTTAACACTTATGTACAGAGTAGAAAGTGTTAATGACTTCGATCTGTCTGTCTATCCGTGCTTTAACTCTAGTAAATATTCATGGAATACCTTAAAACTGATATATGTTTAGGAGATTCCCTATTGAAAACTGCGCAAATACCGCTATCGGTTCTTAAATAGGTACACCCAAAAATATTCAAAAATATTAAAATATATTACAATATTTAAACAAAAATATTCAGAAATATAAAATTTACTAAGTATCATAACAGTATTTATACCATAATAATAACAAAGCAACTAATTATAAAAATTATATTTTTTATAAATTACTCATGGAAACTTAGCCCATTCCTTTCATATATTATATTTATTAAAACAATTAAAACCCATGCAATATTTCAGCATTTTCAAAATTCCTCAACCTTCAGTTCTATTACTATTGCTGAGTTTCAATACATGGTAATGGCCGATACCAAAAATTTTTTTTCGGCATCAAAAATCTATTGTCGGTAACATGGGGGGGGATGAAAGATCCATATAATATACAATATCTGTGGAAATTACACAACGGGCAGACAGAAGGAATGAAAGGCATACAGATACATTATTATAATTCATAATCACGCTTAAACTTTTATTGAAAATTTTAAAAATGCATAACGCAAAAGAAAATGCATCTCTAAGATTCTAGCTGAAGCCATTAATGTATCTGAATATTTTAGTGTAGCCCTGTAAATCTGAAGATTAACCATACACTGAGAAAAAAAAATATACCGCATTTCTCTAGAATGAACAAGTGGCCATTTTCTAAATCCCTTAACTAGAAATATAGATTTCCGAGCTATGCGCATAAGGCACGCCAATAAACTGAATAGACGAAATTATCGAGAAATTCTAATGTACACATTTATAGAATATGAAACAATATTCTGAATACTCTAAATATTCTGAATCATTTATATTGCGAGAAATTCTCGCTTGATTTTCTAGAATTTGGTAATAAACCAAGATTATAGTTGCAGAAACCCGCCTCTTGTAGTCTCATTTATTTGCAGAGATTTTTGAATAACTTTGCCCTCGAGAATATAGGCAAACGCTCTAGAAATCCAATAGGGGCTTCTAGAACTCGCTTTCCAAGGAGACTAGAATTTATAAGGATGACATGGAACTATTTTTTCTAGAGCCACAAATTTGATTCTAGATGTCAGTTACAGAATTTTTTCTCAGTGTATCATATTCTGTGTAAAACCTCATTCATGTACAAACATAAACTAATATGATGTAAAATTATTTATTTTAAAATAGAAACTTTTTATCCGCATACAATGAGATATGTATAGTGAGCATACAGTGAGACAGTTAGAGAAACCTATTAATCCCCTTGAGCCATGTCTAACAATACTAAAACGATACTTTCTTGACAGCTAGATTACATCCTCTAATTCTTTCATAAAAACCGTATAATGAACCGAATTATGAAATACTATATGATTTAAAAGTATAACTGGTGATATATATAAGGATTGCAATTGGTACTTTTGTACGAATCTCTGAACGAAAAACTACATGCATGGGGAAAATTTGTAAGAATATATAATTTTACAACATGTTAACAAAAAATTACAAGCTCGTAGATTCAGAAAAACTTATAATATAGAATAAAGCTAATAAATCTGATTCCAAAAGCCACATGTATCACAAATTATGCCAATTTACTGTTTTTTTTACCCATACTATTGGCCTTTTTGTGTAGAGAAGCTTACTTCCCATGACAAAAAAAAAAAAAGTTTTATAAATGGATCGTTTTACAACATCCGTATTTCTATCATCGTGATATAAATATTAAATGAACTACAAAGTAAAAAAAAAAAAAAAAAACATTTTTTTAAGTAGAAGCCTTTTATTGTGGAGCCCTGAAAAGCTTAAAATAAAACTTTATTCTTGCAAAGACATGCTATAAAGAAATGAAAGTTTCAACACTAAGAAAATTTTAGAGAAAAATATAGATATTTCACTTTTGCAAGAGATTCAAAGATTCAAAGACGGAAGGAGGGCGCTCACCACTATGCAGCAGTTTTGAGCGATTTTAACCTCCAAAGAGGGGCTCTGACAACAAATGTCACATAACAATGTGAAATTTTGAAAGAGCCCGTTTCTAGAGGTTAAGTCTCCCCCGTTGTTTATTGCATAAACACTAAAAAAAAAAAAAAATAAATAAAAAATTACATTTGCTGCCGGATATAAAATCCCACGCGACAGAGGGCAGCAGTTAATAAAAAACAAAATTTAGGCTTCTAATGAGGAGAATTTGTAGGCAGCTGAAAAAAGTTCAAATTTTTGCGACGGGACTTTGGAAAAGTTAGTAAGATTAGTTTTTAGTTTGTTAAATTGGATAGTTCCATTAGGGTCACAAAGATTTTAGTTATTTTAGTTTTTAAAAGAGGACGCTCTAAAATGTTAAATAGCCAGTTATTGGGTCTAATTGGAGGATTGAGTAAATGATATGGGGCTGTGAGGGGACATGCAAAGTAAGCATGTTCAGGAGAGCCTTCCTCTCCGCACTCGCATCGGGTGGTCCTCGAGCAATGAAAACGAAATAAGTAGGTTCTGAAAGGTCCATGACCCGTCAGAAAGGCTGAAATTGCTGGAGACAAATCAAAGTTATAATTTTTTACTGAGTTAATGAGGGCATAGGTGTAGCGTCCTTTGTCTGAAGTATCCCATTCAGCTTGCCATTCTTTCTGGAGATTACGGAAAAGGGACTTTTTGATAAAGGAAGGGGGGAATGGGAGGAAAAAGCCGATGTCCGGATTTTGAGTGGCTGTTTTAGCCAGCTCATCAGCCTTTTCATTGCCCATGACGCCCCGATGCGCCGAAACGTGAGCTAGAGATGTATTTTCTTGCAGGTTAATTAGAAGTAGTTTAATTTCCGTTACGAGAGAGTGTTTAGACAGATGGCGGTGTATTGCCTGTAAGGCTGAGAGACTGTCACTGTAGATTGGAACTGAGTAAAATCTACTTTTTATCTCATTAATCCATAGGAGGGCTTGATAGATGGCAAATAGTTCGGCTTGAAATACGGTGTTGTAATCTCGCAGTCTTGAGGCCCACTGATGAGTCAAGATCCCATCTGAAAGGACACAGAAAGCTGAGCCGACTCCGTGTTCTGTCTTTGACCCATCAGTATACACCGCCACTGGAGCAGAAAGAGAGAAGGCATTAGTTGAGACATTGACTAGGGCATGAGAGGTATCAGCTGCAGGGTGAATATGCCAACTGCATGTTTTACGTTGTATTTCTGAATTGGGGAAGTGTTCATTTTGCAGTGAAGTGTTACTGAGTTGTAGAATGTTAGTTTTAAGAAATTCATATTTAACTGTTAGGTAGATAGGAGGAATCCCGGTGATCACCGTCAATGCGTCAGTGGAAATAGTTCTATAACCCCTGGAAATTTGCAATAAGAAAATTCTTTGAAGAGAGAAGAGTTTGAGTTTTGCTGTTTTTGAAAGATTTCCCCCCCAAATTCCAGCCCCGTAAGTTATGATTTTTTCTACTATTACACGGTACCAGATCTTTAACATGTTTGATTTAATACCCCAATTTTTCCCCGCGAGTTTTATAGAATTATGATAAATTTTGAGTAATTTAAGCTTTAAATTGTTGATATGTGCAATCCAGTTCAGGTTCTTATCTATAGTAACCCCTAAGATTCGGGTGTTGTCTACATGGGAGACACTAACTCCATTGACCCTGATCACCGGTTTTCGTTTTAGAATCCTGGGAAGAGAAAAGGTAAGAGCCTGTGTCTTAGCTGCTGAAAGTTTGAGATTGAGTGTAGAAAGCAGTTGGCAGAAAGTTGTTAAAGCATCATGGGCCTGAGATTCCAGATCCCTTCTTGTTTTGCCCGAAAGGATTATCGTGAAGTCGTCAGCGAAGGCGAAGACTTCAAATCCTTTAAGGTCATAGGTTCAAGAATGGTGTTAGCGATTAATGTCCAGAGAACTGGACCAAGACATGAGCCTTGAGGCCAACCTTTTTCTTGGGTATGATCTGAGGATCCTGAGCCCCAGTTGACCATTATTTTCCTGTTGGAAAGATAGGAGCTGATGACTCCAGCGATATTCCCCTGACATTGAATGGATTGTAGAATATTCAAAATATGGAGCCATTCAATATTATCGAAGGCTCCTTGAATGTCCAACGAGACGAGGGTGGTATAGTTTTCCGAGTTGTAACTAGAGGCGCAGGAAGAGAGGATAGCATTCAATGCCATTTCGCATGATCTGCCCTCTCTGAAACCGAATTGATTTTCATTCAATAAGTTATTAGATTCTAGAAAGTGATTGAGGCGGATTACAATTAATTTTTCTAATAATTTTCCTAAAGTTGGAAGCAGGCAGATCGGGCGGTAAGACTTGGGTTCAGAGGGACACTTCCCTTGCTTTAGAAAGTATACCACCTCTCCTTGACGAAGCACTTGGGGGAAAATAGTGAAAAAGTAAGCATAAGTTGGACCAGCGTAATAAAATCTGAGGAATGGAGGAATTAACTAATTTTAAAATGATAAATATATCCCATCCGGACCTGGAGCTTTTTTATTGTTAAATCCTGAGAGCGCAGTTCAGATCTCAGCTTTCGTAAAAGCTTTGTCCGACTGGGCTGTAAAGAGGAAGGGATGAGGTGACGTGGATGGAAGAGAAGAAGGGCCAAAAAGGGTTTCAGTTAAATATTCTAAGTTGTTCTTTTTGGAAGAAAGGATCGGTGGTCTCTGTAGTCTTAACTCATGAGGTGTGAAGAATTTGCTGGAGAAAATTTTTTGAGCAGTGCCAAAGTTTTCTGTTTGAGAAGAGCAGAAAGACTTCCACGCTGCTTGTTTTGCCTTGTTGAGTTGTTTTTTATAGGTCGCTGCTAGTTTTTTCTGTTGTATCTGTAATTGTTGACGTTCTGGTTCTTCTAGATATTTCAGTCTAATTGCCGTTAATTTATTACGCAGTGACCTTAACTGGGGAGACCAGAAGGATGGAGTAGAGTGGCGTCTCACTTTTTTCAATCGAAAGGAGGAATTTGCGGCAGCTTGAATAAGGGAAATTAGGGTTTCTGTAAAGATGTTTAAGTGTTCAGTGTTTGAGATTCTGTTAAGTTGTTGTGAAAATGTGGAGCTAAGGTTTTTCATTTTTTGTTTAAATTTTTTGTGATTACCTCTTTGAGTGGCGAAACGCGTTCGATATAAATTCAGGGGTGTTTTTTTTAGGGTGAATGTAATATAGTTGTGATCTGTGTTATTAAATTCATCTGAGACAGACCAGTCATGTATTAGAGGCAAAGTTGCTGGGTTGACCAACGTAAAGTCTGGCCAGCCCAAAGCGCCATTCTTCTCAAATGTTGGCGATGAATTTTCTAAGTTAGCTAGACATATGTTGTGTATTATTATATGTTCAATAAGGCGGCTTCCCCTGGTATCCTCGCGTTTTGAGCACCAAAGAGGGGAGTTTGCGTTTAGGTCGCAGCCGCAGATGAAAAGAGCTCGATGGCTAACAGGTGCTGCCATTCCTCAAGACAGTGATCGAAGTCAGCGGACGGAGCTCCATATGCACTGCCAATGACCACTTCACCATCACTTGTAGTCAGTGTCACAAAGACACAATTTTTCCCAGTAAAAAGGTGAGTGAAGATTAAGTGTGGGGATCTGATAATAATATGTGCTGACTTGTTTTGAAAGGAAAATTTGGTCCATGATGAAGGGAATCCGTACAGACCCCCTTAACAAAACAGTAAGCATCCTGAAGCAGCGCGATATCTATGGAGTGAGCCTCCATGTATACTCGGGCTGCCAAATTAGCTGCCCTGCAATTGTTAAGGTTGATCTGCAAGAATTTTAAGTTGTCAGCAGAAACTAAGTTATTGTTATTGCCGAAACGTCAGTGGAGGCCCTCTGTTGCTACTCAAAACGGTTTTGGGCTGTGTCTGTGTGTCTGTCTGTCTGTCTGTCTATCTGTCTGTCTGTCTGTCTGTCTGTCGCGCGATAGCGGCCGCAAAAATAGAGCTATTGACTTGAAATTTGGTACACATGTTCATGAGCCTCACGAAATCAGCTGTATAGTTTTTGGTGTGTATTCCATTTGTAGTTCGTATACAGGGACACGCTAAAGTTTTTCTTATCATTACGGCCTATGGGAGGAATTTGTATGTATCGCGATAGCGGCCGCATAAATAGCGCTATTGACTTGAAATTTGGTACACATGTTCATGAGCCTCACCAAATCAGCTGTATAGTTTTTGGTATGTATTCCATTTGTAGTTCGTATACAGGAACACGCTAAAGTTTTTCTTATCATTACGGCCTATGGGAGGAATTTGTATGTATCGCGACAGCGGCCGCATAAATATCGCTATTGACTTGAAATTTGGTACACATGTTCATGAGCCCCACGAAATCAGCTGTATAGTTTTTGGTATGTATTCCATTTGTAGTTCGTATACAGGGACACGCCAAAGTTTTTCTTATCATTACGGTCTATGGGAGGAATTTGTATGTATCGCGATAGCGGCCACAAAAATCACGCTATTGACTAGCAATTTGATACACGTGTTCATGTGCCCCACGAAATCAGCTGTATAGTTTTCGGTGTGTATTCCATTTGTAATTCGTGTACAGGGACACGCCAAAATTTTTCTTATCATGACGGCCTATGGGAGGAATTTGTATGTACAGCGATAGCGGCTACAATGATCACGCTATTGACTTGCAATTTGGTACACATGTTCATGAGCCCAACGGAATCAGCTGTATAGTTTTAGGTGTGTATTTCATTTGTAGTTCGTGTACAGGGACACGCCAAAGATTTTCAATCATTACGGCCTATGGGAAGAATCTGTATGTACCGCGATAGCCACCGCAAAAATCAAGCTATTGACTTCCAATTTTCGCCGAAACGTCAGTGGAGGCCCTTTGTTGAGACTCAAAAGGATTTTGGGTTCCGTCTGTCCGTCCGTCTGTCTGTCTGTCTGTCGTGCGATAGCGGCCGCAAAAATCACGCTATTGACTTGAAATTTTGTACACATGTTCATGATCCCCACGAAATTAGCTGTATAGTTTTGGGTGTGCATACCATTTGTAGTTCGCGTACAGGGACACGCCAAAGTTTTTGAAGTGAAAACTTCTTTAGGCACGTTGAGCACTTTTGGGTGAACAAAAATCTTTGAACTCGCGTCATCGTCAGCTGACGCTTTCCATTTGAAGTGATAATTTTGGGTGAACAAAAATCTTTGAACTCACGTCATCGTCAGCTGCCGCTTTCCATCCTTGTGTGATACAAATAATGTATCATACAATTATCTTGCTAATGTGAAATGTTAATAATCATATACTGTATATTGTTTTAAAATCTGGTGCGGCTCTACACGACTTCTCTCATCTCCGGGCACTGTCTCTATTGCAGTTAGACCTCACAAAACCGAGAGAAAGGCCAAAGCCGCCATTTTTCTCATGTTTTTACAATCTATTGCGGCTCTACACGACTTCTCTCATCTCCGGACACTGTCTCTTAAAGATTGCAGCCGGAAACGTTGCAGTTAGACCTCACAAAACAGTGAGAAAGACCAAAGCCGCCATTTTTCTCACGTTTTTACAATCTGGTGCGGCTCTACACGACTTCTCTCATCTCCGGACACTGTCTCTTACAGATTGCAGCCGGAAACGTTGCAGTTAGTCCTCACTAGACAGTGAGAAAGGCCAAAGCCGCCATTTTTCTCACGTTTTTACAATCTGGTGTGGCTCTACACGACTTTTCTCATCTCCAGATACTGTCTCTATTCCAGTTAGACTTCACAAAACCGTAAGAAAGGCCAAAGCCGCCATTTTTCTCACGTTTTTACAATCTGGTGCGGCTCTACACGACTTCTCTCATCTCCGGACACTGTCTCTTAAAGATTGCAGCCGGAAACGTTGCAGTTAGACCTCACAAAACAGTGAGAAAGACCAAAGCCGCCATTTTTCTCACGTTTTTACAATCTGGTGCGGCTCTACACGACTTCTCTCATCTCCGGACACTGTCTCTTACAGATTGCAGCCGGAAACGTTGCAGTTAGTCCTCACTAGACAGTGAGAAAGGCCAAAGCCGCCATTTTTCTCACGTTTTTACAATCTGGTGTGGCTCTACACGACTTTTCTCATCTCCAGATACTGTCTCTATTCCAGTTAGACTTCACAAAACCGTAAGAAAGGCCAAAGCCGCCATTTTTCTCACGTTTTTACAATCTGGTGCGGCTCTACACGACATCTCTCATCTCCGGACACTGTCTCTTACAGATTATAGCCGGAAACGTTGCAGTTAGACCTCACAAAACAGTGAGAAAGGCCAAAGCCGCCCTTTTTCTCACGTTTTTACAATCTGGTACGGCTCTACACGACTTCTCTCATCTCCGGACACAGTCTCTTACAGATTGCAGCCGGAAACGTTGCAGTTAGACCTCACTAAAAGGCCAAAGCCGCCATTTTTCTCACGTTTTTACAATCTGGTGCGGCTCTACACGACTTCTCTCATCTCCGGACACTGTCTCTATTGCAGTTAAACCTCACAAAACCGTGAGAAAGGCCAAAGCTGCCCTTTTTCTCACGTTTTTACAATCTGGTGCGGCTCTACACGACTTCTCTCATCTCCGGACACTGTCTCTATTGCAGTTAAACCTCACAAAACCGTGAGAAAGGCCAAAGCTGCCCTTTTTCTCACGTTTTTACAATCTGGTGCGGCTCTACACGACTTCTCTCATTTCCGGACACTTTCTCTATTCCCTGATGCAAATAGGACGTTGAGGCTCCTGATCTGCAGATCCACTAGTTGTCGATCCACTGTTGTCAGTGGAGACCCTCTGTTGAGACTCAAAACGGTTTTGGGCTTTGTCTGTGTGTCTGTCTGTCTATCTGTCTGTCTGTCTGTCTGTCTGTCGCGCGATAGCGGCCGCAAAAATAGCGCTATTGACTTGAAATTTGGTACGCATGTTCATGAGCCCCACGAAATCAGCTGTATAGTTTTTGGTATGTATTCCATTTGTAGTTCGTATACAGGGACACGCCAAAATTTTTCTTATCATTACGGCCTATGGGAGGAATTTGTATGTATCACGATAGCGGCCGAAAAAATAGCGCTATTGACTTGAAATTTGGTACACATATTTATGAGCCCCACGAAATCAGCTGTATAGATTTTGGTATGCATTCCATTTGTTGTTCGTATACAGGGACACGCCGAAGTTTCTCTTATCATTACGGCCTATGGGAGGAATTTGTATGTATCGCGGTAGCGGCCGCAAAAATAGAGCTATTGACTTGAAATTTAGTACACATGTTCATGAGCCCCACGAAATCAGTTGTATAGTTTTTGGTATGTATTCCATTTGTAGTTCGTATACAGGGACACGCCAAAATTTTTCTTATCATTACGGCCTAAGAGAGGAATTTGTGTGTATCGCGATAGCGGCCTCAAAAATCACGCTATTGACTTGCAATTTGGTACACATATTCATTAGCACAGCGGAATTAGCTGTATAGTTTTAGGTGTGTATTACATTTGTAGTCCGTGTACAGGGACACGCCAACGTTTTTCTATCATTATGGCCTAAGGGAAGAATCTGTATGTATCGCGATAGCCACCGGAAAAATCAAGCTATTGACTTCCAATTTTTGCCGAAACGTCAGTGAAGGCCCTCTATTGAGACTCAAAAGGATTTTGTGTTCCGTCTGTCCGTCTGTCTGTCTGTCTGCCGTGCGATAGCGACCGCAAATATCACGCTATTGACTTGAAATTTGGTACTCATGTCCATGATCCCCACGAGATTAGCTGTATAGTTTTGGGTGTGTATTCCATCTGTAGTTCGTGTACAGGGACACGCCAAAGTTTTTCTATCATTACGGCTATGGGAAAAATTTGTATGTACCGCAATAGCGGCCGCAAAAGTCCTTCGATTGACTTGCAAATTGACACACACATTCAGGCTCGGTATAGAAATAGCTAGATAATTTTTTATGTCTATACTTTTTATGGATTGTTCAGGGAAACGTCAAAATACTTAACATTATGGCGTATGGGGGGAATTTCTTTTAAACGCATTTTAATATTATTACTTTGCAATGAAGAAAATGAAACTACCGTACGTGAGTAAGATGCTTAAACTCATGTTGTTTGAAGAAAATGTGTGCTCTTAAGCTTTCTAATTAATGTACAGGACCTTACAAAAGTGTGCTGACAATGTCACGTAGTCATCCAAACGATGTGAAATTTGGAACAATTATTAATTTTAAACGCAAAATAAGCTGAATAGTTTTTACTGGTGTATACGATGTTTATGGTTTGTTTACAGAGACACAAGAAAGAATTACGTAACATTAGAGCCTATGGACACACTTTTATTTAAGCGCGCACTTTAATGCGTTTATGCTGAATTGAACTTAATAAAATTAACATACATTATAAAGATGCTCAAAATTATGTTTACTCTTAAAAAAGGTTATGTATAGACTAAATAATTTATGGGACCACACAAAATAATTCCGAGTATGTACTGTAATCATCCAAATGATGTCAAACTAGGTTGAAAAATTAATGAGTAATAATTAATTAGGTTTATTCTTATTATTGGCGTTCATAATGACTGTGGCTACTTTTCCGGGATACATAATAAATTATTTTATACATACAATATAATTTCGTACTATTACGGTCTATAGTCGATATTTCTTAAAAGTTTATTTTAACATTGTTACACCCCATCAAATATAATGAAATTTTATTAGAATTTTAAAAGCTGTTTTCCTGTTGATAATTGTGGGCATAGAATTGGAAATAAGTTTAAAGGTTACGCAAAATATTTCCGATATGCTATGTAATTTTTTTTTTGTATGAAATTTGGTAGTTATGAAATTTGGTATTTATGAATTTCAGGGAAATAATACAAGACCGTCGTTTATTAAGAATACATATTGTTGTGTACTTGAGGGTTCGTAAGTTGTTCGAGAATGAAAGGCGAAACTTGGAAAAATTCAGTGATGTATTCACAGAAAGTTCCAGAAAAATACAGGTCCATAAACCAAGTATCAGCTTCAATTCAACCAGTAAACACAGCTTAAACAACAGCCGTTAACAGCAAAACAACAGTACAAACTGTTTAGCAATAACACATAAAGAAAGTCTCATCTAAAGTGGCTCAAAGCAAAGCAAGCATTTGACGAAACTGGCACAGATCTGAGACTGACCGCCTTGGCGAAAAAATGCTCCTTTTATACTTTTCTATCAAACACAGACTGTTCTGGAAAATTCTCGTATCTCATAATGAGATTAGAGCTTTCATATTTGGTATATCCCTAATAAGGATTTTCTCGCCAAGGTCGCCAACAAAATCGCCAAAGAGAGAAACAATCGCCAAATTTGGCGCCAAATCCATTTCTTCCCTTATTGGAGCTTTTTAGGTGTTTTAAAGGGAAAATTAGGCTATTTTAACGCTAAAACGACTAGAAATGCACAAAGTTAGCATTTCATTAACTTTACTAAACCTCTTTGAAATAATTTATACAAAAATAAATGCAATTATTTACAATTCCGTAACACTTTATAAGATATACAAATAGAGATACAGCGGGGGGTTGAGGGTGGCGGCAGTCCCCCTCAGGAATGTATCTGATTATGGTAACAAGTCGATTGAATCAATATATACGATTACATAATAAATAAAGAATATATAAAAATGACCTATTGAATAATGTCTGATGTAAATAGGACGTTGAGGCTCCTGATCTGCAGATCCACTATTTAGCGTTGTTAGTATTATCCATAATTAATTAATTTTAAATTGGCGTGCAGTTAGAGTAATTAGAATTAGGGAGCTATTTACCATATGAATAGTAGTCCCGTCGCTGTAGCTGACGTCTATCATCTCGGTGTGCCATGCCCCTCCCCGGTCGAGATCTGGACCTTCGATTAGAGTTTTTTGAAGAGTTTCTATCTTGTACTCTTGTGGGGGCGGAAGATGTCGGTGGATACTTTTTGTCCAAGATTTCGCGTCGCCTATTATATTGCTCTAAATACTCTGGACAGCTGGTTGAGTAGGCGGGATGATCCGAAGGAATTGGTTGGCGTTTCTGTCTTAATCTAATGGTGTTTTGCCTTTGACAATTGATGCAGCTGGGTCGTGCATTACAATTCTCATTCTTATGATCTCCCGAGCAATGAGAACAGTGCTGTCTATTATTGCATGCTTGTGCTGGATGGTCTACCGCCTGACAATTTGTACAACGCATTACGCGTGTAAGAGGTCTAAAGAAACACTTTTTCAGTCCCAGCTGCACCGAATGTGTAAAGATGAAGGCTTCATCAATGGGGAGTGGTGCCTGTAGAATCCAATTGCTAAAACCAGGATTTCTTGCATTTAGTTGTTTAATTGCTGAGACTTGAAGAGGATAGCCCTGTGGGATACCACTTAGGTCCTGGAGTCTCTTAAGAATATATGATTCATCTGTTTCTGAAGGAACTCCCATTATTAGGATCTCATATTGGGACATTGTTTATATTTTATTGTGAGTGTTTGAACAATTTCTTTATTTGCAGCAAAATCTTTAAAATGAATTTTAGTATCTTCGTCTGTGTGACACTGAACGTCCACGGAATTTCTGTAAATTTTGGTATTAAGAATTCTTGCTTGTGTTGGAACATCTTTGGTCTTTGTTGTGTTAAGATGCCCATGATGTCCTTGCCTCTTTCTGTGGGAGACTTTGAGGTGATGTAAACAGTCCTTTTGGAAATTTCACATGTTTTTAAAGCATGCATAAAACTTTTCTGTGAAGGGGTGGTACTGCTAGAAGTATTTGGAGTTGGTGTGGGTACTGTGGTGGAGGAGGATGCAGGAATGGATTGTACTGAGGATAAAGTTTGAGCTTCTGACACCGTCAGCGCTGCTGAAGGATGGTTGACTTGATTTGAGGAGTTTCGTTGAAGGAGAGCCTCCTGTCTCTCAAACGCCTTGTTTAGATTATCCTGCATAGCTTTAATTTCGTTCAGGTGGTCATCCATAACTGTTAGCTTCTGCTGAATATCTTTATGTAAATCTCTAAAGGGCTCGATTTTGGCGTGGTTGTTTGGCTTTGAGGATGGGTGGAGCTGTTTTGTGGCTGAGGATCTGGAGAGGCTATGTTGCTGTTCAGAGCTTTTATTTGACAGAAAGCACGTTTTAGCAGTAGCAGTGGAACACTTTGATTACTTTTACCCTTTTCCCTTATTCTTACTACATCGATAATTTCTATTGCTTTTATGGCTATTTGTTTAATTGAAGTGTAGCTGCGAAAAGTTTCATTATTATTGTAGGTCAAAGCTCGCTTGGGGCGTGGTTCAAATTTCAGCTCTTCTGCATCGTCCTGGTCTAGCACGACTGTTTCCGCGGAGGACTCTTCATAATGACTATTATGTTTATTCTTTGTAGATCTACTTGTCTACTTGAATTATTGGAGATTAAAGATGATACTGACTCGTTGTCTGAGTTTATATCTGGATCAATGCTGGTGTTTGGCTCTGTTGTCGACATGGTTGTAGCTTTAATAAAAGCTGTATAAGCGTATGGCTTTTCTTTTGTATGGATGCGTTGGTGAATATTTAGAGACACTTTTTGGGAAAATCCTTTAGAACATACTTCACACACGTATGGCTTTTCTTTTGTATGGATGCGTTGGTGAATTTAGAGGTCCTTTTCGGGAAAATCCTTTAGAACAAACTTCACTCACTTATGGCTTTTCTTTTGCATGAATGCGTAGATGTCTTCTTAGATTTCCTTTTTCCAATAAAACTTTTAGAACATATCTCACACACGTATGGCTTTTCTTTTGTATGGGTGCGGAGATGATTATTATTATTTTTTTTTTAAAGATTAATCTTTATAGAAAATCCTTTAGAACACACTTCACACTCATATGGCTTTTCTTTTGTATAGGTGCGGAGATGATTTTTTAGATTAATCTTTATAGAAAATCCTTTAGAACACACGTATGGCTTTTTCTTCTTCCCTTTTTTTTTTTTTTTTTTTTTTGTATGGATGCGTTGTTGAATATTTAGAGACCCTTTTTGTGAAAATCCATTAGAACATACTTCACACACGTATGGCTTTTCTTTTGTATGGATGCGTAGATGTCTTGTCTTCTTAGATTTCCTTTTTCCCAGAATCTTTTAAAGCATATTTGACACACGTATGGCTTTTCTTTTGTATGGGTGCGGAGATGATTTTTTTAGATTAATCTTTATAGAAAAATCTTTAGAACACAGGTATGGCTTTTCTTTTGCATGGGTGCGGAGATGATTTTTTTAGATTAATCTTTATAAAAAAAAATCCTTTGAAACACACGTCACACACGTGTGGCTTTTCTTTTGTATGGATGCGTTGGTGAATATTTAGAGACCCTTTTTGGGAAAATCCTTTAGAGCATATTTCACACACACGTATAATTTTTCTTTTGTAAGGATGCGTTGGTGAATTTAGGGGTCCTTTTCAGGAAAATTCTTTGGAACAAACTTCACACACGTATGGGTTTTCTTTTGAAGAGATGCGTAGATGTCTTCTTAGATTTCCCTTTTCCCAAAATCTTTTAGAACATATTTGACACACGTATGGCTTTTCTTTTGTATGGGTGCGGAGATGATTTAAAAATTTTTAAATATTCAAAATATTTTAAAAAGCTATCGAGACCAATATTCTTAGTCATTAGTTTCTACATAAGTATTTGTTTGGCCATAAATTTCAAAGATCTTAAAAGCTTTTTTAAATATTTTGAATATTTAAAAATTTTTATCTCTTGCAAAAGTGAAATATCTATATTTTTCTCTAAAAATTTTTTAGCATTGAAACTTTCATTACATAGCATGTCTATGTCAGAATAAATTTTTATTTTATGCTTTTCAGGGCTTCACAATAAAAAGCTTCTATGTCAAAAAAAGTTTTTTTTTACTTAAATTTATATTTTCTGCTCTTTAGTTATGAAAAAAGCCTCTGAAGAAACGAATAAAAAATTCCTAGGATACTGTGTAGATTTTGATTTTTTTTTTTTTTTTTTTTTTTTTTTTTTTAATCAATTGACGCCTTTTCTATTAATTATCTGCAAAAAATTGAAACATCGGCCCTTGGAGAATCGAACCCACGACTAGCTCTAACTAAAAATCAAAAAACGGTAAAGAAAAGTCATAGAACATGGTAAAAGATTCCAACATATACAAAAATTGTATTGTTCTTGAATGCTTTTTAAAATATTTTGAATATTTAAAGTTTTTTTACCTCTTGCAAAGTGAAATATTTATATTTTTCTTTAAATATTTGTATTTTTGTTTCATCAGTTTTCTTATTGTTGAAACTTTAATTTATTTATTTTATAGCATGTCCTTGCAAGGATATTTTTTTAATGCTCTTTGGGGCTCTACATCTTAAAAAATTAATCAAAATTTTATAGAATAGTGTGTAGACAACGAAGGATCTTTATTTTATCATTTGACATCTTTCCTATTAATTATCTGCAATAAAGTCGGCCTCTGGGGATCGATCTTACAACCATCGCTTTATCAACATGACGCTCTATCGAATCGAGCTAACAAATGACTAAAAAATGTGCTAAAATTTACGCTAAAGTGGAGGCATTTTGTTTTTCAGTGTGACACGAAGACACGATGCCAAAATCCAATTACAATAAAAAGATTCTAAAAAATATTAATTAATTAATTTTTACTTAAAACTTTTTATTTTGTGCTTTTTTATATCTAATATATATATATATATATATATATATTAATACCATACAAAAAAAAAAAAAAAAAAAAAAAAGATTCTTAAAAAAATTTTCAAAAATTCTTACTATACTGTGTAGTCAGTGAAAAATTTGCTCTTATCAATTGACAATTTTTCTACTAATTATCTCCAAAAATTAATTAGCCGGACCTTCGGGGATCGAACTCTTAACCATCGCGTTATTAACTTGACGCTCTAACCAATTAAGCCAAGGACCGACAAAAATAATTGCTTATATTTACTTTAAAATGAAGGTGTCTTGTTTATTAGCATGACACGAAAACGCGATGACAAAATCCAATTTCATGTAAAAAGCTTCTAACAAAGACCACGTAGTATCACTTAACATTATGCTTATTAATATAAAAAGCATTCTAATATTCATCATAAGATGCTTTTTCTTAATGTAAAAATTCATAAAGTGATATGTTTGAAAACAATCAAAGTATATGCTGCTTCCACACACATTTTTAATTTGAATATTATGAGAAAAATTAAACCAAGAAAAACATAGAATATCTGAATATATATATTTATATAAATAATATATTTATATTGCAGTATATAAAATATTTTCAAAGATTAACAAATTGTTATTTAATACATAACTAAATATGTTAATTTACGAATAAATTTTCTGATATTGTATTTAAAAAAAAAAAAAAAAAAAAAAAAAAAAATCATATTAATCTATAAGTTTATAGTTTGATGAGGCATTGCAGAATATATTTTTAATAACACAATTTTTCAATTTATTCATTAAGTGCTTTGAAAAACACCCAGAATTAAAAGAGAAATAAATCCAATTAAATTTACAAATATACATGAAATCCGTTAAAAAGACTATAAAGATTCTACACAAATTTTAAGCCGATTTCCGTAGGGAAGTTTCTCCATATATATATATATATATATATAAATTTTAACTTGTGATTAACAATAATCGGTAATGTTCACCGCTGAATTTAAAAAGTGATCGATATACACTTTTGAAGCTGAAACTAAGTTAAAATTTTACAAAGTAAATTTGATTCGAATGTAGATAAATATCAATATGTATAAATGTTTAAAGGATAAAAGCATGGTTATTAAAAAATAAGTGGAATATAAAAAAATATATTTTACAGTTTCATCGCAGAAATAATAGATATTGCAATTTAAAAATTATATATATCATTAAGAAATTTCTAATAGTATTTACCATCTTTCTCCTCTGTTTCATCGACATATATCATATTAATCCAGACACTTCCTGAAAGATAAAAAAACACAAATTGAAATAACTTGAATTTTTTTTTTTCCTTTTAGGACGGAGGACAATTAGTTTCAATCTGGACTTTTTGTAGACCAGTCTTGTATAACACCAAAATAAATTAGAATTATCAGTCCCAGCCTTACAAATTCGGTATCAAATGAAATGGGCGATATTTCTGAATCCAAGGGAGAAAAACAGTTTTTCGACACGACAAATAAATTAACTAAAGTATGAAATTTAGGTGCCAACAATTCATTTCAATTCATTTCAGTCATTTTAAAAAATTACGTGGCCCAGTTGTACGGTCAAAAGATGAGATGAAAAATAAATAAAATTAAAAAACAGATTGAAATTAATAGTCCTCCGTACTAAACTAAATTATGTTTTAACAGAAGTTTTATTTATTTATTTATTTATATTTTGACATATAATTTTGATTCAAAAAATTACTTCTTCATAAATAAATGACAGTTCTTAAATGAGCTCATTTGATACCGTTTCTCTTGTCTAGAGAGATAAATTTAGAAGTAGTTTTTTTACTTACATTTGTAATTTTATAATATTATATATCTTCTAATTATTCTTATTCTGATATTACTGATAATACTATTACCAATCAATATAGTATTATCACGATTCTTTTAATAGCATTTTTGGCAAATGGTATGACAGTTCTGAAAAAATAAATCTTATTTAATTTTTATTTTTGGCTTTGAAATCTAGAATACTTCTGATAACCAGCGAATGGTGATCGAAATTTTCAAATAGAAATTGTAATAAAAATCTTGTTAATCTTGAACATTAAAATAAAATTGTCAAGTTTAAATTTTAAAAATATGAATAAAAGACATTTGACTTTCATCGCTATAGAAGGGTTATTATTATCTAATAAGTGGCTACAACATGTGTGAAAAATGTGCAGTTATTCTGTTATTTTGATGCGTTTCATAAATGAACTACTGAGTTGAGTACAGTAATAACCATAGTACAAATAAAGTACACCTACAGTGAAATTGTATTACTGCTGATAATTCACATTATGTCTAACATATTAAAATATATAACTGTAATATTTATTTGCTTTTTTTTTTTTTTTTTTTTTTTTTTTTTTTTTTTGTAATAGATATCTCCTCTAAGAATTTCTAAAATTTAAATTATATATAAGTAAACTGTACAAAATTGTTTTGTTTAACTTGACAAAATACCATATCATAATTTGAGAGTGTCTATTGCTTCATTAATCATGCAAGTTAGATTTAATACCTGCTGAACTCTTACATCTCATAATTTAATCTAAATAGACGGTAAGGAATTGTTTGAAAAACATCAACAAGTGGTAAAACGTTATTAAATTACATGTTAAACTTGGAATTTCTCTGTGCAAGTTTATAAAACTGCATAGTTTTAATTTATTTAAACGGTTGATGTTTCTTTTCGTGTTGATAAATCTGTACTGATAAGTATAAAGGATTTAAGTCCAAAAATGTCGATTTTGAGTTAAGTACATAGTCAGACTCAGAAAAAAATTCTCTATCGATTGGTATAAATGATTCAAATCCATGTCATTTAGTCTTTGAAAAAATCCATTGGTAAAAAAAGATTCAAGTCAGAAATTTAGCATTAATCTTGGTATAAAATATTTAATTCAATTTTTTCCCTTTATTAAATGAAGATTGGCAACTACTGAATGGTATAAAGCTCATAAACCAACATAATCCCTTTCTCCTAATCGATTCTGCTGATTAGTTTTTAGTTAGTTTAACTTTATTTTTCGTCTCCTGAAAAATCAAGAATATGGACTTAAATCCTTTATACTTATCAGTACAGAAATATGTTCATATTTCCGTAATGCAGACCAATGATAACCATTGTTGAATAATTCGATTTTTTTTTCGGTAAATTCGTACCAAATGGAAACGGACACCAACAATTCTGATTGTTTCTTGTAAGTTAAACAAATTACTCAAAATATTTAAAATTCATGTTGTGTTTCATTCAAACAGTTATTACAATTTTCGTAAAGTTATTACAAAATCAGAAATTTTTTGCTGTATTTTCAAATTCCAAATAAAAAAATCCACAGTCCTGCTCTTTTTTCTTTCTTGATTATTAGTATTATTTTTATACCTTTCATAATTATAGTAATGGAATAAGCAATGCAAATTTATATAACTGCTATGCTGCAGTGGAAATTTTAAGTTTTTATACGCATAATCTTCGGAAAACGCAAATTTATAAAATTTTTACGTGTAAATTTTTCAGAATACAATGTAAAAACTCAAATATTAAATGTTTGCTAAATATTTTTAAAAATATAATAAAGCGATTAACAAGTAACAATTAACTTTACAAAACTGACATGAAATTACATTCAATGATATAGCAATAAACGGAAAAATATATTCTCATACTTTGAATCATTATTTAAATAATACATACATTGTAACAAAATAATAATAATAATAATAATAATAATCTGGTGTGCCACTCATACGGCTTTCTCTTACCCTGAAATTTAATACTATAAATATAGGTTGGAGATTAAGAGGTAAGATAATGAGTACTGTTATGTAAACCTATGTTAAACAATTCAAATTAGGCTTCGGAAGAGCTTTATATGATAATTAGTTCTGTGTGAGGGGGGCTACCGCCCCCTCAACCCCCCGTTTCATTAATGTACCTACATTTATATAGAATTTGAATCTGTTATTAAAATTAAAAGTTTACTTAAAATTATACAGACAATTTTCACACGCGACATTCATTGAAACTTATTAATCTTGATCAAACGTTTCCAGAAACAAACTTATATTAACTTCAAATTACAAAATTTGGATCTCCTAAAATTATTTGTTTTTAAGTTACTCTAAGAGACACAGACAAGGATCAAACGTTAAAAAACTTCACTACAGTAATCAGGAAGCCTCAAAACGTGTAAATATACAAAAAACAAGCGATGAATATTTAGCTTAAAACATAAAAAAATAATAATATATATTTCCAGAATCTCTGTAAATTTACAGTAGTTTTAAGTAAAAAATAAATAGTCCAGATTTTGATTATTTTTTTTCTATATTTTTCATTTTCTTTTAATTGCTTTATTTCTCAATTAAAATTAAAAATGAATATTTCTACATCAGATGATGTACTAGAAACCACTCGTATATACCCATCAATAATTAATTAATATAATTTTAGCACTTTTTATGCATATATACATAAAATTTTTATGTATACGTAGTAATCTCTATTTACCTTTACCTATGGTTTTATATAAAACTTAATCACTTCTTTCCTTGCTAATCCATTGGGATACATTGACTAAACTAGATTTTAACTAGTTTGAGAAATTTATTACAGATATCTAAAAAGCTGAAATAGATGTTGATTTAAAACGATACCAATATATGACAGCACAAAACAGAATTAAATTATGAAATAACTTTTTTATCTGCTTTCGTAAAAAGGCTCTACGTCAGTGTGACCTTAAAATTAAGTAGATTTAAGAGTTAGATAACTGAATATTTTACAGATTATTAAATTTTTTAAATCCTTAAAACTTTAAATTGTGAAATACTCATAAAATATTTAGCTGTTTATTAATTAGAATTTAACAATTTGAGATTGATTCATGTGGACTTCTAATTGATAACCATTTAAAATATCAATTACAGAATATATATATATATATATATATTTTAAATCTATGACGTTACTGTGTATATGTGAAAGCTATAATAATTTGTTCCTATCATTTTACTTATTTGGTGTCTGAAAATGTTCAGATAAATTATGTTCAGTAGTTTTTCTGTTCAAAATATTAAATGTATAAAATACTTAAATGTTTTCATTTTTTTTTCTTTTTTAAGTAACACTAATCATAAAAGCAAAGCTAGATAAAATTTTTTGTTATGGTTAGGTGCTTAAAATATAAAAAGTTTAAAAATGTATGAATAACTTAAAAGTAAGTCAAAAGTTTAATTCCTCAAACTTAATTATGTAAACTCAAGAAATGACTCAGACATACAGAATGAACATAATATTTGAAAGCATCAGGTAATAGCAGATCTGAGGTGTGTGATGTCTGAACTAAAATGCCAAGATTTGAAACATTTTTGGATATGCATCAAGAGATGACATGAAGCTGATCTCAAAATTCCGACTAAAAAGCATTTTTCTTTTTCTTTTCTATTTCTTTGGTCTAGCAACTTTCTGAGAAGCGTAAAGTATTTTTTTTTTCTGTTGATACTAATGACACATAAAAAGACTGAAATTAAAAAGAATAATCTGGTGTGTCACTCACACGACTTTCTCTTACCCTGAAATTTAATACTATAAATACAGGTTGGAGAATAAGAGGTAAGATAACGAGTACTGTTATGTAAACCTATGTTAAACAATTCAAATTAGGTTTCGGAAGAGTTTTATATGATAATTAGTTTTGTGTGAGGGGGGCTACCGCCCCCCTCAATCCCCCGTTTCATTAATGCACCTACATTTATATAGAATTTAATTCCGTTACTAAAAAATTATTCTGTTTTTTAAAAATAATTTATTAAAATCATTATTTAAACAAATTATCTTTTATGACAATGCAGACGATTTCCATATTAGAGAAGTAGTATAACACTAAATATAAAATAATAATAATAATAATAATAATAATAATAAAGAAATAATTTTAATAAAGTTAATAAATAATAATAAAGTACGAAAGGAAAGAATTTTTTTTTGGTTAAAAATGAAAAGAATCGACAACTTTATTTTAAATTATCGCAGATCGATGGTTCAACTATTCGTTTTAAAGGTATTGGCGAGCCCTATTGAAAGATAGATACCCATCATGAAAATTTACTCCCTTCCAGGGGGGGACGAGGCTCCTACATACAAAAAAAATTTTTCCCAGTTGACTATCTCTATTACAAAAAATATATATTCCTTTCATTTGGTTTAGTGCAGTCTATAGATGTTAAACTCTACTTACCTGCAATTTCCCCCATAGACGTAATGTATTTGAATACTTTTGAGTGTCCCTGTACACGAACCATTTGCTTCATCTTAACGAAAAGCTTACTGTACCATCCCTATATGATACACATTTAGAATACTGATTTTGGAATTTCTGCTATTATTTGTTCTTGAGATATGCTGATAACAGACACACAGACAGACACACAGACCGTTTGCTAAAAACATGATTTTCGCCTTCAGGGGACCTCAGAAAATGTAAATATAACAAAAACTCACTTTCGAAAATTTGTCCCTAAAACAACACTTTCTCGACCCTATGGTAAGAGGAAGTAAAAAACTTATAATAATTATAGATTATAGTGTTAATATTATAGATAAAATAGTTATATTACTGTTGTCATTTACATAGCCTTGGTTTTCAAAAGAAAAAAATCTGGTGTAAAGCTCACCGGACTTTCCGAACACTAAGTAATTAACAGTTGCATAGTAATAAAAGCAAGAGAAAATTATAATAGTGTGTTTGAGCATTTTCTCCATAAAGTATGTTGTTCAATTTTACGCTGTTGCATTTCAAATAATCTGAGCCCATAGATCATTATCATAAAGAAATTTCTTTGCGTCCCTATAAACATCTATAAGTGCTAGACTCACCAAAATCTGTAAAGTTCGTGGCACGGTGACACATACTATGTATGCAAATATATATATAAATTTTCAATTAATTCAAATAAGGCGATTAGAAGCTATCGCACTTTAAATAATCTGAGTCAGTAAGCCATAATGATAAATAATTTTTCGTTGTGTTCCAGTAGGAAAAAAAAATCTACGAGTGGTAGAATCACCAAAATCTATCCAGTTTCTATAACTGTGATCTATAACATGTATATAAATTTTCAATTCATTTGAATAAGGCATTTAGACGCTATCGTACTTTAAATATTTTGAGCCCATAGGCCATAATGAGAATTTGTTTTTCTTTTTCTTTGTGTACCCGTAAAAAAAAAAAAAAAAAAAACTATAAGTGCTAGTTTCATCAAAATCTATATAGTTCGTGATACGATGACCTATAACATGTGTATAAGTTTCCAGCTCAATAGAATAAAGCATTGAGACACTATCGTACTAGTCAATATCCCATAATGATAAAAAAAATTTCTTTGCGTCCCAGTAAAAAAAAACCTTTAAGATATTCAAAAATATCTATAGGTTTCGTGTTACGGCGACCTATAACATATACGTACCAATTTTCATCTCAATCGATCAAAGCGTTTAGACGCTATCGTGTTCACTCACATACTTTAATACATACACATATACACCCATACATGCACACATACCTTCACTATCGTAAAAATAGCAAAAATGAACTAAGAGAAGTTCACAACGTATAGAAACAACAAAATCTCAAAGTAAAATTTTTGTCATTATTACAATGCTTTCCTTGCATATGTATGTTCGGAAAGTAAAAATGAGTGAGATAAACCACTTACATAAAGTTTTACGGTTTAAAACACTATCATGCTGCAATTGAAGTCAATGCATTATGTGGGATAAAAGGGCTACTCAAAAGAATTGAAAATATATCTTGAATAAAGAAGAGTATTGATGTTTGGCAATAGTATTCATAGTGAAGGTAAGCTTTCAAAAAAAAAAAAAAAAAAAGGCATCTAGAGATGAAAGGAAGTTATTGGATTTTGTAAGACGTTTATTACAAATAAAATAATCTGGAGTGTTACTCACACGACTTTCTCTTACCCTGAAATTTAATACTATAAGTACAAATTGGATATTAATGGTTAAGATAACGAGTACTGTTATGCAAACGTATGTTAAAACAATTCAAATTAGGCTTCGGAACAGCTATATTTGACAAAATATTCTATGTGAGGGGGCTACTAGCCCCCTATTGCATTATTGTATCTACATTTATGTAAAATTCAAACCTGTTATTAAGTTCAAAAGTTCATTTAAAATTATTCAGACCACTTTCACGCACATCATTCCTTGAAACAAATTTGAACAAACTTTTCTCGTAACAAGCGTATTAACTTCAAAATACATCATTTGGATCGAACTAAAAGTATTTGTTTTTAATTTACTCTAGCAAACACATACAAAGATCAAACTATAAAACTTGACTTCGGTATTCAGGAAGCTTCAAAACGGGAAAATATACAAAAAACCAAGTGATGAATATTTAGCTTAAAAAATACATTATTTAACATATGGATATGATTAATTGATTTCAATTCTTGAACAGCTTTTCTGGACATGATAAAATATTACAGTAAAGCACTTCCACTTACAAATAAAGAAGAATGTTATGGCTTAAATATTGGCAGCCCTGTATACCTTCTGAAAGTTATGTACTTATCACATGGTGCACTCAAATATAATCCTATATTAAAACGCATGGCACAACCTAAAGTACACTTCAACAACTTTTTAAGTATTGTCGCATTATAATCTAGTTCTTTTGTGTAGCCCTGTAAACGAACAGTGAATGATTTATTTATCATGTGCTACAAGAAACATGTTTTTACACGCATAGAAAATATATATTCGTTTCATTTGGTATAGTGCCGTTTGCATATGTTAAACTTTACTTACCTGCAATTTCCCCCATAGACGTAATGTATTTGATTTCTCTTGGGTGTCCCTGTACACGAACCATTTGTTTGATCTCAACGAAAAAGTTTAGTGTAACATCCCTATATGATACACATTTAGGATACCAAGTTTGAACATTCTGCTACACACACACAGACCAACCGCTAAAAACATGATTTTTGGATTCAGGGAACTTCCAAACGTGTAAATATAACAAAAACTCATTTCGAAAACTTGACCAAAAGCAACATTTTCTCTACCTTATGGATAAGAGAAAGGAAATAGAAAAGAAAAAGAATGTAACTTGCTTATTTTAAACAAACATATAAAAAGTAAGATTTTTTGAAAGCAAATCAGTTTTAATACTGGTTATCTCGATCCAATTTTTCAAGTGGCAACCTAATATGAACTTCAGAATACCAAATTTGAATTTTCAGCAATTATTTGTTTTTAATTTATATCCATAAGCGATTTTAATTACAGATCAACCACTAAAAATTGGACTATCGTATTCAGAGCAGCTCAAAACATAATATTATATTTAAAAAAAAAAAAAAAAAAAAAAAAAAAAAAAAGGAGCCAGAGTTGAAAATAGAACTTCAAAATATAGTTGGTTTGTAGAGTATAAGTATGAAAATTGAATTTTCGTTCCTAGGGTGTGTTCATCGACATAGTAAAATGTAGCAAAGTATTTAGATCAATTACATTCAATAGAAAAGAATGTTTCGCTTAATTTTGGATAGCCCCGTATATTCGTTTTAAAGTTATTGACGAGATCTTTTGAAGGATAATCATATTAAAAATTTGCTAATCTGCCTCTTGAGGAAGACTTACCTCCTCCTCACTCCGAATGGAGGAAGCGTTACATTTACGTGTCGAAAAAGTTTTTCTTATGTTGAGTTTTACTTTTATAAATAACACTTTTTAATCTCATAATCATTCGTTAAATTCTCCTTGTGCACATTTATAGCAAATTTTGTCATATACCGCCATGTTAAAGATTTAGAAAAATCAAGATGGCAGCTCCATCTGTTGGATGATTTTTACTCAAAGTTGATAGACACTAATTTATGTCAAAATGCAACTACATATCAATTTGTGTGAAATTATGTGCAGTAGTTCCTGAGATACAGTTTCTACAAAAGTTTTGTCAGACATATACATACAGACAGACCGACACACTGATGCACAAAGAGACATTTTCTAAAACAGATTAAATCGTGTTCTACACTCCTCAAAATGTGTAAATCATCAGGAATCCGAAGGTGGAAATTTGTATGAATCCAATATTTTCTTCTATTAATTATAGAAGGAAATAACATATATATTTCTAATTCATTTTATTTTTAATATCATCAGTTGTTCTGCGCAACAATTATGTCATTTTAATTGGATATTTATGAAAGTTTGGATGAAACGGACAGAGAGAGAGACTAGTGTTTTTTTTCTGTTGAAAAATATCTATTATCCAACGTATGCCATCCCATTTTGAAGTCTTTGGTAATAAGGTGGCGGACTTGCTTGCGAAAGAGGGAACTGATCTTCCTTCTGCTGCTAGTCCAGTCAAAATAGGAAAAATAGAAGAAAAAAATCGTGTAGTTTTGAAATTTTGCATACTCATAGCCGAGGGGGTCCTGAACAACATACTAAAAGTCCCCACCCGTGGGGGGTGAGCGGGGGGCAGGGGGGGGGCATTTAAGGGGGGCACTTTTCAGTTTTCATTAAATATCTTGAAAACTATCGCATTTAGAGAAAAAATGTCAATTACAAAATTAATCTACGTAAACTTTCCTACAAAAATGTATATTACATTTTGTTTGTACGATCATTAGTTTAGAAGATATAGGGAGATGAAATAACACATTTTCTTGAAAAATTCTTTTTTGCAATAGTAAAATCAACTAAAGTGTGCAATTAAAAGGGTTCTTGTCAAATATTTTCTAATGTAAAAAGCAAATATATACATAGGGAATATGCAAGGATAAAACAGCATGTTTTGTAAGTTTTAAATAATTTTAAGGCTAGTAGGCGCAAGTGGCGGTTTGAGTAAAAATCTGGATAAGTCCAGTCAAAATAGGAAAAATAGAAAAAAAAAATCGTGTAGTTTTGAAGTTTTGCACACTCATAGCCGAGAGGGTCCTGAACAACATACTAAAAGTCCCCGCCCGTAGGGGGTGAGCGGGGGGGGCATTTAAGGGGGGCACTTTTCAGTTTTTATTAAATATCTTAAAAACTATCGCATTTAGAGAAAAAATGTCAATTACAAAATTAATCTACGTAAAATTTCCTACAAAAATGTATATTACATTTTGTTTGTACGATCATTAGTTTACAAGATATAGGGAGATGAAATAACACATTTTCTTGAAAAATTCTTTTTTGCAATAGTAAAATCAACTAAAGTGTGCAATTAAAAGGGTTCTTGTCAAATATTTTCTAATGTAATAAACAAATATATACATAGGGAATATGCAAGGATAATACAGCATCTTTTGTAAGTTCTAAATAATTTTAAGGCTAGTAGGTGCAAGTGGCGGTTTGAGTAAAAATCTGCATAAGTCCAGTCAAAATAGGAAAAATATAGAAAAAAAAATCGTGTAGTTTTGAAGTTTTGCAACTCATAGCCGAGAGGGTCCTGAACAACATACTAAAAGTCCCCGCCCGTAGGGGGTGAGCGGGGGGGCATTTAAGGGGGGCAATTTTCGTTTTATTACATATCTTAAAAACAATCGCAATTAGAGAAAAAATGTCAATTACAAAATTAATCGTACTGGATAAACTTGACGACGCTTGTAAAGAGGTTTTTTATTTTCCTTAACATAAAAGGCCTTATCTATAGTTTCAGCACATAAAAAACATTTGTTCTAAAATCAAACGAAGTTTGAGGCGAGCGTAAGCAAGGAGTAGGAAATGATACTGTGGATGATTGTTGTCGTGATTCAGATAGTTTCAAGTCTCTTGCGATTGTCTGAGGTCTTGTGTAATGTTTTCTACAAGAAAAATGCAGAACAATCATTTTTTTACCTCTAAAAATTTCATCTTTTCCATCTTTTCTTGAAATGCTCTCTTTTACTAATCCCTCTATTCCACTATTCCTTTCTCATTTATGTTGCATACATCATTCACTATATCATTTTCACATATTAAACATTTTTCTGCCATATCGATACACTAAGTAATCGCAAAAAATTCAGAAGAAACATTAAATACACACTAAACGTAAGAGAAATGAAATAAGAATTTGTAACAAACGTTCTCACAATTCATAGAGCACACTCATTACAAAGCGAAGGGGTATCCTTATCGAAACCTGTCCATTACCCTTCGTTTAACCTTTACATTTGAAATATAAGTATTGCATTTTACACATTAGTTACATCTTTCACATGTTTTTTCAGTCTTTAACGATAAAAATTCGGAGAATTTGCTCCGTTCTATTGCAGTACTAGCGAAAACCCTTTGTTTCGCTTCCCGTGCAATCCTTTGTGATAGTCGTTGCTTTGTATGTTACGGATATCTTACAGAAAAGTGGAATTTTTCGATTTGTATATTTTGACTTCCACTCTTTAAACTTGGTGCATTGCGCGCACACACACATACAAATATTTATATACAAATATTTATTTGTATGAGTAAAAAAATATTTAACCTGAACCTTTTTAATTACGAAATATAGTTTTTATTACTATTGCAAATAACATAAAAAATTAAATAAAAAACACAGAATAGGGTTGGGGACTTTTAGTATGTTGTTCAGTAAACTTAACCTTATAACTGTGCTCAATTTCAAAGCTACACTATATTTTTTAATGTTGATCGATTTTGGGTCTTCGTTATCTGGATTTTTACTCAAACCACCACTTACGCCTACTAGCCTTAAAATTATTTAAAACGTACAAAACATGCTGTATTATCCTTGCATATTTCCTATGTATATATTTGTTTTTTACATTAGAAAATATTTGACAAGAATCCTTTTAATTGCACACTTTAGTTGATTTTACTATTGCAAAAAAGAATTTTTCAAGAAAATGTGTTATTTCATCTCCCTATATCTTCTAAACTAATGATCGTACAAACAAAATGTAATATACATTTTTGTAGGAAATGTTACGTAGATTAATTTTGTAATTGACATTTTTTCTCTAAATGCGATAGTTTTTAAGATATTTAATAAAAACTGAAAAGTGCCCCCCTTAAATGCCCCCCCTGCCCCCCGCTCACCCCCCACGGGCGGGGACTTTTAGTATGTTGTTCAGGACCCTCTCGGCTATGAGTATATAAAATTTCAAAACTACACGATTTTTTTCCTCTATTCGTCAAATTTTGGCCTTCGTTGCCTGGACTATGCCTCTAGTGAACTTTTCGTGTCTGGAATTTTTTCTGTTCACAAGGCTAAAGCAAATTCTACTTGGAGAATACCTCCCGCTCACGATCGGTATGCTGGTACCCGTCCTGGTCTGTCTCTTCAGTCCGGAGGCACAAGATCCGCAGAGAGTGCATTGGTCAGATTGCGTAGTGGCCGCATCAAAAGCTTGAAATTCGCCGATAAATTAAAGACTTATTCTTCTTGCCCTTCTTCCTGTCCTGCTCCTGCTCATGTCATTGACTGTATTAGCACTTCTGCGAGGCAGCAGTGGAGTGAGGAGGGTAATGGACTTGTAGTTCTCTGTTAGAGCGACATGGTATCATGGACCTGGTCTAGGATTTTTTGTCCAGGGAGACATGAAACAACAACAACAAAATATCTATTTAATATATATAATATATATATTGACCTTTTAAGACATTTCCCATGTAGGCATTCTTGAATAGATTCAATTCTCAGATAATTATTTAAATAAAGTTTTACATGATTAATATGAGTTTTTCACAATGCTCTTAGTATGAATCGATGCATTTTACCGATTATTTTATTGATCTAATCTTTCACATGGAATATGTTAAGAAATATATGTTTTTGTGACATTAAGGAGACCTTTGACTTCGCACTACTGAAGGTTCCATATAAAAGCTTATATTCCCATGTAATATTTATAAACTGAACTACATTAGGTTTGTTCAATAAAAGGCACATTCATGCAAGAGTCATTGTCAAATCAACGCAGCTAAAAACCTGACAGCCTCAGATTTTTAAGAAATTGGGCTCATTTGTTTTTTCTATAGAGAAATGAATTTATTCCAATTAATAAGTCCCTATCTTTTTTAGTTTTTGAAATACAGGGCTGTAAAAATTGCAAATTTCTGAAATTCTTCTACTACAAATGCACCGCATATTTTCCTTCCTAAGCAACTTAGTGATAAATGATTGATATCATTATAAAGCTTATAATACAGGCTTTCAAATGATATATCACAAGTATATATTTTTAATTGTTTTCACTTTAAGGTCAAACATTTTGACCTTTGACCTCCAACATATCAAATAGCACATATTTAATTTTCTTTTAAAAATTATGTGCTAGTTTAACATTTATTATCTATAACTATTGCAAATTTTAAAATGGGACGGCCATGAGATGCTGAGTTATAAATTAATATGCAACCCTAAATCAACATTTTCATACTAACATAACGTAAGTTTTTTCCATATTTTGTTCCCTAATTAACTTAGAGATATAAGATTGGTACTATTGGAAATCTTATAATACAGGCTTTTTAATGGTATGTCACATGTATACATTTTTTAAAATTTTCATTTTAAGGTCAATCATTGTGACTTCTGACCTTCAATATATCAAAAAGTACACATTTAATTTTCTTTTAAAATTTATATGTTATTCTTACGTTTATTCTTACTGTAAGTTTCAATATGATACGGCCATGGGATATTGAGTTATAAATTAAAATGCAACTCTACCAGTATTTCCACATTAACATAACATGTGTTTTACAAAAAAATGGCCGTCCCATGTACTTACAATAATTACAGATAATAAACATAATAATAACATATAATTTTTAAATGAAAATTAAATGTATAGTTTTTGAGATATTGAAGTCTAAAGGTTAAAATATTTGACCTTAAAATGAAATTTTTTAAATATATATATCTATATATATGTGATATATCATTTTAAAGCCTGTATTATAAACTTTCTAATGATATTAATCTTATATCTTTAAGTTATTTAGGAAACAAAATGTAGGAAAAACGTTGTGTTAGTTACGTTATGTTAGTATGAAAATACTGATTTCGGGTTACATATTAATTTATAACTCAACATTCCATGGCTGTCATCCCATGTTGAAATTTGCAATAGTTATAGACAATAATGTAAAAGTAACACATAATTTTCAAGAGAAAATTAAATGTGTATTTTTTGAGATATTAGAGGTCAAAGGACAAAATGTTTGACCTTAAAGTGGAAACATTTAAAAATATGTAATTGTGATATATCATTTGGAAGCCTGCATTATAAGCTTTCTAATGATACCAGTCTTTTATCTCTAAGTTAGTTAAGAAAGAAAATATGGGTACATTTGTCGTAGAAGACTTTCGGAAATTTGCATTTTTTACCCATTTTTGCAGTCCTATATATCAAAAACCAAAAGTGATCTTATTAATTGGTATACATTCATTCCTCAATAGAACAATTAAATGAGCCCAATTTATAAAAATCTGAGGGAGTCAGGTTAAAAATGGTTTAAGAGTACCTACTTAAAAAAATTAGGGATAAATTTTACAATATCTTAAAAAATATATATAATAATATAACAAAAATAAATTTTCTTGCAAATTTTTATAAAGACATGCACTTTTTATTTTATTTTCTTTTATTTCTTTTATTTTCTTTTTTGTTCTCAAAAAAAAAAAAAAATAAAAAAAAAAAAAAAATTAATAAGTTTTAAGAGCCAACCCTAATTCTTTGAAATAGGTTTTATTACCCATCCAATATATATATATATATATATATATATTATTTTCTGAAATGTCTATAGAAGTTTTAGCATTTTGTAGATCATGAATTCCTGAAAAAAAAATGCAAACTTATATCATTCTTAATATATTCTGAAAATATGTGCGGACGTTAGATTCGCACACACGTACATATAGACACACGAGAAGTCAGAGACAGAAACACAGACACATATATGAATTCAAATCATAATCATTTTTAAAAATCCTTAGAAAGAGTTGAAAATGATTAATGTAAACGAAAATGCAGTTGAAGCAATTTCCAATTATAGACATTAATGTAACTGAATTTTTTTGTTTGGCCCTCTAAATATTTATGCAAATCATTATTATATTCTGTAGAAAGCATTTCTTGTGCATATGAATGACAAATTACAATTTTTCATTGTAATTTATACAATATCTAATTTATAAAAATATAAAAATATTATTTAGATATATAACTCTCATAGAACGCTGTGCTTTGGAATTTTTTCGAGTATCCCTGTATATAAACCAGCGGTGGTATTTACCCCATTTTCAAGATGGAACATTCCATAGTAAACTTGAATAACATATACAAGCTTCAAGAATTTCCGAGAAAATTTATGAGAGTTACAGCGCGGAAAGACAGACGGACAGAAAGACAGATAGATAGAAGAATTCAAATTAAAATCACTCTTAAACATTGTTAGAAAGTATTAAAAACGATTAATGAAAACGAAAATGCAAAAAACAGAAAATGCAAAACCACCAAATTCCAATTATAGCCATTAATATAACTAAATATTTTTGTGCGGCCCTGTAAATCCTAATATTAAACATGTTATATTCCATAGGAAACATTTTCTTGTGCATGTAAAGGATGAACGTTAATTTCATTATTATTTATTCAAAATAAAAGTATTAAAATGTAATTTATAGAAATACTTCTCACAGAACGCAATGCTTTGGATATTTTCGAGTGTCCCTGCAGATAAACCAGTGATGGTGATGATATGTACCCCATTTTCAACAGAGAAAATCCGATAGTGAGCTTGAATAACATATATCAGTTTCAAGAAAGTCCATAGAGTTAGAGCGCGGACAGACGTACAGACAGACAGAAAGACAGACAGACAAACCGAAATCGTAAACACGTTCCAACTTTTTTTTGGAAAATGTTGAAAAGAAAAAAAAAACGAAATTCAGTTAAAAGAAAATAATTTTATTTTCTTTATATTAATTTTATTTCTTTTATTTTTCTCTCTCTTTATTTATTTATTTATTTATTTATTTATTTTTTATGTATATGTGGATTGGTTTCATACTTTTCACATACTCAGTCTTGTGTAAATTTCTTATTTCCATTATTTTCAATTATAAATTTCAAATTTATTTGTTTTTCATTGCAAAGTCTTTGATAAGTAATCAAGGAATGGGGTGAGTAAAAGTTGTCTGAATAATTTGAAATAAACTTTTAAGTTTATTATCAGCCTTAATATCTATATAAATGTAAATACTAAATTCTATCGGAAGTCGAGGAGCGCGTTAACACCTCTCATACAAAATTATTTGCCAAATAAAACTATTCCTAGACCTAGTTTGAATTCTTTTTAACGTAAGTTTTCATACAGCATCTTACGATTAATTTATGCTGTTTACCCTTTTATGTTATCTTACCCTTAATTTATACTTTTTACCCTTTTATGTTATCTTACCCTTAATTTATGTTGTTTACCTTTTTATTTTATCTTAACCTTAATTTATGCTTTTTACTCTTTTATATTATCTTACCCTTAATTTATACTATTTACCCTTTTATGTTATCCTATTCTTCACTTTATAGTATAATTGAAATGCAGAATAAGAGAACGTAGTGTGTGTGTCACAACCGATTATTATTATTTATTTTATTCCATTTTACTTTATTTCTGTTTATTTAGTTATTTATTTATTATTATTATTACTTTTTATTTTGTTTTTATGATGCGCATGTATTTGTTTACTGTAAAAGATAAATTAAGCCGATATAATTATCTCATTAAAAGTTATAAAATCTCTGCCGTCTAAGAAAATATACAGCCTTAATCCATTCTTTACCAATTAAACGTTGTTTAATAGGTTTTAGTCCCACTTAAAAAATATTTTCTTAAATTAAATCATACCAACACCACCTATTATGCAATTAGTATTCGCAATTAGTAAGCAGGCAATATATGCATAATTATTTGGTGATTCTTTACTATATTAGTGAAAAATTTTAATTTTAATAAATTAATTATATTACTTACTGTTAGGTGATGCGTTTGAAAAAATTTTCACATATTTATAAATATATAAATATATAGAGAGAGCCTTTTTTTTTTTTTTTTTTTTTTTCGTAATTTCGATGGGATATTGCAGATAGTCGAGTTTTTGAAGCATATATTTAATATGAATTGTAAACTAGCAGTTTAATAGTCATAGTTTATAAACATGTCAAACTATCAAAATTGTATATCATTTTAAGATGTATATTAGCAACTTAAAATTATCTTTTTGTATTTATAGCCCATCTAATTTCACAATTAGTTAAGAAAAAATATTGCTCATTAAAACTTTTGGGTATTTTTTATTATTATTATCCACTACATGTTGCTTATAAAAATCACATATTTACTTTAAAATCATCGTGGTCACTGTGAAAATATATATGTCTTATTTCCTATATTTTGTTCATGATAATTCGAACTTTTAGACATTATTATCGAGTTTTAATGTTTTATTTCATTGTTAAGAATAGCATTTATTAACCCTTTAACGTTCATTGGTTTCGCCCAGAAACCAAACATTGCACATTTTTTTGCAGCAATTTTTCAGTATTTTTACAAAGTGTTAATAGAATATCAAACTCTTATTCATTCTCTCTGCACTACATGGCAGCACTACAGCAAAATCCAAAAAATGCTATTTATGATGAAGCCCGATATAGAAGTCACTTTAATTTTCTAAAATTGTATCAATTTTAAAAATAAATAAAAAATATTTATTTTAAATAATAGCACATGAGTTTACTATAATCCTTCTCAGTCATAAATTGCAACATTCAATTTTTTTTTATATAAATAAACAGAAATGTCCAAAAAGTTATGTAAAATGTTTGTTTTCTGAGAGAAACCAAACTCCAGTAAAGGTCGAATTTAGCAAGATCTACGATAAGAGTAGAAAATAAACATTTCTTGGATTTTCTGAACTTTCTTAAAATATCATTTTCTGGAATTATGTGAATATATATAAATATATAAAAGTATATAAAAGTATATATCTTTATATGTTTTTTTTCTTTTTATATAATTTATATGTACTAAACATTTTGCAATTATGAATATAAAGTTTTTTTTCTCTGGTAAAACAATTAGTAAGTATAGTTGTTTTAACGTATAAATTCGTAAATTTGTAAATAAAGTAAAAAGTTAAATAATAAAGCCAGAGCTGTAGCAACAATGTTTGGCTAGGCGTCTGGCGCTGTTTCTGGGACAATGCTTACACCGCTCTTGCTTCTTTTCTGAATAAATCATTATTTGAATTTCTTAATTAGTAAGTCAAAATATAAATGTTTTAGATTTCTAAGGTATCTGATTTATTCTCTGAAACTTTTATATTAGTTTGTTTAAAGAGAAAAAAATAGCCCGTTGCCGTTCATTGGTTTCACTGTGAAACCATAAATTTCTGGAAAATAAAAAATAATATTTTTTTTTTTTCATTTATATATTTATGATCATTTATGCGTCTAAAAGTCATTTTTTAAAAATTAATTTCACAATTTTCAAAAGGAAATATATAGTGAACTTTAAAGGGTTAAATAAAAAAAAAAAAAAAAAAAAAAAAAAAAAGGTAGAGAGAGAGAGAAAGAAAATAAAAGTAGGGAAAGGGTGGGCAAAAGGGGGTGGTAGGGCAAAACGGGATTTTTGATAACCCCGCTTATACAGTAATGCCATTTGTATGTCATTGCTATAGGTTGTGCGCGCTGTATCTGATATTCGTTTCTACGTGAGATACTGCTTGCAGTCACAGACAAATACGCTCCCAAGATTTACGTACTTTTTTATTACCCTGATATGAGGTAAATGTGATGTTTGGATATTTTTGCAGATACGAACGTGACAGTTTGTATTAGCTGAAAGGGATGTTTTGTAAGTCAATTACATGAAAGAGTAGAACTACATTCAGTGTGATTTATTATGTAGGTCTAGTTGTTTTGCATGGCTGCTTGTAGGGCAAAACAGGGTACCACGAGGTGGGGTCAAAAGTTAATGGTCAAAAGGTCAAATGGCAAAAAGGTCGGGTGGCGGACAGTTCAAAGGCCAAGAGAAGTCGCGTTCCTACCCTACCAGCAAACGACATATCGTCAGGCAGTGATCCAAACGATGTAGATGTATACTTGTACTGTCACGAAATATATGCAAGATCAGCACAAGGAGAAGGATGGATCAAGCGCAGTGAATGTAACAAATGGGCTCATGACTTGTGCGCCGGTGTTGATGAGGACGATGACAGGTTCGTATGTGAACTGTGTCAGTAAAGTTTGTTAAGTTGAGAAGTACCCCATTATACCCTACGGGATAAGGCAGAATGGGGAAGTTTGCAGCTTTGCATATATTCATATGCAGATAATAAAATATGCGGTGTATTTCAAATTCCAATACTGCAGAATAACCGCTAAGATTATGTAACTGAAATAAATATTACTTATTGCATTTCTTTCTATTTGCCACTGGGTTATTGGCCAGAATAACCTTAAGTACCCCATTTTGCCCACCCTTCCCCTAATTTCTGCATTTTACTTACAAATTTATTTTGAATATTTTTTAAGGTAAAATTCTTTACACAAATTACAATGGCATAGCTTGAAAAATAATTCAAAGCAAACAATAGTTTTCAACAACATAAATTAAAGAATATTATTATTATTATTATTATTATTATTATTATTATTAGGGGGGAGGAGGATGGACCAAATATATAAAATTACTTCATGAGCAAATGTGATCTAAATATAATACTTTGAACTTCAACATTTTTAATTTTCCTTAACTGTCGCCTTAAATGCGACACCTTTATGGAAAAAGACAATTACCAAAAGCTTTAATCCCCAGTCGGTGAACATTAATCGCAAAGACATAAATTATTTCTCCTCATGGAATTGCATAAGGATATTTATTTATTAGGAACCAGAATCCTATTTCTTTGAGAACGAAAAACTTGTCGTCAACATTTGCTGTAGAGCATCTCGAATTTTGCATAATAACAAATAGTCTATTACAGATTGTAAGAGTTTACAAATACGTAAAAAGAAAAGTCTGATTAAAATAAGAAATAGAGTACTAAGTTAAATTATTTTTAGGAAAGATTTTATTATTATTATTATTAGTAGTAGTAGTAGTATTACTTTATATATTTAATTTTATAATTTTTTCCACACATTTTTTATTTGTATGTAATCTGACTTTTTTTTTTTTAAATATGATAACATTAAAAAGACAGGCCTATATTTTGAGACCTATACATTTACTATAGATACGTACAATGTTTTACATTATGTAAAGCAAGCAACTGTTTATTTCACATAATATATGCATGTGTGTATATATATATATATATATTTGGGGGGATGTTCGCAAGAAATAAAAAACACACAGATTTGTATAAAAATTCATCTAAATACCTTTTTTTTTAAACAACGCATTCCCCTTTGTTTTTCTATAAATAGTATAAATTTCTATTTAATATTTTTTAAATTTTTTTTAATATGACTTGTAAACTAGAAACGTGTAAAAACTATTGAAGGAATGCATGTATTGACTTTAACTGTTTATGTGATATTATATTTTAAAATTATTAGAATTGTATGTCTGTAACTTGGAAAAAAAAAAAACATTTGGTATTGATAGTATATTTGATTTCGTACTAAGCCTTCTAAAGAAAATTCAGCTGCTTGAATTTACTGCATGTAAAACATTATTTTAACACTTATTATTATTTTTTTTTTAACATTATCTATTTTTACAACTTTAAATTACAGGTTCAAAAAGAGCACAGAAAAGTATTCCATAATCGTAAACTTGATTAAAGAAAAAAATTTCATTTATTTTTAACAACTTAATAATATTATAGAAATCATTTTTAATTTAGAAATCTGGCTTAATTGCAGGAAAAAATATTCTTGCTTTCAAGATACTATAGAAAAATTATATACCTATGTTTAAGGAGCACAAAAGTATAGAAAAATGAATGAAAATCCTTAAATTTTAATTAACTGATCTTGATTTTTAAGAATGGGGTTATTTAAAAGCAAAAAAATTATATGTACTTTTTTATACTTTGTTCACATTTTTTGAAGTTTTTGAAAATAATTTAATGTAGCATGTATGTATATTAAATTACTAGAATAATTTATTTTAGTATAACTTGTAATATATAAGACAATTATGACTGCCATTATAAAAAGCAAATAAAATTTTACAATCATAAAAGAAATTAATAATTTATCTTATAGTAATAAAGAAAAAAAATAAAGAAAAAAGAAAAACTTATTTTAGTTTTTTTATATTTTACTAGAAGTAAAAATTGAAATTCAATTTTTTATGCATAAGACATTTTTTTTTTTAATTAATGCTTTAGTTTAGGTAACACTGCTTATTGTATTTGAAAATTTTATTCTAACATTTTAAGTTGACAGAGACTTTTCAAGATAAAAGCTATAATTATAAACCTATTGCTGAAAATATTTAAAGTTTCATGCAGTCTAATTTAGAGATGAGATACCCCATATTAAAATTAACATTTACAATATAATTAATTGAGATATTAATTAAAATCATCGATTAATCGATAATTTTCAAAATATTCCTTTCACATTACTTTCTGACTTTCTGAATTGCATTTTTTTTTTTTTTTTTTTACCAGGTAGATTTAGATGATTTTAATGAAAGTTAGTTGACATTTTTTATTTACAAACATAATTATAAACGGAAAAATTATTATTTTTTTTCTTTTTCTTTCTTTCTTTCTTCCTTTTTTTTTTCCCCCGAAAAATTTTTATTTTAATTTTTATTATTATTTTTTTATTTAAAAATCTTAAAATCTTAAAAAAAAAAAAAAAAAAAAAAAAAAAATCGTTAAAAGTGAAAAAAATTGATAACTTTGTTTTAAATTATCGCGGATCGATGGATCAACCATTCGTTTTAAAGGTATTGGCGAGCTCTTTTGAAAGATACCCATCATGATAATTTTCTCCCCTCCAGGGGGGACTTCCCCCCCCTAGGGGGAGGGGGGGCGAGGCTCCTACATGCACAAGAAAATTTTCCCAGTAGACTATCTCTATTACAAAAAATATATATTCGTTTCATTTGGTTTAGTGCAGTCTATAGACGTTAAACTCTACTTACCTGCAATTTCCCCCATAGACGTAATGTATTAGAATTCTCTTGATTGTCCCTGTACACGAACCATTTGCTTGATCTTAACGAAAAGCTTACTGTAGCATCTATATATGATACACATTTAGAATACCAAGTTTGGAATGTCTGCTACTATTTGTTCTTGAGATATGCTGATAACAGACAGACACACACACAGACATACACACAGACCATTTGCTAAAAACATGGTTTTCTTATTCAGGGAACCTCAAAGCGTGTAAATATAACAAAATCTCGCGTTCGAAAATTTGACCCAAAAACAATACTTTCTCTACCTTATGGGTAAGAGAAAGTAAAAAAGTAGTTGGAAGAAGATTTACTGCGAAGATTATATGTGCGATTTCAATTCTACGCATCCAGTATTCGAACATGAAATCATAAAACATGAAATCTAAACAATGGGTCAAATGGTATATAACGTTTTAATTATTGTTGTGTCAGATTTGTCATTTATAATATCTAATACTTGACATGTGCATTCAAACAACAGTGAATCAAATACCAATCTTAAACATCAATCATTTCATGACGTACCTTGTTCTATTAAACTAAACAATTATGAGTAACAGAAAAACTATTTTTGAAAAAAAAAAAAAAAAAAGTCTATTTTAATGATGTTTATTATATTTAAATTTGATAGCTAGTACAAAATTTGCGCAGGAGTAATTGTAAGTAAGATCCTAATTGTAAAAATTAAATATTTCAGTTGAAAAAGACTCATTTAAAACAGTGTTGGTTTTAATAACGCATTACAATTTTCTAAAATTATATTAAAGGAAAATATATATATACACTCCGCGACAAAAAGATAGGTACCAAGGGTTTTTTCTTTAATTTTTCATAAAATAACAATATCTAAATTGTGCTTATCATTTATTATTATTACAAAATAACACTATTTCAAGACTATTTTTTTTTTTTTTTTTTAACTAATTTAGAAAAATTTTAAGACTAAATTTTTTATAATTTAAGACTCCACTCCGCTAAAAAGATAGGTAAAAAAGTTTTTTTTGAGTATGATTACTTTGAATATGAATATTTTGAATATGATACAAATATTCAGAATGTTTTTTATATGGAAATATTTTGTTATGATACTAAATGATTAGCACAATTTAGATAATGTTATTTTATGAAAATAATAATAATAAAAAAAAAAAAAACTTTCTACCTATCTTTTTGTCGCGGAGTGTAGTCTTAAAATTTTTGTAAATTAATCATAAAAAAAAAAAGAAAGTCTTGAAATAGTGTTATTTTATGATAATAATAAATGATAAGCACAATTTAGATAATGTTATTTTATAAAAAATCAAAGAAAAAAAAAAACTTTGTACCTATCTTTTTGTCGCGGAGTGTAGATATTGAGAGAGTAGGCAAGAAGAAAAATAGAAAGACTCGTAACCTTGAGTAAATTTAAATGGCGAGGTAACAGTGAACTTTCAAAATGAAAAAAAAAAAAAAAAAAAAAAAAAAAAAATGGATTAAATATCCAATACTTCAATTTTGCTAAAATAAGAAACCACATATAACTGTAGTAACGTGCGGCAAAAAAGAATTTTTTAATTTCCATTATTCTATCCAGAGTTTTAATTGTTTATATTTGTAAACAAATGTTGAATCTGTTGTAATACAAAAACTTTAAATATCATTTTGTCAAAACTAATTTTTACATAATTATGTCAAGTTTAAAAATCGCATGCGTCTTATTTTTTATTTAAAACTTAATGAAACTTCATTAAATGTGTTTTTTATATATCTTATCACAAAACTTAGTTACAAATTTCCGCTATTTTTTTTTTTTTTTTTTATATTGAGAATAAAATGGACTTTTTTTTTTTTTTGGATATTTAGTGTTATTCTACTTCTCTAATATGGAAATCGTCTGCATTATCGTAAAAAATAATTTTTTTAAATAATAATTTTAATAAATTATTTTTTAAAAACAGAATTATTTTTTAATAACCGAATTAAATTTTATATAAATCTAGGTGCATTAATAAAACGGGGGGTTGAGGGGGGGGCGGTAGCCCCCCTCACTCAGAATTAATTATCATATAAAACTATATAATTTGAATTTTTTAACATAGGTTTACATAACATCGTTATCTTACCTCTTAATCTCCAACCTGTATTTATAGTATTAAATTTCAGGGTAAGAGAAAGTAGTGCGAGTGACACACCAGATTATTTTTTTTATGTATCAGTTTTTTGTTAGCAGATGATGATGAAATAACAACGTTAAATGCTGTCATTATTTGGCAGATTTATAATCTAAATACCTATTATTGTTATAACAAATTAGCTAAATACTTAGTTGTGTTAAAGCCCGACATGTCTTAAGACCCCACCAGGTTCTACTCTCGAAACTAGTAGATGATATGTGCCGGGCTCTATTCCAGGTTACATTCGTCAACATATTCGTTCGTAATTTTCCGTGGATTTGTCCGACACGAGCAAGAATAAGGGCTAGGACTTCTTAGAAAGATCCCCACCTAGAACATCTCATCCATGTATAAGATTTTTGCTCAGATTATTGGTAATAATCGATAGCACTAACATCGCCTTAAAATTAAGAAAATTTGCATATATGTCCATTAAAATATAACGATTTTATATTAAAATTTCTTCAAAACTACTTGACTTTAAAAAGTAAAATTCAAAATTTAAATTGTTTTGAAAAGTTTCCAAATTACTTCAGCCTCACTAACTTTAGACAAAATCTCATAAAATATTTGTCAAGGCACTTTATAGATATTAAAATATATATGCGTATTATTATTATTATTATTATTATTATTATTCCGTCTTCATTTAGTTTTTAAAATAAAATAAAAAATAAAAAAAAAAATTAAAAATTTTGCCAAAGACAGAATTTAGTTTAGTACGGAGGACTGTTAATTTCAATCTCTAAAATTTTTTTTTATTTTTAGCACGGAGGACTATTAGTCTCAATCTACGGATAAAATGTTGTCGCCAATTTTACAATGGTTGGACATCTATCGAAATTGAAAATTTGTCGAAAATATAATTGGATACTTTGAAAGCGGTGTTATAATTCGGGGGAAAAAAATAGTTCTCCGTATTAAACTGAATTCTGTTTTTGTCAGAATTTCATCATTTTTTTTTTTTTTTTTTTTTTTTTTTTTTGAAAGAAAAGAAAATTAATAATAATCAGTATCGAAACGGACATTATCGAAAAAGTTGAAGAAGCCTTTTTTTAGACAAAAATACATAATTTACTTTAATTTTTAATTGTTGCCTAAAAAGTGTACGAGTTAGTTTATTTATTTTTTTTCTTTTTCTTTTAAATGAAAAGAAATTCACTCGTAAATATTAAAATTGATATAAAACTTTGTGAAAAATTAAACTTGCAGGGTAAAATTAACGTCATTATAGCTCTAAAAGTTTTTTTTTTTTAACCTTATTTTTTGACCATAAAACTGGGCCACGTACTTTTTAAAATGACTGAAATGAATTAAAATGAAGGTTGTCCCCTAAATTTCATACTTTAATTAATAATAATAAATAAAAAAATAAAATAATCAAATTGTCGTTTTGAAAACCTTTTTTTCATCCATGGATTCAGAAAAATCGCCCCCTTCATTTGGTACCGAATTTGTAATGATAGCACTGATATTTCTAATTTATTTTCCCCTTTTTTGTTGTTACACAAAACTGGTCTACCAAAACTGGCGATGGTGTTTTATCCAGATTGAAACTAATAGTTCTCCTTGTCCTAATAAAAACAGAAAATCACATGAAATTTCACTCTTCAAACATAAAAATACTTATTGTTAATTAACGCCGTACTAGACCCCCAAAGTAGCACACAGATATGCTCAGAAAATGTATTTGAACAATAGTGGTGTAAAATTAAAGAGAAATTTTTAAAATTAAAAGAGCTGGAGTATATTAATAATTTTCCAAAAAAATTAACATTTTCAATTTTACGTTTATACTTTAAATAGTTTTTAATATACTTAATATTGTATTTTAATGGACATGTATGAAAAATTTCTTAATTTTAAGAATATGATTTATAAATGAACCATCCGTATTTGAAAAGAAGCATCACAAAACTGGCGTTGTAAAAATTATTACTTACAAACTTTGAATAAACACCATCCGACTTTCTTTTAAAATAACTTGATTTGGAAAATCCTTTCAATTCGAATGATTAATCCGTGACAAGAAGTAAAGAAATAAAAATGTTGCATATTTGATGGTCAAGTATGGATTTTTTTTTTTTTTTTTTTTTTTTTTTTTTTAATTTTAAGACTGTAATTTATAAAAGAGCTATAAACATCCACTCATCGGTGCATAAATGCAAAAACAAAACAAGCTATAAATATGCACTATAAAATGCCACTGTAAAATGTAATCTATAATATTAAAACACAAAGCATATTCTGTAAGACCAAAATCGTACGGTCTGGGCATGCGCGAAATTTTTTTTAACCAATTCGGAGCGAGAATATTCCTTTCTCTTTATGCAGTGCAATACGAATACCGATGATAGAGGTCGAGCAGACGGCATTAATATTTCATATGTCTATGGCAGACGCCTAATTAAAGCTCAATCATAATAATAATTCACATGATTAATTCATTGATTCATACTTTCCAAGGCAGTATATTAAAATAAACCAATTCGCGAATTCTTATCGTTTACCATCATGTTCATCGCTGAAAAGTTCTTTACACACAGGATAGTATTTCATGGATTTTATACGGTGGCGCTATCTGTTTTCCCTTTCTTAAAAGAAAAAAAAAAAAACTTTTAAAATTAACAAATTCTTAGAGTTTATTGTTCTTTAAAAATTAACTTTTATCTCTTGAAAACTTCGTTTAGAAAAGATGGAGATATATATTTAAAATAAAAAAAAGGTTTTTATTTTTTTAATAATTTAGAAAGAATAACCTTAAAATATATTGATATTTTATACGAGTAAAAATTTACACACTATAATTAATTATAAGAAATTTACTGAGCAAATTAGCTTGCTAAAATATTTGATTCATTTATTATTTTATATTTATTTATTTAACAGTATACTTTTCTTGAAATATACTATTTTAATAGAATAAAGTGTTATAATGTTGTTATTAATTTATTTTTAAGTAGCATAGTCTATTTCCAAGTGTAAATAAAATTATAATTATAGAAAATAAAGAAAACACAAAACATTATTAAAATTTATTTTAAATTAAATTATTTTGCCTTACAAATTTATGTGATTTTTAAAATATTTTTATAAATAAAAAATAAATAAATAAATAAATAAATAAAAATAAACCTCTCAAAATTTTTTTTTACATGGATAGATTATAGATGGCGCCACTATCATATTGTAATTAAAATGAAATATTATCGTTATCGATGCTCAATAGATTTTATTTTCATGTTTTGTACAGGCAGCAGCAAAATTAAAGAGGCCCTAGCAATGATTAGTATTTAAAAGATTTCTGCTTAATACCATTTTGTTAAATAAATATTTGTCGAGTCATGTTCTTTGTCAGATGCTGTTTGTAGAAAAGTATGTTAAAGATAAAAATTAGCGATCAATTAAAAAAATATGTATGAAAAGTATTGATATTTGCTTTCTTTCTTCATTCTTACCATAATTTATAAATTCTTTCTTTTAATTACTCCTCACATTCTCTTGGTCATATTTAGAGTAAAATTAGGAAAAAATACGGGATTTTATTTTTATTATGTGGAGCACGCTAAAATTTTGTATATTGAAATTTCATGAAAATTATTCCCCCTTCCCCTCCAACCAAAAATAATTGGTTACAGTAGGGGGTCTTAAACTGGTTAAGAGCAATGCGAAATATTAAAACAGGAATGTTTAAAACTTTATGCCGTGAAAAATTAAGTTGCGCATGATCCGTCAAATTTTGACGGGTATTAACTAGTTATTACTTTAAAACGCCAGTTCTGTGGGGCTTTCTTATTATAAACATCCACCGCTCTCTAATAATTATTATAAATCTTTGTAGAATACAAGTTTGAAAATTTTAGAGCTTCATATTTTTTATTTTTATAAAAGTGTTTCGGGAATGCTTGAAAAAATTATCTCATTTATATATAATTCTGACATTCTTTTAAAATAGCTTGATCTCGAAAATTCTTGAAATTGGTAAGTTTAATTTCGGGACAAGAAATGAACGCTGTTTCAAATCATAGATTATAATTCATAAGAAAAATGATTTCACCTTTAATAATAGGGTTTAAGTATATTAAATTCAAATTTGTTTAGTTTCTTCAGGGCAAAACATGCTTCATTAAACAAGTTAATTTAAGTAATATAAAGTTACCAGTACCAACATAAATTATAAGCATTTTAAAACTTTTAAACAATACTTTTTCAAGTGTTTTGAAACACAAATTAAAAGCATTTCAATGCTGATATGATGTATGGTAAGCAAATTGTATAAGTTATAGCAAGTTATATCTCTAGATAATAAAAAAAAAAACTTTTTAAAGAGAGAAAACCAACAAGAATATTAAACATGGATGATATGATTAAAATCTTAATAAGCCAAATTTGTAGTATACACTGTAAATTATAAAACTTTTTAAGACATACTCTACGATAAAAAATAGTGTAGTCTATAAAGTGTAGTCTCTAATAATAGATATACTTTATCTCTAGAATACATTCCGTAATTACTTTTTAATGACGTTAAAATTTCATTATTATTTTTTATTTAAATAAAATTTTGGTTTGTGATGAAATTAATGATTTAGTACATATTTCTGGATATTTAAGTCAAAAATATGAATATATGAGTCGTTTAGAAAACAATATAGTTAAATAGTTAAACAATATAGTCTTTTTGATACATTCTCATTTTTGTAAAATTTATTGGAATAAATAAAGGTACACGTTTTCATTACAATAAATATTTATAGAATTCTATAAAACTGAAATAGGCTATTCATATTTTTATTGCATAATGCTTCTTATTAAATACCTTACATAAAACAACTCTCAGCCTCGTTTATGTATAAAGAACCGTAAAATAATTTGAGCACATTACAGTGTAAGAGACGTATTTCTATTAAACGGATGCCAACATCTTTATACTGCGCAAAACATACTAAACTAACGAACATTTTTAAAATACAATAAAGAATGTTTCCTATAGAAAATGAAGTTATTAACATTTCAGAAGGGCACACAAAAATATTCGGGCTCCTTATGGTAAATTGGAAGGCAAAACTTTTTTACAAATGAGCTACAATAGTATCGATGCGTACAGAGCCCCTCAGTAAAAACTGAAAATATTCTTTCTAAAAATATTTGTAAAGTACTTTAGACTCTTAATTCCTTACACCGATGTCTGTTAACAGTATTATACAACTTTGAGCTCAATACTGAAAGTTATGAAAGCAATATGTTAATGGGAATTTAAATTAAGTTTTAAGATATCGAAATTTCTATCCGAAATATTTTCTTGGAAATAATATCTGTTATCAAAGGATAAAAACAATCTAACAACTGTGGCGAAACACTCCAGTCAAACTGAGAATAATAACAGCATTGTTAATAATATTTGTCATTTAAAATGCAGCTATATTAACCTACTTTCTTTAGATAACGCTCTCAGAAAAATTTTTATTATTATTATTATTATTAAAATCATTCTTGAAACACATTTGAAATAATATTATAGTTTTAAAAAATGAAAGAACACGCTTTTATTGAAATGCGAACTGAAAAGCACAAAATGTCTATATTTATAGTATTAAAATGCAGGGTAAGGAAAAATTGTGTGAGTGACACACCACATTACAGGGTGATTATAAAATAATTTAGAATTAAACAAAAATCATTTTTAAAAAATCTCACCTGTCTGGACTCGAACGTTAGACCTTTAGGTTCGTAGCCCGGAGCTTTACATCACAAACACAGCGTTCACGTAGGGAAAGTCTTTTTTACAATATAGATTTTTTGTTTGCTCTCACAGCGGTTACAAACATACATACAAACATACATACAGGTGAAGCTAATAAAAGCGTGTTAAAAAAGTAAAGCTGTAATAATTGTATTCACTGCAAAGATAGATACTGAAGTTTTGAATCTAAGATCTTTTTATGCGATTGTATTTATAAAAATGTGGTGGCAACACTTTTATTGAAAATTTTGTAGTTCAATTAAGTGAAGATTATATGTATGGTGATGTTGAGTCATTTAACATTCAATTTGATTAATTTAAGAGCGATAAAAATAATGACATTTAGTAACTACACAGTTCTAGAAAAAAGAAAAAAAAAAAAAAAAAAAAAAAAGAGAAAAAGAAAAAATTATAATTGTATAATTATTATTATTATTATTATTATTATTATTAAACTATGTTTTCGAGAACGCAAAATCCATTTTATTAAGTTTTTTTTTTTTTTCAGAATAACAGGTGTATGGGAAAAAAAAAAAAAAAAACTTAATAAAATGGATTTTGCGTTCTCGAAAACATAGTTTAATAATAATTAATTAAACAGTTCTTTCATAAATTAAAATTCTGTGTTCAATATTTTTACATGTGAAACCTTTCCTCCCCCCCCCCCTCTGAATACGTTTCCACCGTTGACCCCTTTCACTGCCACCCACAATCTTCCTATTTACAATTTTGTATTATTATTATTATTAGTTTCATTTTAGTAAATGTTATTTTAAAGTAAGAAACTAATTATTGTACATATGTATAATCAATTATATAATACTCGATTTCATGATCTCACAAAATATTCAATTAAAAATATGCGTTTTACAAAAACAAAAAAAACAAAAAAAAAAAAAAACTAATCGTGGTGGGACTTTATTTTCTTTATTTTTTCGGTTTCAACAACTAAAAATCTGTAAGAAACAGATCAAACAACTTATGTAGATTTTTGATTGAATTGAATACCCGTTTTATCAAAGTTTTTTTTTTTTTTTAACATATTTGATATTCTATGTACTTATAGGTAATGTGATTATTTTGTCAGCATTCTGTACAGGAGCAAATATTAAATATTCTCAAACTCTCTCCCTTTCTCTTTCTTTCTTATTATTATTATTACAACAAAAAATAAACCCTTATAGAACAAAACATTTAACTTACGTCAAGCAGAGAAAAACTATCCTTCCCTGAAAACTCCTTGTTTACTACATCCAAAACTCTGCTACTTGGCCAAAACATTCATACAACCTCAATGAGCTTCACACTTCATAATCCAGCTCTTTCTAATTCACAAGAACTCAAAAAATAGCGGAATACTTACATCACTTAGCATCTGCAAGCGCTCAAGTAACCTCCAAGTTTTCACTCGAAGACCGCTTTGCGCATGCCTGTTTATGATGACGTAGGAATGAGGGATTTTGCTGTAGATGCAAAATTGTCAGGTTTGTTTGTACAACGAAAACTGATGTTTATGCTGCAATTTCGAAAATATTTCCCCAAGAATTTTTCAGATATTTTAAGGGTGTAAAACGGATATTTAAGTACTAAATCATTTGACTTATGCTTTTTTCTCCCCATATTCTTTGAAAAATAAATAAGAACAAATTCTGAAAATATATATTATGGTGCTTGTCAGTATATAATTATGTGGTTTTTTCTTTCTCTTTTTTCCCCCCAGGTATACTTGTTATATTTAAAGAACTTGTATTTTGTTAAAATACTAACGAAGAAAAAAAAAGAAAAAGAAAGAAAGAACGGTTTTATTTTACTTCTAATAAACATAATATTTATTTAAAGAAAAAAGCACTTAGGTATTGTGTCGATTTTGAAAATGAACGCCGATTTCGTAAATTAACACCAAAAATTATTTTAATACTTAACAATTGTTTCGGTTGGTTGTGTGGCTTAAGGCCGATTGACTACTGTAGGATCTTAGGCCTCTAGATGGGAGCCCTCCATGAATGGTTTTTCTAAGGGGACCCTGTCCATAATTACGAAAGTTTCGGAGAAAACCACGGAAAACTTTGAACGGCTAGTTCGGTAAGCGCGACCTGGGATCGAACCCGGCACTTTCCATTTCCCAGTTTTGAGCACAGAACCGCTCAGCCACTGTTGTGTCAACAAGTAGTTCGGATCGAAATAATCAGACGTGATACCTCATCAAGTCTAAAGGAATAGCTACGAATACAATTGGAGGGTCGTGCTTATTGGTTTCGACTCAAAACAATTGCTGCGGTTTTTTTTTTTTTTTTTTCCAGTTTATGGTGTTTTGTAGCAAAGTTTTCGTTTATGGGCGGTGACAGAAAAAAAAAAAGAAAAAGAAAGAAAAACCCAGGAGCCGTCACGATTATTTTAAAATTAATGTCTAAACAATTTTGTGAGAGGATCATGCTCCCCTAATACAGAATCTTTCTCTCGTAGCATTTAGTTATTTCAATTAATCTTATATTTTTTTGAAAATTATGAAATATAAAAATATTTTAGATGAAAATTCAAAATCTAGGAAAGGGAAATGACATGGTCCTACTTGACTATACCTGCTGGCTTTCATCCATATACAATTTATAAATTCCTAATGTTAAAATAGTATACTAAACACAGATAAGCAATACCGAAAAATCACGCAATTTGCCTAGATCATAAACACTTTCCGACTTTACTTACCCGTTTCATCGTTTAACATTCAGTGTATTTGTCTCCCTTATATGATGTTTCAGAAACATGTTGAATTTAATTATAAAGAAAGAAAATTCGCAAAATTATTGTTTATACCTTTTACCTTTTCTTTCTTTCTTTTTTCCTTGTTTTTTTTTATAAAGAAATAAAGACAGTTTTATAGCTTTCTTTCTTAAGAGAAATCCGAAATCATGAAGAGGATTGCTTTTAAGTAGCCCTGTATATAGTCTAAACATTGCATACGCATCATACGATGTACCAAAAAAAATCCTCATATCACTAAAAATTTACATTGAAATCTGCACCTTATATCTCATAATGGATTAGAACAATATTGTAGGGCTTTGAAAAAAAATGTATCAAGCTATTCAATCCTTATTTTGCAGGAAAAATGGTCTTGTGTATCTTTAAAATATATATTGTTATGTTGCATCAGTATAAAGAAATTAAATCATGCTTTAAAAATATACTTGTCATAGATCTTAATGCATCGCAAATCTTTTCTGAATTTCTGTACTCAAACCAGTTGTGCTGTTTATTCCATTTCAATAGAGAACATGCCAAAATGAACTTCAATAACAAAAATTAATTTCAAGGCACTCTATGAATATTAACATAAGTGGAAGTATGGGCAGACATACGTACAGAAAAAATGACAGGGTGACTAACTGAAACTACAAAACACATTTAAACATTGTTGGAAGCTGCTAAAAAACACAAAATAAAAACGAAAACGCAATTGAAGTAATTCCCAATTATAGCCATTAATGTGCCTGAATATTTTCTTGTGGCCTTGTATAGCCTAATTCTAATCATAACCATATTCAATAGAAAACTTTTTTTTAGGAGGGGGGGGGGAAGAATATGAATAGTAAATATCGATTTCATATTGATTTGTGCAGCGGAATGTTACTTAAATGATTCATAAAATTTCTCATATAAAGCAATGCATTCTTTTGAGTGCACCTATGCACAAACCAGTCGCACTATTTATACCATTTTTAATGAGGAGCATGTCGTAGTGCACTTCAATGTTCAATAATATATATAAGATTGAAGAAATTTGAAAAATACTTGCGGACGTTCGAGCAACAGATAGGTCGGAAAACGGACACTCAGACAAATCGAAATCATAAACCTTTTTACTTTCTCTTAACCATAAGGTAGAGAAAGTATTGTTTTTGGGTCAAATTTTCGAACGCGAGTTTTTGTTATATTTACATGTTCTGAGGTCCCCTGAATACGAAAATCATGTTTTTAGCAAATGGTATGTGTGTATGTCTGTGTGTGTGCATCAGCATATCTCAAAAACAAATTATGGCAGAAAGTTCAAACTTGATATTCTAAATGTGTATTATATAAGGATGCTACACTAAACTTTTCGTTAAGATCAAGCAAATGGTTCGTGTACAGGGACACTCAAAAGTATTCAAATACATTACGTCTATGGGGGAAATTTCAGGTAAGTAGAGTTTAATATATAGACTGCACTAAACCAAATGAGACGAATATATACTTTTTGTAATAGAGATAGTCAACAGGGGAAAAAATTGTGTATGTAGGAGCCTCGCCTCCCCTTGGGGGGTGGGGGAAGTCCCCCCTTGAGGGGAGTAAATTTTCATGATGGGTATCTTTCAAAAGAGCTCGCCAATACCTTTAAAACAAGTGATTGAACAATCGATCTGCGATAATTGAATTTTTACTTTTAACAACAACAACAAAAAAAAAAAAAAAAAAAAAACTTGGACATTTTTTGGATATTTGGTGTTATACTACTTTTCTAATATGGAAATCGTCTTCATTATTATAAAAGATAATGTTTCTTTAATAATAATTTTAATGAATTATCTTTTAAAAATAGAATTATTTTTTAATAACCGAATTAAATTCTATATAAATGTAGGTGCATTAATAAAACGGGAGGTTGAGGAGGGCGGTAACCCCCTCACACAGAACTAATTATTATATAAAACTCTTCTGAAGCCTAATGTGAATTGTTTAACATAGGTTTACATAACATCGTTATCTTACCTCTTAATCTGCAGCCTGTATTTATAGTATTAAATTTCAGGGTAAGAGAAAGTCGTGTGAGTGACACACCAGATTATTTAAATAATAATTTTAATAAATTATTTTTTTAAAACAGAAATATTTTTTAATAACCGAATTAAATTCTATATAAATGTAGGTACATTATTGAAACGGGGGGTTGAGAGTGGCGGAAGCCCACCTCACACAGTGTGTATGTATGTGTGTCTGTCTGTGTGTGTGTCTGTCTGTTATCAGCATATCCAAGGATTAATCCAGCTTTTTAAAAATGATACCCCATTTGTGAAATTATAAAATAATTTATGAAAAAATCAAGTAAGTTTGTGAAAATTAATGATATTTCAGAACAATTAACTAAAATACGTAAAGCAGTTTTTTTTTTTTTTTTTTTTTTTTTTTTTTTTTTAAATGCATTTAAAAAATAAAATGAAACATTTGTAAAAATAAATATATATATGGGCGAGTTAAGTTGTTTCTTATACGTAAGATAAGTAGGATAGTTTACTCAGTTTAGATAGTTTACTTAGATATTTATCATTGTCTCCAGTAAATATTCAAATTCAGGGTATTTTTCTGTGTTCGATACAGTGAAGCTTATAAAGTATTTTAGTGTGCAGTTATATTGCTGAGAATTGACTTTGTGAAGGTACCTCTTTGCTGAAAGTCGAATTTGTGAAGGTACCTCTTTGCTGAAAGTTGAATTTGTGAAGGTACCTCATTGCTAAAAATTGACTTCGTGAAAGTGCCCCAATGCGGCACTAAATTTGTTCTGAATTAACCTCTGATATCTCAAAAACAAATTATTGCAGAAAGTTCAAACTTGGTATTCTAAATGTGTGTCATATACGAATGCTACACTAAACTTTTCGTTAAGATCAAGCAAATGGTTCGTGTGCAAGGACACTCAAAATTATTCAAATACATTACGTGTATGGGGGAAATTGCAGGTAAGTAGAGTTTAACATCTATAGTCTGCACTAAACCAAATTAAACGAATATATATTTTTTGTAACAGAAATAGTCAGCTGGAAAAAAAAAATTGTGTATTAGGAGCCTCACCCCCCCCCTTGGGGGGGGAAGTCCCCCTCGAGGGGAGTAAATTTTCATGATGGGTATCTTTCAGAAGGGCACGCCAATACCTTTAAAATGAATGGTTCAACCATCGATCTGCAATAATTTAAAACAATGTTATCGATTTTTTTACTTTTAACGAAAAAAAAAATTTTTTTTTTTTAAATATTGAGGATAAAATGGACTTTTTTTTTTTTTTTTTTTTTTTTTTTTTTATATTTAGTATTATACGACTTTTCTAATATGGAAATCGTCTGCATTATCATAAGAGATAAAATTTTTGAAATAATAATTTTAATAAATTATTTTTTAAAAACAGAATTATTTTTTAATAGCCGAATTAAATTCTATATAAATGTAGGTGCATTAATGAAACGGGGTGTTGAGGGGGGCGATAGCACCCCTCACACAGAACTAATTATCATGTAAAACTCTTCCGAAGCCTAATTTGAATTGTTTAACACAGGTTTATATAACAGTACTCGTTATTTTACCTATTAATCTGCAACCTGTATTAATAGTATTAAATTTCAGGGTAAGAGAAAGTCGTGTGAGTGACACACCAGATTATTTAACTTTGTTTAAAACTGTAAAAAAAAAAAAAAAAAAAAAAGAGAGAGAGAGAGAGAGAGAGAGAGAAATGATATCTTGTATTTAAAAAATAAAAAAATGTTAAAACTATCATACGAGAATTTTCAAAAGTAAAATATTTACATATGTTGCAGAATTGCCAAAATTCGACTATTAATACGAATATTTTTGCTTGCATATTTTTCACCAATGACATTGTTATTTCAGTGTCATGTTTAGAAATGAAGTGACTAAAAACACTATGAAACCGACAACAAATATTTGAGAATATAATTTATTAAGAATATAATTTGAAGAATGTAATTTGTTATGGTAACCTCAAGCGTTTGTTCCGTAATTAATTTTTCTAGGAAACTGTATCAAAATACCATAGGAGAATGAAATTTTTAGAATGTTTAAAAATTCATTATTGTAATAAAGGTGTGAATAAGATTTCGAAAATGAAACCAAAATAGGGAAAATTATAACATTTTGTAACATATGAATTTTTTTCTCGTAAATACAACGTTTAATTGCTAGCAGAAATCAAAAATAAATATTATAGAAAAAATTTTCTCCGATGCATAGCATTGAATTAAAAAAAAAAAAAAAAAAAAAAAAAAAAATGAAAAATGAAAAATGCCGAATTAAAAAATCCGTAATCTATTGATTAGGAAATAGTTAATTTGAGAAAAAAAAAGTGTTATTTATATTAATTTTTATTTTAAACAATTTGATTTTTGAGTCTATCTATATATGTTCGCTCTAACTTCTGTAAATATTCATGGAATTCCTTAAAACTGTTGTATGATATTCGAGTTTACTGTCAAATGTTTCCTATTGAAAATGGGGTAAGTACCACTACTTGTTTGTGTACAGGGACATCCGAAAATATTTCAAAACATTGCGTTCTGTGAATGGTATTCATATTTTAATAACTTTATATCGCATAAATAATAATTATGTTGATATTTATTATTCATTTGTACAAAAAAAGTTTTCTAGAGTATATAGTATGATTAAAATTAAAATTACAGGGTCACACAAAAATATTCAGATATATTAATGCTATAATTGTAAAATGCTGTAATTGAATTTTCACATTTATTAAAAATTTCTAACCATGTTTAAGAGTGATTATGATTTAAATAAGTATATCTGTCTGTCTTGCTATTCATCACATATAATGTAAAATTCGAGAAAAAAATATATAATAATTATATATTTATATAATATATTATCTCCAATGTATAATTATAATATTAAATTTCAGGGTAAGAGAAAGTCGTGTGTTTGACGCACCAGATTATTCCTTTTCTTTGAAGATAATGAATTTAACAGTGTAATTTAGTAAATGTGTCTAATTAGGAATATGCGATTCACCAAGAAACAATAAAATTATTAACTATCTTTTTTTTTTATTTTTTATTTTATTTTTTTTTTTTTACTTTAAATAAAATATTTGTTACTTTTATAATTTTTAATAATTGCCGAAACGTCAGTGGAGGCCCCCCTGGTGAGACTCAAAAAGAATTTGGGTTCCGTCTGTGTGTCTGTTTCTTTGTCTATCTCCCTATAACGGCGAAAAAAACACGCTACTGACTTGAAATTTGGTACAAGTGGTCATGCGCCACATGGAATCAGCTGTACAGTTTTGGGTGTGTATACCTTTTGTAGTTCGTGTACCGGGACACTTCAAAGTTTATCTTATTATTATGGCCTAAGGACAGAATTTGTATGTACCGCAATACCGGCAGCAAAAACTCTCCGATTGACTTGCAAATTGGTATACACATTCAAGCTCTGTATAAAAATAGCTGTATAAATTTTTATGTCCATATTGTTTACGGATTGTGTACAGGGACACGCCAAAGTTTTTCTAATTATTACGGCCTATGGTATGAATTTCATTTAAGCGCATTTTAAAACCGTTATTCTGGATTCAACAAAATGAAATCAGCGTACATTACTGAGATGCTTAAACTCATGTTTTCTGCAGAATATATGTGCGCTTGGGATTCCTAACTAATGTACATAGCCTTACAAAAGTGTGCCGACAATATTAAGTAATCATCTAAATTATGTCAAATTTCGAACAATTATTCATGAAAAACGTAGAATAAGTTGAATAGTTTTTACTGGTGTGTACAAAGTTTATTGTTCGTTTACAGAAACACACAAAAGAACTCCGTGACATTAGAGCTTATGGACAAATTTTTATATAAGCGCATTTTAACGAGTTTATTCTGCATTCAACATAATGGATTTAAAATACACTAGCAGGCTGCGCCCGGTTCGCTGGCCACTATTTTTAAATGAATCACTATAGTTAATAAATTCTCAAAATATTAATTTTTATCATGCAAAAAAATTTTATTTTTGAAAAAAATGTCGTACCGGCTCCCCACTGCTTTTGGCAGTGGGGACCATTGTGCGCTGCGCGCGAGCATTTATGTTCGACACTCTTAATGAATCACTATATTATCGTAAGGGAAAAATAGAAATGTAAAATACAAAAAGAAATCTTCTCCCATCGGTGGAATAATCGGTTCGGGCCCCCACTTCCTGCGACAGCGTATACAGGCACGCACGGTGTGCATGGTCCTTCACCTACCGGTCCCGCCTATCCTAATTATTTTAGAGTTTAAGAAATACTCACAGTCGTTCTCTCGGGCTTTCAAACCTAATAATACTAATTTCCAACATTTTATCAGAAATTCTTTATTTTTACCCCCTCCCCCCCCTCGTAATAATTCTGTGCTTTCAAAAATATCCACAATCGATTTATCGGTCCTCAAAACCTAACAACACTAATTTTCAGCGCTCTAACTCTTATATATATTTTTGCTCCACCTCCCCTTCCCGTCTATCCTAATAATTTTACAAATTCGAAAATATTCGCAACTAGCATAGCTAGAAGCGCTCGACACCACTCTTAGAGCGGTGAGCGGCACCTCCTCCTTGTTAAATCGATTTGTAGGTATCAAAAACTTCCATTTACCAATTTTGGGCGGCCTAACTCTTTTTTTTATCCCCCCCCCCTTTTTTTTTGCCCTTCCTAATAATTTTATACTTTCGAAAATATCCTAATTCGACTTGCAGGCCTCCAAAACCTATCTGTACCAATTTTAAACGGTCTAACTGTATTTCTATTTTTTTGCTCCACAGCTCCTTCCCCCCTCTCTCTCTCTACCTGGAACGAATTTCTAAAATAAAAGAAATTAGTTTTTATGTATTTGTGGGAGCTATATTTTAGAGGAAAAATATATCATATATACTTTTTTTATACTTTTTTTTTTCTGTTTGCGATATAAAGGATTATTTCAAATCACGTTTTGCCACCCTCTCCCTCCCCCCCTCCTGGCGGCTGAATTTCGAAAATTCCAGAAATCAGTTTTTAGGTGTTTGTATTAGCTGGTATGTATTGAAGCAAAAATTTCACGTATATATCGTTTTTTTTTTTTTTTTTTTTTTTTTTTTTTGAGATATATAGGAGTATGTGAAACCCCGTTTTGCGCATGCGAAATCACATTTTGCCCTCTTTCCTCCCTTGGGGATCGAATTTTTAAAATTCCAGAAATTTGTTTTTAGATATTTGTATTAAATATATTTTAAAGGAAAAATTTTACGGATATCTGTTTTTTCTTTGAGATATGAAGGTTTTTGTGAAATCACATTTTGTCTCCTACTCCCCCTAGGGGGAGAAATTCGCAAAATCACTTCTTAGGGGGTGCTTACACAATGTTCTATAATCTGACCCAGTTTCGAATCAGTGGCTCCAGTAGATTTTGCTGTGTGTTGATGAGTCAGTGAGTGAGTAAGTGAGTGGAAGTACTCTTTTATATATATATATATATACCGGGTGATCCAAAAGTCAGGACAAATTTTAAAAATGAATAATTCGAAAACGAATCAAGATACAGTTTTCACCAAACGGATGAAAAAGAAACCAGGTTTTGTGTGGCAACGAAAAATAAATTAGTTCTGTTGGCGACCAACATATGGCGCTATTGTGTTTTATTTCCCCAAAAGATGATTTACAAATGAAAAAAGTGTTGATAACTTACAAGTGAGCTTAATTACAGTTAATTAGTACTACTACAATAACTGCTCAATGTGCTGTCCATCATTCAGAAGTACAGATGTGAGACGATTCACCACACCGTTCACAGGATTTAGTAGCATTTCTTGCGTTATGGCAGACACATTTTGGCGGATGTCATCTTTCAGTGCTGCTAGTGATTCCCGTTGGTCGCTGTACACCTTTGACTTCAAGAATCCCCACAGCCAAAAGTCACAGGATGTCAGATCGGGAGATCTTGAACGCCATGCGTGATTAAAGTAGCGACTGAGAATGCGATATTTCGATGCATGTAAGTTTCGACAACCATTACCTGCCGCAGTTGCTCCTTTTTATATCGTTAGTTGCTTTGCATAGTCCTACATCAGAAATTCGACAGCGCCATCTGTTAGACTCCAACAGAACTATTTTTTTTTTCGTTGCCACCGGCTTCTTTTCCATCCGTTTGGTGCAAACCGTATCTTTGTATCTTGGTTCGTTTTCGAATTATTCATTTTTAAAGTTTCTCCTGACTTTTGGATCACCCGGTATATATATATACACACACACATTATAAAGATGCTTAAAAGCTTGTTTACTCTAAAAGAAAAAAAGGTATGTATAGACTAAATTATTATTTTCGGGACCACACAAAAGAAGTCCGATGACATTCTGTAATCATCCAAATGATGTCAAATTAGGTTCAAATATTATTAAGTTATAACTAATTAGGTGCATTCTTATTTTTTTGGTGTATGATAACTATGGCTTCTTTTACGGTGTACATAAAAGAATATCGTACTATTAGGGTCTACAGTCGGTATTTCTTAAAAGTGTGTTTTAACATGGTTACACTCCATTAAATATGATGAAATTTTATTCGAATTTTAAAAGCATGTTTTTATGTGGAAAATTTTGGGCATAGAATTGGTAACTAATTTACAGGGATACACAAAATAATTGCGATATATTATGCAATCATTTTGCGTGAAATTAGGTACAAGTATTTATGAATAACAGAGAATTAATATAAGACTATCAGTTATTAGAAATACATATAAAGAGATAGATAGTTATAAAAAGAGATACAGCGGGGGGTTGAGGGGGGCGGTAGCCCCCTCAGAAACTTTTCTATTTATGTAGCAAGTCAATCGAGTTAATATATATATATTGTATGATAAGGAATAAATAAAAATTATCTCTTAAATAATGTGTGATGCAAACGGGACGTTGAGGCTCCTGATCTGCAGATCCACTAGTTTATATAGTACATTAATTTAATGAGTGCACAAAAATAAAGTAGATCTTTATAACGTTTAATTGTTAATGTTTTTTTAAGCACAGTATTTCACTTAAAAAGTATTAGCTTTTAAAAGCATAACATAGAAAAATTACTACATTGTGGTCATCACAAAACATTCGTCTATATTTTTCTATGCACGGTCATGAAGTACAGATTACTTATTAAAATAATTCAGCATGATAAATGCAGACAATTTTCAGCTCAGAGAAGTATAACGCTAAATGTCGAAAGAAAGTCAATTTTTTGCCCTATAAACGACATCTTAGACTGTTTTTTTTTAGAATTTTTTCTTTAAAAGTAAACATAGTAATAATCGTAATCGCGGTTTGATTCCAATTATTTTATTTTTTATAAGAAAAAAAAAAAAAAAAAAAAAAAAAAAAAAAAAACAGGAAAAGGAAAAAGGAATAAATTATGGTCATAAGCTTCAAGAAAAAAATTTAGAAAATAAAATGGATTTTTTTTTTTTTTTTTTCCAACAAGACATGTTGCATCAAAAACATATATGGCATAGGTTTGATATTATTTAAATAAGTAATATCCTGAATAAGTGATTACTTATTCAAAGAATGACTCACAGAGAGCTAATTTAATGGCTAGATAGATCCTCATATAACATCTATGAAATTTTTATGGGGTTTCTTCAAACAAAAGTGGATGGGGTATCAGTGAGAAATATTGTCTTAGTTACTCTGATGAATTGCAATAGTTAATAAATAAATAACTCTTGCCACCATTTTAAACGTCCAAGATATACATATGTATATACATATATGTGTGTGTGTATAGTTATTAATTTACTATGTTGATACAAATATTTAATCAGTTTATTAATCCTTATAATATATTTAATACTTAATCAGTAATATATATATATATACAGTGCGTTGCATGAATATAAACGCACCTTTTCCAATAACCAGAAATAGTAATTTTTAAATTTTAAAAGAAGGAATGTGATTACAGTTATTGCATATTACTAACAACTGAATAAGGTGCTTTGAGCACGTATGTTTAGGCTCATGCAAGCTTATGTAAATGAGAGTTTAAGCATTTTCTTATTTTTCTCTGTTTTTCGTTTGTTGCGCGAAATTAAACGCACTCTGTATTTTGCGTTTAAAATTTATCAGAGCCACCGGAATTAAACTAAAACACTGATAGTCATGTTGCTAAAGTTCTCTAAAAACAGTTTTAATGCTTGAGTGCAAAATTTACGGAGTTTGTTCAGGATGGTAAGAGGGGAATCTTTGACAGTAGACGAGAGGATAAAAATCGACTTTATGCGTGATAAAGGCAATCGTGAAATTGGCAATCGTGGAATTGGGCGCCGAATCGGAAGAAGTGAGAGTGTTGGGCGAAATTATATAAAGAAAGTAGAAAATTATGGGAAAAAAGCGTATAAGAAGCGAACAGGAAAGCTTACCAGTTACGACAAACGTCGAATATGCAACGTTGCAAAGAATAAGAATATTTCCTGTGCGAAGATAAAGGCTCAATACAAGCTGGGTGTTTATCGGAAAACCATATGGAGAACTATCAAAGCTGCAGCATTCATTAAATTTAAGAAAATGAAGGCGAAACCACCCCTCCCTAAAAAGCACAAAGATATGCGGATGGAATGGGCAAGAAAATGGATTCTATATCGACTAAATGGGAAAACATTTATCTTCTCCGATGAAAATAAGTTTAATCTCGATGGCCGGATGGATTTCATAGCTACTGGCACGATTTGAGAACCGAAGAAATGTACTGTTCAAAACGTCAATCAGGAGGTGGGTCTGTCATGGTGTTGGCAGCCATAGGTTTTAAAGGGACTTTCGAATTAGAGTTCGTGGATAACACTATGAACTCTGTAGATTATGTCCAGATGCTCACAAGGAATCTCCGCCGTCAAGCAGTCAAGAAAGCTGGAAGAAATTATATTTTTCAGCAAGATTGTGCATCTGTACCTACAGCACATATCCTGAAAAAATGGTTCCGAGGCAGTAAAATTAAAGTTCTGGATTGGCCCTCAAAAAGCCCCGATTTAAACATAATGGAGAACGTATAGGGTATTCTGGTTTGCCGTGTTTACGTAAACGGAAGGCTGTTTAACACGAAAGATGAATTAAAATCAGCCATTCTATTAGCTTGGAAGACAATCAGCTTGGATGACCTCATGCCACTATATCAGTCAATGCCAAGGCGTTTACTGGCTGTTCTAGAAGTCCATGGTGGCTTTACAAAGTATTATATACAATATTTGTTTCACAGTTATTTATTTTTTACATGTGCGTTTAAATTCATGCAACATGTACTTTTGACATAAATTCAATAAAATTATTTTTTAAAAAATCATATTGTTCTTTCATCGTTTTGACTCGTATTTTCATTTCTTGCATAATACACATACCGTTTGCATCAAGTGTCACCTATTCATATATTTTTATTACACTTCTATACCATTCTAATTCTCAAAGCTATGGTGCGTTTATATTCATGCAACGCACTGTATGTATTAAGATATGTGCCGGAGTTCTTTATCTATATACATATCCACGAACATGCACAAAAAAAAAAAACAAGATCAGCATCGGATCATCGAGAAAAAATATCCATATTCGCATCCGAATCAGTTTTTTTTTTCAAAGTTTTTTTAGAAGGAAACTATTATAAGGATATTTTTTCCCTATGTGTATTACAGTGATTGTGCAACAATATTATTATGTCGGGATTGAAAGAAAAAAGAAACTATTATGCTATGGTCATCACACATCCATACATTTTCTTCTGTATCATACTAATTATAATAATTTCTTAACTTAAAAAAAAAAAAAAAAAAGAATTCCTAAAATCTGGAAAGGCTGCATGACAGCGCCTTTTATCAGCCTATATACTCTCAAATTCACTCAGCTTAGCTTTTTTATAGTAGCTGTCTTATGTATTAAGCGTGATGCGCTTATACACTATAGAACTTAATATAAAAAATAAAAACTGTAGCACTAACACTATGTGCAGTCAGATGTACACAAATGAAATCGAAATAGTTATAATAACCACCATAAAAATCCTACCAAAAATAACCAAATATAAAATTTTGTGAACAATATGCACTCTAGAACCTAAGTGAAGGTTATGGCAGCATAACAGTGCCACCTAAAGCGCGATATACGCCAAAATTTAATCGGCGCCAATTTCCATCGGGATCCAACTAAATCTAAAGTTTCATGATGTCCTGTGCATTTTTTCTTGAGATAATTCTCACCAAATATTGCAAACACACATGCACAGACATACAGACGATTATGAAATAGGTCCAAAACGTGTTCGGAACATTTTGAAACATACAAACCGTCAAAATCGGAAGTTGATAATTTTCACAAATCCAATACTTTCTTCTGATATATATAGAAGAAAGTAAAACTGTTTTTTGAAACAATAAACAGGCTACACTGTTAAAAATGGTTTCTTAAAAATGAGCAAAATTGTCTCAAAATAGCTCCGAAACAATATATACTTAAATTTGAAAACCCATGTACTCATTTTTGAGTATAATGACATGTCAAACATAGGGATATTGGGATTCTTATTGGTCAACTCCATTTTTGAGCATGCCAATTTACTCAAAAATGAGTACATGGGTTTTCAAATTTAAGCACATCTTGTTTCGGAGCTATTTTGAGACAATTTAGCTCATTTTTAAGAAACCATTTTTTACAGTGTATGAAAGAAAGTTTTGTTTTAAAAATGTCTGTTATAGATTGTAGAAAATGCACAATAGGAACACATACAGTCGGTAACAAAAGTATCAGAACACTAGCAAAATTCCTATGTAAAAAAAGTAGAGTTAATACAGCTTTGTTAAATAAATCCTTGTCGAATCATGTTCTTAGTCAGCTTAATAACATGATTCGACAAAGATTTATTTAACAAGACAGTATTAACTCTACTTTTTTTATATAGGAATTTTTGCTAGTGTTCGGATAATTTTGTTACCGGCTGTATGTAAGACATAAACGTTTTTAAGCTGTTACATTAAAACCTTGATATTTGAACTAAGCAAGACACGAATTTTCATTAGAATGATCATGCGTGATCTTTGAGGCTGTAAATTTTAAGGAAAATAAAAATTATATAAAATTAATATATCAGTTTTTTTTTTTTTTTTAATCAGTTTTTTAGTGTTGAAATTTTCTTTCAAAGTTAAAATGCGCTTTAAAAGAAGGGAAAAAGATATAAATACGATTTATAGTTACTATGTTTTAATGATCTAGAATATTTTTATTTTCTTTTTAATCAAAATTCCCATATGATAGATGAGTTTTATAAATTAAAATGTTATTCGTTAATTGCAAAATGTGTTTCAACGATTTTTTTTTTTTTTTTTTTTCGAAAGAAGAGCGCAAAACGATATAAATAAATTACATCGGGATTTTGAATTTTCATCAAAAATTGAAAAATAATATATGTATCGGACCTGCCTGAAATATGAAGTTTTTTCGTTCTACCTTTTTTCGTTTTGGAGAATTGATAGTCAGAAGATTCATCCCCCACACTAACCAATTTCTAAAACCTATATTTTTGGACTCGGGAGACCTTAAAACCTGTAAACCAGATAAAAAGTCAATTTCAAAAGTTTTGACTAAGTAAATTACGTACGGTTAATCTAAATGAAAAATGTTACATACTTAAATATTATACATTTTTGAATGATCCGTATCTGCGGAAACAGAGAAAAATAATATCCGTAGATCAGACGTTTTGATGATTCGGTACATTTCTAATCTATATGCATATATAAGGCTTTTATTACTGAATAGCTATTAATGGAGGACATTTTGAACATCTCACTTAGAATGTAATAAAAAAAAATGTAAAATAGAGGTGAATATCAACGGCTTAGAAAGAACACCAAATTCTGTGAAGAGAAAGAGTCCGAGTCTTCTCATTTTGAATTGTTAGATTAATTAACATATATTTAACTAACTATTTAACATTTTTTAAACTAATAATTAACTTAGATCAATTAACATTTTTTAAACTAATAATTAACTTAGATCAATTAACATTTTTTTAACTAATAATTAACTTAGATCAACTAACTTTTTTTTTTTTTTTTAATGCGACTCACTGATAGCTCTGCATTTTGAAGAAGTGATGTAAACTTTCATTACAATTTAAATGTCTCTAGTTTCATTACTGTGAGGTTCCAGCGCAATAAAGATGACGAAATAACTTGCAGAAAGATTTATTTATTTATTTATTTATTTATTTAAGCAAGACTTTTTTATATAACTATAAGAAACTGGGTCTAAAAAAAAAAAAATAAATAATAATAAAAAATAAATAAATAAATAAAACTTCTCACCAAAATTTGTTTTTCTGTATATTACCGCAATATGCAATATGACACCGTTATTGGTGTCATTTAGTTTAGAACGCCTTTGCATTTAGAAGCATGCCGAAAAAGTGTAAAAATACGGGTCATTTAATGTATTTATTGTATGTTACACAGTATATATTGCATGTTAATTTTTACTTTCTCTTACCCATAAGGTAGAGAAAGTATTGTTTTGGGGTCAAATTTTCGAATGCGAGATTTTGTTATATTTACACGTTTTGAGGTCCCCTGAATACGAAAATCATGTTTTTAGCAAATGGTCTGTGTGTGTGTGTCTGTTATCAGCATATCTCAAAAACAAATTATGGCAGAAAGTTCAAACTTGGTATTCTAAATGTGTATGATATAGGGATGGTAAAGTAAGCTTTTCGTTACGATCAAGCAAATGGTTCGTGTACAGGGACAATCAAGAGAATTCTAATACATTACGTCTATGGGAGAAATTGCAGGTAAGTAGAGTTTAACGTCTCTAGTCTGCACAAAACCAAATGAAACGAATATATATTTTTTGTAATAGAGATAGTCAACTGGGAAAAAAAAAATTGTGTATGTATGGGCCTCGCCTACCCCCCCCCCCCCTGGGGGAGGGGAAGTTCCCCCTCGAGGGGAGTAAATTTTCACGATGGGTATCTTTCGAAAGAGCTCGCCAATACCTTTAAAACGAATGGTTGAACCATCGATCTGCGATAATTTGAAACAAAGTCATCGATTTTCTTTTTTTTTACTTCTAACAATTTTTTTTTTTTTTTTTTTTTGAGAATAAAATGGACTTTTTTTTTGGATATTTAGTGTTATACTACTTCTCTAATATGGAAATCGTCTGCATTATCATAAAAGATAATTTTTTTAAATAATAATTTCAATAAATTATTTTTTAAAAACAGAATTATTTTTTAATAGCCGAATTAAATTCTATATAAATGTAGGTGCATTAATGAAACGGGGGTTTGAGGGGGTCAGTAGCCCCCCCCCCCCCTCACACAGAACTAATTATCATGTAAAACTCTTCTGAAGCCTAATTTGAATTGTTTAACACAGGCTTACATAACAGTACTCGTTATCTTACCTCTTAATCTGCAACCTGTATTTATAGTATTAAATTTCAGGGTAAGAGGAAGTCGTGTGAGTGATACACCAGATTATTTCTTTCGTTTTTGTACCACTTCTTTCCCCCCTTTCTAACGACTGTAACTATTATAAAAATTGTTTATTTTATTTATTTATTTATTTATTATTATTGAGGTAATTACTTTTAACTGAATAATTGCGACGATTTTTCTAATTCATCATAATTTTCTCCATATTACCAACTAAACGAAAGTAATACGAATTTTCATAAAGCTTAAAGGAAAATAAAGTGCACGCATTTTTTTTTTCTTCTTCTACGAATGACTTTACAGAGACAATTTTTGTCTCAATAAAAGATCCTGAAACTGATGTCTACATTTTTTTTAAAAGCTAAAACACTTAGCGAGAACGTGTTAAATCAAACTAAAGCATTGTTTCTTACAGAAACTTTAAGGAACATGAAATATGAGTCTTAGGCTCAATTGTATTTTTTCTTCAAGCACTCGCCGTTACTCTTTTTCCTCGCAGCTTTCTGCACTCAGAAACAAAACCATCTTTATTTTTCTAGACACCCACGACTTGAAGCTCCCCATTATGTCGCTGTTTTATGCCATACAAACTCAAAATTAGGCCAGCTGCTATTTACAGTTACGAATGTTCTCGCTGTTCCATTTTTTCATTTACTTATGAAGTAGTAATGAAACACCTCAACTTCAGTTTGCGATCTCTCGCATTATATCACATTCATTATATTTTAGAAATGATTAGTGGTGGTGTTTTTGAAGATGATTTAAACACCTTGGTGACACACATAGCTATGTTTTTATATGAGTACAAAACACTTTGCACTGTTTAACTTGTTAATGTAATTTCTTTTTAAAATAAAATAAATCGTGAAATTTTTAAAAATTTACAACTTATTTTTAATTTTTTTTTCCTTAAGAATATTTTTAATTTTTGGAAAAAGAATAAAAATTTAATTACTTGTACTGATTGCAAAACGAACTGCTTTCATAATAAAAAGCAAGTTTAAACTCATGAAATTATAATATATTACTGTAGAAATAAATTCTGTGAAAATTCTTTTAAAGTAGCAAAATTACCTTACACCTCTATTTTCTGATAATATCTAAACTGCTCTAACTTATTTTTTAAAACCAATTAGAGAATGTTTTGTTATTTGATAGCATATTCGCGTCTAAAAGACCAATATTTAAAAAAAAAATACATTAAAATTTAGATAAGATGAATTGTAAATGTTTAGAAGAAATTAAGAGAAATATTAGCAGGATTTTTTCTTTACTTTCTTTTACTCGTACATAATAGCAAGAGTATAGTTTTTTGGTCAAATTTCCGAAGGTGAGATTTAGTTAAGTTTTGTGTTCCGGGAAAGTGAAAATAAAGGTGGTGTTGGAATTCAGGACGATTGACAAAGATATGATTCTAGGCCTGGGTTTAGTAGCTACAGTAGGGGTCTTTCTAAGGGGTGCTAGTCCGTATTCACGCCAGTTTGGAGAAAACTACGGAAAATTCCAAACGTCCAGACCGAGGAGTGCGTCCTGGGATCGACTACACCTTCCGTCTACCATTTTTAATGAGCACAACCTTTCGGCCACCAGTGCAGCTTGAAAATAAAATTATTTGCGGTTAGCCTGCGTATCTGTCTGCGAGTCTATGTCCATAAGTCTGTTTCCAGGCGACTGGAAAATAAATATTAGTAGGAAGTTGAAATTTTGTTATTTGTAATTGCATCATATGTAATATTACCTAAAATATTTTATTTAAACTGGACAAATATTTCGAACTGAAAAGATGAGAAGAATTGAAACACATTAAGTTTGTGGGCAAGAATTGTTTTTTTTTCCCCTTTAGATTGCATTAAACCAATTGAAATAAACCTACACTTTATACTAATAAGTACAATAACATGTTCCTTATAGAATACAGTAGGTTCACCATTTGTTTACAAAGGTCACAAGAAAAATTTCCAAGTATATTTTAAGTTGCATTATGCATTTTTATTACTGTTCTAAGTTACGTCAAACTGCGAGATACATATACAAATAAGGGGGTCGGGGCAAAAGAGGTTAATATACGCCTTGAAGGTTGGTGACGCAATTATGCATAGCTTAATATTAATTGCTTTCCAGATTTTTTTTTTTTTTCAAAATTTTGCCTTTATAACTTAGCGGCAAAAAATTCTTTTATTACTTTCGTTTTAATATTGTTCTTGAATTATGGTGTCTGTTGATATTAAATAAAAGTAATTGCCTTGCCCTTGAGAGGGTTAAGTTCAACACTGTAATATGTTGCTTGTTATTGTAAATTATAACATTCTACATCTCTAACAGCACAATTTTTTTAAATGACATCCTCAGGATATTCTATGAATAAACAGACATCCCAGGGACATCCTCAAGAAGTGCTGTTAGGGATATTATATGTGCTTGTAGAGTCACTGGAAGTCAGCATATATAATAGGTTTCATTTTTGCTCCAGACGTTTTTAGAACATTTTTCGGAAAGAAATAATAAATTCATGATGAATAATAAATCCACATTGCTATTCAGAATGCGTCACTAAGAAAATGACAAAATACTTTACGTTATATATTTTGACTTAAGTATCTGTAAAGAACTTACGTATTAAGTAAATTGATTAATGAATAAAACAAAATAAAATAAAATTACTGCGTGTGCACCAAAAGTTTAATAAATAAATAATATTACTGTAAACTTAAACTTTCTTTTAATTAACAGCGATAAAAAATTCATCGAACAATTTTTGCATTCGAAAACCTTATTTTAATTCATATGTTTTATATTGAAATTCAAAGGGAAAATAGTGTGAATTAAATAGAAATATATCGATAATTACTACGTGTATATGAATATTTTTATTTGTCTTTACATATATATTTTACACAACTCGGGGGGCGAGCCGCTGGGGGCGAAATTTCCGTAAACCAAAGTGTATCGACCAATCAATGATCTGTTTCATTCCCTATACTTGTAATCGCGCTAAAACCGATCACTCTTCAAAATGTAATCTTTTGTGTAATTTGTCTATGTTAGCTGTAATTGTTATTCGTCCTTCATTAAATTGTGTGTGAAAAAATAGAAATGTAGCTTCTCGTCATAATTTATTGCCTTACCATAAACGCAAAACACAGAAATTATAACGTCATTTTTATTCTACTAAATCATCCTTGTTTTATTATTTTATTCACTTTTCCAAACCGAGGATGAAAATTTATTTTCTTTATTTCAATTCATTTTTGTATATCTATGATGTTAGTTTCACCGTTATCTTCGGGAAACTTGGGCTTTTATTATTGAAAAAATAACGACAAAAAATCAAAGCAATTTTCTAAAAACCAAATTTATTTCCATTTTTTTTTAATTTCATTATACACTGTACAGCAAAAGAAACGATGCAATATGTACTCGAAATGTACAATGAGCTAAGTTTTCCTCGGACATAAAACATAATATAGTACAGATTGATTAAAGAACAGTTTTACAAACATATTAAAATTTCAAAAATATAGGATCTTAAAAAAAAATGCGTAAAAGAAATTTATGAAAATGTTCCATAGTTTTATTTTACAAATTTTTACAAATTTTTTAAGTAAAAAAAAAAAATAAAAATAAAAATAAAAACCAAAATATATTTACAAAAACCCTTAATAATTTTTCATAATTTACATATTTTTTTACAATTAGTATTTGTATCAAAGTACAAATGGAGAATTTTACAGATCTGAAAGTAAGGTCAATTAGCATTCGTTGATCAATATTGTTCAAAATCGAATGATACATAGACAGTCGAAATTAAGAACATAATAATAATAATAAAACGTTATACTAACTAAACCAACGCTTACTTGTTTCACACTGAAACCAAACATTGACATTTCTTATATAATACTTTTTATCTTTTATTCCATGTTTTAATTTATTTTTAAACTCTTGTCTCTTACATGTTCAGCAGATGGCAGCACTACACCGAAATAAAAAAAAGTCAGAGGAAACCACATGAAGAAGTCATTTTATTTTATTTTAGTTGAGCTGCTTTAATGATGCACTCTTGCCTAGCTTTCTCACCTGACGAAGTGTCGTACTAAGCAGTATTGATCCATCGTATTTTGCTGAGCCTTTCACCAATTATTAGAAATTTACACGAGTAATAGAATCAAACACCTAGCTTCGATAAGAAAGAAATCCCGAAATGTAGATAACGCACCGATATCATATCACTGTGAAAACCCGATTAAATAACTTTTTCTTTAAAACGGTTGACTGGAAAAATTATACAATTTATCTACATATTTGGCCTTCTATTTAAAATATTTTAAAACTTTACTTCAGATGATACTTTAAAAGTTCCACTGGGAGAGTATCTATTAATATACTATTATAAATTATACTATCGTACATATAATAAATAGATGTGAAATATGTGTAAAATGTAACTAAGTTTAATAAAGAATGAAATTTTCAGTTCATATGTGACCTGAATAAATTATGAATAAAAATTTCTGAACATGTATATTCCAATTCATAAAATTTTAAAATTGTTGATTCTAAATGAAATAATGCTGCTTTTTTTTTTTTTTTTTTTTTTTTTTTTTTTTTAAATAAAGTATGGTTCACTATCAAAGTTTGAAATGTTTTGTAATTTTATTTAAATTGATTTATTTAATCTTATTTCATGCTGTATTATGTTAAGTTTTGATTTTTTTTAATAATCAGTCTTATAACTCAATATAATTGCATGTATCATAATTCTCTTCCATCAGAAAATAAATAAATAAAAATTACCAAGCCAGCATTTGTTGAAAATGCAATCATTTAAGAAAATTACGTACGAACGGCAGGTGGTTATAGGTGACTCGTGCTCGAGAGGCCTGCATGGTTTTGTATTTAGTAAATTTTATATTCCAACCATACTTTTTCATGCAAAACCGTATTAATAGGCACCTAAGCGTGTGTTCACCGGCAGATGCATTTAATTTGCACTGATAAACGTAGGATACTAATCAGAAACCGGCTATATGTTCATAATTATGTCTTATCGTAGCCTCATCATTGAGTGTTCTTAAAATGCTCGGATTAACATCGGACAGCTATCTCCAATAAACTTCTTTTATCGGCATCTCATCATATTATGATTCGAAAGTCATCCGTACTCGATATCTTTAAGTCATTCATGCCCTTGATGAGATATTTTCGATAAGTTTTCGGTGCAACTCATCCTCTGACTCTAGCTATCGTTTCATCGGCCTTTCCTCAGATTTCCGGTAGCTAGTGAAAGACCAGTTACTTTTTGCTACTAGGGGTGCCATTATTTTGAACTGAAATAGCTGTTGGGAGCTTTTGCAAATTTACATTGTTTAATTACACATTTATTTATGAAATTTATTATTGGATGGTAAATGATATCAGTTAATTGAAAATAACACTGAGAATATTTAATTAAAAATCTGAAGAAAAAAAATATTTAGCGAAATTAACTTTTTAACATTTCTGCTTAAATAGAAATTTATTCTAAAAATCTCACTACTACAAATAAAAATATTTTCATTATGTGTTAATGAGTTTCATTTCTTTAACGAATCAAAAAAGGAAAATATGTAATAAAGATAAAAATAATTTATTTTACGAAGTTAATTACAATTTATAAAAAAATACATTAAATTCAGGAAATCTAGTGTTTGATTTCACTTTTATAAACTTTTCATCAGTACACTAAATTTGGAGTTATTAAAATTTTAAGTTTTTCATTCATACAAAAAAAAAAAAAAAATAGCAGTTAACTAATACTGTTTATAAACTAGATATTTATGTATTTGTTATCAATTATTTTTTAAACAAAGCTTTTTAACACAAAATATCAGGTAATGAAGTATTTTCTATATTAGAAGAAAAGTATCTGTTTGAAAAAAAAATAAAGACTTTTTCAGTTTTCTACATTGTGTCTATTACAGTTTATCTACTTTCAACTGTCTATGTATTTTTCTATGCAATATTTTGAAGAAAACAACGTATATATCCATATTTTATTTATGATATTATATACATTAATAATACATTTAATCGTACTAATAGAAAGCTCTCCACAAACATTTGTTTTGATGAATGTTTAAGTAAGAAAAGTTAATAAATAAATAAAACGAATAAAGTAAAAAATTTAGTTAAAATATTAAAATGTTTTTTTTTTCTTTACTTATCCCATTTACAAGAATTTCCCTTTAAAAAAAAAAAAAAAAAAAAAAATCACAAAAATCCTGGATAAACTAATATTAAAAATATCAGCTTAATTAAAAAAAAAAATCTGCAATCAGTTAAAAATAAATTAAACTTAAAACTTTGAGTTATGAAATTTATGAAAAGCAAAGGAATACATTCTTAATAATTCATAACTAATGTTTTATGCATAAAATGCAAAAATAATTTTAAACCAAGAAATGATTTTGGATAATAACATAATTAAATTAGTTTGAGTTTCTTTTGTATTTCCTCCTCGCCCGACTACTGACTAAATTTTATCAGAATTACAAAATTCAGTTTTGTTTCTTCTGAACAATGAATCTAAATGAAGTATACATAAAGTTTTGTCAATGAAAGTTATGTAAGAAAAATAGTGTTTGAAAAATGAAACAATACGGAATTAATTATAGATTCCCAAAGGGTATGCTCAGTATTTTTATTTTCGGTTTTATATAAAAAGAGAAAAGTAAATTTTGGACAACACTGAATCAACAAGAAAAAATATTATTTAAAAATGACCTTTAAACAGTTTTAGAAATTCACATTTAATAAATATATTAACAATAAATTCAAAGAATGAAGTATGCAATCAGTTATTCTTTCAATAAAAGAACCTCACTGCTCTCTTAATTTTTAACTATTTATGCAGATTTTTAACGGCTTTTAATATTTTGTTCAATTTGAGCAGTGATAATTTATCTATTTTTTATCAGGATGATTATACAAATTATATAAACAGTTCAATTTTTAAGAATAAATGAAATTTGGTATTGCATTTGTATTCAGCTTAATGACATTTATTTTGTATTAATGTTTTAGTTTCTTTAATGGAAATTAAAGAATCAAAATGAATCCATTTGGGGTGTTTTTCTAATGAATTATAATCATAACGTGTTTTAGTTTTTAAATAAGATATCTAAAAAATCTAACTAAAATCTCATTTCTTAAAACAAGTGGCATATGGAACCAAAACAGAATGAGAACTTTAAGCAAAGTTGCCCCTTCTTAAAAATTTCTGAAGAAAAATAACTATTGTGACCTTATACAAATTAAGTAATTAATATTTTTTTTTCTATGTCAAAACTATATTTAACTTTATTGCATATATATATGCAACACTATATTAGTTTTATGATTAATTTTTGTTTGTATTTAAAAATATAGCTGTTATTTTCATAATCAAGAGAAAATGCTCTTCCACAAGACTTTTATATAAAAAAAAAAGAAAAAGCTTACGACATTCTGTAAGTAATAACAGATTATATCACTAAAGATAAAATTTTTAATAGCATTAATTTAGTAAAATAACTCATTTTTATCTAATGCTGTAATTTTTGAAGCATTATTAATCTTTGAGACAAAGTTATAAATTATTTCGAGTTTCAAAATTCTTCCATCAAAAGAACGAATGATTGATTGTATTAAAAATTCCACCGCACAAACACCATACAACAGGAAAGAAAACACTGAAAATGTGGTCACCATAAAATATTTTTCAATATTACAGCAATATTTTAAGAATAAGAGACGAAAAAAATAAGAGAAACACATGATAAAACGACTTGGAATGTCCAGGAAATGACTAAATACATCTTTGATTATTTACATGTGAACATAAAAAAATCTAATAGTACACGGTGCTTCTATTAATCGTCTTATGGATTCTATCATATATCTACATATTTGGTTACCTCTTTTTCTTCACATTTCAATACTTCATTATTTTACAAATATTTTCTGTTCTTTGTAAAAAATACATCTCAAATTCTTTTGTTTTTCACTTCTTTTACAAGCGCCACCTATTGTATTGTCATCTAATCTGCAGCTTCTAAAATATATTTCGTTACCTCTTTAAATCGTGAAGGTCTCTATAGCAGGGCTACATATCTATAGTCTTTTATATATGTACAATAATTATTTTTTGTTTTATTTTATTTTTGTACAAAAACATTTTAACATACATAGGTCTACAGAAATATTTCAATCAGCTACAATGTATTCTTCTATGTATAATTTTTAAGTAATGATGTGTGTAAAATGATTTCAACATAAAATCACCCCAATACCAAGTTTAAAGCCATGAAAATCAATTGTAGTTATTTTCACGACATTTCCATGTATATTTTTTGATATCTTTAATTTTTACCGGAGATAAAATTAAATTTAGCTTTTGAAAACTTCTGTAAATTTTAATACTTCTTCTAACAACGATAAAATCTATCTATTCAAAAGAAATGCTTTAGACTTTTTAGAAATTCTATTTCAAAATGTGTAAAAGAAGAAAGAAAAAAACTGCAACAGATGCAGCTGGGACATAAATTTTCTATTTGACACTTTTAAATATAAAAAAAGAAAAAAAAAAAAGAAAAAATTTAAAATCCTTATATTTATAAGGAAATTCTAATTTGTTTAAAAATTTCAGATTTCAAATCAAACGTGCTTATATTTACTATAACTTATTACAATAACTTTATATTATTATATCAAGTCATTATATTTATATTAGTACATAAATACATTAAGACAATTTTATATTCTTATTTATATTAGCACACGTATTTACGAACAATAAACTTCCCACTTTTGAATAGTAAAATTCAACATAAAATCATCCAATATCAAGTTTAAAGCCATGAAAATCAAATGTAGTTATTTTCACGACATTTCCATGTATTATTTCGATATCTTTAATTTTTGTCGGATATAAAATTAAATTTAGCTTTTAAAAATTTTGTAAATTTTAATACTTCTTTTAACACCGAGAAAATATATTTAGCCAAAAGAAATGCTTTAGACTTTTTAGAAATTCCATTTCAGAATGTGAAAAAAAAAGTGACTATACAATTGGGATATCAATTTCCTATTTGACACTTTTAAATTAAAAAAAAAAATTTTTAATCAAAATCCTTATATTTAATAAGTAAATTTTAATTTGTTTAAAAAATCTCAGCTTTCAAATCAAACATGCTTATTTTCACTGTAACGTATTACAATAACTTTATATTCATGTATTAAGTAGTTACAGTTACATTTATATTAGTACATAAATACATTAAAACAAATTTATATTAGCACACATATTTACGAACAATAATTGTCTCACTTTTTAATGTAAAATATTATTATGACAGATTAAAACTAACAAAACCTATTAACGAATAAAAAAGGAGCTTTCAAGCCCTTCAAACATGCTAAAATTTTCTGTTTCAATAGAAAGTTACAACAAAATTTCACATAATTACTACAATTATTTTAAATACAAATTCTTTAAGACTAACTACATACTTTTTTTTCTCATCTTAAAAAACTTATTAAAGCTCAAATGATATTATATATATATGTATATATATATATATTGGGTTGTTCGGAAAGTCATTTCGTTTTTCTCAGCAGGACTTAATTGTATTTTATTCACACCTTCTTCACATTTAAGTTGCATTGCCATTACATATTGTGACAGCTGATATAGCAAGGCTTGCTTGTGAAAAAGGTCGTTTTATTCTGCTCAATAGTTTTTGATTGGTGCCCTATCAAATAAAAAAAATCAGAAGCGACATTTTCGGCTCATTTTGTTTTTGCTATCAAAAATGCGAAAATACTATTCAAACAAAGAAAAAAACTATACGATGTGTGCACAGAAAATTTATTTAAAGAACGCTATTGTCAAAACTGGTTTACCAAATTTTGTTCTGGCAATTTTGAGTTGAAGATGCATAACGTTCTAGAAAACCAGTTTGTGCTAATGAAGACAAAATAAAGTATTGATTTATGAAAACCTGCCAAATAACAACTCGTGAGATCGCTAAGAAACCGATCAAAGTGGAGAATATATAATTCATTAAAATATTTATACAATATAAGAAAATCGTCTTCATTTTCGAAGGAAAAAACGAAATTACTTTCCGAACAACCCAATATATATATATATATATATATATATATATATATATATATATTTATGTGTCTTTGGCATTTTAAGAAATTTTTTGAAACCGTAACATTATTTTATTTCCCGTCTGTTTTTTCGTATTTTTAAGATAATCTTCAAAACTCAAACGCTATTTTATTTTCTATGTCTTTTAGCATCTTTTTCTCTTTCTTATTGAAAACAGAGTGGCTAAAGCATATCATAATCATAAAATTATCTTGTTAAAAAATCTGCATAATTTGTCAAATTTTAACAGTATAAAAAAAAAAAAAAAAGTCGCCGTAAATTTTCGAATTGGCTGAGAACATTTATATCATCGAGTTTTATACTAAAGCTTAAAAATTGTTTAAGTAATAGGGATACATTAAAAATTATTTGCAAAAATTTCTAAAAGCAAAAATTTATATCGGTATGTTTAAGTAAATATATTTTAAATATCACAAATAAATTTGTTGATCCGTATTGCTGATATATTTTTTATAATGTTTTATTTCAAAATTAATCACAAATTTTAATGCAAATTATAACATTTTAAAAAAACACGAAATTTCAATTTTCATTAATTATGTTGTTTTAATATCCTTTTCAACTGCATCATTATTATTTTTGATTGCTTTAAAAAAAGAACTTCAAATAAATTAGTAACGATTATTTTTGCCTAAAGACAAATACCTACACACATCATTTGAATACATATGGCTATGTAAATAAATTGTAATTACACATTCTAAAAACAACTTTTGTTAATAGAAAAAAAAATATATAGAAATAGTATATTTCTAAAAATACGGAACTCTAAATGAAATGCTCGTGTCTTTCTTTTTCGAAAAATATCGAAAACATACTGGCATCTCATTTTTTTTTTTTTTTTTTTTTTAGCTCTCATTCCATACTTTTAGATTTTTAAATTACAGATAAACCTTGCGTTCGCGACTGGAGATTCGCGAATTCTTTCACAAACATCTGAAGATGTACTATTATTTACAAGAGAATCTTAATAATTTTTTACAGAGTGAAAATGGATATTATGACATATAAATAATTGAAATGAAAATGGAATTGTAAAAATGCCACACGGATAGTTTCTTTTTTTTTTCTTTTTTTAAATTCTTCTTTGTTTGTATTTCTTTTAGATCTACAATAAGTTACATATAAATTTAGCTTCAAAGCCATCAAAATGTAGCATGATTTTTGAAAAGCTGTATAAGAGCATATGTTTTGAAAACTGTCGTAAATTTACTAGCTAATTATTAATAATTAAAAAAAAAAAAAAAAAAAAAAAAAAAAAAAAACGAAAAAGAAAGAAAGGAATTACTGTTATATTTATATATATATATATAGTTTTAAAATACTTTATATCTTGAATCAGACATGAGAATTTTGGTGAATGTAAACATATAATTTTTCTATTTATACTATTTGCGTTGTATTTAATTTTTAATTTAAATTTAATAAAATAAAACTGTATAATATTTATTAATTAGTTATAGGTTTCATCACTCTGTATTACAAACAAAAGAAAAATTGAACACAAGCTTCTGTTCTGAAAAAAGTCTGAAAGTAACTGTGTTTGTAAGAATATGACTTAAATGTGTTTTAGTATATTATTATCGTAAGTATTTTCTCGATAGATTTAATTTGAACATTTGATTATATTTTATTTCACGGGAAAATAACAATATTAAGCTATTGTAAATAGAAGTTGATAAATTAATTAAAAAGAAAATTTCTTTTAGTAATTACTTACTATGATTAATAATTATTTTTAAAAGTTTATGCTTTAGATTTTATAAAACGCCATATAAAAAGAAAAGAAAAAAAATACCCTGAATATAGTTTCGTATAACGTCTAAATATTTAATGTTTTTCTTTAAAATAACAGATTCATTTTTATAAAATTTTACATATTAAATTTTAGTGTGTAAAAAATTAAAATATTGTAATTAAACGTTTAGTTATTGTTTAATTAAAAAAATTAACACTATTAACGAATTATAGTGATTGTAATTTTCTTTTCCTTTAATAAATTTCAAATTTTGTTCGCATTTTTCTACCATAATATAAGAATGGATCATAAAAAAATTCTTTTATCTCTAATATTTGGAAAAATTACTTTAAAATAAACTACCTTTAAAAAGTTATTGTTAGATAAAAGCTAAAAAACGATAATTAAATAAAAATGAACAAATTTTAATTGCAAATAACATTTGTTGACTTAGAAGATAAAAATATTAATCAAATATGATCTCATGTTAAAATGCACAATTATATATTTACATTAACATTTTTGTTAAAAAGCTTTCGTTTTATATCAGAAAATAATTTTTACTCATATTCAATTTAAATTGTTTAGCAGGAGAATCACACAGGCGATTTTTTTTTTTTTTTTTTTTTTTTTTAAATACATCGTTTAAAAATTTATTTAAAAAAAAAAAATATTAGTATTTTAATTCATAGTATGTAGTTTTATAAATTTTAAATTTACTGCTGTTATTTCACAAGGTTCGATACTTTTTGCTGAAAAAAAAAAAAAAAATCTTTGAATAAATATGGCATTTTTACGTTGAAATGGGATATTTATGCTCTATAGAAACATTAATTCCAGTTTGTTTCTACAGCAGCATATAAAAATGCACCAAAGAAACGCATGCATAGAAATAAAAAAAAAGTTTTTAAATTTCTTATATTATTTTTACAAGCACATTAATATACATTATATTTTACATAATCTTAAAATAAATATTATTAACAAAACAGTGCAGCAATGTAAATATATAACAATGGGGCGACAGCCACATACTTTTTAGGTTTCATTTTTGGAAGCACTTCTCTACACTAATAATTTTTTTGAAACTCTTACCCCATTTATTTATTATTTTTTATTTTTTTCCTTTACAAAAATATACTTTAATACAGTGAATTTAGCTATTCAATTTCCACTACAACCTCTTTACAAAATTTATTTTTTTTTTTGTAAATGTAAAAAGGAAGAAAAATTTTGTTCAACTCGCGATAGGCTTTCACTTCTAAACGCAAACAAGCTCAATATATGCCTACACAATTCTTAGACGGTCCATCCTCTGAAGCTCAATTTGTGATTGTTTATTAGTTTATTATTCATTCCTAATAAAGCAGATATGAATTAACAATATAGTTATATTGTTTAGACTAGAAAATTTTTCCGCATTGTTATTTTATTTGTTCACTAAATGATTATAAAGAAATTACTCTTTTTTTACATGATAAAGTTAGAACTATTTATACAGAGTGTCCTAAAAGTTCCAGTACTCTAACTTAATGAACTCATTGTGTCCATGATTTTTTTTTAAATATTAAATTTTATCGTCTGCTTATTATTGCATCAATTCTTTAATTTGTATCGTTTGTTTCTTTTCTCACTCAAGTTGTGTGAGAATAAAGTTATGTTATTTTGTTCTTCATAGTGAAATGAGTTTATCACGCATTCAGAGAATTACGTTGTTTCAAGCTTATTTTGAACGTAAATCGTATGAAAGATGCAAAGATGTTTGGCGATATAAATATCCAGATGATGCAATACCGAGTAAAAATATGCTATATCAGCTCGTTCGACAATTTCGTAATATAGGTTCTGTGCAGGTGTGTACAGGTTTCTCTACAAGAAGTCACTCTCAGCATGTTAAAACGCGTTTCTAAACACATGCGCAAACGAGTTCAGCTTTGCCTCCTAGAAAAGGGTGGACATTTCGAACATTTATCATGAATGTAAGTTCTGTAATTTTTCCTCCGTTATTTTAAATGTGCCTTTTATCATTCGAATAAAAATTATCGTTTTAAGGTTTGTTGTTTTGTAAATAAAAAATAAATCAGCGTCAGTAATGGACTTTTAGGACACTCTGTACATAACATGAAATAAATACATAAGTATTATAATTTTCAGGCACTGAATGAATAAAAAAGACTTATTTGAATAAGCCTAATTAAAATCTTTATGACTATCTATAGCTGATACTTGATGTATAATTGAAAATAGATACTGAGTATAGATTTTCCGTTAACAATAAGAGCATAATAAATAGCGGAAAATACTAGAGCAGAAATGAGCACAGTTTCTGCCATAGAGCAATTACTAAGCATAATTTAATTTTAATAAAATAAATCCTTTACAAATGAGCAAAATGTATCTTAAATACAACCGTGATTAGGTATGAATAATTTGTAATAAAATAAATAGTTTATCTTTTAAGTATAATCTCACCATTCAAATATTTTAGTAACATATTCAATATTTTGAGCTAATTTTCATAAACACTTTCAATAAGGCTAAAAAATAATATATTCACAATCTGTGAAGAACATATTTGTGTATAAAAACAAGTGTTATTAATTATGATATTTTCAATATTATTTTACATTATTAAGAAACAATATATATTTATATCTTTACATTACATACATTTTTATTAATTCAGCATTAGTAAAAAATAGTTTAAAATTAATAGAAAGAAAAAAAAAACTTTTTTGAAATTATATAAAATAAATTATGTGCTTTAAACTTTGTGCATTAAATTAGACATTTTAGAAAAAGAAAATATACAATTTTTTTTTTTTTTTAAATAACTATGCATTTTAAAGGTATTGGTGAAGAGGCAACTTTTAGATTTAATTTTCAAGACTCGACAAATGATTGGCTTACACGGTTACACAAAAAATATATACATTTAAAAACATTAAAAGAATGCTTGTTTTTACTTTTAAAAATGTAATAGTATGATTATAAAAAATAAGCTGCAAATTCAGCAGATTTTTAATAATAAAAATTAATGACAATAAATACATGCTTTTTACAAACAAATCATTACACAATACCGATATTTTGTTATCTAAACTATGTAACTTATATACGAGCATTATTTTTTAAAAATCCAATTGTATGTATGTCCGACTGTCTCTCGACAAATCGCTGAACGTAGAAAAATACCAAAAGTTGAGTAGAAAAAAAAAGGGGGCGGGGGGATACTGGGTTTACTATTTAGATTAAATTATTCCAATTAGTTAAAAATATATCCACTTAAAATCTAAAGTGAGAAGATAACCGGCACGACGTACATCTAAAAATTTTCCACCTGCAGCAATGTTTACTGTTTGAAGCGGTTAGGCGGCAAATTGCATTCAGCGGGAACGGGAAAGGTTGGAGAAACTTTAAAGTGTCAAATTAAATGTAATCGCTTAAAACGATATTTTGAGCGATCTCGCAAGAATTGTTTTAGCTTGTATTTATATGAAATGACATAATAAATAGTGATTAATATTTTTGGAAAATTTATTTAAGTATAGTGACAAAATCTGCTAACGATTCTCTTTAAAATCGTAATAAAAATTTAAAGTAATTTTATAGAAAGCTATAAACAAAATAAAAGTTCTTAAAAATAATAATAATGATAATAATAATGCAATAATTTATTTTAAAATAATAATGATAGTTTCCTCGAAACATTTTGTGCTTTCTAGAAAATCTAATTTATATTAATATTTCGAGAATAATGTTTGAGAAATCACATTCTCATTGTTTTTTCCAACAAAGAAATTTAAAACTAATTTTTCATAATTCTTTCTTTAAATTTCAGACATAAGATAAAATTAATAATAATTAACTTTATGTTAATAGGTTAGTTCCCTTTCCAAATATTCCGCAATAACGTCAATAAATAATTTTATTTTGATGAATTTCTAGAATTTTTTCTTTTTAAATTTTATGAGCTTGCCGAACTATTTTTAAAATTATATTTCAGTAGTAATATCAATACTATTTTAGTTTTAAAAAATGACTATTTTAAAATTAATAATATTATTACAAAGAGTAAATTAAAATATATATTAAATTCTTATTTATTATACAAACTTTAAAAACTAATTAAATAGTAATTTATTTCATCACTCGATTTTGTGTCACTTTTTAAATTGTTCAAAAGGAGTTTGAGGAGATTCTAAAGAAACATCAAAATAAAATATTATTTAGGAAGTTAATACTTATTACTCTTTTTTAATGATGATGTGTAATGAAATATTGTAATACATTGAAATATATCTGTACAAATCAAGTAATCAAGAATTCGGAACTGTCTCATATATTAATAAGAAAAATAAATAAATGATTATCATAAAACCTCACATTATTCTGTTATTTGTGAAAGTAACAAAACTCTCCTGTGAAAGTAACAAAAGTTGCCTCTTAACCGCAACAACAATTTCTAGACCCCACCAATGTTATTCAAGCAATACTTTGTGGTTTCCTGTAATGAAATCGACAAAACCACATCATTGGTATTGTAAAAATATCCTGGAATTCGGGGTCCAGATACCCCTTTTATCATATGGCCGTCTCGAAAGTGTAGGTAACATTGAAGGAAGGATTGTCAAAAGAATTTTTGCGAATGTAGTCCGAGGCTGCATCTTCAGCTGGATCACCAGTCTTGAAAGTAGCCAGTTTAGGTGGTGGTCCCCATTCATCAGTTGGCTGCATTAGTAAGCTTAGCTTCTATTAAAAATAAAAATATATTCCAAGTTAATAAAACTTAAATAAAATTTACTGGTATTACATGCTAAATTCTTAGTATATTGTATATATATATATATATATATAGAGAGAGAGAGAGAGAGTGATGCCATAAGTTCTGATCACTAGAATAAAACAACATTATTTGTTTAATGTTCCCGAAATGACACCAATATGTTTTGTAAAACTATAAACAATGTGTGAACACTAAAAAAATTAACGTTATTTGCTAAACATGTGCATAATTTAGATGGAGTGGGGGAAAAGAGGGTAATAGAACCGCAGTAATTGCTTTACACAAGTGTGGCAAGAAACCGAAGGCGATTTTTAACTTGCTGAAACCTCTGTAAATTTGAGCGAAGTTCATCAAGCGAACTATTAAGAGGTATATTATACGTTCTCTACTGAGGACAGGCCACGAATTGGTCGTCCTCATACGAGCAGAACGCCAGAAGCTGTTAAAGCGGTAAAGGAAAGGATTCGCAGAAATCCGCTTCGTAAGCAAAAATTCATGGCTCGTGATGTGAATATCTCTTCCAGGACAATGCCTCACATTATAGAACAAGACCTGGGACTTGGTGTTTGCCGTAGAAGTACAGGGCAGTGACTTACGGCTGCTTTTATTAATATTCGTAAGACCATAGCGAAAGTTCTGTTACAGCGGCACGTGGATAACAAATGTCTACTTTTTTTTTCCCCCTCAGATGAAAAAAAAAATCATTATAGAAAAAAATTCAACAAGCAAAATGACAGGGTTTTAGCTCGTAGTTCCAAAGAAGCTGCAGATCTGAAAAAGGTCACCATCCTACTTCAGTAATGTTTTGGTGGAGGGTTTCGTATAAAGGTTTAATTAGGATACATTTTTGTCAAAAAGGTGTAAAAACGTCAGCTAAAAACTACCAAAGTGACATCCTGGAACAAGTTGTGAAGCCTTTAAGAGATACTTTGTTCGCTGGAAAACACTGGATATTCCAGCCGTATTCAGCACTAGCACACGGGGCGAGAACGACCCTAACAGCACATCTTCGCCACATGACATCCTCAGGATATCCTGTGGATGAAAGGACATCCCATGAACATCCTCAAGTTGTACTATGGATAAGTGTGTTGTTAGGGGACCCAGCGATGGTGCGAGAACAACTTACCAGAGCTCATTCGAACTGATCTTGGCCATAGGGAAGACTAGATTTGAATCAACTGGACTACCGTTTTTCGAACATTTTAGAGGAGATACCGGCATTAAGCTTCATCAAAATATTGAGACTTTAAAAGCAGATTTAATTAAGATAGCAGCAAAAATTCCTCTTGAAGTCGTGCGTGAGTGATAGATGAGTGACCGGAGAGTATAAAGTAATGTGTAAAGGCGAAAAGGGATTGTTTTGCATAGTTTTTTTTTTTTTTTTTGTATGTTTGTAATATATTATAAGTAATAATAGAATGTACGTAAAATTTAAACTGTTTCATTTTCTATAACTGGACCTTTCTAATTGGTGGACAAACTATGTGTGTGTATATATTATATACGATGTACAGTCAATAAGTTCGGGGACTACCTTATCCACTTATGCCGGTGTACGGGTTAACCTAAATAACGATGTGGTTTGTAAGTCTAGTTCTCTTTGTACGCGTGAGACGTTGCATGACGCTTTGCAAAACTATATCTCCATTCGGTTAAAACTATCAGCCTCTTATTGTCGATGTAGCAAAATGACTTTTTCGGAGCAACATTTCGACATTAAATTCTTCTGCAAATTAGGAAAAGCCGCTGAAGAAGCTTTACGGGTATTGCAATAAGCGTATGGAAACGGAGCTATGTGATGATATAAAGTTTTCAAACAGTACAACTTGTTTAGAAATGAGAGACGCAGTTACATATGATCCGCGAAACGGGCGGCCAGTGATCACATGAACGTAAGCGATTATCCAACGTTTAGGAGAAGTGATCGTGGGCAAACAATTGATGTAGTGGCTAAACAGATTAGCTTATCGCATGCAACATGTTACACGATCCTGTCTTTGGATTTGCACATGTATCACATGCCATTGCACATTGTTCCTTACAATCTTACCGAAGATCAAAGGTCTATGCGCTACACCATGGGGAGCAACCTAATAAGTGTTGCGAACAATGAGGTGAAATTTTTGCCCCGAAGCATCACTGGGGACTATGAGAAAACCCTATCTGTTCGGCCACTGCATCAGCGGTTTGCCCATTTTCACTTCTCTTACCCATTGGATGATTGCTTACATCCGTGCTATTACTGGCCGTTCGCATCTTGGATCCTCTGTAACAGCGCCTTCCTCATTTTTAAACAAGTTGTACCGTTTGAAACTTTCGATCATCACATAGCTTTGTCTTCATATGATTGTTGTAATCCTAGTGTTTTTTCATTGGTTTTTCCTAATTTGTAGCAGAATTTAACGTTTGAACGTTGTTCCAAAAAAGACATTTTGCTACATCGACATAAGTGGCTGACAGTCTTTAGCCAAATGATGATCTGAGCGCCTTATTAGTTTTGCGCAGCGTCATGTGACGTCTCACGCGTGCACAGAGAATCAGACGTACAAAACACATCGTTATTTTGGTTCACCCGTACAGATGAATGGGAAGGGTAGTCCCCGACTGTACCTCGTATATACATATATATATCTACTATACACTCATAAATATAATTTACAGAATATTGTTTTGGTAAATTTGTTCTGCTTTTTAAAATTTTATTAAAGCTATTAATTGTCAATTCCTTTCATATCTGTATTAATGCCATTACAGGTTATTTTAATTCCTTTTGGTTATTGTGGATTTCGGTGGCATTCAATCGCCTGTTATTGTTAATTTTACTATGTTGAAATATTTTACTATGTTATGTAACAAAATTGTAGAATCCAAAAAGGAGATGATGAGATGCCATCATAATCCGCAATAAATAAATGACTAAACCAACCAGTAATTTAAAAAAAAAAAAAGAAAAAAATAGGAAGAAGATAAAAATAACTATTAATAAAAGGTATTAAAAATACCGCAATACTCACTGGAATATTAATTCCGAAAACCCGTAAAACAAATGAGGATGTTCATACATTATATATAAAATATTAATAATAATTAATTATTATAATGATAGAACACGAAGAAGGAAAATTGAATTAGCAAGATTAATATATTAGCTATCAATATTAGCTATCAATAACTAGTTACATATGGAAACGAAGCATTATACATAGCAAAAGATAATTAAAAAGAAAATAAATGTAGAAAAATAATTTTGAAAATTTCTCCCCAAAACTGCTATGTCTTTATGTTTATACATTATTTATAAAATATTAATGATAATTCATTATTATAATGATCGAACACGAAGAAGGAAGATTCAATCAGCAAGGTTAATATATTAGCTAACAATATTAGCTCTCAATAACTAGAATTAGCTATCAATAACTAGTTACATATGGAAACGAAGCAAAAGATAATAAGAAAAGAAAAAAAAGAACATCGAAAAAGATAATTAAAAAGAAAATAAATGTAGAAAAATAATTTTGAAAATTTCCCCCAAAACTGCTATGTCTTTATTAAACTCGATTATAATAGCAGGGTAATATATGTAGTAAAAACCCCAGCCTTGCCCGGTCATTTGATTCCAAAACCAGCTTTGTCATAAATCCAGTTCTCTCACTGCAGCAACGAGCAAACGAGCAGCCTTGACGGAGTGACGCAACCAACACGTAGCTCTGATGTCAGAAAGACGTCACTACTCTTACCTCCTGCGCACGCATCCCCATAGACGGAGTCTTAGAGCACATACGAGAAACGGTTCAGTTGACGATGGGACCTCGACGAGACAGTGTCCTGTATTATGCCGCTTGCTCTTTTTAAAAAATGGCTAAAGACGCAGCCGAAGTGATTAGCGTTGGCGAAAGAAGGTTTTTACGGAATATAAACTGTGAATTATTTCTAAGACGATGAACTTACTAAGTGATCGTTATGGACCATATTCCTCCTTTGGGTTCGAGACTATAAAAAATCAGCTATTTTTGGAAAACAATTCTCAACTCTACCATAGCAAAGCATTGTGGCCTACAAATTTTTATCTTGCAATACTATTTATAAGAGTTACAGATTATATGAAGTTGAAGTAAGAGTGATATAGTGATATCTTTGTTTTGTTTTTAATCCAGTTTTAGTAATATACTTTAATATTAATCAACATATATAATATTAAAAGTTGCCATGTGAACTGTGGCGATCTTAACAAATTTAAATGGATGTTCCATTTAATAAATTCCTTTATTAAAGTGATTGAAATTCTAATTATTTAAGCTTTGTTGTCTATATATATATGTGTGTGTGTATAAAATGTTCTTAATTATCTTTTATTCATTATATATATATATATGTGTGTGTACATAAAATGTTCTGCAATTTTACGATATGGAATAGTCTTAACTTTATCATTCGATTCAGTTGTTTACATTTCTCTTTTGCTCTTGTTTGAACAGATATCTGATTATTAAGTTTCACTGGAGAAATATTTAGGAAAATGTTATGCGTAACAATAAAATGGCATCTTGAATCTAATTTGTTTACAAAATATCGGCCACGTGTTCGGCGATTTTACCCACTGTGACGTCACAGGAATATTGTCCATTATTCATAAACTGTGTTTATTTTAATTTAGACGAAATATGTTACGAATACGACTCTTTAACTACTACTCTTTGACCGCGTCGGATTGATCCCCGGTTGGCAAAGTGCCAGGACGATTCCACTAACGCGCTAGGAGACACAGCAAGGAAGATAGAGGAGAATCGTCTGCTATGAGTAGAATCATTGATACTCCTACTTCGTTTTCTGCTATGGACATTCCTATTTTATAAATAGACCAGTCATTTTCACTCATGCTGAAATGACGCCAGGGATCTTCCTTCCGCGGTTTATCAGTATATTCTCCATCCTGTATATAAATTGTACATAGTTTTTCATTATTAAAATTAAATAGTTAATAATAATTAGTATTAACTGATTGAACGCCCACTACCGCACCCACTATACATATGAGTTCTTTCTGAAACAGTGATATATGTCATCATATAATCACTATCATTACCAAAGAGCTCAAATAATTTAAAGTATATCTAAGAAATGCATACAATGAAGCCAAAAAATTGCTGAAAAGTAGCATTATGTATAATTTATCAAACACTATTCGTTCATATATTAATTTACGTGAAGCAAGAATAATTTAATGGGCTCTTCCCACCTGACGTCAGAGGTCACATGATAGAGGAAAAACAAATAGCAGACGAAGTCTTGTTTATCTAGAGCGATTGCTGAAATAACCTATTTTCTCTTCTTATTTTTGATCAATCGTATTTAATCTGTGTTATTTTTTATACATCATCATTTTTAATCCATTTTATATCATTATTCATCATCTTTTGTGTGCTGTATACATTTACAATCATCATTTAGTTTATACCTGTTATTGATGTTCATGAAGACCATGTTTAAATACTCTGATTTTTCGTACTTAAATCGGTGACAGTGCAATATCGTACTACGTAAATCCATTTAGACCAGTAACTAAGTTAATTAACTTGTTGCAACACCTTTATGCAATTAAATTAAATGAAAACATTTTAAATTTTCAATTTATAATCGGTAAACATTCCACAAGAAGCTATTATTTATTGCTAGATCAGTTAATGTTACAGTTAAACTACAATATACAAAAATCGATTCTTATAGGTAAAAATAAATAAACACATAAAATGTTTTTTAAAAATTATTAAATTTACAAATACAATTATTCTACTGTTTACAAATGCACAATATTACTTTTATTTTATTTTATATTAAATATTAACATTTTTGTTCTTAAGAACAATATTTAATTGAATTCGATTCTCAGAATACGATTATTCGTTTTCCTCTATCACGTGATTGAGCAGACGACGCTGGGAAGAGCCCATTGATTGAACGCCCACTACCGCACCCACTATACATATGAGTTCTTTCTGAAACAGTGATATATGAGATCATATAATCACTATCATTACCAAAGAGCTCAAATAATTTAAAGTATATGTAAGAAATGCATACAATGAAGCCAAAAAATTGCTGAAAAGTAGCATTATGTATAATTTATCAAACACTATTCGTTCACATATTAATTTACGTGAAGCAAGAATAATTTAATTGTAGTAAACATAATGTAAGATTAATGTAAGGGAACGATAAGGTTAAACTTTTTAAAACAGCTAACATAGTGCTAAATAATAATAATAATAATTTAAAAAAAATTAGATTGATCATCGGTACATATAATTGCATTTAAGAAGTTAATATTAAACAATTAACCCTGTAATATTAGATAAACATAATATTTAAAGCGTCAGGTATATTTGAAGGGTAGAAAAATGAGCCAAAAATGTTCATTATTAAAATAAAAAATAATTACTTTTAAAATTTGTAATTTTTATGAGATGTTAAGGGAAAAAAAAACTTTTTTTATTGTATCTGTTAGAATAATTGCACATTTAATTTTTTTTCCCCTTAAAAATATCAACGCTAATTTTTGTCGATATAAGCCTTGCAATCAGTATTACATGCAAATGGTACATCACATGAATCTAAAAAAATTATTGTTAATAAACAGTAATTTAAGTGACGAAATATAATTTTGATGATGAGCTCCATTGTTTTGAATATATATATATATATATATATAAATTATTAAAAAATTATAACAATTATGGCTTAAATATACTTATAAATTAAAAGATAATGTTAAAATGCTAAATGGTTGTCATTTTATATACATGTGCCATGTAAAAGCTGCTAACTTTCATTAAATTCTGGCTAGCAAATCATGGAGACATTGAGCGTGTAAAATTATACATCGATTTAAAAAAAAAAAAATTACTCCGACATTTTTTAAAATAAAAATCTAATAAAATTTGTAGAATTATTTTAATATACATAATAGACAAAAAAAAGCCTCTTTTAACACCTGTTGAAATTTACAAGTTTCATAAGTAATTATTTTTTGAGATATTGCAAATAAAATTATGTTTATTTTTTCTGATAGTTTTCCTCTTTCAAAATGTACTTGGTCCCTTAAAATGTAATTAAATTCATTAAAGAATACATTAAAATATTATATTACGATCAATAATATAGTATGATAAATCGTTTCTAGTACATAACAATTGAGAAATTTTGTACAATTTGCCTTTATAACAGAAAATGAAAGAATACATAATCCAAAGATTTATAAATAAGAATCTAATCTGAAATTTCAGAAGCTTTAAGTTAATGATAACAAGAAAAAAAAAAAAAAAAAAAAAAAAAAAATGAGCTGTTACTTCTTTTTAGTACTAATATACTTTAGGAAAAAATATGAGGCTTACTGTATATTTATTATTTTTATTATTTATTTTTTAATTTACCTTTTTAAATGGATTTTTGATATAAATGAACCATTATGGTATAGTCATTATGATAGTTATTACAATGCAAACATATCACGACTAACTACGTAGCATAAGAGTATCGCAGTACATCGGTGCGGCGAATATTGTGAGTTGTATATATTTTTACGAATATCGACCGATACCGGAGTATGCCGTACCGGCTTATTTACAGTGTATAGTAGTTTACAGTATTTTTTAAATGTTTATAAGATTGTTGTCCATCCCTTAAATTTCGAAAAATGAAATGCCAAATGTCACATCTTTCAGAATATTCAAGATTACAGCTCCAATATTAACAATTATCGGCAAAAATTGAACAAGATTGTAAAATTACTTCCTTTTTACCGATGCACACCAATATCTGGTAATACTGGGCAAATATGCTGTGCTACTCGTTAAATTCACTGACAAAATTAATTACTAATAGAAACATAAAGATAATAAACAATTCATACATTTCATGCATAAAGATAAAATACACAAACAAAAGTATTAAAAGGAATAGGAAATAAACTGTAATAACATGCAAATAACGTGTAGCAAAATCTCCAATAAACCTAGTGTTGAACGATGAAAAAGAAAAAAATAGTAATAATAATCTGATGTGTCATTCACACCTGAGTGTCTCATCTGGTGTGTTATTCACATTCTTTTACCCTGCATTTCAGTACTATAAAGATAGATTGCAGATAAGAAGTAAGATCAATAAGGTTAGATAATAAAGTTCAATCTTTCTTAAAAATAATCTAAAATAAGCATAGAGACAGTTTTATTTGACATATAACTCTGTGTGAGGGAGCTACCCTTCCCTCAACATCTCGTTCAATTACAGTGACTACATTTATTTAAAATAAATAAATAAATAAATAAAAAAAAATACAATACTGTTCATAAAGTATTTCAAGTGGTAACGAATACAAACACAAAATACCAAATTTAAATTTTCTGCAGTTATTTGTTTTTAGGTTATGCTGATAAGATGCACATACAAATCTACCGCTAAAAATTGGTTTTTCGTATTCTGGCAACTTCAAAACGTAATTAATAATATACAAAAAACAGTTGAAAATAGAAAAAAAAAAAAAAATCTCTTTACAGTATGGGTATGAAAAATGAATTTTACTTCCCTAGCAATGTTCGTCGACATAATAAAAAGTAGCACAGCACTTCAATCAATTACATTTAATAGAAAAGAACGTTTAACTTAATTTTGGCTAACCCTGTATATTTGTCTATAAACTATATGTACAAAATATTATTTACTTAAATTTAGTCGTACTTGAAAAACACCGAACACAAAATGAAATACACGTCCAGCAATTTCCAAATATAACCACAATATATACAAATACTTTGGGCAGTCTTGTAAACAAATAATGAATGATTTCCATACCAAAATCTACATAAAACATGTTTTCATGCATATAAAAAGAAATACGTTCACTGCATTTTGTTTAGGGCAACCTGTGATGCTACACAGTATTTACAGAAATTTCCCCTGTAGACATACTGTATTTGAATTCTCTTGGATGGCCCTGTACACGAACAATTTGCTTGATCTCGAGAAAAAGTTCAGTGTAGCATCACAATATGATACAGATTCAGATTACCGAGTTTGAACATCTTTCAACTATTTGTTCTTGCGATATGTTGAGAACAAACACTCAAACCGTACAGTCAAACCGCTAAAAAATGATTTTTGAATTTAGGGGACCTCAGAACTTGTAATATAACATAAATCAATTTTGAAAATTTGACCCCAAAACAATACTTTCTCCAGCATTTTAAGACACACAGAGACAAACACACGCACAGACCAACCACTAAAAATATTATTTTCGTATTCAGGGTTACCTCAAAACGTGTAAATATAACAAAAACTCAATTTCAAAATTTTGATTTAAAAAAAAAAATAAATAAATAAATAAATAAAATAAATAAATAAAATAAAATACTTTCTTTTCTATATGTAAAAGATATGTTAAAAAAAAAAAGCATATATAATTGTAATAAAAGGATATATATTGTTTTAATATGGTAAAGAAAGTATTGTTTTGAGTCAAATTTTCGAAATTGAGTTTTTGTTATATTTACACAGTTTGAGCTCCCCTGAATAATGTTTTTAGCAGTTGGTCTTTCTCTCTGTGTGTGTATGTTTTATCAGTATATATCAAGAACAAATAACTGCAAAAAGATCCAAACTCGATATCCTGAATCTGTATCATATAGGGATGCATCACTACATTTTCGTTGCGATCATGCAAATGGTTCGTATAGAGGGAAACCAAAGAGAAATCAAATAAATTACGTCTACTGGGGAAATTGCAGATAAGCAGAATTTAACACCTATAGGCTACACTAAACCAAATGAAACGAATATATTTTTTATATGCGTAAAACCATGTTTCATGTAGAAGATGGTATGAAAATCATTCACCATTCGTTTACAGGGCTACACAAGAGAATTAGATTATAGTGGGACAATACTTGAAAATTGATGGAAGTGTACTTGAGATTGTATCATGTATTAATATAGGATTATAATGTGCACTATGATGCGTGGGCATAAACTTCACAAGATATACAGGGCTGTCAATATTTCAGAGATAACACTCTTTTTTATTGTTAATGGAAGTGCTTTACTATAACACTACCAGTGCTTTACAATAATATTTAGGAAAGCTGCTCAGGAGCTGAAATTAATTCCTCATAGTCATATGGTAAATGATATATTTTTTAAAGTTAACTATTCGTCGCTTGTTTTTTGTATATTTACACGTTTTAAGGCTTATTGAAATCCGAAGACAAGTTTTTAACGTTTGATCTTTGTGTCTCTTAGAGTAACTTAATAACAAATAATTTCAAGCGATCCAAATGTTGTATATTCAAGTTAATCTAAGTTTGTTACTAGAAAGGTTTGATCAGGATTGATATGTTTCAAGGAATGTTGCTTGAGAAAGTTGTCTGAACTTCTGGATTTAATGACAGATTTGAATTCTACATAAATGTAGGTACAACAATGAAACGGGGGTTGAGGGGGGCGGTAGCCTTCCGTCATACAGGATTATTTGTCAAATAAAGCTCTTCCTAAGCCTAATTTGAATTGTTTTAATATAGATTTACATAGCAATACTCGTTATTTTACACATTAACATGCAATCTGTATTTATACTATTAAATTTCAGGGTAAGAGGAAGTCCTGTGAGTGACCTACCAGATTATTTTTTTATACTATTACTTTTCTTTTTATATCCCTTCATCATGTCTCCATGAAGTGTAGACAACAAATTTGGTGGCGATCAGCCCCTATTTTTGATTACAGAAGGTCTCTTCTGCAGCGAAAATAAAACCACCCTCTATTTAAGTGTGTGATAGTATTAAAACACTTAAAACACATAAAAGAAATATTTTCAATCTCATCAAAGTTTTACGTCTGGAATGCAACTTTTTGCAAATATATCAACTACATATTTATGGAAGTGTGAAAAGTTACGCCAACTTTTCTATTTTTTTTTTTTTTTTTTTTTTTTTTTTTGTAATTTAATTTTTACTTTCCGAACATACATATGTAAGGAAAGTATTGTAACCATGTCAAAAATTAGAGTTTGAGATTTTGGTGTTTTTACGCGTTTTCAGGTCTTCTGCATTCATATTTACTATTTTTACGATGATGTTTGTGTGTAGGTATGTGACTAACACGATAGAGACTTATACGCTTTGTTCGACTGGGCTGAAAGTTGGTACGTACAGTCGGTAACAAAAGTATCCGAACACTAGCAAAAATTCCTATATAAAAAAGGTAGAGTTAATACTGTTTTGTTAAATAAATCCTTGTCGAATCATGTTCTTAGTCGACAAGGATTTATTTAACAAAACAGTATTAACTCTACTTTTTTTATATAGGAATTTTTGCTAGTGTTCGGATACTTTTGTTACCGACTGTATATTATAGGTCACCTTAGCACGAGCTCTCAATTTTGGTGAATCTAACACTTAGTTTTTTTTGTACAGAGACGCAAAGAAAAATTCTTTATCATTATGGTCTATGGGCCCAAATTTTTGCGATATAGCGTCTAAATGCTTTATTCGTCTGAGCTTAAAATCTATACTACTCATATTATAAGTCACCGTGGCACAAAGTGAATAATTTTTGGTAAATCTAGCGCTTATAGTTTTATTTATTTATTTTTTTACAGGGACACAAAGAAAAATTCTTTATTAATATGGTTACGGGCTCAAATTATTTAAAATGTGATGGCGTCGAAAATCCTCAACTGATTCAGCTGAGAATTTATTTTTTTTAAATTTCTAGATCTAAATGCATATATAAGTGTGCGATTCTAATATTCGATATCTTGACGCTTCATTGTTATCTAATTTATAGATTCCCGATCGCACATAGAATTTCTGTGTCTAGAAAGAGAGCTGCACTTTATAAAGCACTCTGACTTTAAAATACAAAAATAATTTATTTAAACGTTATTTACAATTTATGTAACTAATAAATTGTAGACGATAAATCAATTTACTCTACTTCCATGCAGCAATTTGGATTCTAAGGATAATTTTCTAAATTATTCTTAATACATTGAGCATATGCGGTCGTATCTTCAATTTCTTTCTAAGAACTTTGGAGTCATGTTAATATCTTTAACCCATTCACTACCATTTTTTTTTTTTTTTTTTTTTTCTGTGAGAAAGAATATAAAAAATATTTAAGAAAATTATCTGAATGTGTTTCATTTAATAAACGGTGAATTTCCTCAACTGACAATACTATACACCTATTCATGATAACTTTAGGTCTAAAAGACAAAAATAGAAAAATCTTCAGTAAAGTGTTTCATATTAAATTTGAAAATGGCTTTGAGGCATATATATCCCATTGGTATCAAAATGGTTAATTACCGTTGAATTTCCTTTTTTAATCTGGAAATAAGTGCATTAAACGAAAATCGTGTACAGAAAATTGAATTACGTCATAAAACTACCTGTACTTTATTAACTGTTTATGTCTCAAGATCTTAGATTTCTAAAATATTTACCCATATGTTTAAATATGTTATCTGAAGCACATAAAAAATACTTTTAAAAACATTTTACAAAAAATTAATAATCTATTGACGAAAAAGTGTCTGGTGGATGTCTAAAACATCGTAAAAAATGACTTTTTTTTTTTTTTCAAAATATTCGAGTTTTCGGTTTAAATGGAAATTTTAAATATGTCTTAATTTTGTTATAACAAAAACTGACGCATAATTTTTTTAATTTCTCACAAATTGCATCTATGTAAACTGTTTACGTTTAGAGAGTTTAAATCTGACTTTTTCTTTTATTTATTTATTTATTTTTTGCCTTCATAAATTAAACTTTTGTTTGAAAATATTACATAAAATCGCCATGTGTTGGGAATTTTAAAAACATTTTGTGTTAACTCTAATGTTGCAAGACAGAAACAGTCAATAAAATCAGCTTTCAAAGATTGCATGGAACTACTATAGTATTTCCCCACAGCTGAATTTGGCGATTTATTTTTGGCGATTATAGCTAAATCATAAATCTAAAAATCATAAATTATATATCATAAATGATAAAAGCATAAGCTAAATCATAAATCATAAATCCAAAATAAATGGCATGCAGGATGCCATATTATATCGTAAACAGTCCAGAACGACATCGTTATCGTTCAAATCGGCGCCAAAGAAAAATCGCCAAATTCAGCTGTGGGGAAATACTATAGTTGTACCGATTGCATTAGAAATAACTCAGTTTTAGGGTATTTTGCAGAAATGTAACACGGTGACACAAAGGGTTAAAATTTTATTAAAATGTGACAGATACCTTATTATTGGAAGAAATACCATTTTGTTGCAACTGGTGGTAAAAATTGGAGATGAAATTTTATTTCAGATTGACTGAAATAATCATCTGGCACAGAAAATACTTAGTTAAAATTTTATACTTCAAAAATATCTGAAATAGAAAAGAAAAATTCAACTTACTTCTCGGAATGGTCGTTTTGTTATAGTGCAAATTTTGTAGAGCGCCATTAATATAATTACAGCAACAGGGAGAAAAGCGATAATCCATCCAACACCATTGGCCCATGCAGGATAGATGTAATCACCACTTTTTAAGGGCTCGTACTCAATCCAGTTGAATACCAGAATAAACTATAATAATTAAAAAAAAAATAATAATAATAATAATCGCATTTGAAAAACAAGGTATTCCTCAATATTTATAAACTGTACGTTAAAATATTATTAACAATTTTGAAATTAAATCAAAAAATGAATTAATAATAATAATAAAAATGAGTGCGAACAAAAAATTATGCAATTAACATATTTTATAAAATAAATTGCAACTATAATTTTGAGTTTTAATTTTTTACATATTTAACCTGAATGATGGTATCTTAAAGTATATTTTATTTTTTAACTGGCAGGCTACGCCCGCTACGCTGGTCACTATATTTAAATGAATTTTCAAAAGAATTGGATTAGAATTTATTTTTTACATCACATTATAAATAAAAACTAAAAATTGAAATAGCTCTAGACCTCGCTTCGGGTACCCGCTGCCTACGGCAGCTCTTTTTTTCGCCCGACTGCATCGGATACAGGTACTCATTATCTGCAGGAAGATCTTTCCCGGGCACTTCAATCTGGGTATTTATCGACGACATGTGGATCTTCTGTTATTTAAGAATTACGATTTCAAAAGATGACTGTATCTCAGCATCTATTATATATTTTAGTTTTTGAACCATGTGTTTTAAAGCCCCCGTTATTTACACTATATTCCGATTTGATTCCGTCAGGTATAATAAAATAAAATGTAGATTTTTTTTAAAGGAATTAAATGCATGAAAAACAAATAAATTTTAATCAGTTTAATCCTTTCTAATATACTACCATTTTTTTTTCCAATAAATATTATAAATTAAAAAAAAAAAAAAAAAAAAAAAAAAAAAAAAAGATTTTTTTATTTTAAAGGAATTAATTAAAAATAAAAGTTGTTATACTATAAAAATTATACATAAACATAACAATTTATTTCTATTCCATTACCATTTAATTTTATATATATATAAGAATTTCGCCTTCAAATGAATGTATTAAATAAAAAATAAATTGCGTAACAGCTGTTGCTAAGATACACAGACGATTACATTGGAAGAATAAATTCATAAAAAATGAAACATAAAAGCCAATATTTAAGATTGAAAAAACACCAGTTAAAAAAATTTAAATTCGAAATACTCTTGATGTTGTGCACACCTACTGGGTCCCAGGTACCCATCTGCCAAGTTTTGTACCCCGGCGGATAACAGTGTGAGCGCCAGAGCGCAGACGCACACACACTTCTCTTTATTTATATAGATTACACAGGAAGATATCTTTAATAGGTATTTATTTTTAATATACTGCTTTTAATCATTTATTTTGTTAAAAAAAATTAAGAGCTATGTACATAAAATATTTTTTCAACAATGGAGGAAAACAAATTCTCAAAAAAGCAATCTATATTGCATTACTTTTAAAGAGAAGACGTAGAAAAATATATACATAATTTTTATTTATATATTTATTTTGTAGCTTTGTATTTCACTTAAAAACAACATACCCTCATAGAGTGAACTAAAAATAATTATAAGATAAAAAAAAAAAAAAAAAAAGAGAAATTTTTTTACATACCATGTTTTTAAATTTTCTGTTGAATCTTAGCTATAAACTACATTAGCATACTTGCCAACCAAACCCGGAAGGTTGTTAGTCCCGTCCTTTTCCGCCTATTTTTTCCACACCAGTCTTTTTTTTTTTAGAGTACTTGTCTTCTTATTTAATCGTAAATATGTTTGAAGAGAATTAGTCTAAAAATTAAGTGGTGTACAAAAAGGGACGGGAACTAACAATCTTCCGGGTTAGGTTGGCAAGTATGCATTAGCACTTTATGAATGAGTCTAAAATTTTTAAAGTGATAATGACGTCGATTTTTGTGAGATACATGACTTAACTTTTTACAGTTTTATAAAGTTCACGTTTAATTAAATGTATTTATTTTTATGTCGAAAAAAAATGAACTCATAATTTTTTTTTTTTTTTTTTTTGGCAACAGTTAAATTATAGCTAATATTTTAATGGCTATTTTTAAAGCTATTAGAAGGTTTTTATTTTCCTATTTTAATTAATTAAAAGAAAACTAATCAAAAATTTGAAAATAGGTCTTCGAAGTATTGTGTTGTCATTGGGTTGTGAGCTATTGTGAAAGTTTCAAATGTCTAGCTAGTAGGGAAGTTAGTTAAAAATAGATTGCAAGATTTGTACCAGACAAACAACAATAGAAGTTAATAAAATCACGGTAATACAATAATATGGAAAATAAAACCTTCATAAAATTGAAAAATCAATTTCAAATAATTTCTCTTAATAAAACTAATAGAGTATCTACGTGGCCCTGTAAATCTATCATTCTACAATCCATACTTTAAATGACAAGTCTGAAGAACGTATGTTAACTACGTTAAACCACGGGGAGTATAAATATATCAAAATAAATCTTTTAAGGTAATACATTTCATAAGACCATGATGTATCCGAATTCTTTTGTGAGTATTTGTACGCAAGCCAGTTTTTATCATTTTGGATAGGAAATATGCCTGATATAGTGAACTTTAATAGATAGAGTACCTACATAATCTACTTATAATATATCTATATACTGTACCTAAATAATATACATCAAATTCACGAATTGTAAAACCATTTACGGTAAATAAAGCACAGACCGAAAACACAGACGAACTGAAGTCAAACACTTTTTAACTTTGTTGGATAATTAAGATCAGCTTGCCAGCTGACGACATACGTTAAAAATCAAACATTTATGTTAAAGTTAAACGGATATATGTGATATAAAAATAATAATCTAATGTGGAAAATACGAAACATTTTCTTACTCAAGGTATCCACACATCTTTAAATATCCACAAACAAAAAAAAATGCAGAAAATTATTAAGAGTACTGAGGAAAGAATAGGGTACATTTTAAAAAGCAAAGAAAATGAACTATACAAAATCTGGGGCATTTTAATGTTTAAAAAGTAGGTTTCTGTAAAAAAAAAAAAAAAAAAAAAACTTAAAAGTTGTTTTTCTGCTTTTTCTTAAAATGAATATTTTTGTCGTTTCCCTTTCCGCAAAGCCCTACGTAACAAAAACTAATGCATGAAATGTTCTGAAACTGTACAGGAATGATTTTTAAGTGTTTATAAAGGGAATATAATTCGTGTTATGATAAAGCTTGATTTAACATAGTATTTTGTTAATTTTTCCATATACAAATATTCAAACAACTGTAACTTCAGAAATTAATGGAATATAATTACATGTATAATCTATTCCCTAGAAAATATTAAGTTTATTATTTGATTTACAAAATATTGATAATTTGGTTTGTTTTTGAGTTTATGTGTTTTGCGGATTAGTTAATTTTTGCATATTTTTAATAATTTTTTTTTCCTATGTTTTCAATTTTTTGTTTTAAGAGAAACTTTAAAAAGAATATTTTTTTGGTGTTTTATATCATTTCTTATTAAAACAAATGCAATTAATATCAAAGTTTCATTTATTTCAAAAAATCAACTCCGAAGGTGTGTGGATACCTTAATAAATTACACATAAATCTTATAAATAAATTATTAATTTCTTATTTCAAACGGCAGGTTATTTAATGACGCTCAATGGGTCCTTTTTGCTTATTCAGAGGACCGGAGAAATTATAAACCACTTTCGCAAATTATCGTATTAAAATTAAGAAAATTAGCATAATGTGTATCAAGATAAAACAATATTTATTAAAATTTCTTCATTTTTTTTTTTTTTTTTTTTTTTTTTTTTTTAAAGAGGAATTCAAAATTTTAATATTGTTTTAAGTTTTGAAAATACTCTAGTTTTGCTAATTTTAGATCAAATCTTATAAGAGTTGTAGTTAAGACAACTTATATACGTTCATGTACATCTGTTTAATCCATTTGGATACCGATGGGTTTTGAAAAGGTGAGAAACAGATTAATAGTAATGTAATTAAGATTAGATTAATAAGGAAATTAGAACCTAATTTTTTATTAAGATTTTTGAAAGGCACATATATAATTTATTAAGTTGTGTAACATCGATTAACAATCAAATACTAAAAAATATATAAATTATAGCTTCCGTAATTTTCCGTTTACAATCAAATGCGAGAAAACTTTTATTACGAAATTTAAATTCAGTTAAGTTGGTAAGTCTTTTTTTGTCCCTCCGTGGTCATTCTAAACCCAATTAGACCCAGACTTACGACTATAATTGAATTCCGAATTTCTATTTAGGAACATCTATAGACGAACTGAGATTCAGACAAGGCTCTTGCTATCCATTCGATCACCAGATGTGTTGCTTGTTAATCCCATCGAAAAACTTTTAGAATTCTTTTTAATTTGTTAAAAGAAAACTATTCAAGTCATATACACTCACTGAAAGAAAAATTAAAAATTATAAGTAAGAGTGTGAATGAATAATTTTCTCCAGACAACAATTTGTTGACCTTGGATTGCACGCTTCACTTTAAATGAATAGAAGCTTTTTGTGTAAGGGGAAAAAAAACACTGCATTCAAGTGTTCAACACAATACCATTTGTTGAATTACTAAAATGAAAGCACAGTCTTTGCAACTAAGCCACAGACGGAAATTTTTGATAGTTACTAAATGTATTTTATTGTACGCAACTTTTAACTCGAGTGTGATATTAATTACTTTTTTTGCTTAAAAATTTTTTTTTAAATGTATATTAAGAAGTTGAATGTTCTGTACTTAATAGAAATGGCTAATTTTTCCGTTCGTTAATTCTATAGTTAGAATACAACTGTCTGATGAAACATCTTCAATGCTTGTGATATCACGGGAGCACGACGATTTCAACGATATTTTTGCTAAAGCTTAAGGACAATTTTTGCACTTTTAAAGAATTTACAATTCTTGTTCTAATGATTTGCATTAAAGAGTGTTCTAAAAATATAAACAAAAACGGTATTTTACAAAGAATAAGCGATTAAAATAGTGCCATGATACTAAGTACCAAAGTTTATGTGTGTGTTAAAATGTCCGAATAGAAACAAGCCTAGCAGTGACCAAGAGGTTTTCTTCGAAAAACTGGTAGACAGCACGAAAGATGCCGAGTTCAAACCCTGGTCGAATCTTCCGGAATATCTTCATGGTTTTATAAGGCACTTGTGTGAAATACTAATTAAGCTCCCCCCCCCTCCCCCAAGAAAAACGTCATCCTACGCAGGTATAGATCGTATGTGTAAACAATTAACGTTATTTACCACCACACCTAATAGATATTAATTTTTTCAATTACTTCTAGCAACAAATACCTTACTTAATAAAGGAAAATTCCATCATAATTCTATCATGTCTTTCAATTATGTTTGTAGCATAAAATTTATTATCCGTAATAATGCTGAAGATAAAAAATTTAGCTTCAGAAATACGTTGCCAGTTTTTATACTTTTGAGAAATGAATAACATTATTTAATTTAAAAATTGTTCAGCGGCAGTGATTTTGAGAAAATTACTTGAATATGCAGTGTTTATAAATTGGCCTATAGCAAATTGATTTCTTCTTCTTTTTTTTTTTTTTTTTAATCTCAATATAAAATTAGTCGTAAAAAGTGATAAAATGCACAGTCAAAAAATAGTTTTTTAATATTATAATTATTATTTGCAGGGCCTGACTAACACGTTTTTGTGCCCAGGGCATTTTCAGTTTTTCGTGCTCCCCCCCCCCCTCCTTCCTTTTTCCTAGAATGGCTAAAAGTGTAAAAACTTCAGGTGTTCAGTAATTAGGGGGCTAAGAAGACAAATTGCATAGCTCACTCAAAGTTTAAGGGAACTATTTTAATCGGTCTACTGACCCTCCCCTCCCCTCCAAAAAATGAGTTATTTATTTATTTATTTATTTATTTGACACACATTTTAATAGTCAAACAGACTGAATGAAAAAAAAAAGTATTTGACCACGATTCTCTTTTTGCTTTTGTACCCTCCCCCCCCCCCCCCCCAAAAAAAAAAAAAAAAAAAAAAAAAAAAAATCTGGAGTGACTCCACTCGACTTTCCGAACATTGAGTAACTAACAGTTTTGTAGATAAAATAAAGAAAGAGGAGTTGCTAAACAAACAAAAAAGAGAAAACCTTAACAGAGTGTTTGAGTATTTTTCTCCATATATCACACGAAGTTTTATTTAACGCTACTGAACTTTGAGCCCTTAGATCATAAGGATAAAGAATTTTTCGTTGTGTCCCTGTAAAAATCTATAAATGCTAGATTCACCAAAATGCTTATAGTTAGTGCAACAGTGATTTATAATATTCATACAAATTTTCAGCTCAATTGAATAAGGCGTTTAGATGCTATCGCTGGTCTCATAGGCCATAAAGATAAAGAATTTTTCTTTGTGTCCCTGTAAGAAACTGTAAGTGCTAGATTCACCAAAATCTATACAGTTGGTTCAAATAAGACCTATAACATGTGTACAAATTCTTCGCTGAGATTAATAAGGCGTTTAGACGCTATCACACTTTTAAAAATTTGGCAAAGAATTTTTCTTTGTGTCCCTGTAAAAAAACTATAAGTGCTAGATTCTCCAAAATGTATACAGATTGAGTATCTGTGACCTATAATATGTGTATAAAGTTTTTGCTCAATTGAATAAGGCGTTTAGATGCTATCGCACTTTTAAGATTTTGGTCCCTTGGCCATAATGATAAAGAATTTTTCTTTGTGTCCCTGTAAAAAAACTATAAGTGCTAGATTCACCAAAATCTATAGGGTTCTTACTATGGTGACTTACAATATACGTACCAACTTTCAGCTTATTCGAACAAAGCGTTTAGACGCTAGCGTGTTCACTCACAGACATACACACATACATACACACATACATACATACATCATCGTAAAAATAGTGAAAACGAACTCGTTGGACCTCGAAACGTATAGAAACATCAAAATCTCGAATTTGGATTTTTGACATGATTACAATACTTTCCTCACTATAGTGTTCGGAAAGTAAAAATAAAATAAAATAAATTACTCCTACCAGCCAAACGACAAATTCTAATTTAAAATATTAACATTAACAGGGAGCAGCCCCCGCTTAAAATATTATTCATATTAATGCAACAAGGCTGAGTTAGAGGAAAAACTAGACGATTCAAGCCAGATATTCTTTAACTATTAAAAAATTTTTGTGCCCCTTCAAAATTTCATAACCAGGGCACCGTGCGATAATTAGGCCCTGATTATTCGGAATACAACAATATCTGGGTTAATACACTTCTTACCTCAATTTAAACTAGTGGATCGGCAGATCAGGAGCCTCAACGTCTTATTTGCATCAGACATTATTCAATAGGTCATTTTTATTTATTCCTCATTATATAATAATATATAATGATTCGATCGACTTATTACCATAATCAGATACATTCCTGCTGTATCTCTCAACCCCCTGCTGTATCTCTCTTTCTATACCTATTTGTATATCGTATAAAGTGTTACGGAATTATAAATAATTGCATTAATTTTTATATAAATTCTTTCAAAGAGGCTTAGAAAGTCGATAAATGCTAATTTTGTGCATTTCTAGTCGTTTTAGCGTTAAAATAACCTAATTTTCCTTCAAAAACGCATTGAAAAGCTCCAATAAGGGAAGAAATGGATTTGGCGCCAAATTTGGCGACTGTTTCTCTCCTTGGCGATTTTTTTTGGCGACCTTGGCGAGAAAATCCTTATTAGGGATATACCAAATATGGAAGCTTTAATCTCATTGGCTGATGAGATACGAGAATTTTCCAGAACAGTCTGTGTTCGATAGAATAGTATAGAAGGAGCCTTTTTTTAGCCAAGGCGGCCAATCTCAGATCTGTGTCATGATGTCAAATGCTTGCTTTGCTTTGGGCCTCTTTGAATGAGACTTGCTTTATGTGTTATGGATAAACAGTTTGTAATGTTGTTTTGCTGTTAACGGCTCTAGTTTAAGATATGTTTACTGGTTGAATTGAAGCTGATACTTGGTTTATAGACTTGTATCTTTCTGGAACTTTCTGTGAATAAATCACTGATTTTTTGCAAGTTTCGCCTATCATTCTCGGACAACTTACGAACCCCCAAGTACCAAATAATATGTATTCTTAATAAACGACGGTCTTGTATTATTTCCCTGAAATTCATAAATACCAAATTTCATAACTATCAAATTTCATACAAAAAAATTACATAGCATATCGGAAATATTTTACTTTTAAACTAATTATCAAGTCTCTGCCCACAATTTTCAACAGGAAAACATGCTTTTAAAATTCTAATAAAATTTCATTATATTTGATGGGGATGTAACCATGTTAAAATACACTTTTAAGAAATACCGACTATAGACCTTAATAGTACGAAATTCCTTTATGTATTCCGGAAAAATAGCCACAGTCATTATAAACGCCAATAATAAGAATAAACCTAAATAATTATAACTCATTAATTTTTCAAACTAATTTGACATCATTTGGATGATTACAGTACATACTCGGAATTATTTTGTGTGGTCCCATAAATTTTTTAGTCTATATATAACCTTTTTTAAGAGTAAACATGATTTTAAGCATCTTTATAATGTATGTTAACTTTATTAAGTTCAATTCAGCATAAACGCATTAAAGTGCGCGCTTAAATTAAAAATTTGTCCATAGGCTCTAATGTTACGAAATTCTTTCGTGTGTCTTTGTAAACGAACCATAAACATTGTATACACCAGTAAAAACTATTCCTCTTATTTTGCGTTTAAAATTAATAATTGTTCCAAATTTAACATCGTTTGGATGACTACGTGACATTGTCCGAACACTTTTGTAAGATCCTGCAGATTAATTAGAAAGCTTAAGAGCACATATTTTCTTCAAACAACATAAGTTTAAGCATCTTACTCACGTACGCTAATTTCATTTTCTTCATTACAAAGTAATGTTATTAAAATGCGTTTAAACGAAATTCACCCCATACGCCGTAATGTTAAGAGTTTTGGCGTGTCCCTGTACACAATTTATAAAAAATATAGCAATAAAAATTATACAGCTGCTTATATGCAAAGCTAGAATATGTGTGCCAATTTGAAAGTCAATCGAAGGATTTTTGCGGCCGCTATTGCGGTACATACAAATTTTTCCCATAGGCCGTAAAGATAAGAAAAAACTTTGGCGTGTACACGAACGACAAGGAATACACACCTATCACTATACAGTTAATTCCGTTGGGATCATGAATATGTGTACCAAATTGCAAGTCAATAGCGTTATTTTGGAGGCCGCTATCGCGGTACATACAATATCTTCTTATAGGCCGTAAAGATAAAAAAACTTTCGCATGTCCCTGTACACGAACTACAAATGGAATGCACACCCAAAACTATACAGCTAATTTCGTGGGGATCATGAACATGTGTGCAAAATTTCAAGTCAATAGCGTGATTTTTGCGGCCGCTATCGCACGACAGACAGACAGACAGACAGACAGACGGGCAGACGGAACCCAAAATCCTTTTGAGTCTCAACAGAGGGCCTCCATTCACGTTTCGGCAAAAATTGGAAGTCAATAGCTTGATTTTTGCGGTGGCTTATCGCGGTACATACAGATTCTTCCCATAGGCCGTAATGATAGAAAATCTTTGGCGTGTCCCTGTACACGAACTACAAATGGAATACACACCTAAAACTATACAGCTGATTCCTTGGGCGCATGAACATGTGTACCAAATTGCAAGTCAATAGCGTGATTTTTGTGGCCGCTATCCCGGTACATACAGATTCCTCCCATAGGCCGTAGTGATAAGAAAAACTTTGGCGTGTCCCTGTACATGAATTACAAATGGAATACACACCCAAACCTATACAGCTGATTTCGTGGAGTACATGAACATGTGTACCAAATTGCAAGTCAATATCGTGATTTTTGTGGCCGCTATCGCGGTACATACAAATTTCTCCCATAGGCCGTAATGAAAAAAAAACTTTGGCGTGTCCCTGTATACGAACTACAAATGGAATACATACCAAAAACTATACAGCTGATTTCGTGGGGCTCATGAACATGTGTACCAAATTTCAAGTCAATAGCGCTATTTTTGCGGCCGCTATCGCGCGACAGACAGACACACAGACACAGCCCAAAACCGTTTTGAGTCTCAATAGAGGGCCTCCACTGACGTTTCGGCAATTTGTATATAAATGAATAAAATGAAAAGTTGATACGCATTAATTTTTAACCCCCGACCAAAAAAGAAGGGTATTATATGATTAAAGCCTGTGTCTGTCTATAGTCAGTCAGACAGACAGATTTAAATGAGGTTTTATCATGAAAATATGAATCTTTTTTTATTAAAATGTGCTTTTTAAGGGGACTTGCACAATTTAAAGTTTCATATAAAAGCTTATATTACCATTTAATGTTTATAAATCGAACTACTTATATTAGGTTTGTTCAATAAAATATACATTCAGGCACGAACGTTTATGGTTTATGATGTATTTTTACAGATTTGAGATCTTTAAACTGCACTTTTTCAGTTTGCTTTTTTTCACGAATATTTTTTTTTTTTTTTTTTTTTTTTTTTAACATTTAAAATATGATGCGTATGTTTATGATTTAAAATAAATGTCACAGGTTTAAAATTATCATTTGAAATTATCTCAAACAATTTAAGGTAACGGGAGAGCGAAACCGGAAAATAAATTTTGAATTATGGAACAAAGATACATATAAATTAAGAACATAAAAAAAAAAAAAAAAAAAAAAAAAAAAAAAAAATCAATGTATTCCTTACCACAAGTGTTGCTGGAGTCAGTATCCTCCACATAATTGACCAAAATAGTGACCACGCATATGATCTGGAGCCTATCATTTTTTCCACATCTCGAAGAAATTTTTCGGCACCTAAATTGAAAATACTTAAAGTTTATATATATTTGCGTAATGCAACCTATATCTGAAAAATATGTTTATAAACAGCTTATAAAATTAAATTCACTCTCTTCCGTTTAAGTAAATTACTTTACCGATTCACCACTTAACCAAGTTGCATTTTACTTTTCTTTCTCAAGGCAATGTTTTCGATGGTGTAGGTAAATTTGGAAACCAAAAGAGGGAGTCGAGTAACCACATAGATGAATTCCAGACAGACATTTAGCCCCACTTTTACTTGTGAAATTTAGGAAGAAGAAAATAATTCTATTTTATATACATAAAACGCGAGGGATTAGTCATCATGGGAAAAAAAAAAAAAAAAAAAAGAACTTTTTTCTATATTTTTTTTCTAGCTTGCGGCATAACAGTTTGATAATTTATATAAACATATATGCATAAAATAATAATAGTTATAAAGTATTACAGGTGTTTTCATTTTTATTTTGTATAAATCTTTGTTCGTGTATTTCTAGAGTCTAGATAACACTGAGATCTCCCAAAATTGAATAAAAGAAATGATAATAATTCATAAACACAAGAAAATACACGCAACGTTTATTAGTTTTTATGAATATATATATACGTATATATAATTTAAACTCAATGTATTAAGGATAGTTATATAAACACATGTACGATTAAAAATTTAAGTACATAAATTTTAATCAGTTTGTTGACATTTTTACGAAATATTACAATTGAGAAAAAAACTGTGCTTAAAGGGTGTGCTTAATTTGTAGTTTGTTCAGAAAAGAATATTGTTAAATAGCTAACTGCAAAATCAGTTGGATATCTGAAACAGCTGAACAAAATCTAAAAATATTTTAAGCAATATAAATAATAAGTTATAGAAATTGAATTTTATGCAAGTTAAGTGTTGAATGCTATCTCATAAAAAAAATTTTTAATTTCAATTATCACATGACAAATTTTTACAAACTTTCAACATATAAATTTATATAATTTACTAAAATTATACAATAACATATACATTTTTATTGAAATATAAGAATGAAATTTTTTTAAGAACAAAGCTTCCTTACAAAAAGAAGTATATTTTATTTTCAAACGTTTTTACGATAAATAAAAGCTAATCAGAGTGAAATACAATATGATCAGTTTTAATAAAATGATTTGTTGTTATAATTTATTTCCTCAAAACTATTTTAAGTTTGTACGTATGATCAGACTGTGCATAGGTTTCTTGATCTGAAACTGCTACAAAAATTTTTACACACACACTGGCTTGTTGTAAAAGCGCGTGAATAACCTCTTGAAATAAATTGCGCAGTTCCCGCTGAATACGTTGTACTATCTTAATGAAAGTCTGTTGTTCTTCTCAGTATTTACATTTGATGTTTTTACTGACGAGGAACCTGTAAAAGGCTCCAAATGATTAAATTTATGTTTTGTGTTTTTAATGTTTTAAATTGTATATATATATATTTAGTGTATATTGTCTATCTCAGTTTTTAATGTGATTGTAATTTAGTTTAACTACGAGTCGTAATGATTTTTAAATATTTTAAACTCTTAAAACTTATTAAACTATTAAATAAATAAAAATAATAAAAGGAAGCCAAAATTTTTATGAACTTAATATTTCCTTATGTATTTTTAATTGAAAAATGTTGCTAGTACGTCCGGAGCGGTATTAATTTACACTGAAAAAAAAAAAAAGAAAATGTCGACTGAAAGGAACAGGTTTAGAGAGGGGGGGGAATAGGAATAGGTTTATGGGAAAAAATAAATAAGCAAATAAATGAAAATAAATAGCAATATTCAATTTGAATTTAAACTTATCAATTGAAAAAAAAGATACATTTTTAATAATAAGCTTTATACGAGATGGGACATGAATTATTTGTATTATTAATACACTAATATAGTGTTTTTAGCTTAGTAATTTTTATTACAAGCAACAGCATTATGTATAAAATAAATAAATAAATAAAAATTATACAGACACGACATTATTTCATTATTTAAAACATGAAAATCTGACATTGACAGTTTTTAATTTAGTGCCAGAGGCCTACTGCTAAACTTGTTAATATCGACAAATTCTTCTTTAGTTAATTCGTGACGATCTAAATTCCATGATAAAGTTTTCATTAAATCAAACCAATGTGTTTCAGCTGCAGATATTGTAACAAATAACGTTGGAAGTCCAAACTGTCTTATAGCCGCAAAACAACGTTTTTTCTCTTCCCAATGAGGGGGAGGTGTGCCTTGGGGGGACTCATGTCAAAGGTGCGCCTTGGGGGGGGGACTCATGTCAAAGTTGTACCTTGGGGGGGGACTCATGTCAAAGTTGTACCTTGGGGGGGGACTCATGTCAAAGTTGTGCCTTGAGGGGACTTCATTCAATAAATCCCCATTCAATAAACCGACTGAAATAGGCCCTTAGCACTATTAAGAGGTGTATTATAAAAATTCGACAACGCTGTACCGACTGAAATAGGGGAACCTTGGGGGGGACTCATGTCAAAGTTGTGCCTTGGGGGGACTTCATTCAATAAATCCCCATTCAATAAACCGACTGAAATAGGCCCTTAGCACTATTAAGAGGTGTATTATAAAAATTCGACAACGCTGTACCGACTGAAATAGGGGTACCTTGGGGGGGACTCATGTCAAAGTTAGGCCTGGGGGGGGACTTCATTCAATAAATCCTCATTCAATAAACCGACTGAAATAGGCCTCTAGCACTAATTAAGAGTGACGTATAAAAATTCGACAACTGTACCGACTGAAATAGGCCTCTAGCACTAATAATGAGAAATACTAAGATAAGAAAAATGAAATAATAGATAATAAATTTTTTTAATTAACTAAATCACTAAATGTTTATCTAAAGTTAAATGTATGAATGTTTAAAACTATTTATGAAGTTTATTTTCCCTCCACATGAAGATTATTACTTTTAAATTAAAATTCTAAATTTTATTGAAAAAATAAAGAAATATAATTTTATAGATAAAAATATTTTACCATAACACCAAGATATGAGAAGACATTCACAAATAGCGATGATCAAAACTGAGAAATTCGCAGCATACCTGTCGAATAATGTTAACCAATATACACCGGCCTGGAAAATAAAGAAAAAATGCCCATGATTTGCATTTTGCATTCTTAAGCTACAATTACTTACATCAATGCATCAATTTTAATACGTTTGCTGTACCGTGTGAGCCAAAAATTTGTTAAAACTTTAAAAATCTGGGATAAAAAAAAAAGAAAAATGAGAGAAGTATTAAAGATAAAGATGTGTGGGTTTGCAAGAAAGAGAAAAAATCAGTCGGATTTTGTTTAGAAGAAAAAGAAGAAAAAAAAAGTCGATTTCTGGTTGCGGGGCTATTTGAAATCACTTGTGTGTGTACCGCTCATTACCGTTAATATTGGCCGAACTCAAAAGCTTTATCTGTCGCAAAATTTCTGCAATACATTCCGACATGTCGTCTTCATCTGTAATTAATATGAATTTTATTTACAGAAAAAATATATAGGTATTTATTGTAATTTTCATTACATTTAATTAATTTTTAATAACTTTAAGTAATGAGAAATGTTATTCTTCATACTTTTTAAATAAAAATTTTAGTTATCTATCTATATATATATATACACACACACACATACATACATACACATAACAATTTTCATTTAACTTAATTTTTAAGATTTAAATATATTTAAAACTTGTTCTTTCATTTTCTTGAATAACACCTAATGCCAAGACAGACGCCATTGGAACTGTGAATTGTTTATCTCACGACGATTCCACTCGGAAAAGACCTGTCGAAATTTCAGAAAACGATTTCGCCAGACAATTCCGATAATGAAAGCGATTCGATAAGTTCATTCTAGAAAAATAAGAAAGGTAGGACTACTATATAACTTATATAAGACTACCTACTTATATAGTAGTCTTATGTGACGTCACATCGGAGAAATTCCGATAACGAGAGGATTTCGATAAGCTCGTTCTAGTTTCCCTGGTGTTGTGAGTCGCCTTAGTAATATCGTGGAATGTGCTTTAGGTCATGATAACACTTGTTATTGCACAGAGAATTGTATGAAATATGCTGTTCTGTTCGTTGTGTTTCGGGTAAGTAGTACCCTCTACCAGTGACTTCTTTTAACCAACTTTTTTTGCTTCTAAACAAATTCAGACTACCTTTGACTTCTTTCTTGCAACCTGCACATCTTTATCATTCATTCATTCATTCTTTTTTTCTTTTCTTTTTTTTTTTTTTTTTTTTTAATAATTTTTTTAAGTTTTAACGAACTTTTGGCTCACCCGGTACATTTATTTTATTATAGATTATTTTATTTCTTTTAAATAAGAAAACTTATTCTAGTTCAGAATCTATTAAATTTAATTTGGGTAACAAAAATAGTATACTTTTCCAAAATCAATTTAGATAAATATGACACTTGTTCCATTTTGATAACCCTAAATAAATACTGCACATTAAGTTCTAATAAATATTTTGTATTTAGACACTTATGTATATAATGTACGTTCATATTCGACACTCATGTATATGGTTTTCAGGAGATTATCGTGAAGCGCATGTGCGGCAATTACATATTGTACAGTAATTGTAGAGACTGTAAAAGGATTTGATTGTTTACTGCAAATTACCAAATATTAAATATTAAATGTAACAAACGATGTTGGGAATTCACGTGTTGATATCCGTTGAAACTTGAGAAAACTAGATACATTAGAAAATGTAATATTCAGTTCAATTATGGAAGAGAGTAACGTTATTTTAATCCAAAACATAATAAAATATCTAATGTTAAAATTAGTATTTCTGCATCATGCCGCATGTGAATAGAACATAATTAAAGAAGGCCTAGATAAATATTAGAAAATTAAATATGTTAATCTACCTAAAAGACAGTAAACTTTGTTTAAAAAGAAAAGTTCTTTTTAGTTATTAAATCTGAATTTAAGCGTTTTCTAATTCCTTCGAGCCAACGTTTTTGCATGAGGGTTTATTTTAAAAAGCGATCTAAAAAATATGTGCCAGTTGTTTTAAATCATTTATTAACAAATCACAATAGGCAACAGGAATTTAAAAACGTTTTGCAGTTTACATTTGGTATACATGAAAATTTGTAACTATTCATTGTAATTCAGCAATACTGGAGATACATAAGTTCAAATATATCTGAAATACTGCGCCATTACTTGCAGAATAGATGACATTTTTATCTATAAGTTTGACGATTATGACAGTCAGATGTTGAACAGATATTTTCAGTAGTTAATTTATTGTAAGTTAAACCAAGAAGGCAGGTTCGATTCTGGCCCAGGTCATTTATCGCTTTTGTTATTATTTTTTTTTTTTTTAAATGGTCCACATACATGGATCTCTTTTTGGCTTTCTAAACCATTTTATATTTTTAAATCTTGACTAGACATCTAACATACTGAATATGTTTTAAAAGGTCAGCAAATATGGCAGTATAGAAGTAAATGTAACAAGTGGATTTGCAGATCAGGAGCTTCAACGTCCGTCCTGTTTGTATCACACATTATTCTATAGGGGATTCTTATTTCTTCCTTATTATATAATATATGTATCGATTAGATTGACTTGCTACATAAACAGATACGTTCCTGAGGGAGGCTGCCGCCCCTCAATCCCCTGCTGATCTTTCTAAACCTATCTGTATATTATGTATATGTATTCTTAATAACTGACAGTCTTGAATTATTTCCCTGAAATTCATAAATATTTGTACCAAATTTCATGCAAAAAGATTACACAGTATATTGGAATTGTTTTGTGTACGGATAACCAATTCTATGCCCACACATTCCAACAGAAAAACATAAGCCTAAAAACACACATTTTCTGCAAAAAACATAAGTTTAAGAATCTCACTAATGTATGCTAATTTCATTTTATTGATTGTAAAGTAATGATTTAAAAATGCATTTAAACAAAATTCACCCCATATACCGTAATAAGAATTTTAGCGGGTCCCTGTACATAATTCATAAACAATATAGACATAAAAATATATACAGCTATTTCTATACAAAGCCTGGACCGTGTGTGCCAAGTTGCAAGTCAGTTGGAGGATTTTTAAGGCCGCTATTTCGGTACATACAAATTCTGCCCAAAGGCCGTAATTCTAAGAAAAATTTTGGTGTGTCCCTACACACGAACTACAAATGTAATACACCCAAAAAATATACAGCTGATTCCGTGTGGCTCATAAATATGTGTACCAAATTGCAAGTCAATAGCGGGAATTTTTCGGCCGGTATCGCAGTACATAGAAATTTATCGCATAGGCTGCAATGATAAGAAAAACTCTGGCATGTTCCTGTACACGAACTACACACCCAAAACTATACAGCTGATTCTGTGGGGCTCATGAACATGTGAACTACATTTCAAGTCAATAGTGTGATGTTTGCGGCCGACATCGCGAGACAGACAGACAGACACACACACACACACACACACACACACACACACACACACACACACAGATGGAACCCAAAACGTTTTTGAGTCTCAACAGGGTGGCCTCCACTCACGTTTCGGCAATTAAGAATTACAATGTTGTTTTATCTAGATTTGCAAAATGACTTCAAAACAATGAAGCGGTAAAAGTAAGTAATTTTCATACTTATTTAAAATTAGTAAGCTTCACCCGCTTTGCTGGTCATTATATTTAAATGAATTAAAAAACATAATCATTATTTTTTATTTCGCCTTATAAACCAAAACTATAAAGAAAATCAATTGAAATTGCTTAAAAAACCTTGCTTTGGGTCCACGCTGCTTTTGTCAGAGTCTCCATTCCCTACAAAATCTCGAGTCCGTGTTCTTATCACCTGCGACACGCCTTACCCTTAGACTTCAATTTGGGTACTTACCGGATGACAGTTTCGAAACGGACAATATTGAAAAAAATCGCAGTACTCTTTTTATATTTAAATCTCAGTAATATGTGAACAACATTGTATGCACTATATATAATATTTACTTTTACATTACTTCCTATATTTTATTTGATTTATCTGGTCGATTATAAAATAGCAACAATTTCACACAAAATATAATTTTAGAAAATGCAATGAGCGCTTATTTCAACCATATGATTTTTTACTTTCTCTTACCCTTAAGTTATTGAAAGTATTGTTTTAGGGTCAAATTTTTGAACTTGAGTTTTTGTTATATTTACACGTTTTGAGGTTCCCTTGAATAAGAACATCATGTTTTTAGCGAATGGTCTGTGTGTCTGTGCATTGCTCAAGAACAAAGTTGCTCAACCAGAAAGTCCAAACTTGGTATTCTAAATGTGTATCATATAGGGATGCTACACTAAGCTTTTCGTTGAGATGAAGCAAATGGTTCGTGTACAGAGACGCCCAAGAAAATTCAAATACATTACGTCAATGGTGGAAAGTGCTAGTTTAACATTTATCTATACACTGCACTAAACCAAATGAAACGAATACATATTTTTATATGCTTAAAAACACGTCTCATGTAGAATATGGTAGGAAAATCATTCACTGTTCGTTTACAGGGATACATAAAAGAACTAGATAAAAGTGCGACAATAGTTGTAAATTGACGGAAGTGTATTTTAGACTGGGCTATGTATTATTATTATAGGATTATATTTAGGTGCACAATGTGGTCTGTATATAACCTTCGAAAGGTATACAGGGCTGCAAATATTTAAGCGATAACATTCTTTTTTATTGTTAGTGGATGTGCTTTACTAATAATATTTTGCCATTTCCAGGAAACCTTTTCGGGAATTGAAATTAATTCATCATAGAGATACGGTAAATAATGTATGTTTTTTAGCTAAATATTGATTGCTTTTTTTTTTTTTTTTTTTTTTTTTTTTTTTTTTGTATATTTACACGTTTTGAGGTTTCCTGATTACTGTAGTCAAGTTTTTTAACGTTTGATCTTTTTCTGTGTCTTTTAGAGCGACTTAAAAACGAATAATTTTAAGGTGATCCAAATGTTGTATTTTGAAGCTAATATAAGTTTGTTGTTGACAAAGTTTGATCAAGATTTTTAAGTTTCAAGGAATATTGCGTCTCAAAGTTGTCTGAATAATTTTAAGTGAACTTTAATTTTAATAACAGATTTAAATTCTACATAAATATAGGTGCAGTAATGAAACGGGGGGTTGAGGGGGGGCAGTAACCCCCCTCTCCTTCACACAGAACTAATTACCATATAAAACTCTTCCGAAGCCTAATTTGAATTGTTTTAACGTAGGTTTGCATAACAGTACTCGTTATGTTACCTCTTAATCTCCAACATGTATTTATAGTATTAAATTGCAGGTAAGAGAAAGTCGTGTGAGTGACACCAGATTATTTTTCATTTTTAGGTTATATATGTTCCTCATTTTATAGTTAGTTAGTGGTTGGTGTAAACAAATACATATGTAAACCTGATCATGATACAGCTTTATGATAACTCTCTTTGTTGACTTGAATTTTTGTTGCCAGTTTGGCGATGTATAATTTTTTGTATTTTTCGATGTATTTTTCTTGTATAATTTTCTGTACAAAAAAAAGGGAGAATTTTTTTTAGTACTTATTCTTCTAATTCTTAAAAGTGCATTTTTTCTATAAAACGGTGTAGTGAAAAAAATTGATAAATTATGAGAGGTGTATTGCTTCTGTTTCATTATTTTGTTTTCAGTACTTTACAACTTCATATTTTTGATGCACGTCTTGGCTTAAAATGGCTGCCGCGAACGTGAAGTCCTTGGCGAAAAATGTTCCGTGTAATTCAACGTCAAAATTTAAAAACATTGCTCAAAAAGATATATAAGTAAATCGCTTCTTAATATGATGCTTAATATAGCTATCATTCCAAGCATATCTTTCGTGTCAAAAACACACTATTTAAAAAAAAAAAAAAATATCAGGTATATTAAGAAATTTTATGAAACAAAATTTGGGAGAAACATGCTGGATTATTACTATTATTTATTACTATTATAATAATTTAATTGCGTCATTTTGTTATATGCGTAAATAAATTTCATTTTAGATAACATTCTAGTGTTCATGTGAAAATATACTTCTTTTTATTTCAAATAAAAAAAGAAAGGGCAACCTTTTTTGGCAACAATTTAATATGCTTTAAAGCTAATATAAGATTATTATTTTTCGCATTTTAATTAATTTAAAACACTAATCGAAAATTTGAAAATCTGTCTTCGAGAAGCACTCGGACACCTCAGGGGGACATCTTCGTGTCAAGTCACGTGATTGCCCGAGTTACCGTCTTTTCGCTACGCGCGCTGTCCACATTAATATTTAAATATCTTTAGAACACAGTATCATTCCATGGTAACCAACGTCATATATTTACAAAAAAGTCTGGAGTGACTCCACTCGACTTTCCGAACAGTAAGAAATTAACGGTTGTATAAATGAATTGAAGTAAGAGAAATCGTTAAATACGCAAGAGAGAAAATTACAATAGGGTGTATGAGTGAGTAGTTTTCTTCATACAGTATGTTGTTTAGTTTAACGCTATTGCGCGTCAAATAATTTGAGCCCATAAATCATAATGATAAATTTTTGTTGTGTCCCTGTAAAAATCTGTAAGTGCTAGACTCACGAAAATCTATAAAATTCGTAGGATGGTACCTATAACATGCGTATAAATTTTCAGATCCATCAGATGAGGCATTTAGACGCTATTGCATTTTAAGTAATTCGAGCCCATAAGTCACAATAATAAAGTACTTTACTTTGTGTGACTGTAAATAAACTAAGAATTAGATTTACCAAAATCGATATGGTGTCTGCGACTGTGACCTGTAACATGTGTATAAATTTTTAGTTCATTCAAATAAGAAGTTTAGACGCAATCGCACTTTAAATAATTTGAGCCCATTGGGTATAATGATGAAGAATTTTCCTTTGTGTCCAAGTAAATAACCTATAAGTGTTAGATTCACCAACATCTTTATGCTTCATGCGACGGTACCTACAATACGTATATAAATTTTAAATTCAATCTGATTAGGCATTTAGACGCTATTGATTTCCGTCCATAGGCCATAATTATAAATATTTTTTTTATGTGTGCCTATAAGAAAACCATAAGTACTAGATTTTTTATTTTTTCAGTTGAAATTAATGCGTGAAAACTATTGATAAAATTACTTTCTTTATTCCAATACATTATTTTAGCTATATGACAACAATTTTAACGTTAGTTTTAAAAACTTGAACATATATATATATATATATATATATATGTTTTTTAAGAAGATTGTAACATTGATATTTTTTTTTAAACTTTTCTTTATTTATTGTTATTATTTAAAAAAAAAAAAAAATACTCATTAGAATTTAGATGAGCTTTAGTTTTTGCCCTTGAGTTTTACGTTTTCGTGGAAAGATCCTGTTTTATTAAATTATAATGATGTAAAATCGAGGGAAATTAATAAATGAGCAGGAACCATTTTAAATTTCTCAAATAAATAAATAATAAATAAATAAAATAAGCTTTTTAATTTTAGTCTTTTAGAAATTATAATATAATCGATATTATTATATCTCAAAGCACATGAATGCAAATTTTTACAAATCTAAGACATTAATGAACAAAGAGGATTTATAACTATTACTATCCCCTTAATTTACATTATGAAAAAAAAAAGTATTACATTAATGATAAAGTCTTTAAAATAAAAATAATAAAATAACTCAGATTACATTAGTTGTAAAGATGATTCCACCAATGTAACCTAGAATGCTGAGACAAAGAACCACTAAAGTTTTCTTTTCTCTTAGAGCTGGAAACCGATCCAAAATGGCTGTCGTCACTGTCTCCAAAAGAGCAAACTATAAATTAAGAAAATATATATATACATAAAATATTACAACATTTTTTACATTTAAAACAGTTAAATAAGTTCTTATAAGCTATTTTTTTTCTTCTTAAAGGAAATCTTTGGATGATACATAAAAATTATAGTAAGTTTATTTAATGTAACATTCACATAAAAATCTTGCAAAATTATTTAGCAACTACACTGCGCTGCAAAAAAAGAGAAAAAAAAATCGAGCCCTGATACCATTCTTGCGGACACCACCCGCTCCCCCAATTTTTAATCACTGTTCGGTAATTTTATGGCCATGAATTTGATTTGGAGAATGAAAAAGAATTCATTTAACACTTAAAAACAAAAAAGAAAGAATAAATAAAATATTGTTTAATAAATAACGTTAACAATAGATTAAAAAATATAAGAAATGTAATACATAATTTTAGTGGCTCCACCCCCCCCCCCCTAAATTTTCCTTTTTACCACATATATATGTTTTAGAATTTTCCAACTCTGTAGCCCCTCAGAAGATATTTAACAGTTAAAATAACTCCCCCCCCCGCCCCAATAATCAAATTTATAGCCATAAAATGACCGGAAAGTGATAAAAATAGGGACCGTCCCAAAAAACGGTGGGTGATAGGGCAAAATAGCCGTCCTATTGGGATTCAGGAGGTTATTTTACATTATAATTTGCCAAAATGATGTTGGGGCAATTTTCAAGCTGAGCAGTGTTATTTAACAATATACTGAATATGAAAGTATGTATGTACAAAATTAATGAAAAAATACGTTCTATAATAAAATATCTCAATGTCGAGTTTTTGTCATGATTACCATACTTTCTTTACATAGTATGTTCGTAAAGTAAAAATTCAGTCAATCATACCCAAATGTTGATACGGTTTCGGGTAAAATCGATTTACTCGACCCGATGCAGGACTGTTCTAAACCAAGAAGGTTCTATTCCAACTAAATATGCAGCAGTATTATTTTAGTGTACATTTCTGAACTATTTGTTGTACATTTCTATCACAAGGTAGATCTAAACTGCTTTTTGATTATTCTGCTGGGGAGGTTTTATTAAAAAATTATGACACATCTGATTTTTTTTTTTTTTTTTTTTTTTTTTGTGTGTTTCTATTAGGTCGTTGCAAAAGTTCGTGCGGTTTTTTATTGCTTCATTTCATAAAAATACATCAAATCAAATGACAATTTTTAATCGAAATACTCTCCATTACTTTCTACAACCTTTGCCCATTTTTAGGGCAACAAATGTATACCACGGCGATAGAAGCTCTCGTCTTTGGAGGCAATAAAATGATCCGCGTCCGCACGAACTTTTTCAACGACCTAATACTTTTGTTGTTGAAATTTTTATGAAGTTCAATTTCTAAAGTTTAGATATATAAACATTGTCATTGATATTGTTTAAATTGGCAATGATGTTAAATTGAGTGGCACTAGAAACTCAAAATAAACAGAGTTCTGCCGTTCAATACAGAAATATAAAACTTTGTTTCAATAACAACATAATTTAAACTATTAAACTATCTGATTTATGCAATTACAAAATATATAGTTAGTTTTTAAATTTTGTATTTCACTAAACACTGATGCTAATTAAGAGATAATTTAACTTATAATATTTTTCACTGCATAAAAGAGGATAGTTTTAAATAGTTCTTGAAGATATTTTTATTTTATGCGATATTTGATATTTACAGGATAGTTATAATTAAACTTCCACTATCAACAGTATCTTCCGGCTAAAATAGATGAGTGAATTGCCACTAAATTTGGTATGTGGCTAAAGCATAAGCTGCATTTTAGTAATTAAGAATAACTAGCAGGCTACGCCCGCTTCGCTGGCCACTATATTTAAATGAATCTCCAAAAGAATTGGATCATTATTTATTTTTCACATCACATTATAAATAAAAACTAAAATAATTGCATTGGAATCGCTCTAGACCTCGCATCGGGTACTCGCTGACTACGGAAGCTCTGCAGGCAGTGGGAACCTGCTCCCGATGCCCGCACTGTATCGGGAGCAGGTTCCCACTGCCTGCAGAAATCTCTTTCCTATGTATTTCAATATGGGTATTTATTGACGATAGGTGGGTCTGCCATTATTTAAGAACTACGATTTTAAAGATAACTGTATCTCAGCGTCTATTAAATATTTTAGTTTTTGAACCAAGTATTTTATTGCTCATGCTATTTACACTGTATTACAATTTTATTCCGACCAATGTAATAAAATAAAATAAAAAGTAGATTTTCTTTTAGAAGGAATTAAATACATAAAAAACAAATAAATTCCAATCAGTTTAATCTTTCCTACTATATACTACCATTATTTCCTGACAAATACTATAAATTAGAAGAAAAAAAAAACTTTTAAAGAAATTAAATTAACAAATGAAAAATAATTGTTGTTATACTACAAAAATTATACATAAACATAACTGTTATAAATACGTTTTTAAATTTTAAATTTAATATATTTAATTTTTTCTACTGCATTACCATTTTATTTTCAATAAATATAATAAATTAAAAAGAGAAAAAAGATTCGCCCTCAAATAAATGTATTAAATAAAAAATAAACTGCATAATATAGCCGTTGCTAAGATACGCAGACGATTACAATCGAAGAATAAATTCATGAAAAATGAAACATAAAAGCCAATGTTTGAATTTTTTAAATTAATGTTTTTTCGATTTTAAATTCGAAAAAATCTCGATGAGGTGCACACCTGTAGGGTCCCAGGTACCTATATGCCAAATTTGGAAGCTCTGCGATCAGTAGTGTGTTAGTATTGTTAATGTTTAGATAAATGTATTTATTTTCCTGTTGGAAAAAAATAAAATAAACTCGTATTTTTTTTTTTTTTTTTTTTTTTTTTTTTTTTTTTGGCAACAATTAAATTATGGATTAAATTTAAATGGCTAATTTTTCGCTATTATTAGCTTATTATTTTCATATTTTTATTAATTAAAAGAAAACTAAACAGAAATTCGAAATTCTGACTTCGATGTGCGCAATGATCCTTCGGGGGGCACCTTTGTGTTAAACCTTGTGACTGTCCGAGCTACCGTTTTCGAGAACAGTGAAATATACATACAAATATTGCTCACTTAATAGTATAAGATAATTAAAAAAAATAAATAATAATGCTTTTTTATCGGCTTCCTAAAAAGTAGTTAATAAGGCAAAATTCTCTGTACTCAAACCAATTAAAAGATCAAAAGCATTCATTGATGACAAAGTATGTTATTATATAGTAAGTAGGATGTAGTCATCAATGAATGCTTTTGATCTTTTAAATGGTTTGAGTACAAACAGTTTTGCCTTATTTACTATTTTTTAGGACGCCAATAAAAAGGCATTCGTTTTTTTTTTTTTTTTTTTTTTTTTTAATTTAATTTTTTTTTTTTTTTAAGTGAAAAAATAAAAATAAAAATAACAATAAAACCGAAATGAAGCAGGACGTGAAGGTTTTGAAGTCCTTCAAATACTGTAAAATTTTATGAAATTCTGAGTTACTTATGGGTCACTCATTAATCACCTAGGGGTCACTGTCTAGTTACTCACAGGTCACTCACTGGTCGCTAACCGGTCACTCATATTCATAAGGATGACCCTTGAGTCAAAATATAACAGAAAAGTGACTCGATCACAGACAGAATGACAGACAACCTGGATGAATAAAAAAGAATTCTAAAAAAAATATATATATGATTAAGACTGCACAACTAAAGTAAATTTCTGCAGTGGTAACGTATAAAATAATTTAAAAAACAGTACTATCAATTACATCAAATTAGAGAGCAAGCGACTTGATTTAGTTTAAGTAGCCTTGCATATTGTTTATAGACTGTATGTGCACCGTACAGTAGGCTAAAATTTGGTATATAAAGAAGGTTCAATAATACAACTAAAGACACATTTTTAAGCATTTCCACTGACAATCTGTAATGTATGTAAATTTTTTCTACACACAAAATATCAATGCTGTTTCTACCAATTTCTATAGAAAAGATACTTTTTGTGCATCTGAAATGCGTATTTCTTTATCATTTAGGAAAATTCGTTTTAAATATTTCTCTCCCATAGACAAGAATGTATTGGAATTATTTATTTTGTGTGTGTACAAATATCGTTTGTTTATTATATACTATTTTAGGTACTTCTCCATTTGTGGAGTGTCACTTGTCGTTTTGGAATTTTTTTTTTCCCACGACCTCTACGATAAACAGCCAAACAATGTGCAAAACCTTTCTCTAAATTAAAGGCAAACCTAAAAAAAATAATTGAAATTATTATAATATATTTAAATAATAAGAAGATTATATATAAATTATAATAAAATCAAACTACACAAATTTACAAATATTTTATATATATTATTCTTAATTACAAACAAAATATAAGCGAAAATTAGCGAGAACACTGTACAGAAAAATAAATTTACAAACTTTTATTTCTCATTTATATACAAAATATAAACTGTAATAAACGAAATGTGTATGAGTCTCCAAATGGCCCTAAATATCAGTCTAACGGAAAAGTACCAAACGAAGTAATACGCCAATAATCTTACTTTTAATTCTAAACATTTAACAATACCCGTCATTTTTAATGACCATGTATGTTAGTAATTAAATGAAATTAAGTGAAATAATTTCCTTATAAAACTAAATATATAAGAAAATACTCCGGTTGCACCATACACTTTTAAACAACTATATAAAAATTTATTTTCAAATTGAAATAAATGCCGTCAATTTCGACTGAAGCTTAATTTCCATGTATAATTTCTGATAAAGTTTTATTTGAATTTCATTAATTATTTACTTGTCAATAAATATACATATATATATTTTTTTTTATGTTATACAAAAATGCTCTTTAACAGGTTTCATGGCATACAATGGACTTTATCGTATTATGCGATAAAACCATTTATACTTCTCGTTTACACTGCAGGGAAAACTGCAACTTTATAAAAGTTTGTATTGTATGGGGAAATGTTTTTATTCTATAGGGAAATGTTTATATCCAGTGAGGAAATGTCTATATTCTATTGGGAAATGTCTATATCCAGTGAGGAAATGTCTGTCTTCTATAAGAAAACTTTGTATTCTATAAGGAAATGTTTATATACAATGGGGGAAAATTCAAAAGGAAATGAAGAATCAGAAATCACATGGTTGTAGAAAACAATAGAGGACTTAGCCTCGAACCAAAAAATAGATACGGTCCATTAAACATCATGCCACCATAGTATTGAAATATCTTAATCTCCATGAGTTTTGCTAAACATTAAATTATTTTAGCAAAGGATTCAATGAATTCACTTTGACAGGAATATGCATGTAATGGGCGTAAAAGGAGTTTATAAATATTGTTTTAGTTTAAAATATTTCCTTTAGGTGGCTTTTTGAACGGGGAAAAGGACACGTTTAACAAATTGAACTTGGAAACAAAATCTAACCATTAAGTATTCATATTGTTCAGGAATTCTGTATGAATCACATTCATTGTTATATTTTTCGTTTTTTCCGTGTAAAGCAATCTGTAGCAGATATTTAAAAACTGTATATCCTGGTTTCGTTAGCACATCCCATGATTCGAGCATATGAGTCGTTTACTTGCAAAACAGGCCAACTCCTGGAAATTGGAAAATGTATTTTTTTTCCCCAGTTTTCTAAGCCCTAAGTAAACGTTCCACCACCTGGAAACAAGAAACCATGCTAAAGCCGATCTAATCCCCTGTGTTATATGCGTGTGGAAATCACAATGTACTGCAAAAATACAGTCAAATGCTACCGCTGGTGAGTTTCAAAACTGGTTACCTCCATATCTGCTAGATGGCGTTTTTGCTCCACTACAATAGCTCACTTGTTGATTAAATAAGTTTTATATTTTCCAGATAGCGGAAATTTTTACTTAGTACTTAAACAAATTGGGGGGGGGGGGGGGGGAAAGCAGTTTCCGATTGCAAAGAGTTGGCCGGTTTTGCAACTAGACGAAACAAAAATCAAATCCGGTGGCAATCTATTTGCAATTTTTCAGCTGCAAAATACCTGAAGTTTAATTATAATTACACAACACTCCCAAACAGTAAAAGTTACTGTGTTCTACTAAAATTGCAAAGTATTCTGGAAAAAAAAAATGGCACACGAGGTTTTATTAGACACACATTTTTAAGTTTTAAATTATGAATTTATCGATAGAATATTCAATAATAAGCTTCTTACTTGACTGTCTAAACCAAGAGTGAGCAACATGAAAAAGAATAGGAAAGCCCACAAGGGAGCAACCGGGAGTCGAGCCACTACTTCAGGATAAACCATGAAAGCAAGGCCAACACCTTCTTCTACTACTTTTCCAACTTCAACATCGAGCTCATGGGCAAGGTACCCTATTACGGAAAAGATGACGAATCCAGCAAAAATACTCGTCAATACATTGCTTACGGAAACGATCAGGGAATCTCTGTTTAAAAAAGATAAAGAAATATTATAAACAAATTGTAAAATTAATGTGAAATTAAATATCATAATTTTAAAATTTTAATTATTTTATTATATAAATTTAGAGCACCGAAATACAAAGATTTACAAGAATGTAGAAAACTTTTGATTAAACATAAGTCCCCCCCCCCCCACCCAAAAAAAAAAAAGTCCTACCAGCTAAAAGAGAAGCTTCTCTCTCTTCTTCCATTTTCAAGTGATCAGAATTTTGCAGCAAGATGTCGAATCAAGTTCATTTGTAAATTTGTTCGTAATCTTGATATAAGCTATATATATATGTATACATATATATATCTCGAGTTTTAAGCAAATTAGTTTGTGAACTGAAATTTTTAAATATGTCAATTTAGAAACAAGAGGATAGATCTAGTTATCCAACGAACGAACACATTTAAAATATTTAAAATAAAAGTTCATTGTCCAACTTTGGTTCAGACTCGTATAGTATTCTGGAAGTTTATCGTGATGACAAATTTTCAAGTGGTCACCATTTTGTAACAAGATGGCGGATCAAGTTAAAATATAAAATTGGTTATGACACTATGTATATATTGAATTAAAAAAAAAATATTTGATTCCTTTCTAAATATATATATATTACAATTGAGTTAGTAAGTTCCCAGTAGCCGCCACTTGAAAACAAAACAGCCGATCGAATTCATACAAAGTATTTTTAAGAATAGCGATTTCATACAAGGTATGTTTCAGATAGTCCACTACCAAACTTTAGTTAAAATTGATTAAGTATTTCAGAAGCTATTAATGATGAAAAAGTTTCCATTATCTGTAGTTAGTTAGGTATAGACAAACTAAGTGACTATGTAATAATTCGATTCCTAAAGAAATCAACCTAAAATCATTGTAATAATAAATAATTAATAAATGTTTTGCTTTTAATTTTTGTTCCTCCACCCCCCCCCCCCCGAAAAAAAAAGGTTTTTATCTAAAATAAGAAACAAAACTAGAATAAAAAAAAAGAAAAGAAAAAGAAAAAACGTATCGTAACACTTTACTTGAAAGAAACTGAAATATTGCATGCTTTATTATAGAATTTATATTTCATAATCATTATTTAAATTTAATCCTTTGGAGTCGGAAGATTTTCCATTTTTAAACTGTAAATATTCTTCGGACATTTCTCTAAAAATGTTACTGTGTATTTAACAAAAGATTTTTACATATTCATATTAAATTATATTAAGTTTTACTCGCTGCAATGCAGTAAAAGACATTATCATATATACCCTACTATTTTTTAGAATAATGTATTAATTTAAAGGACTGCCTTAATACCTTTAATTTATGGGGCATATAAAAGATTTTTTTTTATCTGATGCATAATAGGGTAATTCTAGGATAGATGGCCAGTCTAAATATTTCCTAAACTTTACCATAGATGGCAACATAAACTTTGAAAGCATGCGGCGGAACAAAAAAACTCTTTAATCATAACCCTCAACAGAAAATATCTCCTTTCTATACTTATGTTTTTCCGTACCTTACACATTTGTTCTGATCTATCAAGTCTTTCGAAAGAAATTAATCTTTTAAAATCTCTTGCTCTTTCTCGAGGCTATAACTCCTCTATCATCGATAAAGCTCTATATAAATTCAAAAATCCTAAACCTTCTGTTTCCAAATTGAACATTCATGATCTTGTTTTCGTAGTTTTGTTTTTTTTATTCATCAATTTCATTTAAAAATTTCTAAAATTCTTTCACCGTTTTGTTTTAAAGTCATTTATAAACCTTTCAACAAAATTAAATTATCTTCTCTTAAAAATCCCATTCCTACTGAAAAACGATTTGGCGTTTATTTAGTTCATTGTTCTTCGTGCAATTTATGTAATATTGGTCAAACTAGGAGGCGTTTGAAATACAGAATAAATGAGCACGGTCAGAATGTTCATAATGAAGAGATTTCCAAATCCTCTTCTGTTTTCCACTGCTGGGCACACGGGTCTTTTTTTTTTTTTTTTTTTTTTTTACACAAACATAATTTCTTCTACTCTCTTTTCATTTATGAAGCCATGATATCCATGAAACTTTTTACAGATTTAAAAATTCGAAAAAATCTTATTAATGATGTTTCTTCCATTATGTTTTTGTCCGGAAATTATTCATGCAACTTCTTTTAGTGTTTTTTTTTTTTTTCCCTTTCCCTTTTTAAATTTTTATTTTTTCATTTTGATAATTCTCGACACATCAGTATTTATATTTACATTCCGCTTTATTTGTTTTTGATCTTCACTTAATTCTGTTTTGTGCGTTGACACTTTGTCAGCAACACGCGTGCCTACTTTGTTCGCCTGACGAAAGGTCGTTTTCTTGCGACCTGAAACAATTATTGAGAGTTTTTGCATTTTATGGTGTTTATTCAAAGTTTTGTACTTATTATTTTTAAACGCCAGTTCAGTGGTGCTTGTTTATTATATCAAGACCTTTACCAAAAATGCGGTAAAATTTTACGAAAAGTGAAGGATTGAAATTATACATGAAATTCTGTTTGTTTGAATTTCAGTTAATCATTTTTCGAGATATAATTGCATCTTTACAAAATGCTATATGTGTTTCATAATTAACTATACAAAATGTGCTATATTTTGTTATTTTAACTTAGTTTATTCAGTCCATTTTTTAGATGATATAATAGCAAATACAAAATATCTCTTGAAAGTACAAATTACAAAGTAAGTAATAAGAGTTTTAAAATGAACTTTCATATTTTTTGATTAATCATTACGCAATTGTAAATATAGTATATCCAAGTGGTCGAAAATACACTTTCTTTTTCTTTCTTTTTTAAGTAGGCATTACAATAAACAATGTATAAATTCTGAATTTTGTTATAAAAAATGTTCTTTGTAATTACTCTACCCTTAAAGAAGGGGGGGGGGATTATTATTATTATTTATTTATTTTTTACATGATGATGACTGCATATTACTATGAACTTCACTATCTTATTTGCACCACGTTCCAAAGCTCGCAAAATTTGTGACCGGAAAATGGTGTCGGGGCACCTGCACAAAATTAACAAGAACGAAAAATCATGCGGTACGCATTGATTATTTACACTTTCAAATGTACGTAATCGTTGCTTTGTATAACTTTCATTGCTCTTTTCCAAGGTAATCGAACAACGGACAGACAATAGTTCTGAAAGGCATACAAAGAGACTAATTGAATTGATAATCATTCTTAAACATTGTTAGAAAAATGTTAAAAATGCTTAATACAAAAGAAAACGCTGTCCTTATATTCTAATTGCAGCCCTTAATGTATCTGAGTATCTGTAAATCTGAAGGTAAACAAAATATATTCCATACAAAATATTATTATAGCAAGTTAGGAATAAATGTCAATTTCTTTATGATTTTTACAATAGAAAGTTCTTTAAATGTAATTTTATAAAAATGTCTGTCCAAAAACGCAATGCATGGGCATTTTTTTTTTTTTTTTTTTTTTTTTTTTTTTTGGGGGGGGGGGGTGTCTCTATACAAAAATCAGTTGCACAGGACCTGTTAATGCCATTTAAAATAGGGAACATTCCATAGTAAATCTGAATAAAATATATATTTTTTTTTTAATTCTGAAAATATTTACGGACGCTGGAGGCAGGCAGATGGATAAACAGATGGACAGATAACTACAAAAATTGAAATCGTATTCACACTAAAAAAATGTTGAAAAGTATTAAATCGCTTAATGCAAACGAAAATTTAATTCCAGCAAATATCCAGTAGAAGCCCTCAATGTAACTGAATATTATTGTGTAGCCCTGTAAATCTAATACTAATCATACTACAATCTGTAGAAAGCATTCGTTTGGGCATATGGATAACATATTTAAATTTTATTAAAATTTCTTTAAACTTTAAAATTTGGTTTATAGAAATATTTCTCATAGTACGAATTCTTTGGAATATTTCGGGTGTCCCTGTACACAAACCAGTGGTGATATTTACTCCCTTTTCTATAGCAAACATCCAATAGTGAACCAGAATAACATATTGAAATTCATTGAATATTATTCATTAAAATTTGTGTAAAATAAAGGAATTAAAATATAGTACTTAAAAATACCTCTCATAGAACACAATGCTTTAGAATACTTTTGGGTGTTCCTTTACACAAGCTGGTAGAAGTATTTACTCCATTTTCAATAGGGAGCATCTTATAATGAACTTGAATATCATATATCAATTTCAAGAAATTTCACAAATATTTACGGGAGTTAGAGCGCGGACAGACAGACAAACCGAAATCATTAACACTTTTCAACCTTATTGGAAAGTTTTAAAAAACACTTAGAATTTTATGAAAACAATTAATATAAACGAAAATGCAATTCCAGCATACTTCCAATAATACCCATTAATTTAACTGAATATTTTTGTGTGACCCTGTAAATCTAATGCTAATCATACTGCATTCTATAGAAAGCATTCTTTTGTGCATATGAATTATATGTTTTAATTTTATTAAGATTTGTGTGAAGTAAAGCTCTTAAAATTTGGTTTTTAGAAATGCCTCTCATAGACCGCAATGCTTTAGATTACTTTCGGGTGTCTCTGTATCCAAACCAGTCATGGTATTTACTCCATTTTCCATGGGGAACATCCGATAGTGAATTTCAACATCATATTTCAATTTCATTAATATTTGTGCAAAGTAACGGTATTAATATATATGGTTTATAGAAATACCTCTCGTAGAACACAGTGCTTTGGAATACTTTTAGGTGTCAGTGTACACAAATCAGTAAAGGTGTTCACTCCATTTTCAGTAAGGAACATCCAATAGTAAACTTGAATGACATATCAGTTTTAAGAAATTTCATGAATATTTACGGGAGTTAGAGCGCGGACAGACAGACGGACGGACAGACAAACCGAAGTCATTAACACTTTTGAACCTTGTTGGAAAGTGTTAAAAAGTATATAAAAAATAAAGGTATTTTATTCTATCTCCATGATCTCATAATATTTTTCTATAACCTACAATAATTATACTTTTCGAAGGATAATACTTTTAGGTCAGTTCTTTTATTAAAAATATTCTTAAAACGTGCGACAAATTTTATATTTGGGTATTAACACATACATAAAGTTTTTTCCTGTTGAGAGACATTTCCTAAACCAAATGAAAAATAAATTTCTCATGAAAAATAGTTTTTTTAAAAATAACTAAAAATAATTTTTCAATGGAGCTCATAGAACTTATTGCTATAGAGAATTTCTAAACAGAATTGGATAGTAATCAAAATTTGCGAAGCGATATGCTATAGATCTTAGATAAAAATGCATAATTTTTCCAATACCAACGTTTACGCGATGTGTTCTGAACTTTTTTTTTTTTTTTAATTGGTGGTGGTGGTGGGGGGGGAGGGGGAGGGTAGTAATTAAACATGTATCAAACTTTAGAATTTTGTGTAGATTTATTTTGCAAAAAGTAGAATTATGCCATAATGACAAAATGATCAAACAGAATGTCGAGGATATAGAGAATTCAATGCGAAATGTTTGGGAGAAAGGAAATTTGATCAATAAATAAATAAATAAATGAACAGTATTTGTATGACTTTCGGGTGGTTCAAAAACCATAAAACTGTTAAACGGTTATAAATAATTATTTAAAAAGTGTATTTCGATTGAATGTGGTTATTTGGATTAATTAAAAGCGAAATTAGAATAAAATACTTCTTGCTTAATATATATATATATGTATATATAAGGATTAGATGAAGTGTATTGACGTTTTATAATTTCGGCAAAGATAAACGAGGATATAATTTTTAAAAATGATTTGTTTAAAAAAATAAGAAATTTTCTCATATTATTAAATCTGAAGGAATTATTAATTTGATAATTGAAAGTGAAATAATTATTAACGGTAACTGAAAAAAAGCCACAATATCTTTAAGTATAAATAACTTGATTTCCAGTTATTATAAGTGGAAATTAATAACAATAATAAAAAAATTTCAAACTCTCAATTATTACATTAAATTTTCATTAGTGAAATATCAAAATTTATCATTAAATATTCAAATATGTACAGGTAGAGTAATTGATTAAACACTTACTTGTAGCAATTATTGTGGAATTTATTGTAGGAAGAAAGAGTTATGAGGCCTCCCCAGGCTGGACTCAGAGCAAAAAAGATCTGGACGGCTGCATCACCCCACACCTTCAAACAAAATACAATAAATTAAAACACATAATTAGTATTTAATTCATAAAATAAATTTAATTTTAAATCATCCTATATACAGGATGTTAAATTGGAGCATGGCGATCATCATATTACAAAACAAATATTTCCTCTATGTTAAATTCAGTTCTATATTTTAGTGTGCTGTTATTGTTTTAGTTCTATTAATTGCTAAATTTTAAGATTAAATTTTATTACGATATCTATTATTTATATATATATATGCATATATAAATGAATAAATTCACACTTGCGAAAAAAGTTACCAATTTCCTCAAAATGCAATGGTATAAAAAACGAAATCCCTACCAATAAAATTTAAATTGTAACCAACCTATTTTACCTCTCACGGAATGTTTTGTAAACATTTTGCCTCAGTGTTGCTATATTCGCTGATATTTTGAGAAATGCTGAAAAAGGACTGATGTGAAGAGAACTTTCAATTCTTATAGTGTTCTGCGAAGACTCGCTGTATTGGTTTAAATATATATAAAGGATGTCTCGTCTTTTATTGCTCAAGAAAAGTTTAAAATGCGCTTGTAGATAGCTTTGTGTATCTATAACGTTGTGAAATATTTATAACAACAATAATAAATAAACTTTGTAACTCAGTCATCGTCATTGAGTGTATTAGTAGAGTTCCAAAATAACCTTTTCTATATGTGTCTGATTTTATGCGTTTATTTTTTCTTAAAAATTTAACCCTTTGAGTGCTGAATACTCGCGGCCTATGCGGTCCATACGGACGGCGCGCGGTTGGCGCTGACGATTCAAGAGGGTTTATCATCGTCTCCTTAAATCAGTAACCAAAGAAACTGTACAAAACGCCATGACGACGGCTAGAAGCAATCTTCGCAAAATGGGATTTAAAGGTGTATATTCTTCAATTTAAAGTATCAAAAGTGATTAAAAATGTTTGTTTGTCAATTTCATGCAAATAGCATTCATGTAAGTAATATTTTGTTGAAAATAAATGAGAATCAAGTTGTCTCATTCTTATCGCGGACGCGCTTTATGCGAGTGTTGCATAGTACACTGATCATTTTTGCCGGGCGCGTATTTGCGTCCATAGTCCATACTGATAACATCTGCTAAGCGCGTATTTGCGTCCATAGTCTATATTAATGACTTTCGCTGGACGCATATGTGCGTCCATAACACTCAAAGGGTTAATAAAAGCCAGTGGTTACGCTCAAAACTAACAATGCATCTAAATAAAATTATCTTTCTTTCAAAAGAAACCATTTGAAAAATAAAATAAAATAAAACTAATAAATAAAAATAAATAAATAAATAAATAATAATAAAGCCTAATTTTGTTTTTTAGGTAATAGATATATAATTCTGTCTTCTTCCATATAAAAGCGAGCAGTAACTGGATTTCGTAGAATTTTTCGTTTTTATTTTGTTTATAGGATCGCCGTGGCGACTTTTGGGGGATGTGCTCCCCTCCCTCCTCCAAGGGTAGGAAGCGATGCTCCTACATACATAATAGTTTTAACAAATTTGGCTGTAACTATTATACAGAGTGTCCTAAAAGTTCCAGTACTGACGCTGATGTATTTTTTATTTACAAAACAACAAACCTTAAAACGATTATTTTTATGCTAATGATAAAAGGCACATTTAAAATAACGGAGGAAAAAATACAGAACTTACATTTATAATAAATGTTCAAAATGTCCACCCTTCTCTAGGAGCCAAAGCTGAACTCGTTTGCGCATGTGTTTAGAAACGCGTTTTAACATGCTGGGAGTGACTTCTTGTAGAGAAACCTGTACACACCTGCACAGAATCTGTATTACAAAGTTGTCGAACGAGCTGATATAGCATATTTTTACTCGGTATTGCATCCTCTGGATATTTATATCGCCAAACATCTTTGCACCTTTCATACGATTTACATTCAAAATGAGCTTCAAACCGCGTAATTCTCTGAATGCGTGATAAACCCATTTCACTATGAAGAACAAAATAACATAAAACTTTATTCTCACACAACTTGAGCGAAAAAAGAAACAAACGATAAAAATTAAAGAATTGATGCAATAATAAGCAGACGATAAAATTTAATATTTAAAAAAATCATGGACACAATGAATTATTTAAGTTGGAGTACTGGAACTTTTAGGACACACTGTATATACTTTATATATATATTCATGATAACACGTTAAAAATAATTTTTATTATAAAGATTTATACGAATATTTGACATATATTGCTATATTAAAAATTATGAAAAAATGGAATGACAGCTCTACCTGTTGGGCGGTTTGCATCAAAAGTCGATAGGCACTAAGATGATATCAAAATGCAACTAACATATAAAATTATACAAAATTCTGCGTATTAGTTTTTGAGCTAGTGCTGCCAGAAAAGTTCTGTGAGAGAAACAGATGGACATTTTCTAAAAATGGCCAAACAGAGTTCTGGACCTCGGAAAACGTAGAAATCCATCGAAAACCAGAAAAATCCAATACTTTCTTCTATTGAATATAGAAGAAAGAATATATTGGAGAACTCCTTTATGTTGACGTAAATTAAAGATCTAGTAACAAAACATATTTTAAGACTTTTTAAGATCCATTTACATTTTATCAGCGTCAACATTAATTTGTCGAAAGAGACAGATGGTTATTTTTCGACACGGAGTATCAGATTACTGATTTTTTTTACTGAGCGTTAACTGAACTTAAGTACAGTTGTTTAACAAAAGACAAAAATTATACTATAAATAAATATACGATACCTGAGCAGTGGCGAGACGACTCCAATTCGGAGTAACGTAGAAAAAAATTCCTTCTTTGGCACCTGGTAAAGTGACGCCTCTGAAGAATAAAATCACCAGCACCACATATGGAAACAAAGCCGTGAAATACACCACCTATATAAGAGAATTGCATCGTTAAAGTGATTCAAAAGTGATTATTGCAATCATTATATTGCAAAAGGTGTTTATGTATTTAATTTTGGAAATGTATTGTTTATGCCTCTTAAAAGCACAGTTTCAGTTTGTCAGTGTGAAGACATGGAAACGTTACAAAAGTCATAATAAATAAAATTTAATTTCTTTAACGAGTCATAGTGACTCAATGTGACCATCATAAGTACCGGTTAGCGCATTCATGGCGAATCATCTAGGTCAAAGAAAAACCCATTTAAAACGTTTTAAAGTTAAAAGACTTATTTTCATTTTGAAAATTTCTAAACCTATTTAAACTTGTATGTTAAGGTTCCCCGCAAGACTTTCTTCTATACTTTCCTATACAAATTATTTATTGATATTACCTCCCCCCCCCCCCCATGATGAATGCAGACGATTTTCATCTCTAAGAGATAATACTAAATGTTTAAAGAAAATCTATTTTGTACCAACACTTTTTTTCTTTTGGTTAAAATTCAAAAAAAGGTAATCGATAACTTCGTTTAAAATTATCATAGGTCAATGGTTATGATATTCGTTTTGAAGGTATTGACAAATTCTTTTGATAGATACATTGAAATTTTACATTTCCGGGGAAGGGGGGGGGACTTCCATCCCAAGAGTGAGGGGGGGAGGGAAGCCATGCCTCTACATACACAAAATATTTTTCCTGATTCACTATTACTAAATTTTTTTTCTTTTCCATTGAAAAGTTAAAAATAATTCTCATTATATATATTTGCACAAAATTTTGTCTTATATTACAGTACATATTTTATATATTAAAAGTAAAAAAAAAAATAATAATAATAATAATAAAAATAAAGCGATAGCAGAGCTATATGTTGAGCGTTTAATCCCGAAAGATAATTAGCACCTGTTTAGGTCAAATTCTAACTAAAAACCAAGTTTTGGTAAATTTTGTTCACTAGTCCGCGAGATGCAGTGTCTATAAAATGCTTGGTACACACAGGCACGCATTTTCTAAAAATGGTCAGACAGCATTCAGAACATCTCAAAACGCGTAAATCCATCAAATACCTTACCATATATATATAAAGAAAGTGAAAATGGCTGATAGACACATAGTTGTTAATACGTAAAAAGAAAAAAAAATAGTATTTTTAATTTTCGAGAAATGTGATCTGAAATATTTAATAGTTACCTTGATTAAATTTAAATAATTAATTTAATCTGAAATTTTACAAGTAAATTCTATTAACTGCGAAAAACTCAACAGTTTCTTGAGGTCGAAATAATAGTGTGACCCTCTAAGTATTAGGGAATAAACTAGGCACGTTTGCATCATTAAAGAAGCAACTACACATTCCTGCCTACTACAAACCTTAAATTAAGTTCTGCATTTTGCTTCTTCTAATTCTAAAACATCGTTTGTTAAATTTCAGAATAGTGCTGCTATCCCATCGAACTGAGAATAATAAAAAGTTTAAAAATCGATTAAAACAGAGTATTGGTGGTACGCTGGCTGGTTGGTTGGTTGTTGTGTTTAAAGCCAACTGACTCTTCTAGACCCTCTAGAATACTGAGTGCCCTCCGTGGGGCCTTTCTAAGAGGTCCTAGCACGTATTTATGCACGTTTTGGTGAAAACTATGGAAAAGTGATGGCTTAGACGACCCGCGCGACTTGGTATCAAACTTCGATTAAAATAATAATAATAATAATTCAATAGAGTGTTTTTGAAAAAGTCGAAATTTACCCCTAATTATTTTAAGCAAAATTATTTTTATTAGAAAAAGAATAAAAAAATTACAAGACTGAAAAATGTAATAAGTGGTCATCCCCACCTGACTAATTAAAAATATTATGAAATTTTAATACATAATTATTCCAACTCCTGAGAATAAGGACAGGCTCACGCCCCCGCCCCCCCCCTCACCAAAAAAAAAAGAAAAAGAAGAGAGAAAAAAGAAAGATTTTTCTTTTTTTTTTTTGTATTTGAAATATATTATCTTCATGTAAAAATATTATTAACGTTTATTTATTTTTCAATTATTACTGTTTCTTTTCGGATGAAGAAGTTGAACGAGTATTACATTTTTATAAAATTTTTAAATTATTGTGCAAGAAAGTGATATTCAAAAGGATATAACTGTTCGTGGTCTAAATATTATTATCATTTGATATTTAATTCAGATAAAAAGATTTTAAATGAGATTTATAAAATAAATTTTTAGTTCTACACTCTCCTAAACTTGCAAAACACGATGCATACAATTTACTTTTTTACAAAACTTTATAATTTAATTTTGATTAATGTATGTTTGTTACAATAGATGGCAGCACTAAACTTAGCAAAGCATTATTAAGCAAATTTATTTAAAAAAGACATTTTGTGAAAGTGGATATTTTATGATATTTAATATTCTTCGATTTTATTAAGAAAAAAAATATATATATTTGAACGATATTTAAAAAGAAAATAATTTGTAATACATATATTAAAAAAAAAAAAAAAAAAAAAAAAAACGTAGATATTGTACGGGTAAGCACATGATAATTCACTTTACATTTACATCACATTTACATGGTTTATTTAAAGATCTATTTCTTAAACGACTTTAAAAATATATTATTAAAACAATTTTTTTTTTTTTCATTAAACACATTTTTAATTCATTATTAAATATTTGTGTACAAGTTTTCAATGCTAACACTTACTTTTCCTGATGACTGGACACCTTTGCTGAGACATAGGAAAACTATTACCCATGCTAATACTAAACAGAGGGCTAATGACCATCTTACGCCCCCTGTCTCTTCAATTCCAGAAGACTCACCTAATACGTAATGTCTGTAGGGAAAAAAAAAAAAAATACTTTAATATTTAATTCTTAAAAATACTTCTTTTTAAAACAACAATTTCAATTACAATTCAAGCTTCTATTAAATGGACTTTTCCCAGTTTCGTCTGCTCAATCATATGATAGAGGAAAACGAATAATCGAATTCTGAGAATCGAATTCGATTAAATATTGTTCTTAAGAACAAAAATGTTAATATTTTATATAAAATAAAAGTAATATTGTGCATTTGTAAACAGTAGAATAGTTGTATTTTTAAATTTAATAATTTAAAAAAAAAAACACTGTTTATTTTCAACTGTAAGAATCGATTTTTGAATGTTCTAGTGTAACTGTTACATTAACTGACCTAGCAATAAATAAGCTTGTTCCTGTAGAATGTTTATGGATTGTAATTTGAAATTTTAAAATGTTTTCATTTAATTTAATTGCATAAAGGTGTTACAACACGTTAATTAACTTAGTTACTGGTATAAATGGATTTACGTAGTACGATATTGCACTGTCACTGATTTAAGCACCAAAAATTAGAGTATTTAACATGTTCTTCATGAACATCAATAACAAATATAAACTAAATGATGATTGTAAATGTATACAGCAAACAAAAGATGATGAATAATGATATAAAATGGATTAAAAATTATGATGTATTAAAAAAAAAAAAAAAATAACACAGATTAAATGCGATTGATCAAAAATAAGAATAGAAAATACGTTATTTCTGCAATCGCTATAGCTAAAGAAGACTTCGTCTGCTATTTGTTTTTCCTATATCATGTGACCTCTGACGTCAGGTGGGAAGAGCCCATTGCTTTTATGTAGTTCTTAGATTTAAAGCAGTGGTAGTCTAGTAGTAAACTCGGTACCTACCACCCATAATGAGCCGTTGCAGTTTTTATGGTGTGCGGTTGGTGTTTTGTCCAATGCAAAAGCACTTTCTTATATAAACAATCTGACTTTTTAAAAATATTGAAAAGTGTTTGATTTTAGAGTTCATAACTGTAGGGATTTGTTCCTTACGTCTTACGTGTACGGAATTTTAGCAAGTTTTCTTCAGCAGACAGATGAAGCAGGGTATTTTTGGAGGCATTTCTTTCATCCAGGACATTTTCAGGACATCTTAAATATGGAAATACGTCCTACGAACATTCACAGTATTAAAGGACTATTATCATATAGCAGGGACTATTATCATCAATACAGACTATTTTTGATTGGTCTAGATTTTACTACTTTGGTGATGAAAGTCGGCCATTTTTTTTTTTTTTTTTTTTTTTTTTTTTTGTAAAAACTGATGAATTATTTTAAAAGATACTTCATTGCATAGATGTTATACTTTTTAAAAAGAGCTCTAAAACCTGTTCATTTTTTGTGAGGACACTATATACATGAAGTTATAAGATTTTAAAATATTACTTCGCAAGGTTTAACAACGCGATATTATTCAATTGCTTTTAATGAAGGTCGGCCATTTTTTTTTTTTTAGTAAAAACTGATGAAATTTTTTTTTAAAGATCCTGCATAGATGTTATACATTTTTAGAAGAGCTCTAAAAATTGTTCCTTTTTTGTGAGGACACTATATACATTAAGTAATTAAATTTCAAGCTATTACGTTGCAAAGTTTCACAACGCGGTATCATTCGATTGCTTTTATCTTAAAATAAGAGTCTAATATTACACAAAAAACAGTCTAATATTAAACAATAATGAATAACTTTTTAAAAATTAACAGTTTTGAAGTTCTAAGAGCTCAATTTTTAAATTACAGCATACTTATTTCCTATATATAATCCATTAGATGTGTAAACAATTGTTGATTCATTCTTGAGAATCATTCGCATAAGACCATAGAGCATTGTTACACAACGCGTGCAATACAGAAGAAATATTTTACTTAATTTGTAATATATTATTTTGATTTTTTGACCTTAAAAAGGAACTTTTTAGTTATGTTACAAAGTTTAAAATATGATATAAAAAATAACTAGTGATTCAATTCTTTTGAAAATTCATTTAAATTTAGTGAACGGCGAAGCGGGCGTAGCCTGCTATAGTAATAATATATTACAGCAAAGTTTGAATTTTCAAATTATTATTTTCTTCATTTTATTCCTGTACTAGTCAGCCTTCGCCTGACTAGCGGTCAGTATTTTCAAATATTATTATAACTATTCATTTTAATTTTTTTTTTTTTTTTAGCCTAATGTATTGACCGTGATTTGGAGGGTTTTAACAGGGACCCAGAAAGAAATCTGTGAAATCGCCAAGTAGCGGTCTTCACATAATTATTCTTTTAAATTACCTTTTAGATCTTATTTTTTTCAAAGTACTGTTAAAATTTATTTTTTTTTTCAATACATTGTTGCAATTGGGATGTCATTCCCCCCCCCCCCTTCTAAAATAATTCCTCTTCCATTATATTATTCATTCCTCCAAACTAAGAGTATCGTTTTTCTAATACATTTTTGTAACAATGACATCAGTTTCGAACGCTAGTTTCGAGAAACTTGGGCTTTTATTATTGAGATTTTTCTGACCTTTTCTACCATTCAAGTCTTTTTTACTTTTAATTCTCACCTAATTATTTCTGAAAATGATTTTTACCAGTATTTTCTGTTTCTTTACAAAATATTTTAGACATTTTTCGAATTGTATTTATTTACTTATTTTGTTAAGAATAACTTTAATATTTCTTTTTTCTTGCCATGTTCATTAGTAAAATATAAAAAATTCTCATCATTCCCTTACTTTAGTGGGGGAAGTCAAAAATAACATAGAATCTTCTGATATTTATAAGTAAAATTAACTTTTTAACGCACAAGGTAAATATCCTCATTTAAAGTGCAGTTTCCTCTGAGGGTAGGATGGAAATGTTTCGAGCGGCGCTATTCAGAATCCTTTGATTTCCGGTTGGACCTGATTCAACGAGGTTGCTTCGAAGGGTAAAGTGCCTGATCCTAACCCCCAGCTGAGATAATTGAGGGGCCAGAGGCAGATATCTTTGTCAATTTTGCATGCTTTCCTTTGAAGTAACTGCGCAATCTGATAAAAAAGGGCTACAACTGATAACAAGACATTTGGCTCTTTGTGTCGGAAGCGTGATTAATGACGTTTTGAACCTTGGTCTTGAACTTCCAGTGGAAACCGGCCTTAACCTTCATCCTGTATCCTGGGGTCCACGGGGCCCCAGGCACATTTAACTTGTCAAAACATACATATCCTATTATGCGAGGTCACAGCCAATGACATCTAATATCAATATGCGTGTAACTCAGGGTAAAAATCTAATTGGGAAAATATCAGGGGTTATTAGGTTTTTTCCCCCTTGAAATATAGATGTCACGTTTCTGTATCCTGGGGTCCAATCAGACCCCAGGAACGAGAAAATTTAAATTTGGTTATATCAGATCTGAGCATCTATCAGATGACGGAGTTTGATTAAATATTCTCGCTCTTGGGGGTCTGAGTGGATCCCAGGGTACAGAAATGTGACATCTGTATTTCAAGGAGGAAAAAAACTAATAATCCCTGATAATTTTCCAATTATATTTTTACCCTGAGTTACACACATATTGATATTAGATGTCACTGGATGTGACCTCGCATAATAGGATATGTATGTTTTGACAAGTTAAATGTGCCTGGGGTCCGCGTGTACCCTAGGATACAGGATGAGGGTTAAATTAAACTACCGCCAGAATATATGAAGAATATTAAGATTCAAGAATTAAATGATATTTTCAGTTACGTTATAAAAGAAATTTCTTGCTAAAATAATTTCAGGATGAGTTTTTTAAGAGCGTGGCCCACGTGGTATGGGGAAATTTGTTTCTATAATTACCCATTTACTTTTTTTTCTTTAATTATTATTCCGTTTTCACATTCAGAAAATTCATAACCGTTAAATTAGTAGTTATTTTCCAAAAATTTACTTTTTAAATCTTTACTATTTCATTTTGAGACTAAAAAAAAAAAAAAAAAAAAAAAAAACGCACTTGAAAAATTCGCATTTTCGAACTGAAAATTAAAATGTAAAAATTTTCAAAAAAATCAATTTTTGGAAAACGAATATTAATTTAATGGTTATGAATTTTCTGAATGTGAAAACGGTATTTAAAAAAATACATTAGGTAATGAATAATTGTGGAAACAAATTTTCCCATAGAATAACATGGACCACTGCTATCCGCGGGATATTGGTATTTTTAATTCAGTTCTCACATACAGAAAATTCACATCCGTTAAATGCGTACCAGTTTTCCAAAAAGTGAATTTCTTAACTTTTAATATTTTATTTTACAGCTAAAAAATGAGAAAAATGCACTTAGTAAAAATTCGCATTTTTAAACTCTAAATTCAAAAGAATTTTTTATTTATTATTATTATTATTATTTTTTTTTTTTTTTTAATGAGCACTAATTTAATGGTTGCGTATTTTCAGAATAGAAAAACGGAATTTGAAAATAACAATTAGACAATGCGCAATTCTACAAACAAATTTTGCCATCGAATAACATGGGTTTTGGATGACCTTAACGATCCGTGACGTACCCCTTTAAGGGGTGTAAAATACATATTCTCAAATTATTCTTTTAAAGGAGAATGAAACTACTTATTAATATACAGGGTGCCACATAATTAATCTGACAGTGATTTCACTGCTCTGTAACGCGATCTAATTGCAAGAATAGTCCCAAACTGTGTAGGAAGATTAACCCGTTAGCGCCCAGTGTCCTCATTTGAGGACAGCTAATAAAATGGCACGTATATTTTTTGTGATTTCTTGGAATGATTACTGCTTTTTGGTGACAGTTTATAGCGCCACTCTAAATGATCTTTGAAAGCTTTACGTGCCTATACTATTAATTATTATTTCATAATTTGGATTGTCATTTTATGATTTTTCATTCGTCGCACATATATTTGCTTTTTGCACAGGTATACTAACTTAAATCAAGTAGAATAATGATATATATTATAATACTTTACTTTCGGGATCTTTGTCAACATATAATAGGGAATTAATCTGCTATCTCGAAGTTTTTCTATCTGGAAGTTTTCTCGCCAGAACTCTAAACGTCAATAAATGAGGATAGGCTTTAAATTTAAAACTATCAGAAGAATTGTTTAAGTTAATATATTTCACTATCAGTTGCCTGTATTAATTTAGAAGTGAAATAGTTAGCTAATAATATTTTGCAAAATTAATTCGGGCGTTAACGCGTTAAACAAAACAGAGGACAAAGGATTCCGAAATAAATAATAATAATAAATTCCAAAATTTACCGCTAAGGGAATGTCTGGCGCTGATTTTCTAAGTAAAGCTTTTCTCGAAGACATATTAGCACAGCGTCTCCAAATTAAAAATGATAAATTAAACAAAAGTAGTGGTTAAAAGAAGCGCGCAATTAATTTTAAATTATGTATTCCTAATATTGAAAAAAAAAAAAAAAAAAAAAAAAAAGGTTTAGTTACAAGGAAACATTCAAAATGGTGTCTTAAAAAAAATATGTATATATATATATTTCTACTATCTCTGTATGGAATCGGTTACATGTGGACTTATTAAAAATACTTGTTCCATTTTTCAATTTTCGTTTGTGTTACTGTTTAATCTAATTTCCTCTTTTACTCTGTATTGTTGCAAGATAGAGACTTGAGTTGTATATTGCTTGAATTAGCTATACAGCTTTCGGAAATCTTGCATGATGCTGACAGAGATGCAAGTTTCCTGATGAGTGAACATTTCTGGTTTTCAGCATTTAAAATTCTATTTTTCCTTTCATAAATTCTCTTTTCTTTTAACAGATGCTTTTGGTTAATCTATCTCTTTCCATTTCTATTAATTGATGAATGTTTCTATTGGATTAATGCATTATGCAAATTATCTCATCGTTAGGCTTAGTGTTATGTTTGTGTCATTTCTCTTCTGCGTAGTACTTTAACATGTTAAAGTTAACATTAAATTATCATCGTGACAATAATTTTATTCGATATACATCTCATTTAAAATTTCATATGTTGGTATTTTCATCTCTCTTTCATTTGTTGAGTGTTGCAAAGGAATTAAATTATTCAAATTATACATATATGTGTGTGTGATTCAACTCTTCATAAAACACCAGAAAGTGAAAAAACATATCAGCTGAAAGGAATTACAGCGACTACAAAAAATTATCAAAATTAAGCATATTTGGCGAATTCACACTGTTAGGCGAATGATTTTGAGCACTTGACGGAGAAGCAAAACACGGTTCTGTTCGTACACAGCAATCTCGGTACTAGCGAACTTATCGCCTGACAGCGCTAAATCGCCAAAAATGCTTAATTTGAATAATTTTTTGTGGTCGCTGTAATTCATTTTGGCCGATATTTTTTTTTTTTTTTTTTTTTTTACTTTTTCGTGTTTTATGAAGAGTAGAATCACACACATATATATATTAAAGACGACACCTTTTGAATGTTTCCTTGTTAGAAAAATAACTCTACATACTCCCCTAGCGGTAAAGTTTGAATCTTTATTTTTATTTATTATTATTTATTTATTTTTGGGATCCTTCGTCTGCTATCTTACATAATCTTCTTAGAAACTTTTGTGCATTCTTAGAATTAGACTGCACTAGAGAGCACTGCAAGCAATGCCAGTTTAATCATGCTACCCTGTATTTTGAGGAAATAACTTTATAAATTTAAATAAAAAAAAATCTGGAGTGACTCCACTCGACTTTCCGAACATTGAGTAATTGACAGTTTTGCAGATAAAGTAAAAAAAAAGGAGTTGTTAAGCAAACAAAAGAAAGAAAACCATAATAGGGTGTTGGAGTATTTTTCTCCATATATTACACGATGTTTTATTTAACGCTACTGAAATTTGAGCACATAGATCATAATGATAAAGAATATTTCGTTGTGTCCCTGTAAAAACCTATAAATGCTAGATTCACCAAAATGCTTATAGTTAGTGCAACAGTGATTTATAATATTCATATAAATTTTCAGCTCAGTCGAATAAGACGTTTAGATGCTATCGCACTTTTAAAAATTTGGTCCCGTACGCCATAATGATAAAGGAGTTTTCTTTGTGTCCCTGTAAAAAAAACTAAGTGCTAAATTCACCAAAATCTATGCATTTGGTGCAACTGTGACCAATAACATGTGTACAAATATTTTGCTCAGATTAATAAGGCATTTAGAAGCAATCACACTTTTAAAAATTTGGCCCCATAGGCCATAATGATAAAGAATTTTTCCTGTTGTTCCTGTAAAAAAAAAAAAAAAAACTAAGTGCTAGATTCACCAAAATCAATAGGGTTCGTACTATGGTGACTTACAATATACGTACCAACTTTCAACTTATTCGAACAAAGCGTTTAGACGCTAGCGTGTTCACTCACAGACATACACACACACATACATCATCGTAAAAATAGTGAAAACGAACTCAAGGGACCTCGAAACGTATAGAAACATCAAAATATCAAATTCGGATTTTTGACATGATTACAATACTTTTCCCTCACTATAGTGTTCGGAAAATAAAAATTTTGAATCATCCTAACATTGACCCAATCCCTTTGCTCAGTGTCTTTCCACATTGAATAAATGTTCTAAAAATTTTGAAAACTATTTTACACTCAGATTAGATTATGTATTTACTATATATGCCCTAGTTTAGCATGTAAACTAGTGTTGTCAATAAGAATTATCATGAATCCTAATGAGTTGGGAAATGACTGGAAATATGAGTTTCCCACTTTTATGCCAAACAAAGAATAAGCACGAAGAAAGACAAAATTAAATGAATAATAATAATTATTTCAATGCATAAAAGTAACATTTATTTTAAAAGAAAAATGTCATATTTTAGAGAAATATCAGCGAATATGTTTAAACACTGTTCATGCTGAATACATAATTTATTAACTTTTCTATTTAAAAAGGTTAAAATATCTTTGAATTTCATTATTATTGACTATTTGCAGAAAACCATTTATCTATTCGTTATTAAAATGTTTCAGGTTTCTAAGAAAACAATGTGTGTGTAGATATTTTCATTTTGCTTACAATTTTCTTCTGTTATGTCATATTTTTGCGTGATAAATTCCGTATTGTGTCCTAGTTTAACACAGTCTTTTGTTGAAATATAATTATATATATAAAATGTGAAATTTATTATCTTACAAAACGAAGAACATTAAAAATAAAAAAATTACTGCATTACAAAATGGATTTGACAATTACATTTCTAGCTTAAATGTCAAAGTTCAAAGAGAAAGTAAAATTTATTTCATTTTGTATTCTTATCTAATTACAGAAATAAAGAGAAACCGTTATTTATTTTTTATTTAAACATCTTTACTTTAAAAAGATTTTTCCCCCTTTGCTTGAAGTAAAAAAAAAAAAAAAAAAAAAAAGCTGTTTATGCTCAAGTAATTTCTTATTTTGACCTTTTAATTATTTTTTAATAAACGGAGGATTTATGATTTTTTTTTTCCTTTTTTCATATTCGTGTTAAAAAGTGTTTAAATACAATTAAAGTTGAGAAGAGCTTTTAAATATTTACATGAAGAAGTAAATTTAAAAATCTCTAAACATTTTTTATGGCTTACTTGATTCCTTTTAGGTAGATTCCTTATAGGAGATCTGCCTATTGCAATGGTTCTCATGACACGACTTCTGGAAAATTTCTTTATATCTTCACCGATCATGACCCCCTAGAACCCAAAACTACCCTCCGTTCAAAAGTTATATATATATATATATATATATATACACAGGGTGATTAGAAAAAAACTACCCCGATATATGAGACCATAGCTACCATACCGTTCGTTACGGTTACAGTGACAAAATTTCAAAAATTTCAAGTGGCAATACCTACTTTTTTTTTATTGAAATGGAATCTCCATAGCAAAAAACCATAACTATCGTTGAAACGGTACCTGTAGTACGAAAATCGCCAGCGTTAGCAGGCTAAGAAAAAAAAGAAAAAAAACAACTTACGTGCCTACCAGAGCACGACTTTCTTTTTTTTTAACGACGGCACATTTCACACTGAGGCTTTGGTTCAGACTAATGTCTAATGATTCTGTTTCGAAACGAAAAGAAGAGATCAAGGTATCCTTAATTTCGCGTAAGGTTACTGAATGAAGGCTTTAATTTCGTTGTTAGTCGTCATTGCTAAACCTAAGACTATTGCATATGACTATTATATCAGACTATATAAGACTATTATATAATAATCTTAAGTTTAGCAATGACGGACTTGACGTACAAATGGCGGCGAATGATTCACCCTGTTATATTAGTCTTATTAGTCGTAAGACGCAGTCATGACTGACGTCATAGCACTACGTGAAAAACAAGGCATTGTAAAATGGCAATCAAAACCGATTTTGATGATGATAATGATGTTTCCCAGTAAGCGGCATATTGTTCACAGAGCAAGAAAGCAAGATACACATCACGCATTTCAAAATGCCTTATTTTTCAAGTAGTGTGATGACGTCAGCCATGACGGTGTCTTACGACTAACAACGAAATTAAAACCCTTATTCAGTAGACCTACATGAAATTAAGGATACCATGGTCTCTTCTTAATTTGGAAAAATTAGTTTGGAAAAATTTGGAAAAAATATCTTGTTTGGATCGCTATTTGTCAGTGTGGAGATAACAGTAAGCCATTTGTAACGGAAGGTAAAACTGATCAAGAAATTTATGTAAATGGATACCCCAGGAATCATTTGCTGCATTTTTTTTAAACAAACACGATATGCCTACTTTATTTTGGCCTGATTTAGCCACAGCTCATTATTCAAAAAATGCAATAAATTTTATGAAACAAAATTCCATCAATTTCGTGCCAAAAACCATGAACCCACCAAATGTCTCAGCGTCGCCCAATTGAGAGATATTGGGCTCCGTTAAAAAAAAAAAAAAAAAAAAAAAAAATTAAGATTCTCAAAGAAATGTGCCACCAGCAAAGAATATTTCACTCGTTTGGTCGAAAAAGCTATCAAGGGGGTCCCAAAAAAGACCGTCAAATCATTAAGGAAAGACATTCGTACAAACCCGTGAAAAGAATATCAAAAACTGTAAAAAAATTTTGTTTTCACTGCTAACATTTTTGTACACCCAATTCATCATACTCATTCAAAGATTGCTGAATAAATTTAAAATTAATAAGCGGTACATTTATTTGAAAATGACCAATATCATTCATCACAGTCCTTATTTGAAGATTTTTTAGTTTTATAAAGATTAAGCTGTATGTTTACTCATTCTTCTTACCTGGTGTATATACTTGCAAATACAGTCGAACCTCGTTAACGTAAACACTGTTAACGTGAATTACTTTTAATATGAACACTTTCCACAATCCCCGTCAAAATGAAGATTAGTATAGTTACATGAAGATTAGTTACTGATAGCATGAACTACTGATAACATGAACTAATTTTTTATCCTCCTTGAGATTCACGTTAACGAGGTTCGACTGTAATTATTTCTTGGAACTTACAGAGAATAATTTAGAGAAGCAAATGCCATTTGGTCACTTACAATAGGCAAGATGGGTAAGAACGCAAGTGGAAACAGGAGATTACATTTTAAACTTGAAAATAAAATCAAGTAATTGGCGTAGTGAGTGAGATTGTAATTATGTTTCTTACGATAAAAAGTTTTATTTAAACAAATAATGAAATTATTTCCATATTTCACTCTAAGATGACACTCTACCAATCAAAAGCAGTAATCAAAAAACACAAAACAAACAATTAGAGTTTTTTCTTTTCTTTTTTTCCTGTGAAGTTCACACACAGTATTTTAATATGTATCGCTAGAACCACATGTAACGATAATACAGTTCAAGTCACGAGTTCGCTAGCATTCTTTGTGAGAAAACACAAGTTTACATGAGCTGTTCGCATTTTCAATGCAGAGAAAACATTCACTTTGTTTTTTACATAGTCTAGGAGGGGTGTTTGTGTTTCCATCAGTAATTGTAAATTGTAATTTTTTTTTATGATAGTTTATTGCCGAAAATTACAAGAGAATTGGTGTTAAAAAAAAAAAAAAAAAAAAGCATATTACTGAAAAAATTATGTTAAAAAAATCTGGAACACAAACATCAATGACAGTTTCTCAGGGAAAAAGTCAATAAGGGTTATGTCTAGTGATAAAGGTGACTCTAATTAAACTACGAAACGTTATATAAACGAAACATAGGGACATATGCTATATGACATATGAGGGGGAAATTTCGAAATACTTTTTTTATTTGTTTAACCCCTTGAATGGCGATGGGATACATTTTATACTACCTAATTTTTATTCCCAACTACAAAAATTCATTCCAGAAATTTAATAAAACTTTACCTTTAACTCCCCCCCCCCCCCCAAACCTTGTTCTGAAATTTTGGTGGCTTTTGATTTTAAGGGGATTTGGCATCTTAGACGCCACCACTGAAGTCGATGTCATATAAGAGCTTATATTTCCATTTAATATTTAGAAATTGAACTATATTAGGTTTACCCAGTAAAATATATATATTCAGGCAAAAATTCGTAGGGTTTTTGATACATTTTTTTAGAGATTTGAAATCTTTAGATTGCATTTTCTCAGTTTGCATACTTAAAAAATTAGGGATGGATTTTGCAAGATCGTTAAAAGAAAAAATATTAAAAATAAAAATATAACAAAAAGCATTTTTTTTTTTTTTTTTAATTTGTACCTAGACATGTAATTTTTAATTTTTTTTTTTCGAAATCTACTTAATAAATTTCAAAATCCATTTCTAATTCTTTTAAGCATGTTCCATTAAACATCCAATATCTGTATAGAAATTTTAGCGTTTTGGAGATCATGATTTCATGAAAAAAGGCAAAATGAGAAAACCCAATTTCAAAATTTCAAATCTCTAAAAAAAAAATATCGAAAACCATAAGAATTGGGGCATGAATATATATTTTATTGAACAAATCTAATATAGTTTAATTTATAAATATCAAATGGAAATAAATTTTATATGAAATCACCTCAGTGGTGCCAAGCCCTTTAAACGAGCGTAATTGCATTGTCCCTCAAAAAGTTACATCAAATTGTTCACTGTAAGGAGGATTGTTGATTTTATATTAAAGTTTAAAATCTGTTGGGGATTTCCATCCAACCATGTACAGCTATTTATTTTTCATAATTTCTTTAGCAAGCCTAATGGTTACGATTTACTTCACTGCTTGAATTGTATCTTTTAAGCAATGTCAAACCTGGTCTTATAATCCAGATAACTTCCCTATGCCTTTTTGTAGAGTTTTAATAAAACTCTTTTTGTATATATATTAAAAAAAAAAAAAAAACACTAACCCATTTATCAACATTTTCACTTCCATTACCCTACTACCGTAGGTAATGGAAATATTGTGTTCGGTCCAAAAATTCTACATGAAATTTGAACGATATCGAACCTGATTTACACGTTATAAAGACTCTTGAATCCAAACAAGCGATTTTCGACAATTGGTCAGTGTGTATATATGTGCGGAATCTTCTATCATTTCTCTGAAACTAATAAAGATAAAACTACGAAACTTCAGAATTGACACAGGTTTGGTGTACAGATGAAATTTTTCAGATGTTTGTGAAAATTGGAAAAACAGAAAGGGGTTATAGGAAACTGGAAGTAGACTTGTCTCAATTCTGAAGTTCTGAAGTTCTATCTTTATTAGTTTCAAAAGATATGACAACCAGAAGATCCCCCTCCCCCACACACATGCATTGACCAATTGCCAAAAATTACTTTTTTCGACTCGGGAAACCTTAAAACGTGTAAATCAGGTGCAAACTCCTTATCAAATTTTTGTACCGAGTGCAATACTTCCATTACCTTTGGAAATCGAGTAATGGAAGTAAAAATTAAGGAGATTATTTCAATCCATATGCTCTTTATGTTTAAATGTTTATAAAATTATTTAAAATGGAACGGACACGCAATTTTTCTTTGAAGAGAAATATAAGGCAACATTGAACACCTAAACGCTTTTGTAAAAATGCATTACTATTGTGATTTTAGAAATTCTTGTGTAAAAATTTATACGAACAACGGATGTACATTTTAAATATTGAATGCAAGAATGTCGTCCATAATACAGAAATAAGAAGTTTTTAAAAAGAATGCTTTTTATCGGCGTCCTAAAAAGTAGTTAATATGGTAAAATTTTCTGTACTCAAACCAATTAAAAGATTAAAAGCATTCAACGATGACAAAGTACGTTATTATATAGTAGGATGTAGAGCCCCTAAATAAAATAATAGGCCGGCGTATCACCGCCATTTTTTTTTTGACTCCGAAGAGGACAGTATTCCCTCTTGGCGTCCTTATCGCTTCCCTAATGATTTTAAGAAATCTTGATCTGAAGCTAATCCGGTCAAGATAAGAGCAATAAGCAACAGTAATATTCCTAAAAGCACATTTATTTCACAGTACGTTCTCAGGATGTCATTTTATTCTGAGGATATCCTATGGATGTACGATGTGTTGTTAGGGCGGTTTCTGTTTATTTTACAAAATGTCGCCAAAACTCAAATACACAGTAATAGAAGGTCTGTGAACACTTTACATTCACTTCTTGAATGATTATAGCAGTTATCGCTAAACGAACTTCCATATCATAGTTTACTTAGCTAAAATTATGAAATATAATAAAACAAGTTACTCTAAAGTAACACGTAAGACGATAAAAAAAATAAAAAAATGTTTGTCGTTTGTTTTTCAGAGAAACGCGCTGGGTACATGTGGCAACCCTAAGGCAGCAAAGTGCCTGATGCACCAGCTCGTATATATAGGAGCTTTAGTAGGATGTAGTTATGAATGAATGCTTTTGAACTTTTAATTGGTTTGAGTACAGAAAATTTTGCATTATTTACCACTTTTTAGGACATTAATAGAAAAGAATGCTTTATTTTATTTTTTTTTTATTTTTTTTTTTTAATATTTTTAAAATTAAAACCAAAAAACTGAAATTAAAATTTAAAAGCAGAATAAAACACAGGACGCGAAGGTTTTGAAATCCTTAAAATACTGTAAAATTTTCTGATATTCTGAATTACTTATGGGTCACTCACTGATCACCCAGGGTCACTCACTGGTTACTCACAGGTCCACTCACGGTCACCCATATTCATAGGGCCCTTGATACAAAATATAGCAGAAAAGTGGTTCGATGATAGACAGAATGACATAACCCGGGTGAATAAAAAAACATTCTAAAAAAATTTTATAATCCATATTTCTGGTGCACGATTGCTTTTTGGCTTAAAAGGGGAAAAAAAAAAAATCTGGTTTACGTTGCAAAACTGATAATCAGCGTTCTTTGTTTGAAAGGTTACACATCAACTTTTGTAGTGATTCAGAAACCTATTGAAAAGGGTAAGACCTTTTCAAAATTAAGAGGAAAATAAATAAATAGAATTATGTCAGACTTTTACTAATTTATTTGAAGAGTTACTTTACTTCAAAAGAAGTAGCTTTTAAAGAAAATTTCTCTTAATTCAACAAAAAAGAGTTTTTATTGCTTCTATATTTGGAGGTTCCATGATCTTTTTCTTCTTCATAAGTTTATGCAATAAAAATTATTTAAGTCAAAAAAAAAGGAATTTTTAATAGAAAGATAAATACGTCAAAAGAAATTATTTTTTTACGCTTGCCTGCGCGAAGCTTTGAATATATTTTTTTTAATGATTTGAAAACTAACATGACATTTAATTGGGAGATCAAATTTCCCCATTTTCAGGGGAATGCCTTTATTTTGAAAGCATTTTTCTAAGTTTTAAAAAAATGTAGAAAGTAAATTATTCATCATCGATTTTATATTTTTAGTCATTCATTAAAAATGAAAAAAAATGCATCCGTACTTGGATAACTGTGGCAATTTTTAACACTTCTTTGTTATAAAAGTACACTGATCGGATTTTCAGCTTTTAATTTGAAGGCATTTTTCTAAGTTTTAAAAAAATGTAGAAAGTAAATTATTTATCATCGATTTTATATTTTTAGTCTTTATTCATTAAAAATGAAAACAATGCATCGTATCTGGATAACCGTAGCAATTTTTAACGCTTCTCTGTTATAAAGGTACACTAATCTGGTCACTATAATTAAAATTCACTATTCAAATGTTTTTTATTAAAAATGGTATAAACAAAACGGCTAGTTTGTGTGCAAAGACTCATAAAAGAATGCAGACACATTAAGGTTTATCACTCTACGATCATTTTGTGCTCATTAGACATACTCTTTAAAGTGGATTCCGAATAATTACAAACATCCAGCCCTATACTACTGTTCTTAATTGGCATCTGTTATTTGTACGAGAAGGCACTAATCATTCCCCTATAAAATGAGCCCTATAAGATGAGCAATACACATTACGGTCAATAAGAGATAATTCTTTAAAGCTTAATTTAATATCTTTTATAATGCACAAAGTATACTGACATAAACATGATATTCTGATGCACAAAAGGATGTTTGTAATAGAATTTCACATTATGATTAACGGTTAATTACAGGGCTAAAGGAAAAAAAAAATCAACTACGTAACAGGACATGAGTTAAAATTGCCGTTATGCATTTTTAATAGTTTCATCAAATTTAAAAAGTTCAAAGCAAAACTATGTAAGAACAGTTGGTAAAACCTTTATAATCTGTGCGCAAACCACAAGATATTTTCTTTATTATTTTGTAGTTCAGTTGTTTAAATATGTTCAGTTTCTTGAGTTTTACGAAGTCAAATATAATATGTAATAATTTAAATATTTTTTAAAAGATATATATTGTCCGCAGATAATACGGAATTGCCAATAGCACGCTAATTTCAATTTTTTTTTTTTTTTGTTTTTGTTTTTTAATTATTAGCGTAATTATCTATAAAAATTCATCTATCTTTTGAAATAATAAATACAGAACTAGTAATTAAAAATTATTTAAACGTACGTTATTATAAAATATTAAATAGTGTATTAACCTTTTTACTTTTTATTTTTCAGAATTACTAATTAATTATTTTACAGACGTTTATTAATTTATTTATTTTTTGCTTTCTACTACATATACAGGATGTTCCAAAAATCCCCTCCCCCATCCCCTTTTTAACTCGAAAATGAGTCGAAATTTTGAAAAATGGCGAAACACATTTAGTGAATTCGAGAAGGTCCTCTTTCGGGGAAAAAAGTTTGGGCCGGGGGGGGGGGGGCGCTAGGAATGGCAACCTTAAAATTTCAGATAGAAAAGTGTGTCTTGTGATACATTCCTGGAAATATCTCTTCAAGACAGTGAATTTGATATAAATAGTTTCGCCCTACGATGATTATTAAAGGAGATACATGAGTTTTTAGACTTTTGAAATGTGGATTTTATACTTATGTATCCCCCATAATAATCACTGCAGGACAAAAAATATGTATACTAAACTCATTGTTTTGAAGAGACGTTTCCAGGGTTGTATCACAAGACATACTTTGCTTAAAAATATTTTGGCCCGGGCAAGGGGGTGGTAGAAGTGCCCGCTTAAGAAGCGCAACTTTAAAATTTCTAATGGGAAGGTATGTCTTGTGATATATCCCTGGAAACATCTCTTCAAGACAATGAATTCGTTATAAATAGTTTTGTCCTGCAGTGATTATTAAAGGGAATACATAAGTATGAATTCCACATTTCAAAAGTTTAAAACCCCATGTATCTCCTTTAATAATCATCGTAGAGCGAAACTATTTATATCAAATTCATTATCTTGAAGAGACGTTTCCAGGGATGTATCACAAGACATACCTTCCTATTTGAATTTTTTAAGTTGCCCTCCCTAGCTGCCCTTCCCCACCCCCCCCCCCCCCCCCCGGCCCAAACTTTTTTCCCCCAAAAGAGATCTTTCTGGAATTCATTAAATACGTGTTTCGACATTTTTTAAAATTTCTAGTCATTTTCGAGTTAGGAGAGATGTGTGGGATTTCTGGAACACCCTGTATATATATAATTTGAATAATTTAATTCCTTTACAACACTCAGCAAAAAAACATAGATGAAAATACCTACACATATGAAATTTTAAATGAGATGTCTTTCGAATAAAATTGTCACGATGATAATTAAATTTAATTACACTGAGTAGTAAAAACATGTTAAAGTACTTACGCAGTAGCGAAATGGCATACATAACACATAAGCCTAACGATGAGATAATTTGCATAATCCATTAATCCAATAGAAACATTCATCAATTAATAGAAATGGAAAGAGATAAATTAACCAAAAGGATCTGTTAAAAGAAAAGAGAATTCATGAAATAAAAAATAGAATTTTAAATGATGAAAACCAGAAATGATCATTCATCAGGAAACTTGGATCTCTGTCAGCATATGCAAGATTTCGGATCGCTGTATAGCTAATTCAAGCAATATACAACTCAAGTTTCTATCTTGCAACAAAACAAAGTAAAAAACGAAATTAGATTAAACAGTAACACTACCAGAATTGAAAAATGGAATAAGTATTTTTGATAAGTCCACATGTAACCGATTCCAAACAGAAACAGTAGAAATATACAGGTTCCCAAAACGAACAAACTGAAAAGAAATGATTAAAAGTAAAGAAACGATTAATCGATCTAGTTGCTTCTGAAATGAAATAAATGAAAGCATTAAGTGATAGTTATTAATCTTTGAATTTTAAAAGCTAAAAACACTATTAAAAAGATGAAACTTAACAGGGTTATTTAATTATAACGTTAATATTTTGTATTTTCAGTTTAGATTAAACGTTCAACTTAACGTGAGCTAGCGCCATCGTACGTGAAAAAAGTGAGTTACTGTTAAGTAATAGAAAATGTACGATTTGACTTCCAATTTTTACATTAGTTTAATTTGTATTCTTAAGCAATCTCATCAAAAGGCCAACAAGTGATGATTAAGACATTATGATTATGTTTATTGGTGAAGTATTATTTTAATTTTAATAATTATTATGAATTTTTTTATTTGTTTTATTTATTTATTTATTTAGAACTGAATAAAATTAATGAAAACACCAAATGTGATTATGCATAGAATGAAATCTTATGTTTCAATAATTAAACAACTATAATGTATGAAGAGTTGAAACTTAAATAATATCAACCAGAAAAAGAGGATGCAACCTGCAATTGCGATAATACAGTGCTTCCTATTTTATTTATTTATTTTTTTATTTTATTAAATAATTAAATTCATCAATCTACCCAACCAACAAACCATACAACACCACCCCCTTCCTCCCTAATAAATCATCTTCCCTCCCATCCTCCACATTTTTTATTTTATTATATATACATACATACACACACACAAAAATTATATATATATATATATATATATATATAACTTTTTTTTGTGAGACAGTAGACATTTATTAATATATAATAGAATAAATGAATCGCTTGGGATAACCCATATCAGTAGCAGCTTTAATTAAATGGTTAATATTTTTGTTTTTGTACTGAGATGAACAAAGTCTATGCATGCGAAATAGGTGATTAAGAATGATATTTCTGTATACAGATAAATGAAGACAAGAATTAAAATGTGTAAATACATTTATTTTAAAACAAAAATATTTTCGTTTATCATATAGATCAGTAGATATTTTACCACCATTAAATTTAAGTTTTAAATCTAAAAATCTAATGCAATTATTGTTAATAAAATTATGTGTTAAAGTAAGGTGAGAGGGATATTGAAATTTTAATGAAGATGGAGTAGAATTATTAACATAGAAAATTATAATATCTTCAATGCATCTATAAATTATACATTATCATTACAGAAACTTTATATATATATATATATATATATATATATACACACACAGAGTAAGAAAAAGTATTGTATTTGTGAAAATTTTTGCTTTACGGTTTTCAATTACGCGTTATTGAGATGCTGTTAAAACGATATTGCTATTTTGTAGAAAGTGACTGTAGTGTATGTATATCACCCGCATTTTCTGAGCATTGCCACACAAAAAATTTGCAGAATTCTTCGGAACATTAAATCAGACCATAATACATTATTTACTGATCAAATTTCAGCATATATCTCTGTAATGCTGCAATTTTCCCACATTTACGGAAAAGCTATATGTCAGCTTCTATAATGCATAAACACAATAAACTTGATATGTGCTATGCCTATCACAAACTATGCGTATTTAGTTTGTGTGCATATCGTCCGAAAGGTGACGCTTCTATGTATAATATCCCCAACTTATGAGAAGGCCTTACCTCAGTTTCTATTGTTTATAAGGCACAAAATTTGATAGGGATGCTACTATGAGAGACTTCGCTGATTGAATTTACGTATATGTCATACATCAGGTAATGCTATTCGGCTGCACTTTTCATTATGTACTTAAGTTGTATCTCCTTTTCTATAGTATGGAGTTTCGCAAATGTTGATATGCAAATTATTTATTCTGTAAAATGATGATGATTAGATTTTGATACATATCACCTCATAGGTGATGAATATCACTTCAACTTATGCTTTGCAGTATTTTTCACAACTTCTCAGCCACGTTTTATCATGATCTAAATCTAAGGAATATAATGGCACAAAACTCTAAGATGTAGATTATGGAAAACTGTGACGCTTTTATTTTGGTACATGTTGCATGAGATTTAATCGTATCAATTACGAAAAAGCGAAACTAAAACTTTGTATCAAGAGATTCTATACAAGGTCACGTGAAGAATGCAGATTCTTACGGAAAACTCGCTCATTCCTGCTGTTACATTTCCCACCATGAAGTATTACAACTAATTACGATATTAGAATGTTATAGAAGAAAATTTCGAGATGGTGACAACATGCTACATTAAATGTGGGCTTCAGTGTCAGTCTTAATTATTCTGACTGGCCAGACGAGAACGAAAATCTCACACACAATTTATTTTACCATTCATAAGTTTCACTAAAGGGACGGTCCTAATATCGTTTTCCCTGCCTAGACAATGACGGAAAGCTGTCAGATGATTTATTACGTGAATCGTAAGTTTTCCTAAAGTTAAAAAAAAAAAAAAAAAAAACCTGGAATTTCAAACTGTTTTTAAAAATATTAGATTTAACTTTCTATTTTTTCGGTGAATCTTTGCTACCTATGATATTGCAACCCTAAGAATCTGCCTTATTTTACCAAATATAGGGGGCAACCCCGATTTATTCTTCCAAAGTAGTAATGGGGAACGAGTGTATATTAAAGTAATATATATATATATATATATAGCTGATTATAATAATTAATATAATTGGTTATGCCTTCTTCTCTTTTTTTCGATTATTTGAAGCCCACTGATTTTCGACTTCATATTGTGGGTGAATAATTCATGCATTATTTAATCATATCATAGAAAAATGTTTTTATATTAGAGCAAGAACCGTTGTTAGTGCTGGTGATGTAGGAATAGGCCCACCAGTACTTACCGAGAAAATATCAAAAGAATATTTGTGAACAGAAGAAAAAAAAAAATGAAACTTTTTTCTTCCAAAATAATAGTGGTCGACTTACACGCGATTATAGTACGGTTTTGAAAATGTATTTTATTTTAAAGTGCTGTGTGTGCGAATTACTTTACTCTTTTATTATTATTATTTACTCATAATATAGGAAATTTATATTATTTTACAGCACGGATTGTTTTTGGGATGGTGGAGGTATAGATCCACAAATATTTTGCGAAGAAATATCAAAAGAATAGCATTTGTAAAAAAAATACCAATGACAAATAAAAATAAAAGCAGAATCACAAGTCAACCCTGCTTCATTATTCAAAATCTTTAGTAATCAATTTACACGCAAATATGTTAAGGTATTAAAAATGTCAAACTCTTAAAACCTTTGGTAAAAAATACGCACGGCCTAACCCTGATTTTTTTCTTCGAAAGTAGTAATGGGTCAATTTACACGCGAATATATTAAAAGTAATATGTATAGATATAAAGCTAATTATCCTGATTAATATGACTGGATAAGCCCGGTATTCGGATTTCTTATTTTTTTAAGTATTCAGATTTTCCACCTTGTTTTATGTCTGAATAATTTCTGCACTAATTCATAATACATCAAATTTGATTTTTTTTTTCTTCTAAGTATGAGATGCTGTTAAAGGGGGGTGGAGGGAATAAACCCAGAAGTAGTTCACGAGGAAATATCAAAAGGATGATATTTGTCGACAGAAAAAAATTTCTGCTTGCAAATTTTATTTCATTTTGACTTTTTTTTTTTTTTTTTTTAACCAATATATAAAAGCATTTTTATTATAAAGAAATATAAATTAAGCGTATTAAAGACTAATAATAAAATATAATCTTAAATACTTTATGTAGAAATTTAAATGCATATAATTATTTTTTAATACATTTTTAAATTTTGGTGTTTTCATATTTTAATTTTATTTTTTTATAATAATAATAATGAGGCCATGTTTACTTAGATAATACGATATTCTAATTAAGCCTTATGTAAAGAAAACCTTGAAAATTTTCCATATGAATAAATATTGTAAGCAGAGACAGCAATGCGTAGGTTTGATGTAATACTAAAATCAATAACGCCACTCAAAAAATATTCAACTATAGAAAATTTTTCATTCTAGATCTAGTAACATTAATTTTTCAATATTGTTTTCTGAATACTTTGTCGTTTAAAATGAGCTTCATATAATTTCAAGTGAATACACTTTTATAATGCATATGAAAATAATTTTATTTACACTGCCTCAGCGAAGATTCAAACTAAAATTTAGCGCGAGAAGTATTCTGCTTGAATTAAAAACAAGAAAAAAAAGAAAGAAGGGCACTTTTGCAATTTGAATATCACAGAAACAAAAAATATCAAATAAATTTAAAAAGTGACTTTCATATTACATTTTTAGAAATTTCAATTAAATTGGTACAACATTCACTTAGTACGTACCTGGGGGAAGGGGGTGAACTAGAAGCAGATTGAATGAAAATAGTTGTTTTTATATCACCTTCTTACTGATTTTAATAAAATTTTGTATAACAATCATCTACTGTTTATGAAAAAATTAGTTACATGTACCTGGGAGGGAGGGGGAAGAGGGAAATATATATATATTATCACCTTGCTACCGATTTTAATGATGCATTCTATAACTATCAAATACTTTTTGTAAAAATCACAGTGAATGTTATATATATCTGGGGAAAAGGGGGGTGGGGGTGGGAAGAGGTGTGCAGATGGAAATAAAATACTTTTTTAAAACCAACCTATTATAGATTTAAATAAAACTTTGTGTATATACCATAGGCCTATTATAAAAGTGGACGGGACAATGGCAGCCTTTTTCAGTGGCAAAGATAACTCATAAAAAAAGTCACGTGACTGCTGAACTACAGGAAGTCAAACTGGTCAACACTGAAATCTTTTCGCCATGCTCTAAACTCTCTGCTTTTTATTAAGCAGACGATATTTCCCCTTTTTCTTTCAAAATTCTTTTTAAAATTTTTATTTCACTTTAAAAGTTAGATTGTTTTGAATTTAAACTTGTGAAATAAAATCCTTATTTTGCATAACTTCTAGGACTTTCAAAGTAAATCTAATTACTATTTCTTGCTATAAAATTCTTTTTAATGTTTTATTATTTCGTTCTTTTTAAGAAATTATTTTTATAAAATGTTTATAATTGCTATACTTAATCCTTTATGTTGAATTAGTTTAAATATATTATACCTTATATGATTTCAAAAATGTCCATGCTTGTTTATGAGAGTTAAAGCGAGTATAGACAAACTGGAATTATAAACACGTTTGAACTTTGTTGGAAAGTTTTAATAACAAGGTAAATATAAATTTCAGAAGCTGTTTCGTTTTACACAAGTTTTTCTTGCTGTATCTTTTAATAATAATATTCATATTCAGAACAAAAAATCGCCAATAACTCAATAAATGCCAAATAAGCTAACCTTTTTCAACAGTAACGTGGTTTCATCTTTGCACCTTTTCTTATATTCCCTTAATAATGGAATGCTCCGCCACTCTTATAATAGGTCTATCTGTGGTATACTGTTTGAGAGAAATTACAGTGAGTGTTACACATATCTGGGGGCGGGAAGTTGCTAAGAGGGAGCGGAATAAAATGATTGTTTTTATATCACCATGTTAACTAGTGCTGGACGATACCAGAAATTAAATATCGCAATATATCACCAAGTTAATATCGATATTAGAGATATATTGCGATATTTCTTTCAAGATAGGAAAAAATAGACATTTGTTATTTTTTAAAGACATATACACACGAATTTTAAAGTATACAAGTATAAAGTGTTTTCCATGTATTTTCTGGTATATTACTACCATAACTTTATCATTTAAAAAAAAAAAAAAAAAAAAAAAAAATGCATAAAAAGTGAATCAATATTTTGTGTTTTTTATAACTTATACTGTTGCTTTTTAGTATACCTCTGTATAGTTTGTCCTCTATTCTTCCCATTTTAAGCTTTAATTATTTTAAAATCATATTTTAACACAGCTAATATGCGATCTGTGTTTTATTTGTACCAAGTATATCAAAATTCATAATTCTACTAAAAATAAAGCTTAAGAAAAATTGTCTTAAGATGTAGGTATTAAATAAAAAGTAAAATCATTCTAAATAGTTAAGAATTGCCATTGGATACACCTTTTTTGGTCGTAGAGAGTAATATTTTTTACTTAAAACCCTTATATGCTTCCTAAATGTCAGTTACTTGTCATTTTTATTTTTGTATCTGCTTACCAAATCATTACAATATTTCTTAAATTTATATGTGTTCAATTCACATTCGTAATAGTTTCACAATAATTGAAAATTGAATTATATATATGTATACATTGTCAGTATAAAAATTATATTATTTAAACAAAATTATGTTAAAGTTTCATTTTGTTACTTAAAGTAACTCATTTTGCAATTACATGTACGGCTTTAAAAAAAAAAAAAAAAAAAAAAAAAAGAAAGAAAGAAAGAAAAGGAAAGAGAAAAAATAAATGCTACATAAAAGAAGTAATAAACTATCCAATATTATATAATTCTATAAAGAAACTGTCACTGTAAAATTACTGAAGATAAAACTTTATTTTACATCAGTCAGATAGCACCCTTTCTCCCTTCCCATGTTATCCAGTGGAATTTTTGTCGCGTCGTTTTATAAAAATATTTTATTAAAAAATTAACTTTTTCGAATATTACTCTTTGAACAGGTCGTCTTTTAGCTTAAATTCTGTTTTTTGAATATTACTCTTTGAACAGGTAGTTTTTTAGCTTAGTTAACAATTTTTCAAAAAAATAAATTTAATCCACACTTAGAGTCCATAATTTACTTATTGAAATAAAACATTTAAATTAATTTTTTCGAAAAATTGTTCACCAAGCTAAAAGGCGACTCGTTCAAAGAGTAATATTCAAAAAACAGAATTCGAAAAACTTCATTTTTGAATGAGATATTTTTTTTAAACGAAGCAACGAAAATCCCATTGGATAACATGGGAAAGGAGAAAGGGAGCTATCTGACTGATGTACAACCCAAACAGTGATGCCAGATGGTCGAAAATTATTTCTCTAAACAGGTCTTCAAATTTCCCCAATTCAGGAGGTTTTTTCGAAAAAATCCCCAATTTGATTTCTACTAAAAAGGGGAAATAAAAATTTTTTCAAAAAAATATTAAGCAGATTTCTCTGTGATAAAAATTCAGATTTTTCCCCAAAAGAAGGCAATTTAAAAAAAAAAAAATCCCCAAATACCAATAAAGATATTGAAAGTCTAGTCGTAGGGATAAATCATTACGTTACCAACATTGACAGAGAGTTGAACTCCCCAGATTTGTCTCCAAAAATTTTAGAATTCCCCAAAAAAGTCCCTACAAACATTTGGTCCAAAAGCCTCAAAAATCCCCAAAATGGGGACAAAATCCCCAATCTGGCATCACTGAGCCCAAAGCGAGTTAAACACATGTCGCATCTTATTGGCCAGAAGATATCGATACTTTGAAATAAACCAATATCAATGAACCAATAGCAGGAAATGAGCTAAAAGAAAAGATATTGTTTTCATTCGTCATAATAAGCGTTTGTTTTTATATCGCCTGTCTGTGGTATTACACCTACGATCCACGAGCGATGATGTGCAATATTATCAAAGAACTTATACTAACGGTAGTATAAATTCTTTCATATTATCGTTTAGAGCCAGGGAAATGCATGAATGTAGAATGAGAAGTCAATATACTGTGGGAAGTCAATATACTGTGATAGTTAAATTTTCCTGATGAATATCATTGACTCTTTGGACAGTGATATTTTCGATTTGGTAGATACAGTGGTGGAAAAAATTATAAAGCCACTTGAAAATATGATATAATTAAAAAACAAAAGATCGAACATTCACAAAATTTCATATGTATATATTATATATTACAAGGAACAAAAGGAAAAAATAAATTTATTAATAACTACAATAACAAAAGGTTAGTAGACGTAAGAAAAATTTATGTACAAAGAAAGCTGGAAAAAATTATAAAGTCGATACATGTATTTCATCAATAATCGATGTGAGACCCTTTTTTTTCGATAACTGTGACTAATCTCTTGTTCATTGGATCTATCAGACCACACAAAGTACTTGCATCAATATTATTCCAGTAGTTTTTAATAGCATTCTTCAAATCTAATTTTGAATTGAATTGTCGTCCATTTTTGTAAACATTTCGGGCTAAAATTCCCCAAAATTTTCTATTACATTCAGATCGGGGCTAACAGCTGGCCATTGAAGGCATTTCACCTGGTTAGCTTCCAGCCAAGATTTAGTTGACCTCGAAACATGAACGGAAGCGTTGTCCTGCTGAAATGTCCAGTCTCCTAAAGTTATAAGAGGAGCAATGGGTAATAAATTATCTCCTAACATATCTTGATACATAATTGAATTCATTTTGTTAGGGATGAAAACAATTGGAGTGGTTCCACCGGCAGCACATGCAGCCCAAACCATTACCGAGCCACCTCCAAATTGATGCTTTGAAAAAATATGAGGTTCCTGTCGTAAATCATGCCAAAAATATTTATAGCCGTCGGGTCCATCGAAATTAAATTTCTTTTCATCGGAAAAGACAATATCTCTCCAATTAGTGCCTTCGGTTAAATGTTTTCGGGCGAAGTCTAAGCGAGCATATTTGTGGTGCTTCGAAAGAGGGGGTTTTCCTCTAAATTTTTTAAACTGAACAATGGGATTGCTACTTAAAACATTTCTTACCGTTCGGCTTGTACATGGTAATTGTAAATGTTCTTGAATTTGGGCAGACGACATTTTTTGTCCGCAAGCTAGCTTCCGGATTTGTCTTGATTGCCTTACAGTTAAGGATTTCGGTCTTCCTGTACGCTTCTTACTGCCGTAATCTTCGGGATTTCCGAGAAAACTGTTTACTGCAGCCTTGGACCTTCCTATTTTTCTTGCAATATTAGAACCAGACATTCCAACTTCATTTAAAGTTAATATTTTAATTTGTTTACCATCGGATAACTTTTTTTTCTCTTGGCATTGTATTAAATACATCAAATACAAAATGAATGCACGTAATACGTTTATATTTACCTAAACTTTCCTAGGAACCTGCTTTCTCATGTCTGGCATTACGCCAAAGGAGGCTAGAACCATCGGCTTTATAATTTTTTCCAAGTTGTTTTTATTGGTTGTAAGAAATTAGCATAATTTATGTTCCCTATTCCGTTTTTCTAAACAAAGTTTATGCGCATTACTTCGATGTTGATCATGCGAATGAAAATAGAATTTGCGTTATCAACAATTCCATTACTTTTTGACTTTTGTAAATTTTTCTATCGGCTTTATAATTTTTTCCAGCACTGTAACACAAATAAAGATAAAGAAAGTAGATACATTGCGGTATGGAAAGAGAGGATTGGAGAGGAAGGATTGTTTGGGGTTGGGTGTTTTAGTCAGTGAGTAATAGGAGGGGGAAAAGGGGGGTTGCATTAGTATAAGCTATTCAGGTCTCTTTTTTTTCGGGCTTTGCTTGGCGCGCGGTGATGCAGGTTTGTGGCGCGCACAAGGGGTTGCATTAGTATAAGCTATTCGGCGTTCTCTTTATTCCGAGCGTGGTGACTGGTGATAGGTGCTAGTGGGGAACATTATTTATCGGCGCTTCGATCGATCGCTCAGTGTGCGCTAAGAAATATCGTTAGAGGGATATATCAGCAGAGCTATATCTTTAATATCGTTATTGCGATATTAAAAAAATATTGATACTTGGGGATATATTGATAAATACTCCAGCCCGAATGTTAACTATTTATATGAAACTTTGTAAAACTATCACTTTTTAAGAAAATTACAGTAAGTGTTAAATGTAAACACAACAGCGGAAGGGGGGGGAGGGGGAGTGGGGCAGCGCGTGCAGATGGAAGTAAAATGTATGGGAGCCAGCTTCGCTGGCTGTAGGTCTTTAAAGAGAAAATCGGTTCTTTCGGAAAAATCTTTTGGCGTCGCTGTCGTTATAATTAAACTTAGGTGATATTTGCGGAATTAAAGCATTTAATGAAAATCTGTTTATTGAAAATTTGAAGAAAAGACTTAAAAGATTTCACGTCGTAATAAATGCGTATCTCTACATATTAAAAAAAAGTTGCTGTCACTGGCGTCAATTTTTTTTGTCTGCGACAGCATCTTCTAGCGGAGGGCAGGGTCCTTCGCGTCATGAGGGGTATCAATGTGTTCCGAATACTCAAAGGAAGACATTTCAGCTGCTTAGAAATTTCTATCATTTTAAATAAAGAAGTTATTAACTAAAAACGACAAGTTTATGAAGGTACTCTATTTGCCATTTTGAAGAAAAATTCTCCCAGTGACGTTGTTCTTCTGTCATGAAGTCATTTTACACGGGGAAATTAAAATATGATACATGGTTGTAGGTAGGTAGGTAGGTTCCATTTAACGTCACACCAGTACTGCGCTATGGGTAATTGGCGACGGCCTGGGAGGACGCACCTCTAGAGGTATTCCGGTCACATGCCATCACAATTTTGATCCTTTCCGGAAGGGATCCCCCCTCCCGCTTTGGTGATCTCCAGAGGTTTAGTTTGGGTGGGAACATAGAGGACTTTGTAGTCACGACAGATTTTATGTGCACCAGCCACGATTAGTGTACACGACGGTCTTTGGCCGGCTCAGGTATCGAATCGGAAATCTTCCAATTACGTGCTTGGCTCTTTGGCTTTACAGACTAGAGTACCGCAGCCCGAAACCATGGATGTAAAAAAGAAAGAAAATAAATATCAACTTTTTTTTTCTCTAGTTTTAGAAAATTAATTTTCTTACAAGGGAAAATTAAAATATGATCCATATCCATGGTTGTAAGTAGGTAATTAGGTAGGTTGTGTTTGACGTCGCACCATTACTGCGCTATAGATAATTGGCGACGATCTGGGACGCAACCCTAAGGATGTTCCGGAGACATGCCCCCACAATTTTGGTCCTACACGAAGGGGATGGTCCCCTGCTTCAGTGGTCCCCAGAGGTATAATTTTGATGGGAACATGGAGGATATTGCGTCCGCGACATATTTTACGCGCACCAGCCACCAATAGTTTACACGACGGTCTTTGGCCGGCTCGAGAACCGAACCCGCAATCTTCCAATTACGAAGGGGTACCGCGGTCCGTATCTAAGGTTGGTAAAAAATAAATAAATAGGGTCATATACTAAAGCTTTAATGCAAAATGGTTTAGTTATTATGAATTTCTTTCTATTAAAAAATATATAAATATTAAATATTTCAATTTGACATTGAATATGAGGATTTCCATAATAATTTTCTGCTTTTGTCTTGTAATATGCACTATTAATATTCCTTTTCAGTGAAAGAAAACAGCAAACAGGCGGGTAGGTTACTTGTGTTAATAAGTAAAGTGCGTCGGGGGGGGGGGGGGAGGAAGCGAAGCCTCCCTCGGGGGTTGGTGAGCGGAGCGAGCAGGGGGCAGAGCCCCCTAGTATATAATAAAATCACACCTTTAAAAAACTAAAAAACACGTTTTTATTGAAATATGAACTCATAAATGTTTTAGAAAACAATTACATACGTTTAAATCTTTAATAAAAAATAAATAATTTAGAATTAAACAAAAACCATTTTTAAAAAATCTCCCCTGACTGGGCTCGAACGTTAGATATTTAAGTTCATAGCCCGGAGCTTTACCTCACAGCCACAGCGTTCACGTAGGGAAAGTCTTTTTTTACAATATAGATTTTTTGTTTGCTCCCAGAGCGGCTACAAACATACATACAGGTGCAGTTCATAAAAGCGTGTTGAAATTTATATAAAATTAATAAAATCTTACATGAAATATTCGTCAGCTGGTGGTTTTTTAGTCATATTTGCGACAAGGTAACTCAGATTATGTGCCATGGAGTAATTGGCATCAAAGCAGGTCCTATTGTAGTAGGTCCCATTCTGCACGGCGCAGTCCTGTGCGTCGCTATGCGAGTAACAAGCTGTAAAATAAAACAAAATTTAGATTCTTTTCAACTAGCGTATTACAAGTACATACATCAAAATAAACAAAATACAATCTAAATATTACGTATTTAATGTAAAAAATGAGTCTTATTTTTAATTTATCAAATAGAACTTTTTTGTTTATTATTATTATTATTATTATTTTGTGTGTGCGTGCGTGTTATTCAATAAGGTGTTTATGACTTACCGCATTCTGTCCGTCGCACGCACTCACTTCAAGAAGATTCTGCGTGGGTGGTTAAGATAGACTGACAACAGGATGATCCCAAACCTAGGTAGTGTGGCCTAAGGGGCCATGTTTTTAAGGGCTACTAGTCTGTATTTTCGGAAGTTTCGAAGAAAACCATTGAAAACCTCAATCGTCTAGACCGACGAGAGAAACCTGGGAACGAATGTGTCACCTTCTGCCTACCAGCTTCAAGATCTGAACTTCTCAGTCACTGGTAAGGCACCAGCTTATGAAAGAAAAAAAATATCTTGAATATAAATGTCTAATCTTCAAATTCCATAACCTCCAAATTTATTTAGTTCTCGAAAATTATTTAATAATTTAATTTAAGGGAATTTTATTACTTTCCACTGGAGACCAATTAAATAGTAAACAGTTCTATTCTCAAAACTAATAATCGCAACATTAAGAACCGAAACCAGGTCGTGCTCATCAGCATAGCTGTTCGTTTCCGTGGTTTTCTTCAAAATTCTTGTGAATACGGACCATGATACTATAGGAAGATTCCCACGGAAGGTATTTCACCCACGGCTATTACCCTCGAGTAGTCAGTCGGCCCTAACATGAATAACGACACATATGTACTCGAGGAGCAAACTGTATCACTCCACTTGATGTAGCCAAAAAAAAAGGCATTATCGAAAACTGTTTTACACCATGCTCATAATACCTATGTTACCAAGGTTTGTTTGTTAACGATGTTGTTTGTATATTTTCTTTTAGATTAAAAGAAAATGGCTTAAAGCTAAATTCTAATTTACAAACAAGAATTAAATTTTTACGGCACATTTTTGTTAGCATTTATAAAATTTCTTGACAATTTGGTCACAAACTTAATTCATTGGAATAATGTCAAAATATACCAAATTTACAATCTGATACATTTATTAATATTTTACAAAAATCTATCAGTCCATTTCAGTTTATCTCTCTGAAAATTTTGTATTTTCTTAAGTGATATAAAATATCTAATATTTAATACATACTTAACATACATCAGAAATCGCTAATTTTACAATCTTATTTGTACATTAATATTTTACAAACATTTACAGACCGATTTAGTTTGTGATATAGATCATTTTTTCATAAAAATAAAGTATTATAATCTGTATATTTGACACGTTGAGTGCTATGTCAGCCATCGGTGGCTGACACTGAACTTTCCGTTTAGGGCGCGTCAACCACTGGTGGATGACAGTGTAAAATATGATATAAAGCCACGTTAACCACCGGTGTCTGACAGTGTGAAATATGATATGAATCTAAAAAAATTACATTGTTTTAAGTAATTACTGAAAATTAATTCAAAATTTACTTAATTTATATTTATTACAGATATCATTAACGCATTTTAATGGATTTTATTGAAACACACAGTAAACATAACGCGTTTCTAAGCAGCACCAGTGGCCTGATAGGGATTTCCTAAAGAATTCGAATGACGCTCAGCGTGTTAATATACTTGACCGCACATTTCATTATTACAATGTTGCTCAAAGAAAATTGCGCGAAATATTTGGTCTGAGAAAAAAATTTAATTTGTTAGTTATTAATACATTTTAAACATTCCTTCACATGGCATACTTTAGGCGTGCACATTTACTTAATACTTTATACACTTTTTTTAGGTTGCATTTGTAAAGTGCAATTATGTTATTTTTTAATTTTGAGTAAGTCACCACCAATCATTTATATTATGACAAATACAAATGAGGATAAATATATTTAAGAGAAATATATTCAAAATATTTATCAATTTTATAACTGTCAACACTTCAAAAACACGTTCTTGCTTTATGAAACTTTCCAAGAATAACCAAAACAGTATCCATACCTGAAGGGTATTTTCTATAACTCGTTGAAAATATTTTCGTAGCGATATGGCACAAACGCTCTTTGAATAAATTTCATTTTGTATTAAGTACCACTTCTTTAAACATTTGACATTTTCTACATATTTTCTTTTGTAAAAATGTTAAAATACTTTCAAAAATAGCTATTACAGCTGGTCATACATATATAAAAAGAAAAAGAAAATACCATTTTTAATTTTCGATGCAGTTTTGGTTTGAAACATCGATTAAGTTCAAGTAATAACTAATTTAATAAATAATTCTGTAAGTAAACACTATAAGTTACAAAAGCTAATACCAGCTGTGTGTGCGTTTCATGTCAAAATAATAACACGACCCTTCGTCAATAAAAAATCTGGACACAAGTGAATTATCAAAGCAACAAAGTACACGACTCCTGTATATGAATTCCTCTGAAACATTAATTGAATTTTAGACTAGTGCTACTATCTACTGAACAAAACGAAAAGAAAGAAAAAGAAAACAAATCAATAAAAAAAAAATTGGAAAATTTTGAACTAGTATGTTGTGGCCACCACATGACTTTCTTCTATATTTTCCTATACAAATTCACTCAGTAAAAATAATTCATTAAAATTATTATTTAAAAAAAATTATCTTCCATGATAATGCAGACGATTTCCATATTAGAGTACTATAACACTAAATATCCAAAAAAAGTCCATTTTATTCTCAATATTAAAAAAAAAAAGGTTTTTTTTTCGATAAAAGTACAAAAGAAATGGATAGCTTTGTTTTAAATTATCCCAGATTTATAGTTCAACCACTCGTTTTAAAGGTATTGATGAGAACTTTCGAAAGATACCCATCTTGAAAATTTACCCCCCCCCCCCCAGAGGGGAAGCGATGCCCTCACATAAACAAAATTTTTTTCCTAGTTAACTACTACCATTATCAATAATTCATATTAGTTTTACAATCACAAGTTTAAAATAACTCGCATTATGTACATTTGTAGGAAATTTTGTCCTATACTGCCATGTTAAAAGTTTAGAAAAAATGCGATCACTGCGCTACCTGTTGAGCGATTGATCCCCAAATCGAATTAGTACCAGTTTATGTCAGGGCGGAACTACATACCAAGTTTGGTTAAATTTCATTCATTGGTTCGTGAGATACAGTGTCCACAAAAATCATGACACACACACACAGAGAGAGAGAGATTTTGTAAAAACTATCAAATCGAGTTCAGGACATCCCAATACGTGTAAATCCATCGAAAATCGGAGTTTGAAAATTTTCACGAAACCAATACTTTCTCTATATTACATATAGAAGAAAGTAAAAATTGATACATAAATTGATGCAAAACCAATGAATGTTAAAAGGTAATCAGCATAAATTACTCTCCCGGAGTTTCAGGATAATTCTTCTTGAATTTTTCTATAGATATTTGGAAATTGGAAGTTCCCGGTTATTTATGGAGAAAGTATTTATATATTACATAATTCGAGATATGATTGTCCGTTTTATTTTAAGTAACAAGCATAATTTTTCGTAATATGATCAAGTAGAAAAGCATTTTTAATACATAAAAAATTCAAGAGGAAAATTCAACGTATGAAAAAATGAAATACACTTACAACTTATAAAAAAAGTGACAACAAAATGCATATTTCAAAAATTAATTTGAATGATTGTTAAAAAAAATAAAATAAATAAGTAGATGTAACAACGCTCTAGATTTTTCAATCATTGGTGTGAAAGTTAAAAAAACAAAATAAAAGAAGACCGATTTAACAGAAAGTTTTATTAATTATGAAGATCATTGTACGTTTTCAAAAGTACAATTTTTTTCTTTAATCCTATTTTTTTTTAATCTCTTTGTAAATCTTAAATAAATCCTTAAAATGATTAATTTATACTAGCAAACCCATGCGAAATTTTCGCAGGTTTTTTCTTTATTTATTTACCTTTAAAATTTGAAACTTATAAGTCTTATAACAATTTAAACATCCAATTTTAATTCATCAGAATTCATATTATTATTAATTTTTGTGGGATGAAACGCTAATGGTAGTTAAACCAAGTTATTCAAATAAAAGTTTCAAAATAAAATTCATGTTTGACGATCCAGTTTCCCTATTTAGCCAGTCAAGACAGCATTATTAAAGGACCCTTATGGTGACTTTTAAATTTTTGCCGCCATGTAGTCGAGATGCTTTATATTTTATTTTTTTAAATATTTACTAGCAGGCTTTGCCCGCTTCGCTAGTCAATATATTGAAATGTGTGAATATTTTGAAATATATCCTCAAAACACCATATCATCTATATAAATAAAGAGAAGTGTGTGTGTATCAGTGTGTGTGTCTCTCTCTGTGTGTGCGTGTGTGTCTGCGCTCTGGTGCTCACACTACTGATCGCAGAGCTTCCAAATTTGGCATATAGGTACCTGGGACCCTGCAGGTGTGCACCCCATCGAGATTTTTTCTAATTTCTAATTTGAATTTTTTAAATTAATGTTTTTTCGATTTTAAATATTGGCTTTAATGCTTCATTTTTCATAAATTTAATTCTTTGATTGAAGGCGAAATTCTTTTTCTTCTTTGTTTTTAATTTATTATATTTATTGAAAATCAAATGGTAATGCAATAGAAATAAATTGTTACGTTTATGTATAAATTTTATAGTATAGCAACTTTTTATTTTCATTTTTTAATTAATTCCTTTAAAAGAAAAATCTTTTTTGTTGTTATTATTATTATTATTTATAATATTTATTGGGTGAAAAAAAATGGTAGTTTATAGTAGAAAGGATTAAACTGATTAAAATTCGTTTGTTTTTCATGTATTTAATTCCTTTTAAGAGAAAATCTACTTTTTTATTTTATTTTATTGCACTGGTCGGAATCAAATCGTAATATAGTGTAAATAACGGGGCTATAAAATACATGGTTCAAAAACTAAAATATATAATAGATGCTGAGATACAGTCATCTTTAAAATCGTAGTTCTTAAATAACAGAAAATCCACAAGTCGTCGATAAATACCCAGATTGAAGTGCCCGGGAAAGGCCTTTCTGTTGACAGTGGGAAACTGGACTCGATGAAGTACGGGAAGAAAAAAGAGCTGCCTTAGGCAACGGGTACTCGAAGAAGCGAGATCTAAAGCGATTTCAGTGTTTTTTTTTTTTTTTTTTTTTTTTTTTGTAATGTGTAAAAAATAAATACTGATCCAATTCTTTTGAAAATTCATTTAAATATAGTGACCAGCGAAGCGGGCGTAGCCGGCTAGTTAATAATAAAATAGTAAAAAAAAAAAAATCTTTGAAATTAATAATAATCTAAGTTCCCGCTATTTTCTGTAGTGGTATTCTCGCTTGCCACAGTCGAGTCTGAAGCCCCTTTTTACTCTCCCTCCCTCGCGGTTAAAGTTGAAAGTTTTGCAAAATCTCATCAAAGTGCCTATTGCGTACACTTAATCAACATCCACATACCAAAATTCGCTATTCTTTGGTAATTTGGACGGATTTAAGCTTGAAAATATGTTTTTTGCCTCGCCCACCCCCAAAGGGAGGGGGGTAAATTCGGAAAATTACTTTATATTGCATGTTGCATACTCATACCTAACCAACACATCAAAAAATCGAGATTCTGAAATTATTTAAAGCAGAGCTATGTTTTAAAATGTGTTTTTTTTAATCTCCCCCCCCCCTCCCAGCTCTTTAAGGATGGAAGGGGTAGAGAATTTCGCAAAATCTCTTCATACTATGAGTTAGATATATATAATCTTCCCTCACATCAGAAATTTCCAACCTAAGATAAATTAGTGCAGCGTTACGCATAAAATCCCTTTGTAGAGTGTGTTGAGTACGCATAAACAATCTCCACATCAAAAATTACCATTCTAAGATAATCTGGAAGAGTTACGCATGAAAACATGTTTTATGCAAGCCCCAGACTCCCAAGTTTGGGGGGGGGAGGGAGGGTAGGACGGAATTTCAAAAAATCCCTGTCTGCTGAGTACGCATAACCAATCGACATATCAAAAAATCACTTTTATGAGATAATTTACAGCAGAGCTACTCTTAAAAACGTGTTTTTGCTGTCCCCTCCCGCCTTTAAAAAGAGGGGGGGGGGTTGAATTTCGCAAAATCCCTTTAAAGTGCGTGTTGGGAATCCATAACCTTTTTAAGATAGTTCGGAGCACAAGTTACGCATGAAAACATGTTTTTTTTTGTCACATCCTCACCGCCAAGGGGGGTAGGGTGAAATTTCACAAAATCCCATTGTAGTGTGTGTCGTGAGTGCGCACAACCAATCGACCTATCAAAAAATCGCTATCCTGAGATAATTTTGAGCAGTATGTACTTTTAAAAGCGTGTTTTGGGCCCCCCTCGCCCTTAAAGAGGAGGCAGGGGGAAATTTCGTAAAATCTCTTCATAGTGCGTGTTGGGAACGCATAATCAACCCATACATAAAAATTAATCTTACTGAGATAGCTTGAAACTAAGTTATGCTTGAAAACATGTTTATTGCCCCCCCCCCCACACACACACGTCCCGAAGGTGGCAGGGGGGGGATTTCACAAAATCTCGTTACAATGAGTGTTGGATGCAAGACTGGCGGTTTTTTATATGTTTGTGCTATTATTGGCAGAGTTCTACTCGAAAACCCATTTGCTTCTAAAATCGTCCCCCCCCCCTTAACAACCCAAAATTCCAAAATCGCAGAAAATGATTTTTTTTTTTTTTTTTACTTAAGTCTGGTCTTCCCATTTGCAATTTCGTCCAGTGGAGGTATTTTGCAAAATCCCGTCTTAGTAGTGGTTAGGGTCCTAAAACCAATCTGGTCTTCAAAATTTGTGACTCTCTCTTCCATAGAATCGTCATGGCAGTGTTGAGTCAGTGAATCAGAGAGTTTACTCTTTTACGAAAACAAATTTGTTTATATTTTTCATGGACTACTTGGCTTAAGGTGGCTGTCACAAAAATAGAATTCCCTGGCGAAAAATGTTCTATCTACTTCAGCATCAAAAGTTAAAAAAATACCCAAGAATATCAATAAATAACTCTTTTTAATATAGATCAGAATTAGCTTTCATTTTATTATTTAATTTTGATAATGACGTCCTTTTGTCATCTGCCTGAGCAAATTTAATATTTAATTTTTTATTTATTTATTTTACTATTATTATTCGCGTGAAAATAAATTTTATTACTAGCAGGCTTTGCCCGCTTCGCTGGTCACTAAATTTAAAGGAAACTATTTTCTATACTGCATTATAAAAAAATAAAATACTGAAATTGTTCAAAAGCTCGTTTCAGAACCCTGCTGCCCTCTGCAGCGATTTGGTCATCCGCTGAAACTCGGGCGAATGTCCCTATTACCTGCGACAATGGTTTACCAATGAGCTTCCATTTATATGCTTATTATATAACAGTTTCGAAATAGATAGTATCGAAAAATTTGGAGTTTCCTTTTTATATTTGAATCCCAGTTACATGTGAACAACACTATACGTGGTGCACATATTATTTGCTTTTACATTATTTCCTATGTTTATTTTGTTTATCCAATCAACCTTAAGATGAGAGCAATTGCACGCCAAATATAATATGCTATGACCGGCTACGTGTGTCGCATGAGACATTTAATTTTTTGTGGTTATACATAATTCATGGTTTGTAAACCTGATTATAGTACAGTCTTAATATAGTTCTCTGTGGCGACTTTTGAATTTTTGTCGCCATTTTAGAATTAATCCCATGTAACAATAAGACTTAATCCCTTGTGACAATATGCTAAGAGCGCTATTCCTGCCGCATTTTAGACAACTAAACTTTTATTTTTATATTTATTTTCCATTAAACATATTTTTATTCATTTATTTAAATATTAATTTGAATTAATCAAATATTTCTGTTCGACAGCGTGCAAGTGCAGTAACACACAGAGGCTCATTTGTTTGTGTGATAAATTAGCATAGTGATTATATAAAAAAAAAATAAATAGGTAAACATTATCGTGCTACACAACTTTATTATGTCGCTCAATTGACAGCTTTTGAATTTTTGTCGCCATATTAGCGATGGATTTTTTTTTTTTTTTTCCTTTTTGTATGAAAAGGAAAAGGACTATTTTGCTAATAATTTTATCAGGCACCTTTTTGTTTATACATAGAATCCTTCATATTCTGCTTATATTGTTAATGGTTTTTAGGCTTAAAATAGTGCTTGTTGAGTAAATTTGCTATCTTTAAAACTGCATTTTTTCTGTAAACTTTCTATAAAAATAAATCATTTATGTTTTTATATTTTTGATGCGTTATTTAGATTAAAATGGCTGTTGCTATATTAAACTTCTTGTCGAAAAACGTTCGGTGTACTTCAACACCAAAATTTAAAAAATCGCCCAGCAGGATCTATTAATGAAACTGATAAAATAAAAAAATGGTTCATAGAGTTTAAATAATCTATTTAAAAAAAACTTTTAAAACCTAAATTCTTAATGTATCGCACCACATAAATCTTTTCGAAGATAGAATAAAATTTAATTTGAAAAAAAAAAAAAAAAAAAAAAAAAAAAAAAGGTAACTTTTTTGTTTATTAGCCAAAAATATTGATGACATTTGAAATGCACAGGCTGTATATTATATTTTTATGTTCGTGATAGAAAATTAAAAAAAAAAAAATGAATACTGCAATTTTTAATTCCACTTCAAAAACGTGACTTAATGTGAAGCAGATTTTTTTTTTTTTTTCTCCTAAGGGTTTCCATACAATCTTCTGCTGTTGCCACCTAAAATTCATACTTTAGTTAATTTAAAAAAATTAACTATCCGATCGATAAGCTGTTTAAACCCATCGGATTCACGAAAATTTTCCCTTTCATTTGGTACGTTTCTTGTAACGATACGACTGACATTTCTAATTTATTTTCCTCATTTAAAACAATTTTTTATTTTATTATTTTATTCTGTCGAAAAAAAATTGGCAACAATTAAATTATGGATAAAATTTAAATTGCTTATTTATCAGACATTAGAAGGCTCATATTTTCACATTTTAGTTAAGAAAAAAAACTTATCAAAAATTCGAAAATCGGGCTTCGAGGTGCATCAGGAGAGGTCATTACGAACCTCCATGCAAATGTGTGTAGCTCTGCGATCAGCCGTTTTCCTAAAAGGCTCTGGATATACATACACAATGACACACATCTTATTTTATTGTATATATAGATTCATTTTGGCACAATTTTTTTTGTTAAAAAGACTTTATTGTACTTTTTACTATTGCGTTTTTCAGTCAATTTATGACAAAAGTTGATATTTTGTTTATATCTTTAAAGTATTGCTGGGTTTAAAATGAGGCTTTCAAAGATTGTAAAGATGTAACATTTAAAAATAAATTTTCCAATAAAATGATCTAATCAGATAAATGTTGTCATTTTTATTTTAATTTTATTGGATCACTGAACTGAACCCGCGTGCTTAAATATTACTTGTATGTTATTTTTTTATCATGGCGTATTTTATTGTCCCAATCGAATCGTTTCTATAAAATATAATCGTAACTGGTCCACGTTAGAGAACTATTATATATATTAAAAATTAAAATTAAATAAAGTTAAAGCATGCTATTACAATATTATATATAAAAAAAAAAAAAGCCAAATTTTACAAATATAATAATTAACACTCTTTTATTAGCTTCACCTGTATGTATGTTTGTTTGTAACCGCTCTGGGAGCAAACAAAAAAATCTATATTATAAAAAAAAGACTTTCCCTACGTGAGCGATGTGGTTGAGAGGTAAAGTTCCGCGCTACGAACCTACAGGTCCAGCGTTCGAGTCCAGTCAGGGGAGATTTTTTAAAAATGGTTTTTGTTAATTCTAAATTATTTTAATTAAAGATTTAAATGTATGTAAATATTATGGTGTGTCACTCACACGATTTTCTCTTACCCTGCATTTTAATACTAAGATATTTTTATGAAAGCGTGCTCTTTAATTTTTTTAAAACTATAATATTATTTTTATTTGTTTTTCACAGCACATATGCGTGATTTTTTAACTCAGTATTCTTGAACATTACACAATCCTTAAAAAAATAGTTCCGATTTTTTTTTTTTTTTTTTTTTTTTTTTTTTTACAGTAGAAACACGATTGCTCATAAAATGAAAGTCATGCTATAATAAAACTAGTCTTTTGCAGTTTTCTATAAGCACATGAACGAATTTTAAATCATGTTCACACGTTATTTAAGAAAATAATGATTATTTTAAATTTTTCCCAGGAGAAAACAAGGAAATAAATTTGTTCCTGTTTTCATAGATTTGATTTAGAATGAGAAAAGGAAGTTCTACTCGTTGACGCTTTCATTTGATTTTCACCATTTACCAGTTTGATTTAAGAATTTATGCCGCGTTCATCTTTCTCTTTTGAGATTCTATTGTTCGCCAAGACCTTCAAGGTATGTTTTATTAGCTCCATAAAAAATGAAATATTTCGTATTAGATGCAATATAAGCATTGCCTCACCTGTAATACGCAAAATGTCTGATGTCTGTATCCGGTGGACGAATCCCTAGTTTTGGCGAACTTAAGACGTTTTTGGCACCTTATTTGATCGCATTATATAGAAATCCCAATATAGTATGTATATATTAATAAAAATAAAAAATTATACTTTAAAAAAATTGAAGAACACGCTTTTATTGAAATGCAAGCTAAAAAGCACAAAATATCTATATTTATAATATTAAAATGTACGGTAAGAGAAAATCGTTAATATTTACTACTTTTAATTATTTTATAATAATAATAATAATTGATTAATTGTTACCACTAATCGTTATACAAATACGGCCAAATCCTGTGCAACATACGATAGAGTTTTATATATGTAGATTTTTTTTTTGTTTGCCCCTAGATCCTGCCACTGATAGGATAGGAGCCTGAAAATATTTATATGTAGTATGGTCATTGATTATAAAGTCATGTGTAAAATTTCGACCAGAAGTGGCCGAAAATTGAATTGCAATATTCTGTTACATACATAAATAGTTACATCATGTCAAGTTAATAAAAACATGTTTAAAAAAAAGAGAGAGAGAGAGAGAGAGAGAGATTAATTTTATTGTAAGTGTTATCATCACGCTGACTAATAAATTGAAATTTACCGAAGTTTTTTTTTTTTTTTTTTTTTTTTTTTGGGGGGGGGGGGGGGGGGGTTATAGGAGATTTTTATATTTTGGATATACTTAATCAGCGTTGAACCGGAAATTGATAACGTTTATTTAAGGAGACTTGGCACCTTTGACTTGACACAACTGAAGTTTGCATATAAAAGCCTATATTTCAATTTGATATTTTAATATTCATATATTGAACTATATTAATATTTTTCAATAAAATGTATATTCAGGCAAAATTTCTTATTGTTTTTGACATATTTTTCGACATATTTGAAATCTTTAAATTGCGTTTTCACAGTTAGCATTTGCTCATGAATTCATTCTCTTGTAAATGCTAAAACTTCTAAAGATATTTAAAAAATATATATATATATCTGTATATATATATAAATTACGTGTCACGATGTTTGTCCGGGGTAAACTCCGAAACTAAGGAACCGATTTTAATGAAATTTTGCACACTGTGTGCAGTTTGGTCCAACTTGAGAGATAGGATAGTTTTTATCTCAATTTATTGTCACAATATTGTTTTATTGCAATTATTTGTTAATTATAGACCTTTATTAAAGTTGCTCCAAAATATCTGTGAGTTCCATTAATTTAATTGTTGCCAAAAAAAAAAAATAATAATAAAATAAAAATAAGAGTTCATTTTCTTTCGACATAAAAATACATTTAACCAAACGTGAACATTAAAAAATTATAAAAAGTTAAATTATGCATCTCACAAAAATTGACGTCAAAATCAATTTAAAGATTTTATACACATTGATAAAGGGCTAATGTAGTTCTATCATAGATATAGTAATATATATAGATCTCTCATCCCCATGTTATCGTACAAAGATTTTTGATGCAGAAAAAAAAAATAAAAAATAAAAGCTTTGGAAACAGCCATTAAGTGGTATTGAAAAAAAAAAGAAAGAAAGAAATATGAATTTGAAACTGTATCTGGAGTCTTCCATTCCCCTTTAGCAAATAAATTATTCATAAATTTTATTGGCTAAAATATTAGTATGTATTCCCGTGTGTATTCACTCGGGGAAAGACGGCCATATTTTGGTAAAAACGTCGTCTTTTCCCAAATGAAAAGGAATAACTTTTTTCTCCCCAATGATCACTCTATTCTATATATGCTATACTATATCTATGAGTTCTATACGCAAGCGAAGTGTGACTCACTGACCGTCTGTGCAGCCAAGAAAAAGGATTTCCTATGTTAATTGCCCACTGGATTTTTTGTAAGAAATTATTAAAAATCGAGGAAATTTATTTCCCGATTTTAATCCTTATATTTGGGTATAGATATGTATTAGTTATCGCGGGTGTTAGATTGAATTATTTTGCTGTCAAATTGACAAAATTTTAATTTTAAATTTCAAAACTCTGTCGCCCTTTGCTTTTTTTTATTATTATTATTATTATTTGGCGATCAAAAGCGTAACACGAAAATATACATGCAAGATGTATGCATTGCACGAAATGTAATATGTATTATTCATTGTATGTATGTATGACATGTAATATGAATTGTACGAAATATTTTTTCATATTATTCATTACTCTTTTAATATAAGTTGTTAAAATAACCATGATTTTTGAAAGGAATTAAATATTTTCGCCATGTAATTTGGCGATGTTCTTTTTTTTTTTTTCGCCAAGGATGACAGAAATGAAATATATTCCGCTGCAAAATATTAGTATCTTACATCAGATATTTTATTTAGACATTTGAAAACAAATTTGACTTCAAACTATGATAGAATATTTATCATTTTCCTTTTAATTAGTATATTATTAGTATATTAAAATTTAAAAGCATGGTATATAAAAAGTTTTTTTTTTTTTTTTTTTTAAATCTTATAATTATTCTTATCTTAATCCTCAATGTTTCCCATCTTTATTAACTTAAATTTACTATTAAAATTTTAACATACTCAAAAACTTCTCATCATTTCGTTAAAATACACTAAACTTTTCCAAAATCTTTTTCTATTTAAAATGATACAATGTCCAATATTTCATAAGATTTCCAATTTTAAAGTTTTAAAATATTTATCAAATTTACTTATTTTTCTGGTTTAGCCTTATTGTTTTCCTTTTTATAACTACAGCTGTTTCCCTCTTTAAAATATTTAAAATGATGAGGTCATTTTATAGTAAAATTATCCATTATAGCATATATTATATTTCACTCCTCCATAAAAATTGATTTTAAAATCGTCTGTTTCTTTTATACTTTTATTTTAATAGAATTTTAATAGAATTTAATTTATATATTAGTCATTTTTGCAATTTTATCCAAAGTAGCATTAGAAATAATATGTATCACTTCTCCATTAAAATTTATACGACCCTACAATAAAATTAATTTGTGCTTAATATCAACACTACGAAAATTTTTATCAATCGCTTCCAAATTTTGACCTAAGTTTCAAATCTCAACCCTGTGGGTTTTTACATCGGCTACAACGTTTTCGTCTTTGTTCGTAAATAATAATTTGACTGTACTAAATAGTTTACAGCCATATAATTCAACGTATAACTTAGTCACAGCAACGCGTGGCCGGGTCTGCTAGTATATATATATATATATATTTTTTTTTAATTGAAATAGCTTCCAGAAATTTTATCACTAAAAATTCCCATTGATTAAAAAATTCAACAGGTTTATTATATGAAATGGATATTTTATAGTTAAACAAATCAATATCAAAATATACTTAACTAGCAGGCAACGCCCGCATCGCTGGTCCCTATTTTTAAATGAATCACTCTAATTACTGAATTCTCAAAATTGCATTCATTTTTATCTCGTGAAAAGAAAAGAGAAACAAAATCTGATTAGGAAAAATGTCGAACCGGGTTCTCACTGCCTTCGGAAAAAATTCCCAAAATGCTTTAACTCTTATTTCTATTATTTCCCCCCTTCGCCCCCCCCATCCCGTCTATCCTAATAATTTTACAAATTCGAAAATATCCGCAATCGATTTGTAGGTATCAAAAACCACTATGCACCAGTTTTGAACTATCTATCTCTATTTTTATTTTTTGGCCCCTCCGTTCCCCCCCTTCCCGCCCCTTCCAATAATTTAAAAAATTCGAAAACATCCGCAATCGATTTGTAGGTAACGAAAATATCTATGTACCAATTTTGAATGATCTAACTCTATTTTACTTTTTTTGCCCCTCCGCCCCCCCCCACCTTCCCGGCTCTCCTAATAACTTTACACTTTCAAAAATATCCCCATTCGACTTGCAGACCTCTAAAACCTATTTGTACCAATTTTGAACGGCCTAACTGTATGTCTATTTGTTTTTGCCCATAGCCCCCCTTCCCGCCACACCTAATAATTTTACAACTTCGAAAATTTCCGCAATCGATTTGTACGTATCGAAAACCTCTATATACCAATTTTGAACGATCTAACTCTATTTTTATTTTTTTGCCCCCCTCTCCCCCCCACCTTACCGGCCCTCCTAATAACTTTACACTTTCGAAAATATCCCCATTCGACTTGCAGGCCTCGAAAACCTATCTGTAAAAATTTTGAACGGCCTAACTGCATTTCTATTTGTTTTTGCCCCCTAGCCCCATAGATGTTTTCTAAAAAATGATCAAATTGTGTTCTAGATCTCTCAAAACGTGTATATCCATCGAAAACCGGAAGTCAAAAATTTTTACGTATCCACTACTTTCTTCTATTGAATATAAAAGGAAGTAAAAAAAAAGACCTTAAATTTGACAAACACTGCACAAGTGCATTTCTTTATAAGAAATAGCTATCTGATGAAGCATCAATAGTAATTTTTACCTTCAGGATCAAAAGTTCACCAGTTCCCAAGTAAGTGTAAGGGTTTAAAGCCGATTGATGGCACTTGGGCCCTAAGCCTACGTAGAATGGCCTCCATGCGGGGGTATTTAGAAGAGTCCTAGTCTATATTTACTCAACTATGTAATTAGAGAAATTCACATTCACAAAATTCTAACAAGGAAGGAATACTTCAACACTTCGCGATTGCCGTGCTAAAATTGTTTAAAAATCTATATAATCCGTACAAAAAATATATACGCTAAAAGTCCATTTATCTATAGAAATAATGGAAATTATATAAATGATTGTTCCAAAATTCCTGGATATAGCACAATTAAATGATGTTGCGTATTTCGCTCCAATTTCAGTGTTTCTGAAGACAGATTGACAAACTCATGCACTGAACTTTAAAAACTCGCTATGCTCCAATTAGTGGATTCAAATTAATGAAAATATCCGTATTCATGAATTCATTAGTTTGTAACATTTTTAAACGAAGTTTTAAAATATTTATGACTTCGGTTTGTCTATCTGTATGCCGTCAATCTGTTGGTCACTCAGTCAGTTCGCACTCGAATGTCCGTAAATATTTTCAGAATTTCTTCGAATTCATATACGTTATTCAGGTTCACTATCGCATGTACCCAGTTGAAAATGATATAGCATTACTGGTTGATGTACAGAAAAACCGAAAAGAATACCAATGCTTTTCGTTCTATGAGATGCATTTTTATGAATCATATTTAAATACTTTTTTACTGTACAGATCATAATAAAACAGACTTTTATCATTCATATGAAAAAAAAGAAAGTTTTATGTAAAATATGGTAAGATTAGCATTAAGGTTTTCAGAGTAACGTAAAAATATTCAAATACATCAAAGGCTATAATTAGATTTTCTAGTGTGGTGTTCGGGTTACGTCAATTGTCTGCACTTGAGACTTTGACCTAGGGTGGTTGCCTCCATGGAGGGTCGTCCTAGCCAGTAATTGCGTGAGTTTTAGAGAAAAACACGGAAAACTCCGAGCTAGGTCGACGAGCGCGACCTGCGATCTAATCCGGCTCTTCGCCTACCACCTTTGAGCGCATAACCCTGCCCGGCTACTGGTGGGGCGGCTATAACTGGAAATTATTGCAACTGCATGTTTGCTTGCTTTAGGCTTTTTAAACATTTTGCATCTACGTTTAAGAGTAATTTTTACTTCAGTTAGTCTATTTGTCTCTCTTTTTACCCGTCTATCTCACCAAATTCTAATTTCCACTAATATTTAGAGACTTTCTCTTACCCATAAGGTTGAGAAAATATTATTTTTGGGTAAAATTTTGTGAGTTTTCGTTATATTTGCACGTTTTGAGGCCCTTGAATCCGAAAATAATCGTTTTTAGTGGTTGATCTGTGTGTGTGTGTGTGTGTGTGTGTGTGTGTGTTTCCGTCTCTGTGTGTCTGTTATTAGCATACCTCAAGAACAAATAGTATTAGAAAGTCCAAACTTGGTATTCCAAGTGTGTATGATATAGGGATGCTACACTAAGCTTTTCTTTGAGATAAAGCAAATGGTTCGTGTACTGAGACACCCAAGAGAATTCAAATATATTACGTCTATGGTGGAAATTACAGATAAGTAGAGTTTAACAACATAGACTGCATGAAACCAAATGAAATCGATATATATTTTTTATATGTGTAAAAACATATCTCATGAAGAATATGGTGGGGAAATCATTCACTGTTCATTTACAGGGCTAAACAAAAGAAGCAGATTATAGTGCGACAATAGCTGAAAATTGGTGGAAGTGTATTTCATGTTGTGCCGTGTAAACCATAGGATTATATTTAAGTGCACCATGTAGTCTGTACATAATCTTCAAAAGATATACAGGACTGCGAGTATTTAAGCGATAACATTCTTTTTTTATTGTTAGTGGAAGTGCTCTGCTATGATTTTTACCATGTCCAGGAAAGTTGCTCAGGAACTGAAATGAATTCCTCACAGACATATGGTATATAATGTATGTTCTTGAGCTAAATATTAATCAATCGCTTTTTTTTTTTTTTTTTTTTTTTTTTTTTTTTTTTGTATATTTACCCGTTTTGAGGCTTCATGAATACCGAAGTCAAGTTTTTCAACATTTGATCTTTGTCTGTGTCTCTTAGAGTAACTTAAAAACGAATGATTTCAGAAGATCCAAAAGCTGTTTTTTCAAGTTAATACACAAGTTTGTTGCTGGAAAAGTTTGATCAAGACTCATAAGTTTCAGGGAATGTTGCGTGTGAATGTTATCAGAATTGTTTTAAATTAAGTTTTAATTTTAATCAGAGATTTAAATTCTATATAAATGTATGTGCTGTAATGAAGCGGGCGGTTGAGGGGGGGGGGCAGTAGTTCCTCTCACATAGAACTAAATATCATATAAAACTCTTCCGAAGTCTAATTTGAATTGTTTTAACATAGGTTTACATAACAGTACTCGTTATCATATCTCTTAATCTCCAACATCTATTTATAATGGTACATTTCAGGGTAAGAGAAAGTCGTGTGAGTGACACACCAGATTGTTTTAACATGCAATTACACCAAAAAATTCATCGCGAAATAGTGACAAAATTTTAAAAGTCGCCAAAAGGCTCATACACTTAAAATTGTAACGCAAAATTGTCTAGATATTAAGAATTTCTTTCTATTAAATGTATATATATATATATAATTTTTAGCATAATATTTCATTTTAAAAAAGTGGTAATAAACATTATGTATTTCAATGTGACATTGAATATAGGGATTTCTACAATATTGTTTTGCTTTTGTCTTGTGTTATGCACTATTAATATTCCTGTTCAGTGAAAGGCAAAGAAGCGATTGGACGAGAAGAGCCCAGCAGGGGTTAATAAATGAAGCGAGTCGGGGGGAGATGAAGCCTCCCTCAGGGAGGGGGGGGGGGGTTGATGAATGGAGCGAGCAAGTGGCAGAACCCCCTAATAATTTAAAAAAACGATTTTGTTTATTAACTTATACCAGCTACAATTTATGCTTTTAAATACTTTTAATTTTATAAAAGTATATCATGCCGCAAAATGAAATTGCGCGTTAATTACTTATGAGTAGAAAAATTATGCATCTAATTCGATATAAAAAATAAAGATTCAATTGTAAATATTTTTCAGTAACATTTTTAAACGGCAGTAATTCGATGACACTTACATTTTCTTCTTTTATATATTAAATATAAAATTAATCTTTTCCCTTACAAAAGTTATTTTTATTTTATTCATATTACACAACACCGAAATTTTAAAACTGATTAAGAAATGAACTTTTAATACATAAAATGAAATCACACGTTAAACTATTAAATTTTAAAAATGATAAACATTCAGTGTCAACAACAAGTTAACAGCGTTACCGTTTCTTTCACATACATTTATCAAATAATACGCTTTTGATTTTTTCAATACCTGAATACATTTATTCATTTTAAATGTAAAAAAATCTTCTAAAAATGAAATAATTCTGAATACTTTCACAAAATTAAATCATCGCACGTTAAACTATAATTTTAAAAAAGGCAAATGTTCAATGTTAATGACTGTAGTTAACACTGCTACCATTTCTTTTACATACAGATATCATGCATTTTATTTTTGCAAAACCCGATTACATTTATTAATTTTATATATATATATATATAAAAAAAAAAAAAAAAAAAAAAAAAAATCTAAAACTGAATAATCTCTCAAAATACCATCGCAAAATGAAAACTCACGTTAAACGATGGAATTTTTAAAAAATTATAAAAATTCAATGAGAATCCAACAACGCTACCATTTCATTTATTTGTACGCATACGAAATAAAATATTTTTAAATTCTTACAAAACCTACATTTATTTATATTACATTCTCTAAATACCATCGCAAAATGAAATTGCACGTTAAACATTAAATAAATAATAATAATAATAAAGACAAATATTCAATGCCAATAACAAACTTACAAACGCTACCATTTTCTTTTACCTACAGAAGAAATCTAAATGTTTTTTATTCTTGCAAATCCCGTTTATATTTATTCATTTTACAGTAAAATAATAAATATAATAAAAATTTCTAAAACTGAAATAACTCTGAATACCCACCGCAAAATGAAATATCGCATTAAACTATGAAATTTATAAAAATGACAAACGTTCAATGTCATTCATAAACTAACAAAACTATCAATTCTTTTACCTATATAGATATTACAATTAAATATTTTTGAATCTTACAAAAAATGATCACGTTTGATTCATTTTACACACTAAAATAGTATGTTGCGGCTATCAAAACATTCTTTTATATTTCTCTACACAAATTCATGCAATACAAATTATTTATTCTTTTTTCCATTATGAAAGCAGACTATTTTCTTCATCACAGAGAGCTATTTATATGACATATCCGACGGAAAATATTTTCACCATGCTTATGATATCCTTCCCGTTCTCAGGAAATTTTGCAATATAGTCGCTCCACCTGTCGGCCGATATGCACCCAAACTGAATCAGCATAATGTCTCATAATGCCCTTTTCACATATCAAATTTTGTTCGATTATACTCAATAGAACATGAGATAAATCCTCTCGTTAAATTGCGGAAATCGCTGTATAGCAGCGCCACCTTTTCAGCGATTAGCACCAAAAGTTGGTATGCTTTAACTTATGTCAAGGGGAATATACATATAAATTTATATACACTAGTTCTTGAGGTATAGTCTGTCCTAAAATTGTGAAAATCACTGTATAGCAATGCCACCTGTAGAGCTATTGACATGAAATGTTCATAAATACTAACTCATGTCAAGATGCATCATCAAAAACATTTATATGCAATTCTGTGCAATAGTTTTTGACATATAGGCTTCCCTGAAACTCCAAAAATCGTTGTATAGCAGCGCCACTTGTTGAGCGATTGGCACCAAAAATTGAAAGGCACTAATTTATTTCAAAGTGCAACTCCGTACAAATTTATATGTAATTTTAAGCAGCATTTCTTGAGATACAAATGGAAAAAAAAAATTGTCACACTTACACACAGACGGTTTCTAAAAAATGATCAAATCGTGTTCGGGATCTCTCAAAAAGTGCAAATCCATCGAAAACTGAAAGTCGAATATTTTTACGAATCTGATACTTTGATTCCAGTTAAATATAGAAAAAAGTAAAAATGTTCTAAAACTGAATAAATTCTGATTGGGAATACCATCGCAATAGGAAATCACAAACCACGAAATTTAAATAAATGACAATTATCTAAAGTCAATGACAAGCTAACAAAGCCTTACCATTTCAGGCATTTAGAAAACCTGATTACTTTTTACTCATTTTACATACAAAAGAAAATAAATAAATAAATAAAACTGAATAAACTCCGAATACCGTCGCAAAATGAAATCGCACGTTATCTATTTACGAGTAAAATTTATTTCCACGGTGACCATTCACAAAAACAGTAAAATGTTGAAAAACAAAAAGGTAGTAAAAACTGTGTCATTCATTCAAGCATTCATTCACCTTTCTCGTGTCGTCTTCAGAGAAAATCCAATGATTATATTACGGCAGGCTTTCAGCTAGCATCGCTTGAAGCAATTTATTGGTTTAAGCATTAGAGAAAAGTCATGCAGGCAAGACGTGAGTTGGTCTGGATAAACTGCACATTTTACGAGAAATTCTATTCTAAATTCGGTTTTTTAGCTTATTCTGTTATATTGGTATTAGAGTATGCATTTTTTAATAATGAGTTTATGATGCCTATTTTCAGTCTTAAAACATTTAAATTGAATTATTTGTTATAAATTGATAAAAATAGAATATGTATATATATATATATATATATATATATATATATAAATGATGATATCATAATAAATTTTAACATTAAAATTATAGCATTTAATAGATACATGCTAATACCAACACAACAAAAATAATATAAAACTGATTGTAACAGTACAAAACCTAGCACATAAATCTTGCGATTCATATTTAGATCCATTAAGAGACAAAACCAATTTAAATTACTTACACCCACATAAGTAAAAATTACCATTGAACCAACCCACATAGCAATTTCAAATTTGCTGCAAAATTGCAGCAATCTTGCTGTGTAAGAGAACAAATTTGCAGCAAGTTCAGCGTGACAAGCTCATAACAAGATTTCATAACAAGATTGATGCAAGTTAATGCAAATTTCAAAGTCACCATACGCCAAATTTGCAGCAAACTTGTCGTGCTAGTTGCACTCTTACTGTATCAAATTTGCTGCAAATTTATTAGTTTTAAATTTATTAGCTAAATAATAATATAACATAAAATTAATGTTTCTTAGTTTGGACTTCATCCTTAAATATGATGTATATTCAGAAATATAATGTCTCCTTTCATTTTTTCACACACATTTCCATCAGAAACATTTGTTATATTTTCACAAAAGGAGAAGAATAAACCAGTTCTTTCATATGGGTTAGCATACTCACATCTGAAGTATATGATGGACATTGGTGAATTCAAGTAGGAAACAAAAACGTCTGCTTTCGCAAAATGTGACCCACAAGAGAGGTAGACATTTTTTCATGACATTTCTATAGAAAAAAAGTAATATAAAATCCTCTGGAGAAAAAGTAAATCTAGAAAAAACTGGCATACATGAGAGGTAGCCCTGAAATAGAGTGAAAGTCTAGAGAGGATTCACTGTAATTTCTTTTAACCCTTTAACGTTCACTACTTAATTTATTTTAAAAATTACTAAACTAATTTTAAAAATGGCTTTTAGACACACAGCTGATCATAAATATTTAAAAAATAAAAAAATAGCATTGTTCCTTTTCGAGAAATTTTCGGTTTGAAACATCTGTAAATAAACCTTATTAAATTCAAATAATATTTAATTTAATAAATAAATCACTTTATAAGTAAACATTATCATCAACAAAAACTCGTAAAAGTTGTATAGATCCCAACATTCAATTTATTCCGGAGTATTTTAACCCTTTGCGGGGCAAGGTAATTCGGATCATTTAAATTACACTGCCACCGGAATTTACGAACATAATTGAAATAGAAGAAATTTTAAATTTTCACGTTAAAAAATGGGCCTTTTCTGCTATGTTATAAATGTAAATTTTTGCTAAAAAATTTCCGGGATGAGTTTTTGCACTTGAGAATTAAAATTAGGTGTTCCATCGGCGGGAACACTGCGACTGAAAGGGTTAACAAACTAACTAAATAAACGAAATACAAAATCACGTTATATTTCCATTGTTCTTTAGTTTTCTTTTAGTTTTTTTTTTTTTTTTTTTTTTTTTTCAAATATAAACTTACTTTAAATTGCCAGTTTTGTACTAATCATCAGTATCTTCATAAAAGTCAAAACATAGGTCAGATTTTAAAATTTCGAAAACTCGTATTATAAACATCCATTTTTTAAATAGTTTTTTTCCCCTTTATAATACATTATTTGTCCCATAATTGTGTGTTATATAATAGTAGAACAGTTTAATTTTTATGCAGTAGAATAATTATTCTCCAAGAGTGCAAGAGTATCCCTGTCTCAATACGGAACACTCACATTTTTTAACAATATCTTCTTATCATATTTGTGCAGTCATTGATTGCGATCGAGCATGATAGAAATTATTGATAAGAACTGCTGGTGTCAGTGTTCTATCTTCAGACAGAAACTCTTGTACCCCTGTTATTCTTTATTATTGTTACAATTCATGTTCGCTTAAAAATATTTCTCGTTTGACATTTCTAAGATTTGTTTACTAGAAATTATTACAACTTAATATAAAAAATCAATCGATTGTCTTATCAATCAATCTATATTAGCAAGAATTTTACACCATTCCCTTTTAAAACTAAAGACAATTTCAAACTAATTACTTCGATATCAAGCAATAACTTCACTCTACTGGCATTAATATCTAGCATCAGTTTCACACCCAAAGTAAAACTAGTAATCTGTGGCATCACAAAACTTTCTTCTATATCATTGTGTTCAGTAGCGTTATTTATTGTTTAAACATACGCAAAAGTTTAAACATAGCTTCCATTATAAAGATTTTACACATGGAGTTTGGTGTAATTTTAATTGACGGATGCTGAGATGTAGCCATGTGGAAAACCACAGAAGGCAAGTAATAGCAACGCCACCTGTCACACAATATACACCAAAATTTAATTAGCATTGGGTTTCATAATGGCCCTCCTCACGTATCAAGTTTTGCTCGATTATACACAATAGAACCTGAGATACAGCCTTCTTGTTTACAGGGAAAATTGCAACATAACAGACCACCTTTTCTCGATATGTACTCAAACTGAATCAGAATAACATTCCATAATGGCCTTCTCACATATGAAGTTTTGTTCAACTATACTCAATAAAACCGGAAATGGGAAATGGGGGAAATCGCAGTATACCAGCGCCACCTGTTGAGCAATTTGCACCAAAAAGGGATATGCACTAATTTATATTAAGATGCAACCTACACACAATTATATATATATATATAAAATTCTGTGCAGTGTTTTCTGAGATACAGTTGCCATACATTTTTTGTCCCCTACACAAACGTAAATTTTCTAAAAATGGTCAAATCATGTTCTGGAAAACATGTAAATCAAAATCTCAAAATGTGTAAATCAAACGAAAACAAAGTCGAAAATTTTTACGAATGCAATATTTCCTTCCTTTTTCATATAGAAGAAAATAATAAATTAAATAAAAGCGGATTCTTCAGAAGACATATCTGTACTGATAAGTATAAAGGATTTAAGCCCAAAAATGTCGATTTTGAGTTAAGTACATAGTCAGACACAGAAAAAAATTCTCTATCGATTGGTATAAAGGATTTAAATCAATGTCATTTAATCTTTGAGAGAATCCATTGGTTAAAAAAAAGATTCATGTCAGAAATTTAGCATTAATCTTTGGTATAAAGTATTTAAATCAATTTTTTTCCCTTTATTAAATAAAGGTTGACAATCACTGAACGGTATAAAGCGTATAAACCAACATAATCCCTCTTTCCTAATCGATTCTTCTGATTAGTTTTTAGTTAGTTTAACTTTATTTTTCGTCTCCTGAAAAATCAAGAATACGGACTTAAATCCTTTATACTTATCAGTACAGATATAGTAACAAATAAAACATAGTTGCCACAGTTTTCAAAATACTAAAATTTAACTTATTTTCCCATTTCAACGAAACACGTAAAAAACAAGATTGCTACAACTATAAAATTGAATTTAAAAAATATTCATATATATTCTAAAATTTTGGACAAAAATAAATATACCAAATATCAAAAACCTATAAAAGATATTTACAATAGAGTAGATATTTATAATCTCTGACCAAAAGTTCCGATATAAAAAGAAAACAGTATTAAGTCGTGAAAAACCCATCGAAGTTATTTGGGATAGAACTTTTTCTTACAGATCGTGTTTACTTAACTCGTTTCCCATGTGTCACCATAATGTATTTTTTCAAGACAATAGCAGTAAAATTATTCTACATAACTCCACACGTTTGACGGATGGAACAGTTTTCTAAAAAGTTATTGAATTTCAGCAGATTTGGCGAGGAATTATTATTCTTTTTTCTTGCAACCCTTCTATAAAAAAAAACCCAGTTTCACAGTGTGTGATCTTAAAGCAATGGAGTGCCAAATAAATCATTATCAGGCTCCCTGCGCCAATCCTTGAAATTCGCTAACGGAGCGTTAGAGGTATATATATATATAAAATCTAGGCAGTGAACCATTTGTTTGCATCGCTTTGCATTGTACGATTTGGAATTTCAGAATGATTAGAACTTCAACTTTTTTATTTGTGGCAATCATACAGGGTGCATACGGGACTATATTTCCCCCAGTGAGTGAACCTCCGCCAATACCTTCTCAGGGAATTAGAGACTTCTCATCGCAAGGTTTTAATGACCGTGAAAATTTACCAAGGAGTCTGCCTCAACCGAACGAGGAGTTTTATCCACCTGATATAAAACCAGATGAAGAAAGGTAATTGGAAATTTTAAACTATGTGATATTTTCTTTTTTAAAATTTAATAGGTAATTCGAAGGAAAATCAATCTATTGTGAATATAGAATATTTTAATATGCATTCGTGTTTAGAAAATTTAAAGTAACTGTTAACTGAATCACGAGATATGAAATAAATGCATTAACCCTTTAACGTTCACTACTTAATTTATTTTAAAAATTACTAAACTAATTTTAAAAATGGCTTTTAGACACATAGCTGATCATAAATATTTAAAAAATAAAAAATTAGCATTGTTCCTTTTCGAGAAATTTTCGGTTTGAAACATCTTTAAGTAAACCCTATTAAATTCAAATAATATTTAATTTAATAAATAAATCACTTTATAAGTAAACATTATTGACAACAAAAACTCGTAAAAGTTGCATAGATCCCAACATTTCAATTTATTCCGGAGTATCTTAACCCTTTGCGGCGCAAGGTAATTCGTATCATTTAAATTACACTGCCACCGGAATTTCGAATATAATTAAAACATAAGAAATTTTTAATTTTCACGTTAAACAAAAGCGCCTTTTCTGCTATGTTATAAATGTAAATTTTTCCTAGAAAATTTCCAGAATGAGTTTTTGCACTTGAGAATTAAAATTAGGTGTTCCATCAGCGGGAACACTGCGACTGAAAGGGTTAATATACGGTCGATGCTTAGGTTAGAACATCAATTAAATTGACTAATTTTCTGCATTTTGATCCCTTTTCAGAAATACGAACTCTTAAAAGTATTAATAAACAAAATATGGCCCACTTTTCAAAAAGGCTCGCCATCACTGAGCTAGTGTCTCATCAGTGCATAAAAGAACAGGAGAAATTTTAATTTCCAAAAATTTTAGCAGATGTCGGGAAATTTTTGCACAGCCAAAACGGAAACCATTTGGTCTCCCCGCAGTTGTTTATTAGAAGCCGTGTTTCACAGTTAAAGTTGGATTTTTATTATTTTTGTAAGGTTTTTTTTTTTTTTTTTTTTCTTCTTCTTCTATATATGAGAAATTCAGTATAAAAATAAATGGTGAATGGTTGTAAAGGTAGTTATGAATCCTATTGAGATCTCACTAAATAAAATCTGCTATATTTATTAGAACATTCCTATTAATATAGTAAAAAAAAAGGTGAAATAAAACAATCGCTGTAAAAAATTAGAAATGTTCATTTTCAACTATTCTCATCTAAATATCAATATAGAAAATGTGGTATGGCGGATGGACATTGCCGGACCATGATTCCTCCCGATAAGGCGATTAGATTCGGGAAGTGTTAGAGAGTTTCTGTATTCCTGTGTATATATATATATATATATATATATATATATATATATATATATATATATATATATATATATATATATATATATATAAAGTATTGTATTAGTAAAACTTTTAGACCTCTGTTTTTTTTTTTTTAATGGATTTACGTGTTTCGGGTCACCTGAACACGATTTGACCATTTTTACAAAATGTGTTACCATCTGTGTGTATAAAAAAATTTCTGCACTCTGAATTTCATGAGTTCATGCACGAAATTTAACCGAATCCGATATTTAGTTCGACTTTCACTTAAATTAGTGCTGATTACATTTTGGGATCAATTGCTCAACATGTGCGCTATCTTTTTTTACACGCTTTTTTATTAGCTTCACCTGTATGTATGTATCTATAATGTATGTTTGTAACCGCTCTGGGAGTAAACAAAAAATCTATATTGTAATAAGAGACTTTCTCTACGTGAAGTCTGTGAGGTAAAGCTCTGCGCTACAAACCTAAAGGTCTAGCGTTCGAACCCAGTCAGGGGAGAGTTTTTAAAAATGGTTTTTGTTTAATTCTAAATTATTTTAATTAAAGATTTAAATGTATGTAAATATTATGGTGTATCACTCACACGATTTTCTCTCTTACCCTGCATTTTATTACTAAGATAGATATTTTGTGCTTTTTAGTTCACATTTCTTTTAAAGCGTGTTCTTTAATTTTTTAAAACTATAATATTATTTCTCATAATTTTCAGTGTGGCAAAATAGGACAAAATTTCGTATATAATGTCAAAGATGATGATGATGATGATTATTTTTTTTTTTAAACTTTTTCATGCGAAAAAAAAAATGATTTATGCTAGTAATAGTCATAGTCAACCAGGATTTTTTTTTTTTTTTTTTGGGGGGGGGGGGGGGGAGGGGAGTATATGTGGGGACATCGCTTCCATTCAACCATTTTCCTCTGGAGGTATAAATTTTCAGTATGGGTATCTTTCGAAAGATCCCATTAACAGCTATAAAACCAATGTTTAAAAAAAAAAAATCTCAGATGTCGGCACAATATTAATTTTGCTTCAGCATTTAATGTCATAACACTTCTCTTACATGAAAATTGAATTCATCAAGGAAAATGTTTTTAAAAAATTATTTGCATTGCATGAGAATTTTTATACGAAAATATAGAAAAATGTTTGATCACAACATACTAACTTTTCATGAGATCATATAATTCTAAAGACGTATGTAAAATTTATTCATTTTTCTCCCCCCTTTTTTTGATTAGATATATTCCAGACTCGAATATGTGTAACCAACCATATATCTAATAATTCGCAACGACGAGTCGTTTACAAATGCCCCAATGGAAGGTTATTTTTTATTAGTCTATCCCTAACACGTATGTTGCGAATTGACAGTGTTAGGCATAATCGATTAAAAAGTAATTGAATTACAATTATAATTAACTTTAAAAATTATAATTAACTTTAACTTTAAATGCTTTATTTGCAGCATTCGTGCCTACTTTGTTCGCCTGACGAAGAGTCATGTTTTTTTTCGACCTGTTTTTTTTTTTTTTTTTTTTTTTTTTTTTTTTCCCGATTGTTGTAAAATTATTCGCAAAGAACTTTAGCCAGTTACATTCAATAGAAAAGAACGTTTAGCTGAATTTTTAGTAGCCCTAAATATTGTCTATAAACTGTATGCACATAACATTGTGTGCGTAAATTTAGTCATATGAAAATCATCTAACACAAAATAAATTAAAATTTCCAGCAATATCCATGTATAACCCCAGTACATCTAAATACTTTCAGTGGACTTTAAACGAATGATTTTCATACCACAATCTACACAAAACATGCTTTTATGCATATAAAGAAATATGCTCATTCTATTTTGTTTAAGTCAGTCTATAGATGTTACAGTATTTTTACCTGAAATTTCCCAAAGATTTAATGTATTTGAATGGGGAAATTGCAGGAAAACATTTTCTTTTAATTGTAGTCGAAAAATTCATTCTTGTGAATCCCCAAAATCAAATGAAAATCATAAAATTCAAATTAATTTTAATTAACGTTTTAAAATCATTAAAAACCAAAATGAAACCACGTGATCTGAAAACGCTCCGTGATTGGCTTCACGTCACAATTCAAGTGAGAATGTTTACACTTTAGTTCCCCATCATACTATAGGTATGGGGAACTTAGGTAATCGTGAAAAATTTCGACCTCGGTTTTTTGACTTTTTTATACGTTTTCAGGTGTGAGGAATGCTAAAATGACAAAATTTGTATGGTGTCTGTCTGTAGGATGTCTGTTAGTGGGTCAGTCCGTTAGTGTGTTAGTCCGTTAGTTTGCTAGTCTGTTAACACGATATCTCCCGAACAAATGATCGCAGAGAGGTCAGATCAGTTTTAAAGTATTGTTTTCGATACCCTATTCATTTGCAACATTCGAACTAAAAAACTTCGTAAGTTATGAGAAATTTACGATTTTCTTAACATGGGAGAATAGGACAAAAATTCACTTAAACGTGCATTAAATGGAAACTTTTTACTGTGAAAATGTCAAACCAGTTTTAAAATATCGGTTTTGATGCCGGAATGAACATCAGTAACTATGAATATGCTACTTTGAAAATTTCGCAAGTTATTGGAAATTTACGAATTTCTTAACCTGGCAGTATAGAGCAAAATTTCACATAAACGTCAATTTTGAGAAAGATTTTTATCGTAAAGATGTCAGACTACTTTTGATATATTACTATTTAGGACACTGGCATGAATATTAATGACTATGAATTTTCGAATATTAAAATTTCGTAAGTTATTGGAAATTTACGAATTTCTTAACATGGCAGAATAGAGCAAAATCTCACATAAGCGTCAATCTTGAGGGATATTTTCATCGTAAAGATGTCAAACCACTTTCGAAATATTATTTAGGATACTGGCATGAATATCATAGACTATGATTTTTTTCAATTTAAAAAATTCTTAAGTTATTTGGAATTTACGATTTACTTAACATGTCAATGGCAAAATTGAGCATAAACTTTCATTTTGAGGATCATAAATACATTAGACAACTTCAAAATTACATTTATGATATTTGTTTGAACATGATTGAATACAGATATTCTAATAGTAAATTATTCGTAATTTACGATTTTATCAACATAGCGAAATTGTAAATTTTTGATAGAAATATGAATTTTGAGGATTATTGCATTGGAAACAGTAGCATGAAAACTAAACAACGAAATCGACCCTGATAAAATAAATTAATAGATTAGAATGAGATAAATATATCGAAGTGAACGGTGGATTGCCTATTAGGCGGGGATTTTATTCTGTCGCTGTATCAAGCTTTGGTCAAATTCATCTCTTTTAACATGATTATAATATGTCTCGCACTAGAAATTTATGAGAACATAAATATGATGGGGAACTGAGCAGAGTCCACCTATGCCAACTAGTGTTGTTTACACGGCGTACATTCTTTTACTTATTGATTTTTCTACTTGCTATCTGTTTTATTTTATTCTATATTTTAAGTTTTTACTTTTTATAAGAGATAACTTAAACCTTCTATAACTATACTATATCTTATATAAATATTTTCTAATTTTTATTATGTTTTTATTTGTATAATGTCGATCTTTGATTCGTGAAAAGGCAATCGGGTAACCTGCGGAATATACTAATAGTAGACTAGTACTACTAGTAGACGGTCTTTCCATATTCTCATTTTTGAGAAGAAACTCCGATTTTATTGGCCCAGAAATGAGAGGAGCTAAAGCTAAAAGATACAGATTTGTTTCAACATTTATATTTCGAAAATTATAAATGTTTTTATAACAGAATTTTAGCATTGTAATAACATAATACTATTTTTTTTTTTTTTTTTTTTACATTTCTCTAATTATTTTTAGAAGTTTGAATGTGAGAATTTTTTTTTTTCATAATGTGTACTTAAAAATTTAATTATAATTAAAATATTCAGTAGATTTTTACAGTGTATAAAAATATATTTTACTTGTTTACTTATATTAATTATTGAAAATTTAACCAGAATTTCTTAATCTTGTAATTTTAATAAATATTTGATTTTTTTTTTTTTTTTTTTTTTTTTTTTAAGAGCAGTCATTAATTATTAATGACTATATTAATGAGATCAGTAGTATTTAACACTTACTTCATGTTTTTGGTACGAAAGAAATATTATTTTCAAAATGCATTATTTTTTTTTTTTTTTTTAACAGAAAATTTAGTTTTCTTAAATTTTTTCAGAAGTTTTAGAAATTTATATATATTAATTTTATCCATTGATTTTTCTATTTTTTTTTTTAAATTTATTCTTTCATTTCATTCTAATTATATTGTTCTGCGTCACTTACATTAGCAATGGTTGTTACACTATTTATTAATTATTTATTTAATTCATTCATTCGAAAAGGGTGAAAAAATAATGCATTTATCGGGAAAACGTTAATATCGCAGAAAGGATTACTCTTATTAAAATTTAAGTTTAATTAAAAATTTATTTTTTATTTAATTCCTTTGAAATGAAAATCTTTTATTATTATTATTTATTTATTGTATTGATCGGTATCAAATGGTAATATAACAGAAAGCACGAAAACAAAGTACAAGGTACCAAAACTAAAATATATTTAATAGATGCTGAGAAACAGCCATCCTTAAGTCCTTTAAGTCCATCCATAGCTTTTGAATAAAAACAGCTTTTGTCGTTCGATAAGTACTCAAATTCAAGTGTCCAGGAAGGACGTTGCTGCAGGCAGTAAGCACCCGGACCTAAAAGAGCGGGATATACTGACGGAAAGAGGCTTCCGTAGGCAGCAGGTTCTCGAAATGAGGATCAGAGTGATTTTAATGGATTTTTTTTTTTTTTTATTATTATTATTTATTTAGTTTTTGTTTATAAAAATTATATAAAAGAAATAAGCATTCAGTTTTTTTTTTTTTTCCCTCCAAAATTCATTTAAATTTATCGATTAGCGAAGTTTACGAAACCAATTATATTATATATCTAGATATATCTGGGTTTTACATTAAGGATTCGTTGATAAATTAATTTTAAAACTATAATTTTTTATTTTCAAATGCTGCAAGTTTTCAATCAGTTATTTAATGTCATTCATATTTATAACTAGATCCTAGATCATGCATGACTTATAAGGTATTATTGCGTTTAACGTATATTTCATGAGTTATTTTTTTTTAAGCACTTTAATTAAATTAATTTTTTTTCTATTGCTAATTATCTTTTCCGATTTCTAATTAATCCTTTTCCCTCCTTTTTTTTAATTTTTCCAAATAAATAAGTAAATACAATATAAAAATAGCTAAGCACGTTTTTAGATTCTGAAAAAAGATATTGCTGTACGGAAACTTATTTACTTATAATAATAAACACACACAATTTTCCTTAAATACTTTTCAAATTCTCAAACTGCATCACTATAATACTTTTCATTATCAGTAATCTTCAATTTTTATTTTAATGGAAATACTGTTAAGTTATAATTATAAAAAGCTATTGAAAAAGTTATTTGTAGTTTAAAATACTATATCTTCGGTTGTAGACTCTGACAGGGTTGCCTGCAGTACAAATATTTATTATTATTGTTTATTGATTTTTTTAATCTCAGTTTTTTGTACACAGTCTAAGGGAATATCTATATCTATATCTATATATATATATATATATATATATATATATATATATGTGTGTGTGTGTGTACAAACATCTCATAATTATAAAAGTAATCTAATTTAGGAGTTAGTTCAGTATATACTATTCTAGATTATTTAAGCAATGAATGTATACAAATTATTCAGTTAATAATTACAAGATAAAAGAACTTTTTATGTACCATGTTTTTAATTTTTCTGTTGAGTCATATAAACACTACCGAAGGCAGCGGGAACCCGGAACAATTGGCTAAAAGTATTAAAAAAATTCATTGCTATCGTGTTTTGAGCTGTTATAAAAGGTTCAAATGGCCAGGAAGTTAGTTCTAGCCGGGAAGATAGTTAAAAATTGATTACAAACTTTGTACTGGTAACGCTGTCGAAAGCAGCCGGGTCCCGAAGCAGTTGGTTAAAAATATTTAAAAAATGCATTTTCATCGTGTTCTAAACTATTCTGAAAGTTTCAAATGTCGCAAGATTTGTACTGGACAGACAGACAAACAAACACGAATCGAAGTTAATAAAAGCATAATAAAAAAAAGCATTATTACCCAAACCCAATATTTTATTTCCGTACTTAGTGCAGATAAATAATGATAAATCTATAAAACATAATAAAATTAAACAAAACAAGTATTTAAAAATATCTTTGGCATACTAAGAAAATTATTTTTAAAAATTTCATTGATCAACTACAATTTCGATTACATTTTAATTTAAATTAGTAATAGGACGCGAGTAAAAAAAATTTCATTGAAATTTACAGTGTTATTTATACAATGAAGTGATGTTTAATGACTTTTTTTTTTTTTTTTTTTAATTTTTTAAAATGAAAGAATACAAAGTTTCGCAGAATGTGCGAATTTCCTTTACAATACTATAGGGAAAAATCCAGCGAACAGTTAATTTCATGCGTAGTGACGTTATGATAGGTTTCATCAGGTGACGCAACACTTTCGCGCTGACGTGAAAACTATGTATTTTAAAATTAATTTATTAAAGTATCTGTTTTTCAAATATGCATAAAAATGGTATCAAAATGCTTGTATTTTCATGCTCTATCATTTGCAAGTCAAAATGAAAACTGTACAATTTCCTTATTCTCTTGGATGTCCCTGTATACGAACTATTTGCTTTATCTCAAGGATAAGTTTAGAGTGGTATCACTATATAATACAGGTTTAGAATACAGAGTTTAAACTTCCCGCTACTATTTGTTCATGAAATATGCTGATAACAGACACACAGACCAACCGCTAAAAACCTGTTTTTTGGAATCAGTCGACCTCAAAACGTGTAAATATAACAAAAACTCAGTTTTGAAAATTTGACCCCAAAACAATACTTTTTCTACCATATATATGGGTAAGAGAAAGTGACAAACAACAATAATTGTAATTTACTTTTTTCAACAACTTATAAAACAAAATTATGCATATGTGTTTTGACGAAATATTTAGTGAAACATCCCTATATGATACACATTTAGAATACCGAGTATGGACTTTCTGGTACTATTTGTTCCTAAGCTATTCGGATAAAATGCACATAAACAGACCAACCGCTGGAAACATGATTTTGGATTTAAGGGGAGCCAAAACGCGTAAATATAACAAAAACTCAATTTCGAAAATTTTATCCAAAGACAATACGTTCTCTACCATATACAGTTTGGAACCACACACACACGAGAAAAAAAAAAAAAAAAAAAAAAGCCGCACTCGGAGATATATATATATATATATATATATATATATATATATATATATATATATATATATATATATATATATATATATATATATATATATTATTTATTTATTTTATCTCTTTCAACAACCGCCAATTTTATCGTTTACAAAGCAGATTTTAGAACTGATTTTATTAGGTCACCCTCCACGTACACTTTAGGATTGATCCAAGTGTTAACTAGTGGATCTGCAGATCAGGAGCCTCAACGTCCTATTTGTATCAGACATTTTTCAATAGGTCATTTTTTTTAATTCCTTATTATATAATAGTATATATTGATTCGATCGACTTATTACCATAATCAGATACATTCCTGAGGGGGGCTGCCGCCCCCCTCAACCCCCCGCTGTATCTCTCTTTGTATACCTATTTGTATATCATATAAAGTGTTATGGAATTGTAAATAATTGCATTTATTTTTGTATAATTTTTTTCAGAGGCTTAGTAAGTCGATAAAATGCTAATTTTGTGCATTTCTAATCGGTTTAGCGTTAAAATAGACTATTTTTCCTTTAAAAACCCATTGAAAAGCTCCAATAAGGGAAGAAAAGGATTTGGCGCCAAATTTGGCGACTGTTTCCCTTCTTGGCATTTTTTTGGCGACCTTGGCGAGAAAATTCTTATTAGGGATATACCAAATATGGAAGCTCTAATCTCATTGGCTGATGAGATACGAGAATTTTCCAGAACAGTCTGTGTTCGATAGAATAGTATAAAATGAGCATTTTTTTAGCCAAGGCGGCCAATCTCAGATCTGTGTCAGTTTCGTCAAATACTTGCTTTATATGTTATTGATAAACAGTTTGTACTGTTGTTTTGCTGTTAACAGCTGTTGTTTAAGCTATGTTTACTGGTTGAATTGAAGCTGATGCTTGGTTTATAGACCTGTATTTTTCTGGAATTTTCTATGAATAATTCACTGAATTTTTGTAAGTTTCGCCTTTCATTCTCGGACAACTTACGAAACCCCAAGTACGCAACAATATGTATTCTTAATAAACGACGGTCTTGTATTATTTCCCTGAAATTCATAAATACCAAATTTTATACAAAAAAATTACATAGCATATCGAAAATATTTTGCATAACCTTTAAACTAATTATCAATTCTATGCCCACAATTTTCAACAGGAAAACATGCTTTTAAAATTCTAATAAAATGTTATTATATTTGATGGGGTGTAACCATGTTAAAATACACTTTTAAGAAATACCGACTATAGACCGTAATAGTACGAAATTCCTTTATGTATGCCGGAAAAGTAGCCACAGTCATTATAAACGCTAATAATAAGAATAAACCTAATTAATTATAACTCATTAATTTTTCGAACTAATTTGACATCATTTGGATGATTACAGTACGTACTCTGAATTATTTTGTGTGGTCCCATAAATTATTTAGTCTATACATAACCTTTTTTAAGAGTAAACATGATTTTAAGCAACTTTATAATGTATGTTAACTTTATTAAGTTCAATTCAGCATAAACGCATTAAAGTGCGCGCTTAAATTAAAAATTTGTCCATAGGGTCTAATGTTACGAAATTCTTTCGTGTGTCTTTGTAAACGAACCATAAACATTGTATACACCAGTAAAAACTATTCAGCTTATTTTGCGTTTAAAATTAATAATTGTTCCAAATTTAACATCGTTTGGATGACTAAGTGACATTGTCAGAACACTTCTGTAAGCTCCTGTACATTAATTAGAAAGCTTAAGAGCACATATTTTCTTCATACAACATAAGTTTAAGCATCTTACTCACGTACGCTAGTTTCATTTTGTTCATTGCAAAGTAATGATATTAAAATGCGTTGAAACGAAATTCACCCCATACGAAGAATTTTGGCGTGTCCCTGTACACAGTTTATAAAAAATATAGCAATAAAAATTATACAGCTACTCATATGCAAAGCTGGAACTTGTGCGCCAATTTGCAAGTCAATCGAAGGATTTTTGCGGCCTCTATTGCGGTACATACAAATTCTTCCCATAGGCCGTAAAGATAAGAAAAACTTTGGCTTGTCCCTGTATACGAACGACAAATGGAATACTCACCTAATACTATACAGCTAATTTCGTTAGGCTCATGAATATGTGTAGCAAATTGCAAGTCAATAGCGTTATTTTGAGGGCCGCTATCGCGGTACATAAGAATTCTTCCCATAGGCCGTAATGATAAAGAAACTTTGGCGTGTCCCTGTACACGAATAACAAATAGAATGCACACCCAAAACTATACAGCTAATTTCGTAAGTATCATGAACATGTGTACAAAATTTCAAGTCAATAGCGTGATTTTTGTGGCCGCTATCGCACGACAGACAGACGGAACCCAGAATCCTTTTGAGTCACAACAGAGGGCCTCCACTGACGTTTCGGCAAAAATTGGAAGTCAATAGCTTGATTTTTGCGGTGGCTATCGCGGTACATACAAATTCCTCCCATAGTTTGTAATGATCAGAAAAACTTTGGCGTGTCCCTGTACACGAACTACAAATGGAATACACACCTAACACTAAACAGCTAATTCCGTTGGGCTCATGAATATGTGTACCAACTTGCAAGTCAATAGCGTTATTTTTGGGACCGCTATCGCGGTACATACAAATTCTTCCCATAGGCCGTAATGATAAGAAAAACTTTGGCGTGTCCCTGTGTACGAAGTAGAAATGGAATACATACCAAAAACTATACAGCTGATTTTGTGGGGCTCATGAACATGTGTACCAAATTTCAAGTCAATAGCGTGATTTTTGCGGCCGCTATCGCACGACAGACGGACGGACGGACCGACGGAACCCAAAACCTTTTTGAGTCTCAACAGAGGGCCTCCATTGACGTTTCGGAAAAAATTGGAAGTCAATAGCTTGATTTTTGCGGTGGCTATCGCGGTACATACAGATTCTTCCCATAGGCCGTAATGATCGAACTATTTGGCGTGACCCTGTACACGAACTACAAATGGAATGCACACCTAAAACTATAAAGCTGATTCCGTTGGGCGCATGAGCATGTGTACCAAATTGCAAGTCAATAGCGTGATTTTTGTGGCCACTATCGCGGTACATACAGATTCCTCCCATAGGCCGCAATGATAAGAAAAACTTTGGCGTGTCCCTGTATACGAAGTAGAAATGGAATACATACCAAAAGCTATACAGCTGATTTTGTGGGGATTATGAACATGTGTACCAAATTGCAAGTCAATAGCGTGATTTTTGTGGCCGCTATCGCGATACATACAAATTCCTCCCATTGGCCGTAATGATAAGAAAAACTTTGGCGTGTCCCTGTATACGAAGTAAAAATGGAATACATACCAAAAACTATACAGCTGATTTCGTGGGGCTCATGAACATGTGTACCAAATTTCAAGTCAATAGCGCCCTTTTTGTGGCCGCTATCGCGCGACAAACAGACAGACAGACACAGCCCAAAACCGTTTTGAGTCTCAACAGAGGGCCTCCACTGACGTTTCGGCAAAAACAAAATGCAATTGACAGGAAAATTGTAATTTTAGAATGTATTTAAAAAATGTCAAGAATGAGGCGATTAACGATGCCACAAAAAAGATTAAATTTAGATTTAGAATGAAAATCAAAAATATTTTAATACACTTCATGGCAAAATTATTAAATGCCAATGAAATATTCGTAAGATGGTTTTTTGCAAGATATAAAATATTTAAAAGTTTAAACTGAAAATTTTGCTTTAGGCGGCCTCGTGTTGCTCATCAATATAAGAGGACCGCAAATTACAAGCAAATATTTATAAATATGATACAAATCGATTTTTTAAGTTTCAAAAAAGTGTTTAGTAACATAATTTCTTCAAAAACAGTAAAGCAACAATTAAACAAAGCAGGTTGAAATACAGAAGATCCTGGAAAAAAGCCATTATTAAAAAAAAGAATAATAACACACAAAAAAAAAAAAAAAAAAAAAAAACTTTATTTGATCAAGAATTTTTAAAAATTATCAGTTAGTTATCGGGCTCAACTGATTTTCTCTCATAAGTTTAATTTTTGAGCTGACAGAAAAAGCTAGTAGGATGACGAAAAAAAGACCGACTGAATGATATTGGCACTCATAAAACAGTGATATATATATATATATAGAGAGAGAGAGAGAGAGAGGGGGGGGGATAGGTGCTCTAGTGAATGGCACGCTCCAGTAATTGACATCTATCCCGAAGTTGTTGATAAATAAGAAAAACAATAAAATCATATATTTTACATATAAGAATTTTAACATTTTATGTCAAATACTGGAGCATAGGTGCTAATAACTGGTAAAATGAATAAGTGGCAGTGTCAATTACTGGAACGCTGAGTGCGTGTCAAATAAAAATTCGTAAAAAAATAATTGTTATCAAATGTATATATTTTAACATATATGTGGTTCTGAGCGTCTTTCATGCGATATGTACTTACTTAAGATTTTTAAAAATATTTTCTGATGACTAGAACATTAAAAGCATCAGAGATTGCTCTAAAAGTGTCAATCACTGGTGCACTTACCCTACTGATAAATAAATTAATAAATGTTTCTCAAATTGGCTTGAATAATTAAAATATTCTGATATTAAAAATATAGAGATATTGTTCAGCTTGGTTATTACTTTTTTTTTTTTAAATATTATTAATCTTTCCTTTTATTTCATATTTTTATAGTACTTTAAAACTTCATCAACATATAGTAAAAATCTTTTGGGGTAACATGATACTCCTCGTGGAAGAAATATTTCTAAACAATCATTTGAAATTGCAAGGCGAGATTAAAATTTGTTTTCCTAATCCTTTTCCTGCAATCTTTAAAGCATCTAGATGGATCGATTCAAGCAAAACTAATATTCTAGATATTTTCTAAAATTATTATCGCTGCAAACATTCCTAACAAGACGAGTAAAGCTGGTCTCAAGGGCACACATGTTCTTTATATGTCTTTATGATTCTGCTTTAGAGTTTTCTGACTCTCTGCGACTGAACTATAGTAGAGTAAAATATTTCCATTTATCCTCGCTAATGAGAACGTCTTTTCAATAGATTTAATACCATTTTAACAAGAATTTTATTTTTAAGAGTAAAGTATATATTTTTTATGTAAATTCAGAAAATATTTTTTAAATGTTATGCGATATGTAGAAATCAAATGTTATAAAATTTCACACTTTGAGTTTAAGAAAAGAAAGGGAATATATACATATTTATGCACCATACACTTCAGTATATATAATGTTAATTATATGCTAAAACATAGTATACAAGTTGTCTCAAAAAGATTGAAACGCGATTTAATTCTTTACATATTACAAGTAAGAAGGTATTGTAAATTGCAAAACTGTTCAAAATAAGGCAGGTAATAAGACCAAAAAAAAAAAAAAAAAAACTTTCCGCTATTTTTCAGTTTTTTTTTTTTTTTTTTTTTTTTTTTTTTTAAATACAACCTATCAATACAAATTTTGTAAATTAGAAAGTTATTTTTAATACAAGAATATCATTAGATAAAAACAAGTACATGCATCTTTAACATTGAGTGAGTTATATACTTAATTCATGCATTCGTGTAAAATTTACGAAATTTTAGTTTTTATGCTGTCTCTTGAATGGAAGCATGATTATGAAAGGGAGTTAGCATTTGCTATTGACAATAGAACTACCAACAAATTAGAGAAATATATATAAGACTAACTTAATAAAATTACTAGTAAAAATTCTTCAGTATTTAAAAATAATTAAAATTGAACTATAAATTTTTTTGATATTAAAAAATAAAATAATAAAAATAAAATTTCCAACTGTTTATGTATTATTTTAGAACAACTACAAACTATTTATGATATTAAATATTTTAAGCGTTTTTCAAAGTTTTAAAGAATGAATGAAGAATCTTTTCCAGTAACATCCCACGTACAGAAGAAACTTTAAATTTCTTAAGAGTTAAAAAGTTAGTAGTCGCTATACACAGCGCCACCTATTACAGATTGCGCACTTTTTATTTAACTCTCACCAATAATTTTAAGAAATGATATGATCGACGTACCTTCGATCTTATTCGCGTTTTATGTATATCAAATGCTACTTCTAAAAATTTTTTGTGGCTATTGAATAAAAAAATCTGGCAACACTGAAGGATGGGCGGCAAATCGACCAACTAGCGACTACTAACGGGTTAAATTTCTTTGTTTTCCTGATCTTTTTCACGTAGTCTTTAAATATCTAGATCAATCGATTCAAGCAAAACTAATAAACTAGATGATTTCCCAAACTTACTATCGCTGCAAAACATTCTTAACAAGCAGCTTAAAAGCTGTATTCAAGGCCACATGAACTCTTTATACTATCTTTAAGATTCCATTTTTAAGATTTCTGAGCCTCAGAGATTAAACATATTACACTAACAATAAAAAATTTTAGTTTATCCGGGTTATTGGAAAAAAATATTTAAAACATTTAATACTATTTCAACGAGAAATTTATTTTAGAATGCAAATCGAAATTTCGAATGCGAAATATTTATTTCTAGTCAAATATAATCTAAGGAAAAAAAAGAGGAAAATTACATTATTGGAATATCTATACGTGTTAATATTTATACGAATTTATATAATTCTATCGCGTATGTGTGAGGAATTACATGCTACAACATTATATACTGAGTGATAGATGTTTTGTCAAAATTACTATCGCTGCAAAACATTCCTAACAAGCTTTTTAAAGGCTATATTTAAGGCCACAAGAACTCTTTATATTGTCTGTAAGATTCTGTTTTCAAGTTTTCTGACTTTCAGAGATTAAACTTACTGCACTAAAAACAAAACATTTTAGTTTATCTTGGTACTGGAAATAAATGTTCAACATATTTAATACCTTTTTAACAAGAATTCTATTTTAGAATTTAATAAGAAATTTCGAACCTGAGATTTATTTTATTTCTTGTCAAATATAATTTAAGAAAATCTGATATGGACACAACATGACTTCCTTATACACTCACTGAAATATTCAATATATATTGTTATGAAAACATTGACCATTTTATGTGAAGTAACTAAATCATAAATAAACAAATAGGTTTTTAAAGCATCCGCGCGTTAAGCGGAAGGCCCGGGGTTCGATTCCCGGCTCTGGCATTTTTCACATAGTTGGTAAAAATCAGCCTTCTATTCCATTCTATATGAAATTAATTTCCAGATTGATGAATTAAATTCCTAATTAAAATGTCGTGGCTGTTTGGAGTTATGCCATATTCAAATTTGTCACTTGATACAGCTGCTTTAAGGCAGACTCGGTGACCTTGCCAACGTAAATTATGTGAGAAGTGCCGATCTGGTTATCAGCCAGGGTAGCTTAGTGGTTACAGCATCCGCGCGTTAAGCGGAAGGCCCGAGGTTAGATTCCCGGCTCTGGCATTTTTCACGTAGTTGGTAAAAATCAGCCTTCTATTCCATTCTATATGAAATTAATTTCCAGGTTGATGAATTAAATTCCTAATTAAAATAGGTTTCAGTCCAAGAACATTCCTGAAAAAAGAAACTCCAGCCGCAAGTCACGATAATAGGATTATGTATACCGCCGAGACATAGTAGTTTTTTCAGGAATAGTACTCCCCGGCTTATTGCAGAATCTCTGTTTGGGAAATGCGCAGCTTGGAGTAAAAGGAAAATCATTCGAGTATAGATGGCCTACTTTTGCTCTCTGGCGAAATTTAGTGGCGAGAAACAATATATTTTACCAAAACAATGAACTCAGTTAAAATTGAGAAAGGATTTACTAATTCTGGCTTATCCTGACGCAATATTTGCCGCAAAATTTGATTGCTAATCCCACCAAGCCACCACGTTTGTAGCCAATGTAATTTGGCGTTGAATTCCGCAACTTGGTGATGAAATTTGGCGAAAATTTGTAATTTATGGTTACCAAAGTTTGGAAACTAACTTCAATTAGAACAGAGTTCTAGAATTTTCTGAAGAGACTCATTGGTTTATAGCGCATAACTAAATTCTTCAAAAGTTCTATAAATTACTGACAAGACTATAGAAAATATAAGTGATTATTGATGATTGTAAACAAGAACTTGCCTATATTTTTACGTGCTACTTTCTATACGGTATTATAGTAAAAGTGGAAACAGATGTTAGTTTTTTTTTCCCCAAGAAGGTGGGCGTTGACTTAGCGTCAAATTAGGCATTCAAATGTGGTGAAAAATGGTAGTTCAGGATTCCCAAAGATTGAAAACTTTAATAGGAGTCGAGTTCTGGAATTTTTTGTAGTGATTCATTAGTTCCTAACGCAGAACTACCTCGATATAAACCGCTGACAATACTTTCGATGAATTTAAATTCCATTCAGATTTCGAAGTTTTCTGTTGTTCCTGAATTAGCGAAATGTTTGCTCTATGGTATATTTAACAATGTTTATTTTATTCCTGTAGTAAAAATGACTGTTTCATTGAATTTTTTCGATAATTTTTATTGATTATCGATTTTTGTGACACAAATATCAATACACTTTTCCTGAATATTCATTAAGTAAAGTGCATTCATCAACTAGAACCTGCTTATGTCTTTATACTTTCTACACGCAAAAATGTCAACTTTTATGAAAATATCAATGTGAGCTCTATCTTTGGGCTGAATATTCATTAAGTAAAGTGCATTCGTTGGCTAGAACCTTTATGTCTTTCTAAACTACATTATACACTCAAAAATGCCGACGACTTTCATAACAAAATCATTACGGGCTCTATCTACGAGCTGAATATTCATTAAAAAAGTGCATTCGTCAATTAGTACCTGCTTCTATACTTTCTAAGCGCAAAAATGTCGGATTTTGAAATCTATGATGGTAGGTCATCATATATAATGCCAAAACCTTTGTATTTTTGGTCATTATGAATATAATTTTTGTAAATGTGTCCAAATCAGAAAGTCACAGAAAAACCAAAAAAGGTGCGCAACTAGATGTTATAAGAAACATATATACCAGTTTGTAACATTCTACGTCCAACTGTTTTCGAGTTGTGCGAGATGCGCCAACATACATACAGACGTCACGATTAATCGTATGAAGTCATAGATATCTCTAAAATGCGAGCTCATACTAGATCAATGTTGCATTAAGCCCAATGTTGCAGGTTTACAACCAGACATCATGACAGTCACTAATATGAATTCACAACATTTTTCGATCATTCGTTCTTGAGCTATGCGAGATATAAATCCATTTCGCAAATCGGGATTGCATATTTCCTTGTACGTTCTACAAGGAAATAATGAAAAGGGGAAAATTACATTGTTGGAACATCTACGCATATAAATATTTATATGAATTTATATCATTCTATCGCATTTGTGTGAGGAATTATTTATTACAACATTATATACGGAGTGTTAGATGATTTCCCAAAAGTATTTTTGCAGCAAAACATTCCTAACAAGCTGTTTAAAAGCTGTATTCAAGGTCACACGAACTCATTATACTGTCTTTAAGATTCTATTTCCAAGATTTTTGAGTCTCAGAGATTAAACTTACTTCACTAAAAATAAAACATTTTAGTTTATCCGGTTTATTGGAAATAACTATTCAACATATTTAATACCTGTATAACAAGAATTCTATTTTTAGCATGTAATAAGAAATTTCCAACGGGAAACGTATTTTATTTCTAGTCAAATACAATATAAGAAAAAAAAATTACATTATTGGAATATTTATACGTGTGAATATTTAATTTGAATTTATGTTATTCTATAGCATATGTATGAAGAATTAGATATTACAACATTATATACGGAGGGCTAGATGTTTTCCCAAAATTACTATTACTGCAAAACATTTCTTACAAACTGTTTAAAAAATGTATACAAGACCACAAGAATTTTTATACTGTCTTTAAAATTCTGTTTTATGACCCTAAGAGGTTGAACTACTACAATAAACATTTTAATCTTTCAAGGTTATTGGAACTAACTGTTCAAATATTTAATACATTATTAACAAGGATTTTATTTTAGATTGTAAATAGAAATTTCGAAAGCGAAATATGCAGGGTGTTTTCACATTGAATTGGGACAAAAGAAAGCATATCTGTGTACGCTGCAATTACTTTATTTTAATAAATCAATCTTACATTGATACTACACATATGTAAGTTTGTGTAGTCATTCTATGTATGCCCTTTCAGAGGCATGACATATATCTGTGCGATATTCTAGTTCCTGCTGCACTCGTAATAAAACACCCTTTGTCAATCATTCGAGAGCGCTTCATTTATCCTCAGCATCAGTTGCTGTACGTCCTGGAGAAATGGAGACACGGACATTTTGTCGTAACATAACCCTATACGTAAGAACCACAAGGGGTTAGATTTCGGTGGCTACAAAGCAATACTGTAACAAGTTTAATTCAGCTCGGCCTATTCACCGATTTTTATAAAATTGGTCATTTTGATTAACAGCGCTTCTAACAGCGATTTCGTAACCGGAAGATTTTTCGCTGTTGCTACAGAAAACTAAGAAGTTTCAGAATTATTAGTTTCAGCCAAATTAATGAAGTACAAATATTGTACTATGCTATTACTTCTGTTCCATTCAATATGAAACACCCTGTAATTTTATTTCTAGCCAAATATGATCTAAGAAAAAAGGGAAACATTACACTGAAATATCTATATATATGAATATCTATATGAATTCACATAATTCTGTGATGTATGTGTTGAGGTTGGGTTGTGGGGATTAATGCCGATTGACAGCACTAGGTTTCTAGGCCTGAGGGAGTCTTTCTAAGAGGTCCTAACCCTTATTTACGAAAATTTAGGAGAAATACAAGGAAAACTCAGAACGGCTAGGCCGACGAGCACGACCTGGGATCGAATCCAACGCCTCACATCTATCAGCTATGAGCACAGAATCGCTCGGGGATCGGTATATGTGGGGGGAATTACATGTTACAACCAGTGTTGGGCATAATTGATTAAAAAGTAATTGAATTACAATTAAATTATAATTATTTTACTGTCAATCGATTAACAAGTAATTGATTACAAATAAATTGAATAAGTGATTAAATTTATTGAATAAGTAATTCAATTTATTTGTAATCAATTACTTGTTAATCGATTAACAAGTAATTGATTACAAATAAATTGAATAAGTAATTAAATTTATTGAATAAGTAATTCAATTTATTTGTAATCAATTACTTGTTAATCGATTAACAGTAAAATAATTGTAATTCAATTACTTTTTAATCAATTATGCCTGTGAAGTCGTTCCTTCACATACGAGTTTTAATTACAGCTTTAAATAAATGCAATAATTACTATATTTTCAATAAATTAAATGGCTAATAAAAATATCTAACGAATTTCTAAATTACTTTTTATATTTATTCCCATTCGTCTCTCTATATAAATATCTTAATTCTAATAATATTTTATCTGTTAATCTATTAAATAAATCTGCTGAGAACAAAAACATATTCTTTAAAATTAATAATTTAATCCCTCTAGTCATCTTTATAAATGACGTCTCTCAGAATTATAATCTCTCCTAAATCATTTAATAAAATAAAATATAAAGAATATTATTTTCATCTAGTAACCGTTGTATAGATTAAGATTGCATTTAATTCTTTTAGATTGCGTAAGTATTACTACTTGATAATGCCCAACACTGGTTACAACAATATCTACTGGTTTTCAGTATAATCGGAGTTTGTTGGTTATTCCCTTAACTCTTAGTCAAAAATATTTATTTTTAGTTGGAAAAAAATTAATAAGTTTTAAAATGTATTACTTTAAAAATATTTTGAGTCAACTAACGCTTTACTGAAAAAATTTCAAAAACGAAAACCTTTTACACGATTCTAACAGTATTAGAGAAAAATCATTTTGGCACAATTACCAATTTCTTTTCAGAATTTTCTTGTTATTGTAGAAAATGACCCATAGCATATACATGATATATGACATAGATTTCTTATTTAATTTCAAATGAGAGGAAAGGGCATGTACCTAATTGCATTATTCATAATATTTTTAATATATTCATTATTAACATTTATTATTTTTCATATTTACATTATCTTACCCACAAGATATAGTATTGTTTTGGGGTCAAGTTTTTGAAATTGAGTTTTTGTTATATTTACACGTTTTGAAGTCCCCTGAATCCAAAAATCGTGTTTTTAGCAGTTGGTCTGTGTGTGTCTGTTATCAGCATATCTCAAAAACAAATTATAGCAGAAATATCAAACTTGGTATTCTAAATGTGTATCATATAAGGGTGTTACACTATGCTTTTCGCTGAGATCAAGCAAGTGGTTCGTGTACAGAGACATCCAAGAGAATTCAAATACATTACGTCAATGAGGGATACTGCAGGTAAGTAGAGTTTAACGTCTATAGATTGCATTAAATCAAATGAAACGAATATATATTTTTTTTTATATGCGTAAAAACATGTTTTATGCAGAATATAGTATAGAAATCATTCACTGTTAGCCTCTGCTCAGGAATTGAAATTAATTTATCATAGCCATATGGTAAAAACAATATTTGTTTTTTTTTAAGCAAAATATTCATCACTTTTTCTTTTTTTTTTTTTTTCTTTTGTATATTTACACGTTTTGGGGAGGCTTCCTGAATACTGAAGTCATATTTTTAACGTTTGATCTGTGTCTATTAGAGTAAATTAAAAACAAATAATTTCAGGGAATCCAAATGCTGTCTTTTAAAGTTAATACGTTTGTTACTAGAAAAGTTTATTCAAGTATGATAAGTTTCAAGGAATGTTGAGTGCGAAAGTTGTCTGAATAATTTTAATTGAACTTTTGAATTTAATAACATATTTGAATTCTATATAAATGTAGGTACAATAATGAAACGGGGGGCTGTGGGAGGGGGGGAGTAGAGCCTTTCACATAGAATCATCTTTTAAATAAAACTGTTCCGAAGCCCAATTTGAATTGTTTTCACATAGTTTTACATAACAGTACTCGTTATCTTACCCCTTAACCCTTTCCGTCCCCGTGATTCCAATTGGAATCATAACATTTCAGATTTTCTTTCTTACTATCTAACATTCCCGCTGATTCAAAATGAACAATATTAAAATCTATATACATTTTCTCACCGAAAAATACCTATTTTGGATGACTTCACTATCTTTGTTAATAATTGAAAGTATATTTTACGCTGTTCTGATAATAATATCGGGATCAGTTTCCTGTTTTGGGCAATTTAAGTAAATTAACTGTTTGAAATATTTTTTATTTTATTCTTTAATGTTTATAATATGTATTTTAATTAATTGCAATATGTATTTTTCCAAAATTTTGATATTTTCTTTTATTGTAAAGTTATGATTTTTAATGGCATCAGTGGTTATATTAAACATAAATAAACATCTATCGGTTGCTTTGTTAGCTATATTAATTCGTACTCTGCTATAATTCCAGTTTAAAAAAAATATTTATATACATTACGTTTGAAATAAATTTATGACTAAATATAAGATTTATTGTTTTATGGAGGGAAAAAGTTGGGAATGAAAGGGTTAATCTCCAATCTGTATTTATAGTATTTAATTTCAGGATAAGAGAAAGTCATTTGAGTCACAGATTATTTTTTTATTTTATTTTTTTGTTTCAATCCTTTTAGTTAGAGTTACCAACACTTGGGATAAGTGACAACGACGGTACATGAATCGTTTTTGTATACGATTGCGCACCTTACTATTCGCATCATGAGAGAACTTTATATTAACAGATATTTAAATGAAACACTTAACAGATTTACTCTGAACTAACGGGAAAAAAAATTCTGAATCGACATAATTTTCTACATTATCTGTCTTATGTGGCATTAGTATATCACAGATGGTTTTCCGTAAACAAGAAACATTGTAGTGTAGCAGCATCATTTTTTTCCGATATGCATCGAAAATGAATGTGAATTTGCTACTAACAATGGTTTTCTTTATATATGTTGTATAAAGTTTGGTGCGTTATTTTATAATAGAAGTTGAGGTATATTGCCTTTATCTAAACAGGGCTGAATTGCAGCTTACCAGTGACACCTTGCGGCCGATATGTAGCAAATCGAATCAACATAGTTTACCCCATGTCCTTACACATATCACGTATAGAAGTTCAGATTTATCTTTAAATTGCAGCATGATAGAGCCTCCTGTTGGAGGATATATCCAGCAATCGGATCAAAGTTCCACCAAATATCGAAATTTTTTAAATTCCGTCCTTGTTTCGTCAGATACAAAGTCGTCAATATTTTGTTGATACGCACATAGACATAGATACACATTCTAAAAATGGTCAAAATCATGTTTAAAAAAACGCAAAACGTGCAAAATCCATCGAAAACCCGAGGCCAAAAATTTAAAAAAAAAAAAATTTCTTGTGCAGATAGAAGAAAACAATTTTTCCCTCAGGTAGCTTTTTTTTTTTTTTTTTTTTTTTAACAATAGAAAAACTGACCTCAGCTCAGAATTGCAGATTAATACATTCGGCATATACATATTAAAAACAGGTTAGGAAAGTTTCAGATGACAATCATATTTTGCAAGTGTAAAATTTCATTTTATTTATTTATTTTAATTTTATTATTATTTTTTTTTTTAATTATTCCCGAAAAAAGTATCAGATTTAATAAAGTTATTAATTTTTTTTTTTATTATTATTATAAGTACATCAGATATATTTTTTTATTTTACCTTGTTATAAAGTCATATTTTTTTTAATTGTGTGAACTAAGCATCTAAGCATTTACTACGTGTTTCTGTTTGAAAACTGCTGAAATTGTTTCAAAAGTTACTATTACAGGTGCCACTTTTCTATAAGTTCGTTTTATTTTTCTATCACCACAATTTTCTTTTTGAAAATTATGGTGACAGTAAAATAGAGCGATCGTAAAGAAATAAAAGTGCTGCGACGACTCCTATTATTTACATAGCTCATCATAATATATATAAAGAAGAAAAAAATGTAGCATTTTTAATTTTCAAAAAAACAATTTTATTGCACAGTGAAACCAACGAAATGCTTTTCCTTCAATCAAACCAATGCAAAATATTACCCAGACAGAAAAAAAAAAAGAATAGATATTTTAGATTGGTTCTATATAAAAATTCAGTAGGGAAGAGTGGGGCATCTTGGGACATGGCCCACGTTGAGACACCTTAAATTCCAATTTTGTAAATAGGAATTAGTTTTCTTAGGACATCATAGTGAGCAGCATACTTTATTCTTCAAAGTAATTTGGAATTTCTCACATTAACAGGTGAAAATTAATTCAATTTTCTTTGTTTTGAAAGATTCAAAGTTACATTAATGAGTAATTTCATAAACACATTTTTTGTGCAAGAAATGAAATAATTTAAATCTGGGCATCTGGGAATCAAAATATGGACTTTCATAACAATTTTAATATTAAAAAGTGCATTGTACTGCTATGCCTAACTTTTTGAGAGTTACATTATAATAATGATCCAAGTGGGGAAGGTTGGGACACTCCCTCAACCTACTCCACCATTATGCAATGTAAAGAAAGCAGTATTTGTATGTATTACATAAATTTATTGAGATTTTAAATGTGTTAAAATTCGGAAAAGGGTTATTATTATTACTAAGAAAATTGTTTTTTTTCTTTAGAACTTAGACGAGATCAATATTTGTTATTGTAATGTATACTATGCATTGTCATTTATTAGGCTCTAATTTTATAGATAAAGATTTATTAATCAATTTTGCTTAGTATTTTTAATGCATTGACATTTTAATGTCAATGTACCAAGCTGCCCCAAACAGTAGGGCAGATTGGGACATTTTAAAGATTTTTAAATTTTTGTTTACTGAAATTAAATTCGATAGAATACTGCATCAGAATAAATTTTAACTGAAACAGGAAGACTTAAGCTTTATGTCAAACTAGTTTTGGTGAAAATTGAATAAAAAAATAAATTTTCTAAAAATCATTATCTAAAAAGTCTCCCTTTCCCTATGTTTTAGCTCATAAAAATATATATAATTAATTAATACAAAAAAAAATTATGCAAATTATACAATTAAATCAACTAAATATAAAATGTTTAATAAATTTTAATTATTTATCTAAAGAGAATATATAAGAATATATACACATGTACACAAACACTCATTTACATTACATATATTCATATTATACAAGGTTAATATGTTGTACGCAATAAAAAAACTAAAACAAATACATGTATTAAAACCCGAATAAATTACTACGTCAGAAACGCCAAAAGAAATACGTTTGCGATGCATACAGCTGTTTCGGTAGCCTTAAGCGTACCGTCTTCTGTGCATTCCTAAATTCCTATTGGCTACACACTCCACCTTTCCCGTAATCCTATTGGTTGAACTAAATTCGGTCCCTCTCCTATATATACGAGCACTTCTCCAGATTCAGAATTCTTTTTGCACTGAAAACGGTACGCTTAAGGCTACCGAAACAGCTGTATGCATCGCAAATATATTTCTTTTGGCAGTAGTTTATTCGGGTTTTAATATTCCAACGCCAAGTCTCCTGTTTTTATTTGTTTTTCAAATACATTTAGTTCACTTATTATGAATGAAACACTATAATGAAAATTTTAAGTACTAGACATAAAATTTTTTCCCTATCCCAATGGATATTTTCACTCATTCGTCTGACGACCATTACTGGAATTTAGTTTCTCGTGAAACCGAAGACCTGATTTATGTTTTCTAACACTTCTGTTTATTTTAATAAAATATTTAAATTTATAATTTAAAAGGATTGCAAAAATTCCATAGGTGCTTAATCAAAATAAATTATATTTTTACTTTCCGAACACTATAGTGAGGAAAGTATTGTAATCATGTCAAAAATCCGAATTCGAGATTTTGATGTTTCTATACGTTTCGAGGTCCAACGAGTCCGTTTTCACTATTTTTACGATGATGTATGTATGTCTGTGTGTATGTATGTGTGTATGTATGTGAGTGTGTATGTGTGTATGTATGTGTGTGTATGTCTGTGAGTGAACACGCTAGCGTCTAAACGCTTCGTTCGAATAAGCTGAAAGTTGGTACGTATATTGTAAGTCACCATAGTAAGAACCCTATAGATTTTGGTGAATCTAGCACTTATAGTTTTTTTACAGGGACACAAAGAAAAATTCTTTATCATTATGGCCAAGGGACCAAAATCTTAAAAGTGCGATAGCATCTAAACGCCTTATTCAATTGAGCAAAAACTTTATACACATATTATAGGTCACAGATACTCAATCTGTATAGATTTTGGAGAATCTAGCACTTATAGTTTTCTTACAGGGACACAAAGAAAAATTCTTTGCCAAATTTTTAAAAGTGTTATAGCGTCTAAACGCCTTATTAATCTCAGCAAAGAATTTGTACACATGTTATAGGTCACATTTGAACCAACTGTATAGATTTTGGTGAATCTAGCACTTACAGTTTTTTTACAGGGACACAAAGAAAATTTTTTTATCTTTATGGCCTATGAGACCAGCGATAGCATCTAAATGCATTATTCAATTAAGCTGAAAATTTGTATGAATATTATAAATCACTGTTGCACTAACTATAAGCATTTTGGTGAATCTAGCATTTATAGATTTTTACAGGGACACAACGAAAAATTCTTTATCCTTATAATCTAAGGGCTCAAAGTTCAGTAGTGTTAAATAAACCTCGTGTGATATATGGAGAAAAATACTCAAACACTCTGTTATGGTTTTCTTTTTTTTGTTTGTTTAGCAACTCCTCTTTCTATATTTTATCTACAAAACTCTTAGTTACTCAATGTTCGGAAAGTCGAGTGGAGTCACTCCAGATTTTTTATCTTTTAAAAAAACATGGAATTTAGGAAATTTAATGTGACACTCCAAATGGCTTTCTCTGGAAGAACATTTGTTAAATTTACATATCGGCCAAAATTCTAATCAATATTCTTTAGCATTAATAATAGTTTTTTTTTTTTTTTTTTTTTTTTTTTTTTTTGAGAAGGGGAGGGGGGATATTTTCTTTTTATTTATTAGTAATTATATTTGGAGAAAATTACTCGAAAAACTAGCATGTTGTAGCCACCCCAAGATTTTCTTCCACATACTATTTTATATAAATTCAGGCAATAAATATTGTTTATTAAATTATTATTTATTTATTAAAATTACTTCCCATGATGAAGGCAGATGATTTTTTTTTCCTCAGAAAAGTACAACACTAAATACCAAAATAAAGTCATTTTTGTGCCGACATCAGAAGATTTTTTTTCATTTTATTATTATTATTATTTATTTTTTTTTTTTTTTCGTGAACGGAAAAAAAAAAATCGATAACTTTGTTTTAAATTATCACAAATTAGTTCAACCATTCGTTTTAAAAGTATTGACGAGATCTTTCGAAAGATACCTATTGAAAATTTGCACATATCCCCCCTCCCCGGGGAAGGGGCTTCACTCCCCGTGGTTAGCGATGCTCTTACATGCAGACATTTTTTTTTTTCTAATTTATTACTACTATTTTCAATAATTCCTATTAATTTTATAATCATGTGCTTAAAAACACATTATGTACAGTGTGGGAAAAAAAAAAAAAAATGCCGCATTGCAGGATAATTGACATATCTTTTTTTATTTGTAATAACTTTAAAATAATGATTGAAACAAACAAAACTGCCATGTCTGCTTAATACACAAACAGATAGAATGATACCTATGTACATTTTTGATAAACATAAACCTCAGAAATTTCCCTATGCCAAATATCATAAATAATTTTTTCTAGTTCTTGCAAAGTTATAGGCTACAAAGTTCGAATCTCTCTTCCCCCCCCCCCCCTTATCTACTAAACATTTTCGAGCGGGTTGAGATTAGGACTATTTTCAGGTCTGGTAAAGAAAAAATCTTATGATATCCTTTATGGGATTTAACTGAAAGTAAAAAAAGTTGTTGCTTACAGAATTATAGGTGCTCATGAGAACGGATAGGTAATTTTAACAATTTGAATCAAATAAACGTACCACAAATGCCGTGCAGCAAAGTACATTATTTTGAAATGCTGACTGTGGAAAGTCTCAAATACCTCCAAATTAGTCGGCCAGACACCACGTTCATAATGACCGTATTTTATTTCGAGTTAATTGATCCTTTGAGTATGAAAATTTGCCCGACTCCTTGAAAACTTGAAAAGTTATGCACCTCCGTGCCATAATATACGGAGAATGTGTCACTGTTTTAAGAGTGCAATTTTCATTAAATCGGTCACCTTTTCGTCGTCCTACTAACCTTTTTATGTCATTTCAAAATAAATTAATCTTGACTCATTAGAGAAAACCAGTTCAGCCCAGTAATTAACTGATATATTTTTTAAAATTTTGGTGAACTGATTATTATTTTTTTTTTTTTCAGATCTTCCGTTTTATTAACCTACTTTGTTTAATTGTTGCTACACTGTTTCTGGAGAAAATATTTAAAAACACCTTTTTTTGAATCCTTTCTAAGTTCAGAACCATGATACAGTCGGTAACAAAAGTATCCGAAAACTATAAAAAATTCCTATATAAAAAAAGTAGTGTTAGTACTGTTTTGTTAAATAAATCCTTGTCGAATCATGTTCTTAGACTGATTAAGATAGAACATGATTCTACAAGGATTTATTTAACAAAACAGTATTAACTCTACTTTGTTTATATAGGAATTTTTGCTAGTATTCGGATACTTTTGTTGCTGACTGTACAATTCAAATTTTTAAGCATTTGCTTTTTAACTTGGGGTCAAAAACCATCTCAAGAATATTTTTTTAGCATTTAATTATTTTTGCCATCATAAGTATTACAATATTTTTTTTTCATTCTAAAATTACTACTTTTTGTAGCATCGTTAACTGCCTTATCATTGCCATTTTTGAAATGCTTTCAAAAATTACAATTTTCCCAACCATTACATTTTGATTTTAACACTTGGCTCAATCGTAAAGTGTACGTAGAGGACGACGTAATGAAATCTGTTCGAAAATTTGCTTTTTAAATGATAAAATTAGCGATTTCAGAAAGAGAAAAGGAAAATATCCAAATGCAGGTCCCCCCCCCTCACACAGTGTTTATTTAAATGGAATTTTGCCCTATACTGTAATGTTAAAAATTTCGAAAAATTGGCATCGTAGCGCCACATGTTGAACGATTGATCCCCAAATGTAATCAGCACCAGTTTAGGTCAGGGTCTAACTAAACACTAAGTTTGGTTAACTTTCGTACATTAATCCGTGAAATACAGAGTCCACAAAATTTATGATAAACACACAGAGAAATTCTCTATAAACAGTCAAATCGTGTTCAGGGCATCTTAAAACGTGTAAATCTGTCGAAAACTGGATTTCGAAACATTTCACGTACCCAATAATTTCTTCTTATGTATGTAGAATAAAATAAAATGATATGGAAAAAGAGGAGGGTACTAACAACGCTACGGAATATTAATGAGAAAGTTCCTTTAGGAATAATGATGCTATCTAACAAAGAGACAAAGGTTTAAAAATTGATTTAAAAAAAATAAATAAATAAATAAAAGGGGAAATTTTTGAAAATTTGTTGAACATAAAATGTTAAATGGTTATTTTTAGTGCTAAACCATTAAAATTTAAAGGGTTAAAGCGGTTATATTTTTCTTTCTTTCTTTCTTCTTTTTTTTTTTTTTTCAAATACTGTCAAAACATTTTCTAATTAATAGAAAAAATGACTACTACGCATGGTCTCAGATTAATAAAATTGGAAAACAATAAAATAAGTCTGGAAAATTATAAACCATGTAACACCACATTTTAAATATTAATGTATGAAATTTTGTGATGCTTTGCAGTCCTGAAAAAAGTAATATCAAATACTATTAAATGCACCGAAAAGTCTTGGCGTTTTGGATTAGTAAAATGGCACCAGATCTTTTTTTTTTTTTTTTTTTTTTTTTTTTTTTTTACAATAATTACATCATACTTTATCAAATTATAAATACCTTAAAATTTATATAAATGTTGTCTAGGAAAAAACTTTTGGTGTCATTTTTTTAAATAAAAAACTACAAAACCTTTCGGGTACACCTAACAGAAAAAATATTGACTTCGAAGGATAAATGATTTTTTAAGTAGACTATCTTTGCAATAGACTAAAATATTTTGAGTGTAAGCAATGATAGATACTAACACTAGGTCAAGAATTTAGTTGAGGAAGAAAAGCGCCGGTCAGCAGTTAACAGAAAATAATATTTTGAAAGTTCAATTAAGTTTATTCGTCCCCGCTCTACTTCACATTTTATAATAAATACACACCTTTATTTGTGTTAATTTTAAAATAAATGTATTTATCTTTATATTATATATATATATATATATATATATATATATATATATATATACAGGGGACGTTATATTGGATAGAGAGAAAGAAAAATATTTTACCATGTTTTTATTAACTTCTATTCTTGTTTGTTCGTATTCTTCGACCACATTTCATGAAACCATGGAAGCATTTGCGCAAGTGTTAACGAGTCCAATGCTAAAATAGGGGTGACAGTCATCTGACTCAGAGAAAATGAGCAATAACACAGAGCGCGGAATTATTGGATGTTTTCCAAATTTCAGACTGTAGGTCAAGCTGGCATCCCTCCAACATTTTGGACGTGCCCTCACTGCTAGTTTTGGTATATGTGGCCGTATTGTATGTTTGCTTGTTTGCTTGTCCGATACAAATCTTGCAATGGAATTTTAATTAACTTCCCTACTAGCTAGACATTTGAAACTTTCACAGTAGCTCACAACCCGGTGACAACACAATACTTCGAAGTCCGATTTTCGAATTGCTTTCTTATAATTAAAATAACTAAAAAGCAAAAAATAAAAATTTAAGCAAAATAACATTTTTTTAAGATTAGAAGCTTTTTATTGTGAAGCCCTAAAAAGCATAAAATAAAAAATTATTGAGGTAAACACAAGATATAAAGAAATGAAAGTTTTAGCACTAATGAAATTTTAGAGAAATATAGATATTTCCCTTTTGCAAGAGATGAAAATTTTTAAATATTCAAAATATTTTAAAAAGCATTCGAGACCATTATTCTTAATTATTAGTTTTTTGTATAATATTAGTTAAGCCATAAATTTCAAAAGGTCTCTAAAGCTATTTTGAAAATTTTGAATATTTAAAATTTTTCATTTCTTGCAAAAGGGAAATATCTATATTTTTCTCTAAAAATTCATTAGTGTTAAAACTTTCATTTCTTTATAGCATGTCTTTACCTCAATAATTTTTTATTTTATGCTTTTTAGGGCTTCACAATAAAAAGCTTCTAATCTTAAAAAATGATTTTTTACTTAAATTTTTATTTTCTGCTTTTTAGTTAGAAATAAAGCTTCTTAAATATCTAATCAAAATTTCTTAGGATACTGTATAGACAACAAAAGATTTTCTTTTAGATACTGACATTCTTTTTAATTTTATGGAAAAAAAATAGCACGTCGGCCTTCGAGGATCGAACTCACGACCAGCGCGTTTTCAGCATGACAGTCTAACCAAAAGTCAAAGAACAGTAAAAAAAAAAAAAAGTCATAGAACATGCTAGAAAAATCTAAGTAATGCAAAAATATATTGTTCTTGAATGCTTTTCGGAATACTTTGAATATTCAAAAATTTTCATCTCGTGTAAAAGTGAAATCTACATTCTTCTTTAAAATTTTCTTATTGTTGGAACTTTTATTTTTTATAGCATGTTTCTGGAAGAATAAAAATTATTTCATGCTTTTTAAGGCTCCACAACAAAAAATTTTCACTTTTTTTTTTTTTTTTTTTTTTTTTTTGTTATTCTTTTTAGTTACTAAAAAATAAGAGCCTCTTAAAAAAGAAATAATCAATACTGTGTAGGCTATGAAAGGTTTTGTTTTTAACAAATGACATCTTTTTTATTAATTATCTACAAAAAAGTAACACGTCGGCCTTTGAAGACCGAACCCACCCACCACCACCATACCATCGCATTATCAACATGACTCTTTAATCAACTGAGCCATTTAACGATTTAAAAATTCCTTACATTTGCTTTAAAGTGGAAGCGCTTTGTTTTTTTAGCATGACATGAAGTCGCGATGACAAAATTTAATTTCAAATATTTACTTATGTATTTTTTACTTAAAACTTTTTATTTGGTGTTTTTTTTTTTTTTAACTTCAAAAATATTTTATGATTTTTAATATCAAAAAAAAAAAAAAAAAAAAAAAAAAGTTTTCTTAAAAAACTCCTAAAAAATTCTTAGGATACTGTGAAAGTACCGAAAAATTTTCTTGTATCAATTGACACCTTTTCTACTAATTATTTGCAAAAAATAACACGCCGGACCTTCCGGGGACCGAACTGTCGACTACTGCGTTATTAACGCGACGCTCCAACTAACTGAACCACGGAGCGCAAACGGAACGTCTTATTTTTTACTTTAATTGTTTACTAACGTATATTTTACTTTAATTGTTTACTAACGTGACACGAAGACTAAGACAAGATGACAAAGTCAATTTCATATAAAAAGCTTTTAATATGAAATTAATAACCTCCTAATACCTAATAAAAAAAGCCATTAAAATATTAGCTATAAATTAATTGTTGCCCCCCCCCCCAAAAAAAAAAAAAAAAAAAAAGAGTTCGTTTTCTTTCGACATAATATAAATAAACGTGATTAAATAAATAATTTAATTAAACGTGAGCGTTAAAATATTGTAAAAAAATAAATTATGTATCTCACAAAAATTGACGTCACTATCGGTTTAAAGATTTCATACGCATTGATAAAGTGCTAATGTAGTTAGTTCTATAGCTATGATTCAACGGAAAATTTAAAAACATGGTTTATAAAAAGTTTATCTTATAATTATTTAAAATTGTTTTTATCACTAATTGTATATTTAATTCACTATTGTTTCTTTATTTCTTCGGCCACGTTGATAAAAGGAATGTTTTATTATACTGAAATCAACTAGGTTTTTACATGTTATTTATAAATTATGGGGGACAATTTTGGCATTTAAAGTTAAAAACTAACTTCTTTACTTTTAATTAAGCTTGCAATACTCAACGTGATAACTCCTCGCCCACGTGCGATTAGTTTTTGCAAACTTCATTTTTTGTTATTTTTGTTCTTGTTTTTTCAGTTTAAAATCTGTCCAGTATAGATCCTACAAAAAAAAAAGCATTTATTTTATAAGTAATTAAATCTATATAAATAAGGCGACGAGTTCTTCAGCGGACCACTCCTATTTTTGATTGGTCTACATTTAACTACTTTGGCGATGAAAGTCGGCCATTTCTTTTTAGTAAAAACTGATGAATTTTTTTTAGAAAGATACTGCATAGATGTTACACTTTTTAAAAGAGTTTTAAAAACTTTTCATTTTTTATGAGGACATTATATACATCAAGTTATTAGATTCGAAAATATTACGCTGCAAAGTTTCACAACGCAATATCAATCGATTGCTTTTTTCTTAAAATAAGAGTCTACTAATATTAAACAAAAAACAGTCTAATATTAAATAATAATGAATAAGTTTTTAAAAATTATCATCAGTTTTGAAGTTCTAAGAGCTGCAATTTTTAAATAACAGCGTACTGATTTCCCATGCATAATCCGTTAAATTTGTAAACAATTGTTGATTCATATTCGAGAATCATTCCCATAAGACCATAGATAGAGCATTGTTGAAAAACGGAAGAAGTATTTAATTTGTAATATGTTATTTTGAATTTTTGACCTTAAAAGGAATTTTAATTATGTTAAAAAGCCCAAAATGTGATATAAAATAATCTGGTGTGTCACTTCACACGACTTTCTCTTAACCTGAAATTTAATACTATAAATACAGGTTGGAGATTAAGAGGTAAGATAACGATGTTATGTAAACCTATGTTAAACAATTCAAATTAGGCTTCGGAAGAGATTTATATGATAATAAATTCTATGTGAGGGGGGGGCTACCGACCCCCTCAACCCCCCCTTTCATTAATGCACCTAGATTTATATAAAATTTAATTCGGTTATTGAAAAATAATTTATTGAAATTATTATTAAAAAAAAAATCTTTTATGATAATGCAGACGATTTCCATATTAGAGAAGTAGTATAACACTAAATATCCAAAAAAAGACCATTTTATTCTCAATATTAAAAAAAAATAATAAAATAAAACATAGAATTTATTTTCGTTAAAAGTAAAAAAAAAATCGATAACTTCGTTTTAAATTAGCACAGATCGATGGTTAAACCATTCGTTTTAAAAGTATTGACGAGCTCTTTTGAAAGATATCCATCATGAAAATTTACTCCCCTCAAGGGGGGACTTCCCCCCTGGGGGGGGGCGAGGCTCCTACATACACAAAATTTTTTTTCCCAGTTGACTATCTCTATTACAAAATATATATATTCGTTCCATTTGGTTTAGTGCAGTCTATAGACGTTAAACTATTTACCTGCAATTTCCCCCATAGACGTAATGTATTAGAATTCTCTTGATTGTCCCTGTACACGAACCATTTGATTGATCTTAACGAAACGCTTACTGTAGCATCTATATATGATACACATTTAGAATACCAGGTTTGGAATATCTGCTACTATTTGTTCTTGAGATATGCTGATAACAGACAGACACACACACACAGACACAAACACACACACACAGACCATTTGCTAAAAACACGATTTTCGTATTCAGGAGCCCCCAAAACGTGCAAATATAACAAAATCTCGCGTTCGAAAATTTGACCCAAAAACAATACTTTCTCTACCTTATGGGTAAGAGAAAGTAATTGAAAATTCGTTTAAATTTAGTGACCAGCGAAGTGGGAGTAGCCTGCTAGTATTCTATAAAGTATTCCTGCTTGATTTTGGTTTAATTAAATTTTAATCAATATTAGCTTTTTTATGCTCCTAGAAAATTATTTGTAAGAAAAATTCTGGAGGGGAAAAAAAAGGACTTTATTTAGCGCATATTTCTTTTTTACTTCGAACGATATTTATAAGATGTTACTAGATTAAAAAAATTTACTTCCGGTTTTTGATAGATTTACCTATTTTGGCGATTTAGAAAAGGTATCATTTTGAGCTTCAAAACATCGTAAGCGTTGTCACATGAGATATCTGTGTATATCATACCTATTTTGTATAAATGTATTTTATATACCTTTTAATCACCAAAAATAAATTTTCTTGATTTATTTTTGGTTGATTCAAATAAATCAACCAAATATATATATTATTGTGTGTGTGTGTGTGTGTGTGTGTGTGTTTGTAGACAACTCACCGCCTTCAACTACCAGATTAGAGAACAGAACCGGTCAGCTGCTGGTAAAACCAAGTGATAAATATGAAAACAGTTTTCTAGTGACTGTTCCACTCAAAACTTATATCATTTCTTTGACTCTCTGAATGAGTAATAAATTGTTTAAACGTAAGTTTCGAAATAAAAATTAATCTGGTGTGTCACTCACACGGCTTTCTCTTACCCTGAAATTTAATACTATAAATACAGGTTGGAGATTAAGAGGTAAGAAAACGAGTACTGTTATGTAAACCTATGTTAAACAATTCATATTAGGCTTCTGAAGAGTTTTATATGATAATTAGTTCTGTGTGAGGGGGGCTACCGCCCCCCTCAACCCCTCGCTTCATTAATGCACCTACATTTATATAGAATTTAATTCGGTTATTAAAAAATATTTCTCTTTTTAAAAAATAATTTATTAAAATTATTATTTAAAAAAATTATCTTTTATGATAAGGCAGACGATTTCCATATTAGAGAAGTAGTTTAACACCAAATATCAAAAAAAAGTCCATTTTATTCTCAATATTAAAAAAAAAATAAAAGTATGATTTTTTTTTTTTTTTTTTTTTTTTTTTTTTTTGTTAAGTTTTTTTTCGGTAAACGTAAAAAAAATCGATAACTTTGTTTTAAATTATCGCAGATCCATGGTTCAACCATTCGTTTTAAAGGTATTTTCGAGCTCTTTTGAAAGATACCCATCATGAAAATTTACTTCCCTCGAGGGAGGACTTCCACCCCCCCCCAGGGGGGGAGGCAAGGCTCCTACATACACAAAAAAATTTTCCCAGTTAACTGTCTCTATTACAAAAAATATATATTTCTTTCATTTGGTTTAGCGCAGTCTATAGACGTTAAACTCTATTTTCCTGCAATTTCCCCCATAGACGTAATGTATTAGAATTCTCTTGATTGTCCCTGTACACGAATCATTTGCTTGATCTTAACGAAAAGCTTACTGTAGCATCCCTATATGATTCACATTTAGAATACGAAGTTTGAACTTTCTGTCATAATTTGTTTTTGAGATATGCTGATAACAGACAGACACACAGACACACACACACAGACAAACACACACAGAGACACACACACAGACACACAGACCATTTGCTAAAAACATGATTTTCGTATTCAGGGGACCTCAAAACGTGTAAATATAACAAGATCTCGCGTTCGAAAATTTGAGCCAAAAACAATACTTTCTCTACCTTATGGGTAAGAGAAAGTAATTATAGTAGATTGTTAAATATTATTATACTAGTTAGTTGTAGGGCGAATAAGGTGCCCGTTAAAAAATGGTCATTTCCTTTTATTTATTTCTCACTTCAAATTATTCCTTTGCTAGCAATTCGCGCGAAATTTTCGCACTTTATTTATTTCTTCCTTACCTTTAAAATTTAAAATTAATTATTAGTATTATTTTATATACGTCATTTTTTAGATTATCACGTCATCATATAGACGCAAAGTTAATATTTAATATACGTATATATATTTCTTTTTCACGTGAAAGCATATTTCATTTTATGTTTAAAAAAAAGAAAAAGAAAAAAAAAATGGCAACAATTAAAAATTTAAATGTCGATTTTAAAGCTGCTTTTTTCATATTTTAATTAAAAGAAATTTAATCAAAAATTTGTTCAAATAAGGTACCAAATGAAAAGGGCGATTTTTCTGAATCAGTCAGATTAAACAACTTATCGATCGGACAATTAGATTTTTTTAAATTAAGTATGAAAATTAGGTGGCAACTTGCGTTTACACACAGACAGAGTCTAAGGAAATCTCTTAAGCCTTTTTAAGCGTGACAGAATCGAGCACTGATGAGCGTAACTATATATGCTGATGTGATTTTTTCTTAGCTTAATTTACTCTAACCTTGTTCATAGCACTTATTAATTTTCGACAATTATTAATTACCATTAGGAGATTGTGATGTTTTAAAAATTTCTGAACCAGAAGCTGATTAAAAATGTATTTAAAATTAAATTACTACTCATAACCGCAATGTATTCTGTTTTCTTTGGCGAATTCATATCGATTATTTCGAACCACCCTATATATATATATATATATATATATATATAGGGTGGTTCGAAATAATCGATTTTTTTATTTCGGAATCGCGTTACCTCTCAAAAGTTGTAGTTTGGTATCATCAATTGGGGAAAAATAAAAAATAAATTATATGTTTACATCTTCAGTTCGCGCATGAGGCTGAAAGTTTGAAAAAATATGTTAAAAATGGAAACTTTCAAAAATTAATAAAATTAGTTTTTTTGTAATTTTTTATAATGCAACAGCCATAAATTGTTAGTATATAGCGTAGTTTCAACCTAAAAAAAATTATAACTTTTAGATGATACATTCTGTTCGCGCATGAGGCTGAAACTTTGAAAAAAAAATGTCAAAAACTGAACACAAACAGTAACTGACCGGCAAGCGCAAAGTTGGCGCTGCGCCGTCGCATTTCTTATTCCATTGCCGTCTTGTCTAGACCCAGTGAGGAAAAATTCTGCAACTGACATCTAGAATCTAAATTGTGGTTCTAGAAAAAATAGTTCCATGTCATCCTTGTAAATTCCAGTCCCCTTGAAAAGCGAGTTCTAGAAGCCCGTATTAGAATTCTAGAGCATTTACCTATATTCCCGAGGGCAAAGTTATTTAAAAATCTCTGCAAATAAATGAGACTACAAGAGGCGGGTTTCAGCAACTATAATGTTGGTGTATGACCCAATTCTAGGAAATCAAGTGCGGATTTCTCGCAATACAAATGATTCAGGAGATTCGGAAGATTCAGAATATTGTTTCGCCATCTAGAAATGTGTAAACAAGAAATTCCTGACCATTTCGTCTATTCAGTTTATTGGCGTACCTTATGCGCATAGTTTCTCAGGACAAATTGGCAAGAAGTTGACTGACTGTGAAAAACTCCCTGTTGCTAATTTTGAAACGATTAATAGTGAGGAGATAAATGTGACCAAAACTGACTTAAACATGGACCAACAGTATTTACTTAATATTTATCGAGCAGCCAAGACAGGAGAGTGTGCGCCAGATCTCGCTGTGAAAGATCCTGGTCCTCTTAGTAACTCTAGGTGGTTAACTTGTGCAACTAGGATATTAAGACTATATATTTCTGAAGTAAAACCTTCTGACGAAATTAAACTGCTGGTCAGCTATATTATGAAGATATACGCTCCAGTATGGTTTGGAATTAAAATGCATTCCTCTGTAAAGTTTGGAGCAGTTCACGTGTTTAAATTAGTACAGAAGACAAGACAGCTGCCCGACAGGGTACGTAAAATAATTGATCCTGTCATTCAGAGGAATGCGTATTTTTGTCATCCCGAAAATCTTTTAATTTCAATGGTACTAGATGAGAGAGTGCACGTAAGACAGCTAGCTTTTCGAAGATTGCTAAAAGCAAGAAAACAAGAACCAAAAGGGAAATCGGTGCGAACTTTTCAACCACCGACCATGAATTTTGCAGCTTCAAATTACATTGAACTTATTGATTGGTCCAAGTGCAAACTTACACCTCCTCCAATAATGAGCAATGTGTCAACGCAAAGCCTAGAAAAACTTATTAATACTAATGTTCTTCCCAGAGTTCGAGCTAATTAAATTTCCTTGCCACACGCAAAGTGTTGAAAGAATCGTAAAGCTCGTAACAGAATCTTGTACTAAAGTATGCATAGAGAAGAGAACAGGGATTGTTTCATAAGGACAACTTTGCTCTCAAGGTCAACTATGCCATCATTTGACTATAAATCTCAATTTAAAACAATGCTCAACACATCTGAGGAATCTTAACGACACAAAAAATAGGTAAAATCTATATATCATTCTGTAATTAGCTAGGACACGCAATGTCATTATATACATATAAATGTGTGTGTAACTATACTTGTACGTATAATACTGTAATAAAAGGTTATATTCAACAAATTTAGAATTTTTTAAATACTTTTGAAACGTAAATATGCCATGTATGTATTATTGTATATTAAACACGTAAGTTTCAAATTTTAAAAGATTTTAGCCCAATTTAAGGCGTATGCGCTAACTGAAGATATTATATGTAAAAGCTATAAAATATTTTTTAGGTTCAAACTACGCTATATACTTGACAATTTATGGCTGTTGCATTATAAAAAATTACAAAAAAAAACTAATTTTATTATTTTTTGAAAATTTCAATTTTTAACATATTTTTTCAAACTTTCAGCCTCATGCGCGAACTGAAGATGACAACTTAGAATTTTTTTTATTATTTTTCCCCAACTGAGGATACCAAACTACAACTTTTGAGATGTAACGCGATTCCGAAATAAAAAAATCGATTTTTTCGAACCACCCTAATATACACACACACACACACACACACACACACACACACACACACACACACACACACACACACACACACACAGAGAGAGAGAGAGAGAGAGAGAGAGAGAGATTAAATTTTAAAAAACAATGACAAATTTGTATTAAACAGGCACATAAAGCAGCTCTGAATTTATGTTCAAAAGATTAATTATTTAATTTAAATTATGATCATTAAAAATGAAAGTAGAATGTATAAAAAACCAAAAACAAATTTTATACACAAAAATATAAATTACTTAATTTAAATTATAACTGAAAATGAAAGTGGAATGCAAATGGAAAACAAAAACAGGTACAGGTGGGGGTATGTCCTTGCTAGACTGTCATTTCACAAATTTATATAAATAATTAAAATCCTCAATACAAAGGTTTTTTTTTAATCTGTTATTGAAATTTAAATTTACGATGCTCTTTATCAAATAAATAAATTGTATTTCAGTTGTTTATCAATTATGCCCAATTTCCGTTGTTATACTATCAAATTTAATTATTATACTACATTGTTGTTTGAATTACAAATTGGAGTATGCTAGCTTGGCATAGCTTGACAAACCTAGTAGGATTACGTAGTTTTTTAATGGCTGTGTTCCCGCCTGATGATGATGAAGACATATCTTTGTTGTAATTTTGGATTAAATAGTTTTGAAATTAGCCTTTTCTTGTTTATTAACACTGTTATAACAATGTGTTTTTTGTTATTTATACATTCCACTTTCATTTTCAATTATCATAATTTAAATTATTTATATATTATATATAATTATCAAGCAGGAAGACGATAATGTAAATATAAACGATATATATGTCAGTTTGGAGACAGTCTAAAAATGTCTTAGAAAGATTACTCGTGGCCAAAAAACAGCAAATAGAATTAACCCTTTTAGATCACATTGAAAAATACTTAAAAGTAATTAATTTTTGCGCTTGATATTTTGGTCCTAAGAAAAAGAAAAATAATATATAACTAATATTTCTCTCAGGTATTTGTGTCCACCTTAAGTAAATCTGATTCCTTTTCGAAAATGATTTGATGTAAATTAAAAAAAAAAATTAATTCTTAGACACCAAAATATTAAATCTAGAACTGTTTTCGCTTATTCATTACTAAAATAACCAACCATTTAAAAATCATAACTGAAGAAAGCCATTAATTAAAAGAGAGGATGGTTGTTGCAAGAATTTTAAGCTAAGTTACTGTCAGTTGCTTTCTAACTAATATATATTTGGTTTCAGTCTTCGCTTTCAATTATCTTTAAAACTAGGAAATAGAAACGTAAAACCTGATATATATATATATATATTTTTTTTTTTTTTTTTTTTTTTTTTTTTGGGGGGGGGGGGGAATTCTTTAAAAAGTTTACTAAAAGCTAGACTAAAAGGATACTTTTGTGAAATGAAACAGACTTAAAAAAAATAGGAATGAAAAATAGTCCCTCCCCCCACCCTCGCGTAGTTGTTACCCAAGGAATTGTTGAAAGTTATTTTCCAAAATGCTCTCTCATTCCCTCCTTCGTCTACGATAATCTGATTGGAGTTAGGGTTAAAGCCAAATGACTGCACTAGGATCATAGGCTTGGGAGGAGGGCCTTCATGTGGGGGGAGAGTGTTTTTCAGGGGTTCTAACGCGTATTTACTTAAGTTTAGGAGAAAATCACAGAAAACTAACAGCTAGACTGATGAGCGAGACATCAGATCGAACCCAGCACCTCACGTCTACCAGCACAATCTCTCGTCCGATAGTGTGATTGGTTACAATAGTTCTTAGGGTTTAGGAAAGACGTGGAATCATTTTTGTACAAAATCATTCAAAGTTGAATTAGTTAGCCACAAGAAGGATGGATAGATGGAAGTGTAGTTTAACATTGCTCTAGAGCTACGCAATGGGCATTCACGCTTACGGGATTCAAAGAAGGTGCTAATCAATAAATTACAAATCCATCCCTAATTTTTTTTAAGTAGGTTGTATTAAACATCCAAAAAATATTAAATCTTTTCCTAAATATCTGTTGATGTTTTATCATTTTGAAGATCATGAATTCATTAAAAGAAAAAAAAAATGTAAAATGAGAAAACTTAAAGATTTCAGATCTGTAAGAAAGTATATCAAAATCCATAAGAACTGTTGCTTGAATGTAATTTTTACTGAATAAACCTAATATAGTTCAATTTATAAATATTAAATGGAAATATAACCTTTTATATGACACCTTCAATGGGGCCAAGTCAAATGTGCTAAAGTCCCCTTAAGTATCAACATTGACATTAAAGTTCACCGTATGGAAACGAAACGGTAGAGTATCGCTTTGCGATAAACTATATTTCCCCAAATCTGTGCCGAAGCCATTTGGCGGTATTGAGGCGAAGAGGACAAAAACTTTATGGAACCAATACAAAAGAGCGTATGAGGCCCTATATTTCGCCAAATCTGTGCCGAAGCCATTTGGCGGTATTGAGGCGAAGAGGACAAAAACTTTATGTAACCAATACAGAAGAGCGTATGGGGCCCACAAGCACTGTAATCGGCTTGACGTATGTCTTTCATAATAGGCCCGATTGTCTAAGTTTGTTGAGTATATATATCGGATTTCTCATAAGCGGCTACAATGATTTTGACAAAAGTTTGTGGTTAAGTTTTTTGGGGTGAAAAAGCGATTGGACTTATCCTGATAATCAGGAAAATTTATGCTGTTTACCTTTTATCCTCCAATTGCAAAATAGGGCAGAAATCTAGTATACTGGGATATGAATATGACGACTATAGAAATTCGGGGTTACTTTTTTTTTCTTTCCAATCGATCCAGCAATGGGAAATTGATTCTCCTTTTGCTGTAGACCATTTATCTGCCGGCTGCTAGATATGACAGATATTGAGTTCACTTAAGAATGGATATAAAGATTATGGTGAAAGTTTAACGTTAAAGGTTTATTTGGGATAAAAGAAAAATTGATTTGACTTATCCTAAAATAGTCAAAAGTTCTTTTTTTTTTTTTTTTTTTTGAAAAAACAAACCCATTGGCCTTATACACATTTTTAAGAAAATTATCTTTCACTGTTAACCCCCACTCTGCTCGCTGCAAAATATGACAAAAATCTGGTTTTCTTAAAAATGGATCTAACGATTTTAGTAAAAAACAGTGTGAAGGGTTTCTTGATATGACCAACTTACTTATAACTTATTCCCATAGTCTAAAAATTATCTATTTCTTCGAGTAAATTAGAAGTCGCTGACCCATTCTTTGCCTGGAACAATACGTAACGAAACCTGGTTTTCTAGGAAACGGCTAGAGCAATTTTCATAAAATTTAGAGTTAGAGTTTTGAGATAATTCAATAGGAATTTTTCTTATCACCAGAAAAATTAGTTTTCACTGATAACCTGCGCTACACCCAGTGCAAACAAATAAGAAATATATTTTAGAAAACAAATCAATGTATCAGTGATCTCGGACATCCAGGTACTAACATTAAAAGGTTACCAAAAAATATTTCAAAACAATTTAGTTCTTCCATATCAATAAGTGTGTGTATCTGTGTGCGTTCTGGAATTTAAGCCACTGATCGCTGAACTACAGAACTTGGCAGAAGAGTAACTCAGAACTTGCAAGAGAGATTTCTCATTGAGATTTTTTTAATTTTCGAATTTGAATTTTTTGAATTACCTTTTTTTCGATTTTTTCTGTTTCTTATTTTTCTTTCGTTTACTTTTCTATTTTTTTTTTTTTTAATAATCAAAATTGAATTTTTTTTTTTTTCATCCACCGTCTGCATCCCACAGCCACGGTTTATAGACTATTTGTTTTTCGTTCTATCGTACAGTCATATGATTAAGTATAATCGCGATTTTAATATGGGAAGAAACTAACAGAAAACAACCATAATAAACAAGCAATACTCACAGGATGATACATTAGGAGTCATATGGATTAAAAAAAAAAAAAAAAAAGGCAAAATAATGGCCGCGGTAGCCTGGTCGGTAAGAGCAGCGAGTTCGTGATCAAAACATTGCGGGTTCGGTCCTCAAGCCAGCCGAAGACCGTCGTGTACGCTAATGGCGACTTGTGCACGTTAAACTCCGTCGTGGTCGCAAAGTCCTCCATGTTCCCATAAAAAAATTATACCTCTGGGGGTACAAGAACATGGGTCTAACTCGCTCTGATCCGGATCAAAATTCGAGTTCCTGTTGTTTGGCTGGTGCTGCCATCTTTAACCAGCTTCTGGAGCTAAAGTCGTACTTCCTCCTTATATGGCGCTCCTAAATAACGGAAGACGCACCCCTCTTGCCTTAAAAATATCCGGTCAGTTCCGCTACTGGGTCTCGGAATTTCCGAGTGGCATACGACAACAACAACAACAATATGGGAATACTGATGCTATCCTTTCTAAAGTGAAGCGAACGTTAGATTTTTTAAGTTAAATAATGTGATTCATTTTAATTGTCCATACCAACGTTTATTTGGAGAAAACATTTTCATTGAAAACTTATTATTTCTGTCGGATTTCAAATAGTGATATACTAGAAAGGATTCGAGGACCCAAAGCGAGGTTTATAGCTAATTTAAAGGGATTTTTAAAGTTTTTATTTCTAAAGTGTTATTAAAACAGTGATCCGATTATTTTGAAAATTCTTTTAAATATAATGACCAGTGAAGTGAGAAAAACCTGCTAGATTTAAAATAAACTCTTATTTATTGTGATTTATTGTGCAATTTTTATTAAAAGATGTATGGCATCCAGTTTGCCTGGAGTATTGTTAAAATTGATAACAATAAAATATTTCTACTCTGTTTAAAAATTTTCTGCTTTCTCTAATTTTTATTACTATATTGCAGGTGGTATTATGTGGAGAATCAATCTAGAGAATCAAAAGATGGCGAAAGTTCCAGTGAATCATTTGACAGATACTATCAAAGTCCAGTAGCTACACCAATACCCGATACATATCCTCTTCCTTCTATTATATCTAGAATAAATCCAACAGATATTTCCAATGCTGACAACTCTAGAATTCCTTATACAGGCCCACTTTACAGAATATATCCAAATGAACAGTTTAACCAGGAGAGATGGGTTGAGGACCAAGTATCACCTGGAAAACCTCTAGATCATCCTGGAGTGCCTACGGATACAGTTAGATCGGTCGCTATACCTTTCAATATTCCTCCAAAAACTCAGATTCCAACAAATCCAGCTATAAACATTGTACGTCGACCTTTCACCATCAGACTTCAAAAGTTATTCGCTGGTTCTCCAAGAGTCATCGAGAATACACCTACTTTAAAACAAATTGTAGGTGCAGTACCGGTGCCACCACCTAATAATGCCAAAACAATCCTTCAACAAAAAAGTGTTAGTAATATTCCCAGTGTTGTTCTTCCACCGCCCGCACCAGCCCAAATTACAAGAAAGTCATTTGCCATTCCACCTCCACCTCCTCCTCCATTAAAAGGAACAGACACTCCTCCTAAAGTTATTTCTTCCATTCCAGTGAAAATTATTCCTGATTCTAATGGAATAGTTTCTAGTAAAAATATTATTCCAGATTCTAACATTGTCCCAGGTAAAAGCGTTGTACAACAAGTTCGTCATGTGTGGATTCCAACTTCTTCTAAAACAGGAAAATTTATTACAATTCCGATTTCTGGATCAATAAAGTCAGAAAAATCTAACATTAATAAAGAATTTTCACTGGAGTCTACACCTGTTACAATATCAGACACTTGGGTACTGAAACAAGATGGTCTGGTTCCTGTTTTTCAACAACAAAAATCTCTTTCACCGCCAGCTCCTTCTCCCATTGTCCAGAGTGGTAAAGTAATATATCAAAATCCAACAATTGTACAAGTAGATGAACCCGTGCGTTCAGTTATTACTAGGGTAGATTTGCCGAAAACCATACCTCTTGTTGATAAAACAGTAGTTGAAAACACGAATAGAAATATATGGCCAGTCAGAAAAGAAATAAGTAATACTAAATTTTTAAGTAATTCACCAATAATTACGTCAGAATTTCCTGCTAATGTTAAAACTGATACACTAGTAAATGGAAAAGTTGCCGCTGAACCTTTACCGTTTCCACAAAAGTCAATTATAACTGAAACTGAATCCGTGCTATCACCTCCAGTGTCGCCATCGAATATACAAATTGTGAATGGAAAACCTTGCCCTTTTCCATTACCAACGCCTGAAAAAGTCTCATCACCGATAAATACTGGTGTTCTGTCATTACCAAGAATAATACCTATTCAAAGACAATTGCCAATTGCGCGAATAATTAGAGTAAATCGTAATCCTACTGGCAGTTATTATTTGTTAAATAGAAGCGTCAGGCCAAATTATTTTATGTATCCAAGTCAAACTGTCATTCAACATCCAAAAACAGGCCTGATAAGAGTGGTTCAAAGTAAACAACTTCCTGCCTATTTTGAAAGAAGTATACCCCTTCCGCCTGTTCAAACGAAGCAAATTTCTATACCTGTTCAATCCAAGCAAATCGAATCTTCTTTACCTGCAAAACAATTTACATACCCATTCGTATCTAGGCAATTAATATTACCCGTAGCTCCCGAAAAATCAACTGGAACAGTTTTTCCAACTGTACAAACAATAAGACATGCTTATCCATGGAATGTGTATCCAAACTTCAGCCCAATACTCGATAAAGGAGCTTTTATTCCTGAATTCATTCCTTTCAGTGCAGGAAATGTAGTAAGTGAATCCAGTTCTTCCGAAAGTTCATCGTCAGAAGATTCTTCGGAATCATCAAAAGAAAAAGAAAAGTCTAAAAAAGAAAAGTCCAAAAAAGAAGACAAATCCAAAAGCAATGAAAGTAGCAACTCAAGTGAAAAAGAATCTGAATCCGATTCGAATTCTGAAAGTATAGAGAAAGAATCAGAAGAAAAAAGTTCAGAGAAGGAATCTGAAGAGAGTTCGGAAGCATCTGAGAGCTAAACTGTATTTAAACTTCACATAAGTAACGTAGAACCAGAGCATTAAGAAAGCAACTCAGCACAGTTAAAAGTAATAAAAAGGATTTACGTCGAAAACTATAGGAACGAAAAATGGAGGTGTGCTCTAGCAGATATGTTCAAATGAATGAAGTAAATGGGACCATTCATAAAAAAGCATTGGATTCCAATAAACTTTCAAACCTGAATATTTTTATTTTGTTACAATACTATCGATAATTTCTAATTTTAAGTATAATATTTTTATAACTTAAAAATTTATAGAAGTTAGAATTGTGCTATTGTGATATTTTAAATTAAAAGTTTTTTTAAGAATAAAATCAATTTTATTGGAAAAATGCAACATGAAATATTGAACATCATATCACAATATTAATCAAAAAATTACACGAAAATAAGTGTTCTAAATCTATTTCATAAAATTAAAATTAGGTACTATTCATTTCACTTATAAACTTAATTTTATTTAACAGAAGCTTTTTATTATTATTGAATTTATTATTGAGTTGTGTATACGCTTTGTATTTGGTAAATAATTCCCCGGTAAAAAAAAAAAAAAAAAAAAATTAAAATATTGAAGTGTGCTGCTTTGCAGGGAAGTCATTTTTCACAAAACTGAGAACAATTTTTGGAAAACTGATCAGTTTTCTTTCAGTAATTTTGTAAGAATGTTTTGCCAAAAAATTTAAATAAATAACATATTTATGTTAAATAATGAGTGATTTGAAAACTATTTTTATTGTTTCAAATGCCCTATCAATATTATATATATATATATATATATATTAATTCTATAAGTGTCCTAATTGTACTAATAATAAGTGAGTATTGGAATGCAAATTGATTCCATCAGAATACATTGCAACCCATAAGAAAATCAATAGAACTTTATAGAAATCATATATAGGATTTGCGTTTATTACATAACCGTGACGTAACTAATAAAATTTTGCTGCACCCATGTAAATGTGAATTCTGAAAAAACATGCAGTAGAGACAACGAATTCATTAATTAAAATAAGTAATCTATATATTAATTTGAAACGTGATTTGTCTATCTACTAAATCGAGAGAACGGCTACGCGTAAAAATTTAGTTGGTGTCTAGAAAAAGGTCTTGGTCGGTAGATGTGTCATCAAAAGAGAAAAAAAAAATCGAACAGTTCACCCTCCCCTCCGGGGGGGGGGGGGGGTTAAAAACATGTTTGCCAACTGAACTCAGCTCCAAATTATTTCACGGTGAAGAAGTTGTACATGGTGGAACTAGACTCTAATACAAAAAAAAAAAAAAAAAAAATTCTGCGATTTGGGAATTTTCGATTTTAAGGAGAGAAAGTAGATTTTTTTTTTTTTTTTTTTTTTTTTTTTGGGGGGGGGGTAGGGGGGTAAATTAGTTTGAGAGGGAAATCCGTTCTAGACCCACACACGGAGCACCTCATTTTAAAGGTCTTGAAATTTCATGTAGATTGGGGATGTTTGTATACAATATAGGTGCCACCTGGTGGTGGAAAATGGAGCTAGCTGATTTTGTAGTACACCCTATCATGTTACACCTTATTTTAATGATCTTAGTATTTCCTAACCGTTGGTGATGTTCATACAGAACACACTGTGCCCCTGGCGGTGGAAAGTGCAGCTAAAGATTTTGCAGTTGACACCAACATGTGACACATTATTTGAAAGGTCTTGAAAAGTCAAGGCAACTGGTGATGTTCGTATACAACATGCTGCGCCTCCTGGTGGAGGAAAGTGAATTTTGTGTAGCATGCCTGCTATACGGTGCCGCAGCCACAGGCAACGGAAACACAAGTCAAAGGTTCGTTCGGTTCAAGGTTAATTTTTGAGAATTTTTACATGTTATTAGCGGCCCGCATATACGCTGCCGCATGCACCGTGGTCAAGAGCCCGAGTTCCGTTCGGTTTGAGGTAATTTTTGTTACAGATGATTTTTTTTTTTTTTTCGCTGTGCTTTCATTTAAAAATAAAAATTCAAACAAAATTGAGTTAAAGATATAAAATCATACGAATTTAAGGTTATTATCATGGGCCCGGGCAACACTGGGCGAGTTTGTTCGGTTCTAGGTTAATTTTTAGGAATTCGTTTATGTTATTAGTGGCCCGTGTATGCGCTGCCACAGGCACTGGGGTCACAAGGCAGAGTTTCGATCGGTTCGAGGTAATTTTTTTGTTACAGCTGATTATTTTTTTCTCGATGCTTTTATTTAAAAATAGAAATTCAAACAAAATCGTGTTAAAGATATGAAATCATACAAATTTAACGTTCATTTCTAAGAAATTTTCTGAATTTCTTTTTTTAAGTGAAATGTTGTAAATTATATTAGATGTTTTAACTTGAAATACATTTAAATAATGAAGCGACATTTTTTGAAACATTGCAGTCAATAAAGTGACCGTCGAATTCGACGGGTTCCGGCTAGTGAGTATCTTAAATTACAAAAAATCAAATTCAATTATAATCTTAAGATTACACAATAAAAAAGCTAAAAATAAATTTGGTCTACGATATTCTTAAAATATTCCAAAAGTTAAGGCATGTTACTTTCCAAAAATTCCTTAATTTTACTAAATTCAGAACTGTTGTTATAGTAATTAATCAATGAAGTGTTAGTTTTAGAAACGGAATTAGAAAATTTAAAATATATATGGAAGTCAAAGAAATTTATGAAGAAAATTTACAGGCGAAATTAGTAGGCGGCAAATTTTCAAACTGTGAAATTTTATTAGACCAAAATCTTTAATTGCGTTGTTTTGAAAAAGAAAAAAAAAATGATTTTTTGTGCAGAAGAAATTGAAAGTTTTAAAGATATTTAGACAAAAAAATAAAATTAAAAAATATGGTATTAATACATTTTTTTCTATTTTTTGAACGAATTGTTAAGTTCTGCGTGCAGTCTCGTAGTTTTACGTATTCTGACAATGTAAAAATGGTACATTGGTATCCAAATGTTTTCTTTCATGCGATTTGATAGATATCGGGAAAAAAAGTCCCCTAGAAAAGACATCCCCTCGGAAAAAACGTGCTCGGATATAAATTACGAAATTTTCGAAATTTCGCACTTATATCTTTATAGGTCAAATTAGTTTATCATTTAAAATTAAAAACGAAATTATATAAAAATAATATGCTTTAGACATCACAAAACTTTCTTCACTAATATTTTATATAATAGCGCTTAACATGCACAAACATACGCGGCAACTTTTCAAAATTTCATTGGGGGCACAGTGGATTTTTTTTTTTTTTTTTTTTTAGAGCTAGTGTATGTTCCACATACCCCCTCCACCTCCTTTGCTATATAGTCAAGTTTCTCTTGATTTTTTTTTTTTTTTTTATTTAATATATATAAATTTATATTAAAAATACGGAGTAACATTTTCGGCTCCGGGTACTCTACAATGTTCTTTTAGATAAATGTCAATTGAAAAGTTGTTACCACTTAAAAGAAAATGGCTTAATTGGAAAATACTTCAGAACAATAATTTTGTGTCCCAAATTTTTAGACGAGAAATTAATAACACAATGAAGAATACAAAATCCCAATTTCTAAACTTTAGTTCCCAAATTTGCTTACAATATATTAGCTCTAACTTTAACTTGTAAAATCTACTTACAACAATTTAACTCGCAGCCCTTGGTTACCGAATAGATTTGCTTTGCTCCAGAAGGGGGAAAAAAAGAAAAAAATGAATGGTATGCATTTAAAAAATATTAAATCCTAAACATCATTAAAAAAAAAAAATGTTCGTTTTCTATATTGTGCTGAAAATATATATATTTTTTTATTGATTCTGATAAATATATGCAGAATGATGCACACACTTTTCCATCACATATGTTGTAGTAAGTTTCCATTTCGAATATAAATTTCTTTCTATTTGCAACAGTTGTACTTTAAGTTCATATCGTGATGCAAATCAAAATATTTCTTGTGGCTTCACTAAAGCAGAAATGCAAATGCTATACACATCTATATATTAATTTGAAACATGTTTTTGTCTGTCTTCACTATATTGAGAGAACTACTTGGTGTAAAAATTTGGTTGAGGTGTCTAAAAAAAGGTCTTGGTCTGTAGATGTGCTATGAGAAGAGAGAAAAAAAAAAAAAAAAAAAAAGTCGAACGGTCCCCCCCCCCGGGGGGAAACGGGTGGGAAACAGTTTCCCACCCGTTTGGGTTAAAAACACGTTTACCAGCTTAACTAAGCTTCAAATTACTTCACGGTGAAGAAATTGTACATATGGGGACTAGAGTCGAATACTAAAAAATCAATATCTGCAAATTTGGAATTTTCGATTTTAAAGGAGGAAAAAGGAGGAAAGTAGATTTGGAGGGGAGGGGAAAGGGGGGAAATTAGTTTGAGATTGAAATCCGTTCTAGACCCACACATGTAGCACCTTATTTTAAAGGTCTTGAAATTTCATGTCGATTGGGGATGTTTGTATACAGCATAGTGCGACCCCTGGTGGTGAAAAATGGAACTAAGTGATTTTGCTGTAGACCATATCATGTTGCACCTTATTTTAAAGGTCTTGGTATTTCCTGACAGTTGGTGATCTTCGTACAGAACACACTGTGCCCCCTGGTGGTGGAAAGTGCAACTAAAGGATTTTACAGTTGACACCACCATGTGACACTTTATTTGAAAGGTCTTGGAAATTCAAGGCGATTGTTGATAGAGGTCTTGAAATTTCATGTTGATTGGGGATGTTTGTATACAATATAGTGCGCCCCCTGGTGGTTAAAAATGGACCTGGGTGATTTTGCAGTAGACCCTATCATGTTACAACTTATTTTAAAGGTCTTGATATTTCCTGACCGTTGGTGTTTATGTAAAGAATACGCTGCGCCCCCTGGCGGTGGAAAGTGTAACTAAATGATTTTGCAGTTGACACCACCATGTGACACCTTATTTGAAAGGTCTTGGAAATTCAAGGTGATTGGTGATGTTCGTGTACAACATACTGCGCTCCCTGGTGGGGGAAAGCGGATTTTGCAGCGCGTGCGTAGCATGCCTGCAATACGGTGCTATACGGGCGGGTTCGTTCGGTTCCAGGTTAATTTTTGGGAATTTTTTTTATGTTGTTAGCGGCCCGCGTATGCACTGCCGCAGGCACCGGGGTCACAAGGTAGAGTTTCGTTCGGTTCGAGGTAATCATTTTTTGTTACAGCTGATTATTATTTTTTTTTTTTTCGCAATGCTTTTATTTAAAAATAGAATTTCAAACAAATTCGAGTTAAAGATATAAAATCTAACAAATTTAAGGTTCATTTAAGGTTATTATCACGGGCCCATTCATCGCCGGGCTGGTTCGTTCGGTTCCAGTTTAATTTTGGGGAATTTTTTTTTATGTTGTTAGCGCCGTGTATGCACTGCTGCAAGCACCGAGGTCACAAGGCAGAGTTTCGTTCGGATCGAGGTAATTGTTTTGTTACAGATGATTATTTTTTTCGTGATGCTTTCATTTAAAAACAGAAATTCAAACAAAATCAAGTTAAAGGTATAAAATAATACAGATTTAAGGTTCATTTAAGGTATCATGGGCCCGGGCAACGCCGGACGGGTCAGCTAACATATAGTCTTATTATTAAACGAAATAGAAAATAAAAGATAGCATCTGTTTATTTGAAGTCAGTTTGACGTCACATTGCGAGTACTTTGTAGAAAGTGATGTCATACATAGTATTTCGATTTATAAGAATTTTTCCGACTTTCTTTATTAAGCGAAATGTCGTAAATTATATTAGATGTTTTAACATGAAATACATTTAAATAATGATGCGACGGTTTTTGAAACATTACGGTCAGTAAAGGGATCGTCGAATTCGACGGGTTCCAGCTAGTCTATATATTATTTTGAAACATGTTTTTGTCTGTCTTCACTATATTGAGAGAACTACTTGGTGTAAAAATTTGGTTGTGGTGTCTAAAAAAAGGTCTTGGTCTGTAGATGTGCTATGATAAAAAAAAAAAGTCAAACGGTCCCCCCCCCCCGTTAAAAACACGTTTACGAGCTTAACTAAGCTCCAAATTACTTCACGGTGAAGAAATTTACATATGGGGACTAGAGTCGAGTACTAAAAAATCGCTTTCTGCGAGTTTGTAATTTTCGATTTTAAAGGGGGAAAAAAGGGGGAAAGTAGATTTGGAGGGGGGGAGGAAAGGGGGAAATTAGTTTGAGAGGGAAATCCATTCTAGACTCACACATGTAGCACCTAATTTTAAAGGTCTTGAAATTTCATGTCGATTGGGAATGTTCGTATATAGGGACCCTCGATAGAGACTGGACATTGGCGCGCCGGCTTTTTGACGAAATTCTCCATTTTAGTGCCAGTTGCTCCATTGCTTATCATTACGCTGAGAAGAAATTTTAATTATTTTACGTCATAATCGAAAAAGAACTTATTTATTACATTTTTACTTTGTTGGGAGATAAATTGCTTTAATTTTGGAATACTTTTAAACGATAAAAATGCATAATTATTTATTTTATATCGTGCTTTAAATACTTTCAATTCTCTTATTGCATGCTGTTTTACGTATTTATTTCCTAACATATGAGATAAAAACTAATAGCTAGCAAATAAATAATGTAATTAAGTTCTGTTGTGCAATATATTTAATATGTTAGATCTCAATGTATTTTTCTGATATATTTTAAAATACGTATTTAAAATAACTATATAAAAATATACCTTTTGATTTTTTGCTAATACGCAAAATCTATCAGATTTCTTAAAATAAATTAATAAAAATAAAGAATATAAGGTGTATATTATTTGCTAACATATGAAATATAAATTTCTTATAAATAATATTTAAATAAGCAATTATTTTTTATTTACATAATATTTTAAAAAATAGAAACAAAATAGAAAGAAAGAAAGAAAAAATAAATAAAAAATAAATAAAAAATCAATGAAATAAATAAAAAATCAATGAAATAAGCAAATGTAAATAAAATAAATAAAAGTATTTTTTAATTTCTAAAGATAATAGTTAATATTTTTACGAATTATTAATAAAATTCTCATTTTTAATATTTAACTATGTCATTATTATTAATAATGCGTAATTGAAATAAATGAAATCTGTACTTTTAGCTTGTAAAAATATTACGTAAATATTTTTATAAAATAATAAAAAATAATTTCTGTTCTTCTGCCGTAGTTTTACATTTATTCATGAATTACTTGACAAAAACTAAGATTACCATATATTTGTTAAAAATTTTCTAACTTTTTATATATAGAATGTATGTCCTCAGAAAAAATAAGGTAGAATTGCTTTCACAAACAACGTATTGTGTTTAATATAGAAATATACAACAAAAAATTCCTCTGTTTTCCGATAGGAATTGAAAAAGTAACCATGTCGAAGGTTAAAACAAAATTCGTTTTTCTTCAAATTCTTTTTCTCTAAGACGAAAAAAATTACATATTTATATTCTGCATTACTTTTTGCACAAATGTAGCACAATTTCCTTTCATTTATGTTGTATAGTAAAGCGTCAATTGCGAAGAAAAAAGCATTACGTTCTACGGGGATCGCTCCGAATTGGCACTAAGATGGCCGACTTTCGGTCAATGTCCAGTCTCTCTATATATAGGGTCCCTATTCGTATACAATATAGTGCGACCCCTGATGGTGAAAAATGGAACTAGGTGATTTTGCTGTAGTCCCTATCATGTTACATCTTATTTTAAAGTTCTTGGTATTCCCTGACCGTTGGTGATGTTCGTACAGAAAACACTGCGCCCCCTGGCGGTGGAAAGTGAAACTAAAGGATGTTGCAGTTGACACCACCATGTGATACCTTATTTAAAAGGTTTTGGAAATCCAAGGCGATTGGTGATAGAGGTCTTGAAATTTCAAGTTGATTTGGGATGTTTGTATACAATATAGTGCGCCCCCTGGTGGTGAAAAATGGAACTAGGTGATTTTGTAGTAGATCCTATCATGTTATATCTTATTTTAAAGGTCTTGGTATTTCCTGACCGTTGGTGATGTTCGTACAGAACACACTGCGCCCCATGGCGGTGGAAACTGCAACTAAAGGATTTTGCAGTTGAAAAGCCATCAAAAGAGAAAAATAAAGTCGAACGGTTCCCTCATGGAGGGGGGGGGGGCAGGGGAAAGGTGCGAAATTATTTCAAGAGGAAAATCCGTTCTAGACCCACACATGTAGCACCTCATTTTAAAGGTCTTGAAATTTCATGTAGATTGGGGATGTTTGTTTACAATATAGTGCGCCTCCTGATTATGGAAAATGGAACTAGGTGATTTTGTAGTAGGCCCTATCATGTTACACCTTATTTTAAAGGTTTTGGTATTTCCTGACCGTTGGTGATGTTCGTACAGAACACAGCCCCATGGCGGTGGAAACAGCAACTAAAGGATTTTGCAGTTGACACCATCATGTGACACCTTATTTGAAAGGTCTTGAAAATTCAGGGCGATTGGTGATGTTCGTATACAACATACTGCGCCCCCTGGTGGAGGAAAGTTAATTTTGAAGCGCGTGCGTAGCATGCCTGTTTTACGGTGCCGCAGCCACAGACAGCGGACACACGAGTCAAAGGTTCGTTCGGTTCAAGATTAATTTTTGAGAACTTTTTCATGTTATTAGCGGCCCGCATATACGCTGCCGCAGGCATCGGGATCACGAGCCCGAGTTCCGTTCAGTTTGAGGTAATTATTTTGTTACAGATGATTATTTTTTTCGCGATGCTTTCATTTAAAAATAGAAATTCAAACAAAACAGTGTTAAAGATATATAAAATCATACAAATTTAAGGTTCACTTAAGGTTATTATCATGGGCCCAGGCAACGCCGGTCGGGTTCGTTCGGTTCCAGGTTAATTTTTGGGATTTTTTTTTTTTTTATGTTATTAGCGGCCCACGTATGCACTTCCGCAGGCACCGGGGTCATAAGGCAGAGTTTCGTTCGGTTCGAGGTAATTTTTTTGTTACAGCTGATTTTAGTTTATTTATTTATTTATTTATTTATTTTGGATGCTATGCTTCTTTTTTAAAATAGAAATTCAAACATAATCGAGTTAAAGATATAAAATCATACAAATTTAAGGTTCATTTAAGGTTATTATCATAGGCTCGGGCAACGCCGGTCGGGTTCGTTTGGTTCCAGATTAATTTTTGGGAATTTTTTTTTATGTTATTAGCGGCCGGCATATGCGTTGCCACAGGCACTGGGATCACAAGGCAGAGTTCCGTTCGGTTCAAGGTAATTTTTTTGTTACATCTGATTATTGTTTTCGCGATGCTTTTATTTAAAAATAGAAATTCAAACAAAATCGAGTTTAGGATTTAAAATCATACAAATTTATTTAAGGTTCATTTAAGGTTATTATCATAGGCCCGGACAACGCCGGGCGGGTCAGCTAACATGTAGTCATAGTATTAAACGAAATAGAAAATAAAAGATAGCAACTGTTTATTTGGAGTCAGTTTGACGTCACCATTGGCAGTACTTTGTAGAAAGTGGTGTCGTATATAGTATTTCTATTTATAAGCATTTTTCCGAATTTCTTTTTTTTAAGAGAAATGTCGTAAATTATATTAGATGTTTTAACTTGAAATACATTCAAATAATGATGCGACGATTTTTGAAACATTACGGTCAATAAAGTGACCGTCGAATTCGACGGGTTCCGGCTAGTGAGTATCTTAAATTACAAAAAATCAAATTCAATTATAATCTTAAGATTACACAATAAAAAAGCTAAAAATAAATTTGGTCTACTTTTATTTGAAAAGTTTTGTATGATTGGCGGCCCTTGAAAGGGGGAAGGTTCCTGCAAACTACAGGATGATTATAATTCAAGTTACGATTTCAAAATGGTATAATTTTAAAACTACCCATCAGAGCGATTTGATATTTTACCAGAACAATCGTGAGGCAATGAAATTTCGTTTAAGGGAGGAAAAAAGTAGTTTCAACATGTTCCTATAGATGGCGCTGTCAGGGGAAACGCCTAAATGCACTCACTAAACACGGGGATGTTGTTAGCAGCACAATGGAATAGCAGGAAACAATAGACTTCAAGGGTTTCCTACTTTTTTTTTTAAGCAAAAATACAATAATACGTGTTTACAGCGGAAACAGTCATAGTGAAAAGAGAAAAAGAGTAGCTTCATGAAACAAATACTTTATTAACGGCACATTTTGGAACTTTTTTTTTTGTTTTGCCAAACAAAATTTCATTGCCTCACGATTGCTCTGGTAAAATATCAAATCGCTCTGATGGGTGGTTTTAAAATTATAGAGTTTTTAAATCGTAACTTTAATTAAAATCACTCTGTATATGAAAGAACCCCTAGTTAAAAAAAATAGAAAAAAATATGCTATTTAATACTTCACTTTTAGCAGGACGTTGTTTAATCAGAGAAAGCTGCTATAAATCGCATTAAAAAAAAAAAAAAAAAAAAAAAAAAAAAACTGGTATTAAAAAAATCTCAACGCTTGCAAGGTATCCATGTGTAAAAATAATAATAAAAAAAAATATTGTACTCTTGCGCAAAATTGAAATCAGAATTTTCAAAGCATTAATGTATGCCCTTATTCATCGCAACTTTGAAGCTGTAGTCGTGCACATATTTTATCACCTGATAAAGTATCGTGCTTAAATATTTACTCTTTAAAAAACTTTACATGTTTTTCCATTTATAATGTTTGCTATATATGGGTCATTCTCTGAAAAGTGGGCTTAAAAAAAAAAAAAAAAAAAGTTAGCCCAAATAAAATTGCTCCATTATTATTTTTATTTTTATTTTTGTACATGTACACATACGTTACAGTTAATAAAAAATAGTATAAACGAAACTGCATCTGATAATTTTTTGAAATAGTATTACTTTTATTAATTAGAAAAATAAGAGAATGATTGTGAGAGAATGACAAATTTCTTCTAGAAACTATAAAAATATGATTAGGTTTACAGTGCGTTGCATGAATATAAACGCACCTTAGCTTTAAGAATTAGAATGGTATAGAAGTGCAATAAAAAAAATATGAATAGATGATGCTTGATGCAAACTGTATGTGTCTGATTCAAGAAATGAAAATACGAATAAAAACAATGAAAGACCAATATGATTTTTTAGAAAATAATTTTATTGAATTTATGACAAAAATACGTGTTGCATGAATTTAAACGCACATGTAAAAAATAAATAACTGAGTAACAAATACTGTATCTAATACTTTGTAAAGCCACCATGGGTTTTTAGAACAGTCAGTAAACTCCTTGGCATTGACTAATATAGTGGTATGAGGTCATCCAAGCTGATTGTCATTCAAGCTAATAGAATGGCCGATTTTAGTTCATCTTTCGTGTTAAACTGCCTTCCGTTTACGTAAACACGGCGACCCAGAATACCCCATACGTTCTCCAATATGTTTAAATCGGGGCTTTTTGAGGGCTAATACAGAACTTTAATTTTATTGTCACGGAACCATTTTTTCACGATATGTGTTGTATGTACAGATGCACAATCTTGCTGAAAAATATAATTTCTTCCAGCTTTCTCGACTTCTTGACGGTGGAGGTTCCTTGTGAGCATCTGGACATAATCTACAGAGTTCATAGAACTCTACGAACTCTAATTCGAAAATCCCTTTAAAACCTATGGCTGCCCACACCATGACAGACCCACCTTCAGATTGACGTTTTGAATAGTACATTTCTTTGGTTCTCAAATCGCGCCAGTAGCTATGAAATTTGTCCAGGCCATCGAGATTAAACTTTTTTTCATCTGAGAAGATGACTTTTTCCCAATTTAGTCGATCTAAAATCCATTTTCTTGCCCATTCCAACCCCATATCTTTGTGCTTTTGAGTGAGGGGTGGTTTCGTCTTCATTTTCTTAAATTTAATGAATATTGCAGATTTGATAGTTCTCCATATGGTTGTCCGATGAACACCCAGCTTGTATTGAGCCTTTATCTTCGCACAGGAAATATTCTTATTCTTTGCAGCGTTGCATATTCGAAGTTTGTCGTAACTAGAGTGAGGCACCCTAGTCGTAACTGGTGAGCTTTTCTGTTCGCTTCTTATACGCTTTTCCCCATAATTCGCTCCTTTCTTTATACAATTTCGCACAACACTTTCACGATTGCTAAAGCCTTTACCATGCATAAAGTCGATTTTTATCCTCTCGTCTAATGTCAAAGTTTTCCCTCTTGCCATCCTGAACAAACTCCGTAAATTTCGCCCTCAAGCATTAAAACGGCTTTTAGAGAACTTTAGCAACACGACTATCTGTGTTTTAATTTAATTCCGGTGGCTCTGTTAAATTTTAAACGCAAAACACAGAGTGCGTTTAATTTCGCGCAACAAACGGAAAAAAGTGAAAAATAAGAAAATGCTTAAACACTCATTTACATAAGCTTGCATGAGCCTAAACATACGTGCTCAAAGCAACTTATTCAGTTGTTAGTCATATGCAATAACTGTAAGTCAAATTCCTTCTTTTAAAATTTTAAAAATTCTATTACTGGTTATAGAAAAAGGTGCGTTTATATTCATGCAACGCACTGTAGTTGTATTTTCAAACACTAAATTTTTATTAAAACATATTTTTATTACTATAATAACATAAAAAAGCAAATTTGATTTCTTTTAGTTAACTTTATAATGAATGAGGGAATGACGTATAATAAAAATACTGTATTTCAATCTAACGTTTGAGAGCCTTATGCAACTCATTGTAAAAAGTTTCAAACAGAACACAAAATGGATTTTTACTTTTCTGCTATACAAATTAAGTTTGACTTATATAAAGCACGTGCTGCCATTAATGGAGTAAGTAGGGGTGTAATTATAGTTTGATGAGGGAATGATATCTAATACCAGGGACAACAATAAAGTGTGTTCTAATTTCTTTCATTGCATAATATATAAATGTAGTATAATGGATAAATATTTATTAAAGTATGTTTAATAAATTTTCAATTAAAATAATCTAAATATACATGTTTTAATACCATAGAAACCATTTTATTTACTTACATGTGTGAATGAGGACACAGTGAGGGAATGATATTTTGCATTTCAAAAAATATTTTAAAAATATATTTAAATTCCAGTAACCAAAGAATTACAGTTTATATGCATAACTAATCAATATTCATAGTTCTGACAGCTTTTTGCTTTGTGATTTAAAAAATATGCCCTCAAGATTACTGGGACATGAAATGACCACTTTTCAGAGAATTACTGATATATATTAATTCTATATTTATATTTCTTAAGACAAAAGCAAACATACAAATCATTGAATTCCAGCACAATGCAGACTACAAAGTTTTTTTCTTTTCTTTTTGTAAATGGTGTTTTGGATTTAATTTTTTTATAAATGCATACTATTCAGTTTTTTTTTTTTTTAATTCTGGAGCAAAGTGATTCTGTTCGGAAGCTAAAAGCTGTGTGTTAAATTTTTAGAAGTAGGATTTGCAAGTTAAAGTTAGAGCTAATAATAAAAATTTTAGATTTGAAATTTCTCGTATTCTTAATTGTATTATTAATTTTGCCATATTAGATTTTCGGATACAAAATAGAATTACTGTTCTGGTATATTTTCTAATCAAATCATTTTCTTTTTAAGTGATAAAATTGATAGTTCCCTAAAAAACACAGCAGGGTACCCAGAAAGAAAGTGTTACACTTTATCTTTAATATAAATTTTTATTAAAAAAAAAAAAAAAAAAAAAAAACATTAAATTTGAATTAAGAAAAACTTGACTGCAAATGGGGAGAACAAAGAATTTCCTCTCGTAAAAAGGGAAAAACAAGTTGTGTCCTCAATGAAATTTTGAAGTCGGCGCCAATGTTTGTACACGTAAACTGCTATTATATATAATATCACAGAAGAAAATTTTGTGATGACCAAAGTATACTACGTATTTTTTTTTAGAATTTCGTTTATAATTTTGAATAATAAATAAACTTCGTTAGTAATTGGACATAAAAATTATGAATCTAAAATTTCGTAATTTTTATCCGGGAACGTTTCTTCCCAGACATATTTCGAAAATCAAAATCTTTAGTTCCTTTTACAGATAAATATCACAATAATGTGAAGTAAATAATGAAATCATTTTTAAACAGAAACAAAATAAAATCTACCTGGTAAAAGCATTTAAAAGACATGTTATAAGCGTAAAACTTTAATATGGTAAAAAGTGAAAATCACAAAATTTCCGTTAGGAAACCCTCAGCATCATCAAGTTAATAAGATTAATCAATAATTCTAGGGTTTCCTGGCTATAAAAGATTTAAGAGTTACGTATGATAAATAGTATAATTTTTAAATTTTTACAGTAAAAAGTATAAAGAAATTATTTTTAGTTGAGAAAATTCTACAATGTCTAACGTAAAAATAAATACTTGCGTAATATCTATATGTATTTTTCAAAATTACGATGTATAAAAATATTAAGAATGAAAATAGATTAAACTGGATGAATTATAGTTAAATAACACTGCTCTGCGAAGAAAAAAAAATCGATATCCAACACCATTTTTGCTGATTCTTATGTAGAAGGACCTCCCATTTTGCCCAATCACACACCGTTTTCTAGAAAAACCACACCCTCCCTGAATTTCTTTCCCTGTTCGATAATTTTATGACCATGAATTTGATTTGAAGAATAAAAAATAATTAATTTAACACCTAAAAACAAAAAAACATAAAGCTTAAAAAATAACAACAGAATAAAAAAAAAATTAAGATATTAAGATATGTAATGCATAATTCTATAATTATGTGATGGTTGGGATGAATTGGACAGTTTAAATGGGGATGAATAGGACATTCTCCACTATGTACTAATTTAAAATTTTACACAAGAATTATATTAAAACGTAAATTAGCCATATTGATTATCAGGATTCTTAATTTCTGGGCTTAGAAAAAAAAATTTGAAATTAATTGTTCTGATTTTTGTTTATAATAATTATGATTAAAAAAATTATAAGTTAGAATATTCAGTGCAAATTAAATCAATAATTGAAATAAATAAATAAACTAATAATAATTTGATTAAAATCACAATTTCAATCAAGCTAATTAAATAAATTCTGGTGATAATTAATGTAATACAGAATAGAAAGTTGATTTTCCCGATTAGTCGGAAACAAATTTATCTGGATAATTTGTACTCTATTATAATGATTTATCTTTTTCTAGCGTCTTATTTATTTTTATATTAGGTCTTATTAGATTAAATTACCAAAGCCTACAGCACTAGGAACTGCACGAATCAAAGGACTTTCATCTTTTGATGTTAATTTGAGTCAATACATCAGTTTATGTCAATTTTAGGGAATTCATAGTGTGTAATAAAATCACATAAACCAATTTATTTACTTTCCATTTTGTTTTCTTTTCTTTGTTAACTAAAGTCCTGTCCCATTCATCCCAATAGGTGGGGATGAATGGGACAATACACATGCATATAAAAAAATTTTTATTAATTAAAAAAAATAACTTTTTATTAAAGTTAGTATGTTTATACGTAACTGATTACTGAAGTGTACGTATGAGCAATTTTGCAAAATTCTGAATTACATATGGCCGACGTTATCAATGAAAACATGAATAATATTATAGTTTTAAAAAATTAAAGAACACGCTTTTATAGAAATGTGAACTAAAAAGCACAAAATATCTATCTTAGTATTAAAATTCAGGGTAAGAGAAAATCGTGTGAGTGACACACCGTAATATTTACATACATTTAAATCTTTAATTAAAATAACTTAGAATTAACAAAAACCATTTTTTAAAAATCTCCCCTGACGGGGATCGAACGCTGGACCTTTAGGTTCGTAGAGCGGCGCCTTACCTCTACGCCACATCACGTAGGAAAAGTATTTTTTTTACAATATAAATTTTTTGCTTGCTCCCAGAGAAGTTACAAACAAACAAACATACATACATACATACAGGTGAAGCTAATAAAAGCGTGTTAAAAACGTTCCATTCATCCCCACTCTCCCCTATGTTCGTTTTCAGGTGATTCACAACAAATGATAAAAATTATATGTTTTTAACTAGTTTCTTCAACAATGAATAAAGAAAATAAAAAATGAAATAAAGAAAAAAGAACGAAATATCACGCAGTTTGCCTAGATTATCAACACTTTCCAGCTGTACGCACTCGTTGGATCGTTTAACATTCAATGTACTTTGCCTACGTGATCATACAAAAGATAGAAGTGAAATACAGACAAAATAGCTGAATTATACTAACTCGTAAATAACATGCAAAATATAAAAAACACCCAAATTCATTTCTAGAAATTTTAAGTTGTATCCCTTAATGTGATTATATTTTTGTGTGGCCCTGTACATCTCAATGTTTATGATTATTATATTCTATAGAAACCATTCTTTGCGCATATGAATGATAAATGTCTATTTCATCACGAATCGACATTTATCATTCATAATGAAAGTACAAAATAAAAGTATTAAAATGTGATTTATAGAAATAACGCTTATAGAACGCAATGCTTTGGATTTTCTTTTAAGGTGTCCTAGTACATAAACCAGTGTTGTAATTTACCATATTTTAAATCAGGAACATCTCATAGGGAATTTGTATAATTGTATATCAGTTTCAAGAAATTCCGTGAATATTTAAGAAGTTGAGCGCCATGTCAGCCATCAGTGGCTAACAGTTTCAAATATGATATAAAGCCGCGTCAACCATCGGTGGTCGACAGTGTAAAATATGATATAAAACTAAAAATATTACATTTTTTAAAGTAATTATTGAAAATTTACTTAAAATAGACTTAATTTTTATTTATTACAGGAGGAATATTACGGAATTTTAATGGATTTTATTAAGAATTTGCGTGGCGCTCAACGTGTTAAGGAAGTTAGAGTGCACATGGACAGAAAAACAGCCATAGAAACGAATTCATATCAAAATCAGTTTAAAACGGGGAGCCCAGAATGGAGTTTAAATGGGGAGTCCAGAAGTTATAGTCGAACTGCCGACCCATTTTCTTCAGTCTGAATGTCGAGGAGGCAGCTGATTGAATGGTGTTAATTAGATTTAGGGTAAAAGTTTCTAATTGTTCTGAATTTGTGATGAACTTCATATTTTCTTCCAAATGAGAAGGAGGCAGAGAGAATTTTACTGAATTTTTTAAAGTTTCCATGTTTGGTTGCATATGTTTTGGAGAGGGTAGTAGCTGGGATTGTATTTAATGTGAAGGTAATATAACTATGGTCGGAGTTATTAAATGTATCGAGAACTGACCAGTCATTGATTTTTGCATAGGTTTTGGGATTTGCCAAGGTAAAATCTGGCCAGCCTCTAGCATTATTTTGCTCAAAGGTGGGAGCGGAGTTCTCAAAATTTGCTAAACATCTGTTATTAGAAGCTAGGAATTCTATGAGGTTGCGACCCCTAGCATCCTCGTGTGGCGAACACCACAACGGGGAATTAGCATTAAGGTCACAGCCGCATAGAAAAAGCGACTTTTGACTAATAACGTTCTGCCACTCCTCCAAACAGTCGTCAAAATCTGCAGACGAGGCAGCATAAGCACTGCCAAATTTAGCTCACCCTCACTAGTGTATAACGTGAGAAAGACGCAATTTTTCCCTGTAAAAAGGTGTGTAAAGTAAAGGTTTCTTGTATTGAGAACCAATTGTACTGAGTGTTGTTTGGAGCTGAATTTTGGCCAAGAAGATTAAAATCCATACAGATCACCCCCCACAGTTCAGTACGCGTCGGTCCTGCAGCAGCCCGATATCTATGGAGTTTTCCTCCATGAATTCCTGAGCTGCCGAGTTTGCCGCCCTTCAATTGTTGAGGTTGATCTGCAGGAAACTAAGGTTGTTAAAAGAGGTTTTAGAATTTGAGCTGGGAGAGGATGTTGTTGGGAGGGGGGGGGGGCGAGGAAGGAACTCTTTCAGTTGCATTAGATGTCATTTGAAAATAAAAATTTAAAAGAGAAAAATTAAATAAAATAGAATGAAGTAGGATATAAAGAATGAAAATAAGATTGGTAATATTACCTACTGGCTCTGGAGATAGTAATTAGGTGGTACGTGGGCTTGAGGAATCTCTGATTACCTTCGTAGTAATAATTTTGTTGAGGGTGCGTGGTATATTGATGCACTGCACATTGGGGTTGGACCAGGAAGGGATTGTATGAGTTGTATTGCCAAGGATATGGCCAGGGTTTTTCTTTATTCTTTTGGCTTTTGTCCAAGTTCTTGCTGAGGATCATTAGCTGTTAGTTGAAATTTCTTATCAAGATCCTCTCTGCAGTTTCTGTAAGCTTCCATAAGAAGTATAAACGAGAGAAGTATAAACGGTGCTTTACTGTATTAAGTTTATATCATTGAGCTAAATCTTAGCTAGAAACTATTTTAAATTCGTTTTTAGGATAATATTTCAGTAAAATAAAAGTGAAAAGAGTAGAAGATATATAAAGAGTTGTATTTATGTCAAAAGAGAGACTTTTATAGACTTCAAAACAGAAGAAATGTAATTAATTCTTTTTACCAGCGAATCAATTGACATAATATTTATCATCTAATTATATAAGTGTTTCAGAATTTGGATAAATTTGAAGCTGGGATGTATCTAAAAGAACATACAGTTCAAAACTAGTATGCCATCACAAAACTTTCTTCTATATTTTCCTATACAAATTCACGCAGAACAAATTATTTATTAAAATCATTTATTAAAATTATTTTCCAATAATCAATGTAGACGATCTTTGTCTCAGAGAAGTATAACACACACACAAACTCAATTTTAGGCTTAACAGAAAACTCCTTAAAAAGTGATTTTTATGTTTGTTTATTTATTTATTTATTTATTTTTGTTGTTGTTAAAGTTTAAAAAATGGATACCTTTTTTTCAAAATTATTACAGATCTAAGGTTAATTATTCATTTTAGATGTATTGACGTGTTCTTTTAAAAGACGCTCATATTGAAAATTTTCTCATTTGGTGGTTCGGTGGGTCTCAGAAAGGAAATTATGCTCCTACATGTACAAAAACTTTTGTCTGATTGACTATTACTAAAATAAATATTTGCTTTTAATTTCACAATTATTCGTTAAAAATAATTGTCCTTATGCCCATTTATACGAAATTTTGTTCTATATTGCCATACAAAAAAATGCAAAAAAAAAAAAAAAAAAAAAAAAAGAATGGCAATGCTACTGTTGAATGATTTTCACTAAAACTTGATCGCCACTAATTTAAATCAAGTTTAAACAACATATAAATTTGAATGAAGCTCTGTGCACATATCTTGATCTAGGTATGCCACAAAAATTTTGCCACACACACACACACAGAGTGACAGACATTTTCTAAAAAGGATTAAATTGTGTTTTGGTTCTCTTAAAATGTGTAAACGCTTCGAAAATTTTTACGAAGCCCATACATTTTTTCTTTTGAATACTTAAAAAATAAATAAATAAATAAATAAAAATAAATAAATAAATAAAATAATAATAAATATTTGATACCTATTACGCGGGAAGTGTATGATTCGTGTGTAATCCGAAAATTGAAATTTGAGTCAACCTGAAACTTGACAAAAAGTTTTGAACGACTCAAAAAAAAAAAAAAAAAAAAAAAAAATCCAGAGAGAATTTTACAACAAAAATATGCCACATCAGAATAATAGATATCTGGTGTGACAGGTTCTTGTATTGGGAAAAAAAAAAAAAAAAAAAAAAAAAACTTTATTTATTTATTTTTAACTTGTCCCGCAAACGGGATTATATTGCTGCACTAAAACACCACCTGTCTTCCAATATACATCCAAATTGAACCAATATAGTGTCACCGTAATAGCCAGAAATCATGCCTCTCCATGAATTTCACGTTTTGTGCATTTATACATTACGTATGCTGTTGTCCATAAAATGGGAAAAAATACAGCATATCAGCCACAACTGTCGGGTAATTTATTTCACAGCGCCTACAAAATCTGGTTAATGCAGATACACAGAAAGACATTTTCTAAAAATGTTTAGTCATGTCCAGAACATATCGAAACATGCTAATCCATCGAAAACCAGTAGTTGAAAATTTTCTTGAATCTACTAAATTTTTGGCATGTAAAAAAAAAAAAAAAGAGAAAATTGCAGGCATACCGACTTAGTATAGAGATTTAATCGTAAGCAACCAAATTTTGTAAATGATAAAAAACTAATTGGCATAGGTGGACTCTGCGCAGTTCCCCATCATATTTATGTTCTCAAATTTCTAGTGCAGGACATTCTCTTAACATGTTTATCACGTTAAGAGAAATGAATTTGACCAAACACTTGACACAGTGACAGAATAAAATCCCCGCCAAATAGGCTATCCACCGTTCACTTCGATATATTTATCTTATTCTAATCTATTAATTTATTTTATTAGGGTCAATTTCATAGTTTAGTTTCCATGCAAACATTTCCAATTCGTAAATTTCTAATAACTTACGAAGTCTTTTTAATTCAGATGTTGCAGATGAATAGGGTTCTTGCCAGTGTCTAAAGGAATATTTTTAAACTGATCTGACTTCTCTGCGACAATTTGTTCTTGAGATATCGTGTACACAGACTAACGGACATACGGACTAACAAACTAACTAACGGACATACGGGCTAACAAACTAACTAACGGACATACGGGCTAACGAACTAACAGACACCCCTATAGACGGACACCATAAAAATTCTCATTTTCTGAATCCTCATACCTGAAAACGTGTAAAAAAAATCTAAAAACCGAGGTCGAAAATTTTCACGATTACCTAAGTTCCCCATGCCTATAGTATGATGGGGGAACTAAAAAAAAAAAAAAAAAAAAGGCAATAATATAAAATGGAAATTGTTCAATGCAATTTTTAGCTTTATGGGGAAATATGTTAGTTCACTATATGGTAGGTAAGCCATTTTTAAAAGATATACGAAGTTACACCAATGCAACTTTTTTACGTTTTATATATATATATATATATATATATATATATAAAGCTAAAAAAAAAAAATTTTCTCAGATTTCTTCCTCCATTGTATATACAAGATACCCGAATCAAGTGTCTAGTTTCAACAATCGATTAAAAAAGGTCAGTTAGCGATATATATACGTTGTGGGTATTATGCATAATAGGTTTCTTAATTCTAAGATTTGGATGACAGTTCTTATTTTTTGCGTACAACGCACTTGCCCTTACATGTGTCAACTAAAAACCAGATGATGCACCGCAGAGGATTGCATTTATTGTGGATATGCTATCTCGCATCTAAAATGAACATTTTTTTAACCGCACCATTTCTTCAGATGAAACACCATTTCATGAGGGAAATATTGTAAATAATTACAACTGCAGAATTTGGGGCTCAAAAAAAAAAAAAAAAAAAAAAAAGCAGTCGAGAAACCAATTTGTTATGTTCTTTCATATGATGCAGCCATAAATTTATTTACTGTGACTTGTGACTGCAAATATTTACCTGAACACATTGCACATGTACGCAATTGACTACAAACGCATCATTTACAAAACCCTGATATTTTCCAACAGTTGCTAACGATTTTCGTGTCTCAATAACCACCGTTATTGTCACTGTTACTATGAAAATTCTGCAAACATTGCTTGAACTAGACTACCGGCAAGATATTCCTAGGGCTAACAATAAAGGAGTCCACGTATTAATTCACCGATTTTTCCCTAAAAATTATACGAGTCCTATCTAATTTCACATTTTTCTTATGCTTTTAATCTTTGTTAAAAATAGCAGCTTTTCCAAATTATAGACAATTTGATTCTGATACCCTGTATATTTGTAAGCCTTATTGTTTTTGAAGAATATAAGGACTACACAAAAGTAATCTAATGTATAATTTCCCTTTAAAAGTAAAATCATAAAAATAACTTTTTAAAGTTTTCTTTGTCCCAAATAAAAACAATATACAGGGTGATTTCGAGATCATGGGACTAACTTGGAGGGTAGGTAGAGAACATCTCAAGCATTCAGAGTTGTATAGGAACCGATGCCCCCAAACATTTTAACCCTTTAAAAACTGGATGTTTTGGGCTGCTGTGTACTACCAACTCCGCCTACTGTGTAAATTTTAAAATATTGCATGCTTCATTATTTCGCAAAATCATACACAATATTCATGTTATTGCAATCACTGCGATAAAATACATCGATAAACACAGAATTTATTTATGTAAACATTAGCATGTCTTCTTCTTCAAGGATTAGGCCGAAGGCCTGTTCCGGCTTCTTGGTCAATACACCGCTTTCTAGGCCTACCTCGGTCTCGTCTGCCTTGTGGGTTGTAATAAAACGCGGCTCTAGGTAGTCTTCCGTGTGGTATACGTCGGATATGGCTTAACATGTCTTGTCTGTATTTCCTAATTTTATCTTCTAGGCAAAATATATCGTATATCGCAAAATATAAACGTATACCTTCGTTTTTTAATTCTATCGGGGATTGTACAGCCTTTAACAGATCTCGAGAACCTCATCTCGGCAGCTTGTATTCTGCTTAAATCCTGGGAGCCCAGAGTTCATGTCTCAGAACCATATAGGAGAGTGGGGATTGCCATGACTTAGTAAAATTTTAGTTGAGTTTCAGGTCTAGTTTTTCTTTTCAAAGTTCGGATTAGGGTTCCACAAAGATGTTTGAATTTATGTAATTTCTGTTGGATGTCATGATCATAATCATAGGTTATGTCACAACCTAGATAGGTGAAATGTTGGGTTTGCTCAATAAGTTTATTATCTATAACTAATTTTGTTCTAACTGGTTCTTTGCCTTTCAATGCCATAGACTTCGTTTTTGAGATTGAAATTTTCATATTATAGTTAAGACCGATTTTATGAAGCAAGTAGATGGATCTTTGAAAGTCATCTTCATTTGTCTGAAGAAGTATCTGGTCATCTGCAAAAAGCAAAGTATTAACGTTGGTTCTGATATTTAACGGAATTCCAATCGCCACTGAGGCTTTCCATGTCCTTATGATGTTGTCTATATATATGTTGAAGAGGGTTGGGGACAGGGCACAACCCTGTCTTACCTGTGTACATTAGCATGTAAAAACTATTTAAAAAATGCAGCATTGGATAGCCACGCCCATATCCATGTAAAATCACCCGGTTCTTTAAGGATTAAAATGACGTTTAGAGACATGGATTCCTATAGAGCAGGCGCAAGCGACGTCACTGCGACAGGTGATTCCGCGCGTACTTTAGAATCTAGGCAAAAGGTGGGATAAAGCACCAATGGAAAGGCAGATATTTTGCCTACATGCGCAAAAGTTGCAGAATAGCGTTGTTTGTTTATAAACATGCGCCTGCTCTATACAATTCTGAATCTTTGTGATGTTTTCTACCTCCCCTGTCCAAGTTTATTTTATGACCTCGGAATCATCCTGTATATTTTGAGCCGTCGTGATACAGATAAAAGTCATTTGACGGTTAAATGATGTATCGTAGGTAAGTGTAGTTGGAAAATTTTAAAATCTGTGCGAATTGCGTTATTTTTCTTTCTTATTTGTATGATGATTGCATAAAGATGCAATCGTAAAATCACTGTCTACCACGCTCTAAATTTAATATTCTCAAGACTTAGGTACGCTGTTATTAAAAAATTGTTTTCATTATTAAAAAAGTAATCAGTGTTGCCAGATCTGGCGGATTCTTTATTCAATAATCACCAATAATTTTAAGAAGCGATATTCGATATACATAATCTTCGAAGTGATTAGGCGAACGTTACAATTAAAAATTATTGGTAATTATTGAATAAAAAATCCGCCAGATCTGGCAATACTGAAAGTAATGGCTATTTCTACAGCTTTTTTTTTTTTTTTTTTTTTTTTTTTATCAAGCCACAATGAATTGAGCATGGGTCGAAAATTCTTTATTAACTATAAATGTATCATAAAATATAGAAAAGTATTAGTTAAATCCTTACACAGTTCTACCTTTTAATGAACCAGTACAATTTTCAAGATTTACTAATTGAGTTTTAACATTTTTTTTTAAATCCACCCCTCTCTCTCTCTCTCTCTCTCTCTATACATACATACATACATACATATATATTTTTTTTTAAAGAATTTTTAACTTTTGTAACTTTTTTCAAAATCATAAACACAAAGATTTACCACCGTCTCTGTTATTCTTAGACAAAATCTTTAATCGTCGACTTTATTTATATTGCTGTATCTCAGATTTAACTGTGATTGTATCTTTCACGCTATCATCACAAAATATATCATAACAGCAGATAATCAACGATGCATGTAAGAAAAACAATTCTAATCACTAAAAGCAAATGCGAAACATAAATGCTAGAATAAAAAAAAACAATTTTGAATAGCGATTTCGAAGTTAAAGGATATATTGTAGGCAATTTATGCTGTATTCAATATGTCATAATTTTGCGGTTGATATACTTAAGAATAAATTTGAAATATTTTATAAATTGTAACTGCTAAGTTATTCACATTAAGAAATTATTTCAAAAAAATATTTAAGCTAGTCTTTATTTTAATAAAGTTTTTGAAATTACACCTTCACGCTGAAATATGTGTATATGACTATACATAAAGTTTATATTTATTTTTAGCCAATTTACCTTGAACAAGATACTTCTGAGAATTTTTATACGAACAGCATCTTAACTTTGTTTCACCTGAATAAAAAAAGTATCTAGGATGAACTTTAGATTGACATTAATGCTAATGAAGCACTTATAGTATTTATGAAACTACCTTAAATGATATATACAGGGTGAATTTTAATTAACATGCAAATTTTAACTGATATAACTCTTGAGTCGTTTCAGGTAGCACCACATTATTATTATTTTTTTTATTGAAAACAACCTGAAAAAGGATTTTAATGGATAAGGTTTTCAAAGTAAGAACCTTACGAGGTTATACAGTAGCGCATCCTAGTCACAAAAGTTTGTTTATAAAAGTCCACCCCTCTCTCCCCTTTTAACCGAAAGTTTTAAATTTTCGTATTTAATTCCTTATTATTGCTCTAGAGGGCTTAGGTCGGTTTCTCAATGTTGCAGATCACTTCTGTAGCAATAATGTTGAATTTTTTACTACATAAATACAATTAAAAAAAAATACGATATCAGGTTAATATGACACTTTGGGAGACATTGTGAAAATGGTGGAGAACAGACACAAAACGAACTCCTTTTATGCCCTCTCTCACTGCACTAGAAACCCTGGATAATCTCAGTCAAGGGTTGCTAACTGCACTAGGGACCCTCGATAGAGAGAGACTGGACATTGGCGCGCCGGCTTTTTGACGAAATTCTCCATTTTAGTGCCAGTTGCTCCGTTGCTTACCATTACGCTGAGAAGAAATTTTGATCATTTTACGTCATAATCGAAAAAGAACTTATTTATTACATTTTTACTTTGTTAGGAGATAAATTGCTTTAATTTTGGAATACTTTTAAACGATTAAAAAAGCAATATTATTCATTTTATATCATGTTTTAAATACAGTGAATTCTCTTACTGCATGCTGTTTTACGTATTCATTTCCTAACATATGAGATAATTACATTATTTATTTGCTAGCTATTAGTTTTTAAGTTCTGCTGTGCAATATATTTAATATGTTAGATCTCAGTGTATTTTTCTGATATATTTAAAAACACATTTAAAATAACTATATAATTTTTTTTTTTTTTTTGCTAGCACGCAAAATGTATCAGATTTCTTAAACTAAATTAATAAAAATAATGAAAATAAGGTGTATATTATTTGCTAACATATGAAATATAAAATTCTTTTAAATAATAATTGCCATAATAAATTTTATAAATAATGTTTAAATAAGTAATTATTTTTATTTACATAATATTTAAAAAAAAAAAATAAAAATAAAAAAATCAATGAAATAAGCAAATGTAAATAAAATAAATAAAAACATTTTTTAATTTCTAAAGATATTAGTTAATATTTTTACAAATTATTATTAATACAATTTTTATTTTTAATGTTTAACTAAGCCATTATTATTAACAATGCGTAATTGAAATAAATAAAATATGTATTTTTAAAAAATAATAAAAAATAATTTCTGTTCTTCTGATGTAGTTTTACATTTATTCATGAATTACTTGACAGAAACTAAGATTACCATATTTTTGTTAAAAATTTTCTAACTTTTTATATACAGAATGTATGTCTTCAGAAAAAATAAGGTAGAATTGCTTTCACTAAGGCAGAATTGCTATCACAATCAACGTATTTTGCTTAATATAGAAATATACAACAAAAAATTCTTCTGTTTTCCGATAGGAATTGAAAAAGTAACCATGTAGAAGGTTAAAACAAAATTCGTTTATCTTCAAATTCTTTTTCCTCAAAGACGAAAAAAATTACATATTGATATTCTGCATTACTTTCTGCACAAATTTAGAACAATTTCATTTCATTTATGTTGTTTAGTAAAGCGTCAATCGCGAAGAAAAAAGCATTACGTTCTACGGCGATCGCTCCGAATTGGCACTAAAATGGCCGACTTTCGGTCAATGTCCAGTCTCTCTCTATATAGGGTCCCTAAACTACACACTTTTGTAGCACCATCTAGTGAGATACTGAGAAGTTATTTAAGTTTAAAGTTATAGGCTAATTAAAATTCACCCTGTATATACTAGACTTTATGAAAAGCTAATTAATACATTACTTTAAAAAAAAAATGACTGGATAGATTTAATTTCAGACGTTTTGCCAAATATCTAGAAAAAACTCTTTATGAATTATTCTGAATCTTTGGGCGTGTAAAGAATGTGCGATACTTCACATAGTTCAACAAAGGTTTCGTCCAGAAGACAAAAAGATCAGTAATAAAACTAGTATATTGTAGCCACCACATAACTTTCTTCTATATTTTCCTATACAAATTCACCCAGTACAAATAATTTATTAAAATAAAAAATATATATCTTCCATGATAATGTAGACGATTTCCATATTAGAGAAGTAGTATAACACTAAGTATCCCAAAAAAGTCATTTTTATTCTCAAAAAAAAAAAAAAAAAAAAAAAAAAAAAAAAAAAAAGTTAAAAATGAAATAAAATCGATAAATTTATTTTAAATTATCGCAGAACGATGGTTCAACCATTCGTATTAAATGTACTGGCGAGCTCTTTTGAAAGATACCCATCATGAAAATTTACTTCCCCACCAGGGGTGGGGAGGCGAGGCTCCTACATACACAGTTTTTTTTCCCCAGTTGACTATCTCTATTACAAATAATTCTTTTAAATTTCATAATGATTATTAAAAAAATATTCTCTGTTTGCACATTTATACAAAATTTTGTCCTATAACACCATGTTAAAAGTTTAGAAAAGGCGGGATGGCAACGCAAGCTGTTGGAAGATTTTTACCAAAAGTTGATAGGCACTAATTTATGTTAATGTGGAACTACATACCAATTTGTATGAAATTCTGTGCATTAGTACCTGATATACAGTCGTCATAAAATTTTGTGTCTCTCTCTCACACACAGAGAGAGAGAGAGACGTTTTCTAAAAATGGTCAAATCGTGTTCCACAGCTCTCAAAACGTGTAAATCCATCAAAAACCCGAGGTCGAAAATTTTTACGAATCCAATACTTTCTTCTATTGAGTATAGAAAAAAGTAAAAAAAGAAGAATCAGAATGCTGGAGCAATGTTTGAAATGTGTTCTGGATGTAGAAAGTGATTGTGTCGCTTCTTCTATCTTTTAAAAATTTGTGTGAGACTAATACACATAATCATGGAAATACAAAGTTCCGTTTTAAGAAAATCCCCCCCTTTTTTTTTCTTTCTTTAGATTGCAATCATCTGTGGTATTAAATTAAAGGAAATACAAAGCAGGAAACTTGATATATTGCTTTAAACACAACGTACAACATTAGAATAAAAAATGATAAATGTAATTGAAATATGAGCATTTTTACCAGCGCAAGCATTAACAGATTTACATTTGCATAATTTATTAGTCAAATGTATTAACATGTATATACAAGAAAACCCCAAGCAAATATCGTAAAAATTCAAAAATATATCTTAGATAGAATGAACTGAATTACAGTTCTACGAGTGTAAATAAATAAAAGAAAATTAGAAAGGGTTTTACTTATTTTTATTCAATCAATGGTAATGTAATATACGTTGATTCTAAATAAATATTGATAAAATTCCCTATAATTTTCCTAAATTATTTTATTAAGGGCCCGCTTCACTCACCGCCGCTGGAAGACGAAGCTAATATTATTCTATAGGAAAATTTTCTTTACAAATAACTTATTGACTAGTACCATAGCCTCCTGAACTAGATGCCTGTCAGGCAACTGTTGAAGCGGTAGACAGCGCCACCTAGTACAGATTATGGGACTTGTTTATTCAACTGTCACCAATAATTAAAAGAAGTGATACATAACATATATAATTGACGTTTCTTCGATTCTATTCGCCTTTTATGTATATCATATCCCACTTTTAGATATTTTTGGTGGCTGTTGAATAAAAAAGTAGCGCAATCCGTACCAAGTGGCGCTGTCTACCGCTTCAACTGTTGCCTAGTTTCCGAGCTACGCGACAGGCATCTAGTTAAGAAGGCTATGCTAATACATATTTTTTAATTTTGTTTTCACATTTTGAAAATTCCCAGCTGTTAAATTGACGAACCTTTTTTCTTAAAAAATTCTTTTTTGATTTTTTATATTTTATTTTGAAGCTGCAAAAATACGAATTTTTAATATGTGAATTTTTTTCATTTTGCAATTTCAAAATAAAATATTAAAAATTAAAAAAATACATTTTTAAAAAAAGGTCCGTCAATTTTAACAGTTGGGAATTTTCTGAATGTGAAAACAGAATTTAAAAATCTATATTAGTTAATAAGTTATTTGTAAAGAAAATTTCCTCATAGAATAACATTGGCTCGGGCTTCCGGCGACGGTAAGTGAAGAGGACCGTTAAGAGAAACTGAAATTCAGCTCATTTTATAGAAGGTAATTATTATTTTTCATGATATTGGCTTTTGAATTGTCATATAGGTAACTCATTACATTTGATGAATAAATTATGAAAGCGAAATATTGTTAAAACTTGCGCACGTACAATTAAAAGTTATTTAGTAAAAATGCTCACATTTCATTAGATATTTAATATTTTTATAATCTGATATCAATATGTAGTGTCTAATGCAGTAGGAGAGACTAGGGACATTTGATCCCTAAGAAGACTTGATCCCTAGTGTTGAAAACTACAATAAAAGTTAATTCTTGTGAACTGCTAAAAGTAATGCCATAATTCCCAGTCAACAAATTTGACACTTTTTTTTTACCATGTTTGTTTTTACTATAAGAAGAAATGGTTCTATTTACTGAATTTCAATTTTTTTTTATGATACGTAAATAATTAAAAAAAATAGTTTAATTTAAATATTGAAAATAAAATTTAACATTCGGTACTCACTTTAAAATTATATTAAAAGGAAAGAAAAAAAAACTCTGTAAAATGTTTTAGTTTGGCTTTTAAAATTTAAAATGGTCAGTGAGTAGTATTAAAAAATCTATCTTACTGAAGAAATAGATAATATGGGGTATTTATGAATTCAAACAATATGTTTTTCATACTGAGAAGTTACATCATTAAAACCATAATAATTATTTAGCAACTGCAATTCATAATAATCGGTAAATATAGTTTATAAGATTAAAAAAAAAAAAAAATCCTATTACTAAAGGATATAGATAACATATGACATTTATTAATTCCATCAAGTTGTTTTTCATATTCAGAAATCCCATTAAATCCAAAATAATCGTTCAGCTTAAAGAATTCTTAATGTTCAATGAATAAAGCTAGTTTTTTTTTTTAACCTCCCTTACTAATGAAATCGATAACAAACTTTATTTATTAATTCCATCAAATTGTTTTTCCTATTGAGAAATTGTCCTGTTAAATCACAATTACTACTTTATAAAACTCGAAAAACAGAAATGTTCTAAATAAAATATCAGTAAAATCATCCAAATCTAAATCCTATACTTAATTTATTATTTAAGTAATTTTTCTATATGCATACAACATATGATTAAAATAATTATTATTTTTCAATTCCAAATAAATGTTTTAAATATCCAAACAATAAAATGAAAATCATTATTTTTCATACCATAAACTATATTCTCAGGTCTACAAAAATACTGAAATCTTTAGTTTTGGTTTACATGTAAAGTTAACGCTGAAATATATAAATGAAAGCTTATTATATTGGTTGTATATATTTTTTAATATTTAAATTTAAAATAAGAGCAAATCACAAATTTATCATATAGATGAACAATATTTTATATTAATATATAAATTTATTATTTGTTTTTAACAATGAGCATTAAAATCGATTTTCTCAACTATTATTCACCATAGATAATTAGTATGTTGTGGCCACCACAAGACTTTCTTCTATATTTTCCTATACATATTCAATCAGTAACAATATTTAAAAAAAAAAAAATAAATAAATAAATACGATTTCTTTTTCTTAAGTTTTTTTTTTTTTTTTTTTTTTTTCGTTAAAAGTAATACATATTCAAACAGTAACAATATTAAAAAAAAAAAAAAAAATACGTTTTTTTTTTTTTTTTTTGTTGTTGTTGTTAAAACTAAAAAAAAATCGATAACTTTGTTTTAAATTATCACAGATTTATAGTTCAACCATTCGTTTTAAAGGTATTGACGAGATCTTTCGAAAGATACCCATCTTGAAAATTTACTTCCCCGGGGGGGTACTTCCCCCCCCAGGGGGGGAAGCGATGCCCCCCCATGCACAAAAATTTTTTCCTAGTTACGTACTACTAATATCAATAATTCATATAATTTTACATTCACAAGTGTAAAATAACTCTTATTATGCACATTTATACGAATTTTTGTCCTATACTGCCATGTTAAAAATTTAGATAAAATGCTATCACAGCGCCACCTGTTGAGCTATTGATCCCCAAATATAATCAGCACCAGTTTATGTTGGGACCAACTAAATACCAAGTTTGGTAAAATTTCGTTAAAAAATATATATATATACGATTTTTTTTTAAAGTTTTTTTTTGTTAAAAGTAAAAAAAATCGATAACTTTGTTTTAAATTATCAAAGATTTATGGTTCAACCATTCGTTTTAAAGGTATTGACGAGACCTTTCGAAAGATACCCATCTTGAAACTTTGCCCCCCCGGGTGGGTTCTTCCCCCCCGGTGGGGGGGGGGAACCGATACCCCCACATGCACAAAAATTTACCAGTTAACTATTACTATTATCAACGAGACCTTTCGAAAAATACCCATCTTGAAAATTTACTTCCCCGGGGGGGGTACTTCCCCCCCCAGGGGGGGGAACCGATGCCCCCATATGCACAAAATTTTTTTCCTAGTTAACTACTACTATTATCAATAATTCATATTAATTTTACAATCACAAGTTTAAAATAACTCTCATTATGCCCATTTATACGGAATTTTGTCCTATGCTGCCATGTTAAAAATTTGCATAAAATGCGATCACAACGCCACCTGTTGAGCTATTGATCCCCAAATCTAATCAGCACCAGTTCATGTCAGGGTGCAACTAAATACCAAATTTGGTTAAATTTCATTCATTGGTTCGTGAGATACAGCGTCCACAAAAAAATGATACAGACAGACACACAGACAGACATTTTCTAAAAACTATCAATTCGTGTTCAGGACATCCCAAAACGTGTAGATCCGTCAAAAAACGGAGGTCGAAAATTTTCGCGAATCCAATACTTTCTCTATATTACATATGGAAGAAAGTAAAAATGCTTTAACGTATAAAAATGCATACTAAGTTTTTTTTTTTTTTTTTTTTTTTTTTTTTTTTTTGGGGGGGGGGGGAGGTATTGAATTAATTGAATTTTCGAGTTGCATTCTAAATTTTTTTTTTTTCTGTTTTTCTACATCTTCCCCCAACATTTTTTCTTTTTATATCATGAATTCGTAAATTGTATTCATCCAGTATTAAAATTTATACATTTTCATGGAAGCTTTAATTTTGTGATGTCCATTACCGCATTCTAAAATCCTTTTAATCTAACAAAATATTTTAATGACCTCTAAATTATAACTTAAATTCATATACAATTAATCCTACATGCTTCCCACATAAGTGCATTTCTAATTGCAACACTACCGAAATCTTTGATCATATATTATTCATTCTTAATGTAATGCAGAACTACAATAACATGTTACATCTTTTCGCTAATTCGGTTTCCTTTCATCATGGAAATAAATGTATCGTTCGGCACCCGAGTGCTGCATTCTTAGTTTTAAAATATTGTACAATAATTTGCTTAGTTTCCTTTTTCCTACCAGATCAATTTGGCGAAAGTTTTCATTTTTTAAGAACCCTTTGAATCATAAATGTCTGGTAACCTTTAAAAAAAAATTTGGAGGTCTTTATACGAAACAATAATTACAATAATATTTTCTGTATAATCTGGTGAATTTGACTGTGAAGGGAGGCGTACCACCATCAAGGATGAATCTACTTCATCACCATAATGTAATCTGTGAAAATGATATTACGGAGTGGAGGGGGAGCTCCAAAAACTAACTTTAAAATTATTAATTTTTGGTAATTCCTACATGGCCCCGTCGATGTTTAATATATATTAATATTTGAAAAACATGAAAGTGTATTACAATTTGAATAATGCCTGTTTATATATAAATATGAAAAAAAAAAAAAAAATCTGGTGAATAATTTTATCTCTTTACAGAGCTTTTAAATGCTGTTTAAGTTTTTCTAGGCAGAAAATCCTCTATACTAGCAGTTTGACATAAACCGAGCTTTCAACCGAAGTAAAATTACGCTTAGTATTTTTAAAGATAAAATTAAATTTACAAATTTTCCTCATGAAAAAATATTTTTCATCAAATCTCAAAAGAAAGAATAGAAAGAAAATATTTTTCCTGTTGATTCCTAACTCATCTTAATAATAAAAGTCTAATTTTCTGAATAGTAACGCTCGAAATTTATGATTAACGCTTGTCATTGCTACGTACTGGAACAATAATCTGAAACAAAATATTACCTATGTTATATATATATATATATATATTTAAATATGGTTAACAGAAAAATGGCATCACAACCGCAATAATGAACTCAATAAATAAATAATAAAAAAATTATCTAGGATTTTAAATACATAAAATAAAAAACTAATTATTAAAAAAAAAAAAAAAAAAAGTAGATTACAATGAACATATTTTTGTTGCGTAGGGTTAAGCAAATGTCTTAATATAAAAGAAATTGCCATAGTTGGGGTAAAAATTATATATATCATGCAATCGATGATAAATAATTTAAACTGTCAAATAAAATAATAAATTTGCGATATTTAGGTACTATTATCCCCGACAACAAATTAGCGAATATTTAAATGAATTTGCGCCGAAGTTTACTTTTACAAATAAGTAAATTTAAGTTCATGTCTCCAATTTCATTATTATTATTATTATTAATTATACGCCACTTATCGCGACATTTATCCACTGTTTTTGATTTGGCGAATATGGCTTGCCATGATAATTAAGAAGCAACAAATTTGGAAATATCGATCGTAAGGAGGGCGGTGATCGACCAGTTTTAAAGAATAACTGTCATACATCTAGTCTGACTACAGAGTAGTCTTTTAAGTTCGAAAATAAATTACATACTGAATTCTCAAATTTACCATTTTATAATCATAAGATTTAAATTGTTTTGAAAATAAATATCATTATATATATATATATATATATATATATATATAAAATAAGACAGGTATGTCAAATTAAAAACATAAAAGAAATAGTTTTAATTTATCTGTATACAAAGAACGTTATTATAAACATTTATCAATATTATAGATTAAACCAAAATAAATAAAATTTTAAAAGGAATTCAGATTTATTAGGGTTTCAATATACATTCGAGCATCCTAAATTAATAAATGTTAAAATTGAAAATATTAATGACAAAAACTTAATATTAATTTTTTGTTTTTTCATTAATGTAAGTAATGATTACTTCTTCTTGGTATATTCATGATACTAAGACAAACAAACTAATAAAAAATAAAATAAAGGATGAAAATCTAAAATATACATGGCTCACAAAAACTACAGAAAACAGTAGAAAAATATGGCAAATAACTTTTGTTTTTACCGGTAGAAAATTTACGACTTTTCTGTAAAATTGGAAGATAATTTATATTTCATGAAGTCCATCATTTTCAATAAAGCAGCCAATGGGGGAGTTTCGGACATGAACACCGCATCCGCAGTATTGTGACTTACTGTTCCAGGTTCATTAGTTTTAACTACAGCGTGAAATCCGTCGTCATCAGCGATGTAATTCACGATTCTATAAACACCAAAAACATCTTTGTAACCGTAACTTCCCTTTACAACTCCTTTTTCATCTGATGTTTCATTTCTATGCTGGTATGTTCCGTTTCCATCATCTTGTTTAAATCCAAAAAGGTATGGTCGAGGTTGAAGTTTCTTTAATAAATCTAGCTTTTTCTTTAATAATGGAGTTGCTTTATTTGCTAAAATTTGCATGACTCCATCTTCTTCTAAAAGCCTTGGCTGTATTCTACCATTAATCACTGTAGGTCGAACAATTTCGTCTCGCTTGGCACTTTCGTTTATGTCACTGTTAATTTCATTTCGCAGTTTAGAAGACATGGGTATTCTAGCGGTTATTGGATTGGTGTGTTCTTTATCTTTTTCAACGTAGATGTTATCACTGAAATCGCGCGTAGATTTGAAGTCCTTTAAAGTGTCTAATGTAGCATTTCTTCTGTTATCTTCTGTGCCATTTTCATTAGAAAGATTTAGGTCACTGGAAGACGCTACATATGTGTGGTTTATAAAATCATCTGCATTCAGACCGAGAAGATTAAGAAATTCTACTAACTGACTGTCAATAAGTTTATAACTAATTTGTGGGCTTTCATTTGATTCATTTCTTTTTGTTATGTTCCGAGGTTGCAAATATGAATATGGAGATAACTTCTGTGCATTATTATGGATTCCTACATCCTCTGGAATGTCTGAGTGGTATACAGCTCTGGTAAACTGTGGTACATCAATAAACACAATATCGCTGAAATTTCCATTCCTGTCTTCATTAGGGTTATTTTCTCGTGTCTGACCACCATTATCAATTGATGTCGGAAAATTTTCATGTTCTCTTTCTAAATTTTCCGCATGTATAAAATCGGCTGATGTATTTTTTGGATAAATTATGGCAGAAGATAAAATTCCTAATCTTTCTAACAGTTCAATGTCTTCACTAGTTAATACATTTCCATATAAATGCTGACCAGTTGAAGGAAAGTCTTCACTACCATTAATATAATTTAAGGGATTAACAGGGAGAGTTTGAGAAATTTCAGGCCGGTTAAGAATCAAAATATCTTCATTGCTATTTCTATTTTGACTATTTATGCTTGTAAATCGTCGAACAAAATCTTCACTTACAGTTGCTGGAGTTTGAATTGGATTTTCATGGTATTGTTCTACAAGAATATTTATTTCAGCTTGAGGTTCCACTTCAGGATTAGGGAGACGAGAAATTAGTTCTTTTATTCGTAAAAGCTCCGTTTGTACATTACCACTGTTATTATTACTATTCCCATTATTTTGGACATTCCGATTTTCAGAGGTAATAATTTGTCTATTGTCCAAGTCTAGAGGTGGATGGCGGTATGAAGAATGCGGTTTTACCCATAAACCTTCGGTAACTGTTGCAGGTAGCTGGACGAGAACAGCTCTTGGTTTTTGAATCTGAACACCACCACTTCTCGCCGAACTATCTTGATAATTTTCTGAAGTTATAGTTCTATCGAAATTAATAACAGGAATATCGGATGAACGAGAATTAATTAACTGTGGTAATCCAGGAAAAATCCTAATATCACCATTGGCTCCTGTAGCACTGTCCTGTGAAAATTGTCCTAGATTTACTAACTGCACTTGGGAATCAGTATTATCAAAGGTCCATCTTTCACTGAACCCAAGGGGAACGGGATCACCTTCAGAAATCAACCACAAATTTGTATCAGGAGATTCAAAATCCAAAATATTAAAAGGCTGTGTATCTTTCACCGATATATTTAAGTTGTCGTTTTTTATTTCCTGAGATTCAGATGGTACTAAATATAAGAAGAGAACGAAAAGAATTGCATTACATAAAAACATTCTGAATTCTGTATTAGGGAAACGTTGTCTGTTACTCAGGTCTTTGATATGACAACATCTAAAGTTAATATTTCACTTTTTATACTACTATAAAAGCATGACACCCAAACAGAAGAAAATTCATATTTTTCTTTTCGCATTTATGCAATTCCCTTCAGTTTCGAGATCAGAGAACTGTGAAATAACAGAAACAAACCACATGTGTCGGTCTTTTGTACTTTAAACTCACTGAACCGCTGCAAAAGATGCTTAACTTATTCAAAAGGATATTTGTCTCATGTGTTTATGATAAGGAGACCAAGGCAACAAGAATAAATTTGACGGAAGGAAGCCGAAATATTTACCGCATGAAGATGGACTGTAACGGTCTACCAATAAACAAAAGAGAAAGTATTTGAAGATTTGGGGAGATTTTACGCTAGAGATTAAAAAAATAATAAATTAAATCATTCAGTGTCTTTTTTTATTCTAAATAATCTCTGTTAAGGCCAGTGGCGGCTCGTGCACCGAAAATTGGTGAAGAGGTACACTGTATTTTACGCTGTATTCATTTATAGAATATAAATTTACATTTAAATAAGTATTTTTAGTTAATTTAAGTTAAGACCATGCTTAGTAAAAATTACGATTAAAAATACTCAATTTTTTTTTTTTTTTGAGCTCTTCACCTATTTTCGGTTCACGAGCCGTCACTGGTTAATGCGTTAAGCGGAGGGCCCGGGTTCGATTCTCGGCTCTGGTATTTTTCACATAGTTGGTAAAAAAAATCAACCTTCCACTCCAATTTATCTGAAATAAAGTTATATTATTCGATTTAAACAAAACATTTTTTAGTTATTATAAAATGTTTGTCAAATACAAATGTTTTAATATAAAACAACTAAAAGACAATATGATAAAAAAAAAAAAAAGTATTTTTATAATTAATTTAAAAATTCTACTCTTATTTTATCTTTTCAATTGTGCCTTCATTTTTACTTTAATTCGTATATATCGTACAGTAAGTATTGCCTTTGGGTCAAATTGCAGAAACAATTTGCGTTATATTTACACGTTTTAAGATCCCCTGAATCCGAAAATCATATTTTTAACGACTGTCCTGTCTGTCTTTTACCAGTATAAATATAGTAACAGGAAGTCCAAAGTCAGTATTCTAAATCTATATCATATAGTGATGCTGTACTAAACTTTTCGTTGAGATCAAGCAGATGATTCGCGTAAACAGGACCATTCAAAAATATTAAAATACATTAAGTCTATGGGGGAAATTTCTGTTAAGGACCGTATATTAAGTATAGGCTGCCCGAAATGAAATAGAATTAACATTTTTTTCATATGCATAAAAACATTATTTTTTTTTCTTTTTTTTTTTTTTTTTTTTGGTAGGTTCGGATATGGAAATCATTCATCATTCGTTTACAGGGCCACCCAAAGTATTTGGATATATTAGAGCTATATTTGGAAATAGTTGGAAGTGTACTTAATTTTCTATTATGTGGTTTTCATATAAAACTAAATTTAAGCGCACAAGTTTATGTGAAAACACAGTTCACAGACAATATACAGGGCTACTCAAAATTAAGCTAAAAGTTCTTTCTTATTGAATATAATTGATTAAAGTGCTTTGCTACATTTTACTATGTCGATGAACATGGATCGGGAAGGAAAATTAATTTTTGACGCTTATACTGTAAATAAAGTATATTTTGAAGTTCTGGTTTCAAATCTAGCTTTTTGTATAATATCACTTTTTTTAAGGTGCTTCGAATACGAAAGTTTCGTAGTTGATAAGTCTTTATGCCTGTTTTTAGTATAACTTAAAAATAAATAGTTGCAGGAAATTTAAATTTGGAATTTTGAAGTTCGTATTAAGTTACAACTGTAAAAATTTTATATACATTAGCAAGTTTAAAAGCAAATTAATGACAGCCGTGAATTAAACTAATAAATATAGACTCTACAATGGAAACGGGGGGTTGAGGGGCAGCAGCGCATCTCGCAAATACGTTTAAGTTAAATAATTTAAAATAGCTTCAGGTACAGTTTTATTTTTTTAAGTAGATTGATCTTTATCATTTAACCTTACTAATCTTACTACTTAATTTGCAATCTATCTTTATAGTATTCAAATGAAGGGTAACAGAAAGCCGTATGAGTGACACATCATATTATTTATAATAATCTGGTGTGTCACACACACGACTTTCTCTTACCCTGAAATTTAATACTATAAATACAGGTTGCTGATTAATAGGTAAGATAACGAGTACTGTTATGTAAACCTATGTTAAACAATTCATATTAGGCTTCTGAAGAGTTTTATATGATAATTAGTTCTGTGTGACGGGGGGCTACCGCCCCCCTCAACCCCCCGTTACATTAATGCACCTACATTTATACAGAACTTAATTCGGTTATTAAAAAATAATTCTCCTTTTAAAAAATGATTTTTTAAATTTATTATTTTAAAAAATTATCTTTGATGATAAGGCAGACGATTTCCATATTAGAGAAGTAGTATAACACAAAATATCCAAAAACAATTCCATTTTATTTTCAATACTAAAAAAAAAAGTACGATTTTTTTTCTAAGTTTTTTTTTTCGTTAAAAGTAAAAAAAATCGATAACTTTGTTTCAAACTATCACAGATCGATGGTTCAACCATTTGTTTTAAAGGTATTGGCGAGCTCTTTAGAAAGATACCCATCATGAAAATTTACTCCCCTCGAGGGGGGACTCCCCCCCCCCCCAGGGGAGGAGGCGAGGCTCCTACATACACAAAAAAAATGTTCCCAATTAACTATATTACAAAAAATATATATTCGTTTAATTTGGTTTAGTGCAGTCTATAGACGTTAAACTCTACTTTCCTGCAATTTCCCCCATAGACGTAATGTATTAGAATTCTCCTGACTGTCCCTGTACACGAACCATTTGCTTGATCTTAACGAAAAGCTTACTGTAGCATCCCTATATGATACACATTTAGAATACCAAGTTTGAACTTTTTGCCATAATTTGTTTTTGAGATATGCTGATAACAGACAGACACACAGACAGACCATTTGCTAAAAACATGATTTTCGTATTCAGGGGACCTCAAAACGGGTAAATATAACAAAATCTCGCGTTCAAAAAATTTGACCCAAAAACAATACTTTCTCTACTTTATGGGTAAGAGAAAAAAAAAAAAAGTTGATAGCAATATATAGAACAAATTTAAGAATTTAATAAATTTAATGTTATTTGTTTCTAAGGGAAAAAAAAAAAAAAAAGCCATATTTTTTTGCGAAACAGTAGGGAAGAAATAAAATAAACTCACGCACGATCATGCAGATGATTTTGTTTTTATTTTACTTTTTAAATTATGCAAATACCAGACTTAAATATTTTACTCATGCTACAGTATTAATAAAAAAAAAAAAAAAAAATTGAGCAATTTAAAGCATATTTGAAAGCGCCTTAGCCTTTTGAAAAAATTACAAATCCGAAAGAGTATGGAATCGAGATATAGAAATTTAAATATTTGATTTAAAGCGCAAAATATGTATGTAAAAACAGATGTACGTAAAAACAGCTGTGGTAAGAGAATAAAAATATGATTTTGAGTATTTTACTTGAGATATGAGGATAGAGTATAAAAATTGGAAATACGGTAATTTGCACAAAACTTTTTTTTTTTTAATCTCTTAATTTTTAAATCACGTAAACATATAGAGCTGTCAATATCTCCATTCTGCTGTATATTAATTTCATGAAATTGATTGAAAAGTTTTATAAATACATTTAAAATAATCTGGTATGTTACTCACGCGACTTTCTCTTACCCTGAAATTTAATACTATAAATACAGGTTGGAGATTAAGAGGTAAGATAACGAGTACTGTTATGTAAACCTACGTTAAATAATTCAAGTTAGGCTTCGGAAGAGTTATGTGATAATTAGTTCAGTGTGAGGGGAGCTACCGTGCCCCTCAACCCCCCGTTTCATCAATGCACCTATATTTATATAGAATTTAATTCTGTTATTAAAATTAAAAGTTTACTTAAAATTATACAGACAATTATCACATGCAACATTCATTGAAACTTATCAATCTTGATCAAACTTTTCCAGTAACAAATTTATATGAACTTCAAAATACAACATTTGGATCTCCTAAAATTATTCGTTTTAAGTTGCTCTAAGAGTAGTATAATATTAAATATCCAAAAAAAGTTGAATTTGTTTCCAATATTACATTTTTTTTTCTTTTTTTTTTAAATGAAAAAAAATTATAACTTTATTTTAAATTATCGCAGATGGATGGTTCAACCATTCGTTTTAAAGGTATTGGCGAGCTCTTTTGAAAGATGCCCATCATGAAAATTTACTCCCCTGGAGGGAGGACTTCCTCCCCAGGGGGGGGGGAGGCGAGGCTCCTCCTTCCTAGTGTTGGGATTTTTTTTTCCATCAGTGTATATATATATATATTTACTTTTTTTTTTTTTTTTTTAGTTAACTATACTTAATAAGTATTTTGTGGTTGGCTCAAAACTACCTTCTATATCATTCCAAATATAATATTGCCACATACAGGTTAGCATGTACGAAAATTCAATAAACATAGCTTCTTAAAACACATGCAGCTTGATGCAATTTAACACAATAGATGCTGAGATGTAGCTATACGGAAAATAACAGAATATGAAAAAAATCAGTGATAAAAAGTCAGTGGATATACACCTAAAGTATGCCAGCAAGATTTTGTGTGTTTTCTGCATTTTGATATATTAAGGATACGTCTAAAACAAATTTTGCTTCATAAAAAAAAAAAAAAAAAAAAAAAAAAGTTTCATAAATAGCTTTAAAATATTAAAGTTTGGATTGCATGTTTCGAAGTTCCTTTTCAAAGACTCTGAAGCATTTGAAGTATTTCTCCTTATGTATGGATATAAAAAGAAAAACAGCAATATACCTAAAATTAGCATTCTAAATTTATGCTCCTTACCCTTCATTGTGTTTTCTCGGTCACGAACGGCTGACTTAGAATTTATTAATAAATGGCTTTTTACAGAGTTGTAATGTAAATATAAATAGTAATAGTACTTCCGGCAATAATTATTTAATATAAAACACTGTTCTTGGAAAATTGATATCTAGAGTGCAGAATTATTATTTTCGATTATAATTTCATTACTTCTGTTAAAGATTTTTTTTTTTTTTTTTTTTTTAGATATCCCTTTTAAATGAAAGACACGTGACGATATTCAATTGCTCCATTGTCTAACTCATCACGGACAAAAACTTTGTTTTTTTTCTTTGTTTTTCTAATTTGAAATAATTGCGCACGTTTTTTCACCAGGCGAAAAAAAAAAAAAAAAAAAAAAAAAAGCGTAGCCCTAATGCAGCAATGCACTTAAGTTATTACTTTTTACAAAAAATAAATAAATAAATAAATAAATAAATAAATAAACTTTTTCTGTTTCTTGTTTTCTATGTATTTAAAAATGTTTTTAGAAATCTAGAATACTTTGATCACTTATGTAAAATATCTGTTTTTGCTAACAAATTTTATGGCAATTATAAATAAACAACTGATGTAGTACATATGTTCACGAAAATTTGTATTTAGTTGCACCTTGACGTAAATAGAAGTCTCAACTTTTGTGCTCATCGTTCAACAGGTGGTACTGTCGTCGTACATTTTCATAATTTTTGATATCGTAACATAGGACAAAATTCTGTATAATTGTACAAAATAAGGATTATTTTAACCAGAAAACGGGAAATATATATATAATATATATTATTAGTTGAAAACTAATTTTTAAATTAATTTTATATGACAGACTTACAAAATACTACTCAACTTCGTAAAAAAAAAAACATTTTCTCAATACGACGATCTGAGTTTACTCGTGTTTTTATTTCATTTTTCTAGATAATATTTCAGAAATATCAGGGTAAATTCTGTCTACATTCCATTTGTTTAATTTCAAAATAAATTTTTCTTGTGGGTCAGTGCATTTGGTATTTTGCTAAAATGCTTACCAAATAAAGAAAACCTACAGTTCTTTGCTCAATGCTATAGGGATAGCACCTGACAAAGTCCAATAGCATTTTAAGCTTTTTTAGTTAAAATTCAATCTTATTTTGCTTTGGTCCGAAATTCTTTTGCTCATCTCAAATTAAAAGGTTCTTTCCATTAATGAAAGTTCTATTATTAACCTTAACCCTTTCAGTCGCAGTGTTCCCACTGATGGAACCCCTAATTTTAATTCTCAAGTGCAAAACTCATCCCGGAAATTTTTTAGCAAAAATTTATATTTATAAACATAGCACAAAAGGCCCTTTTTTTAAACCAGAAAATTTAAAATTTCTTTTATTTTAATGTTGTTCGTAAATTCCGGTGTCAGTGTAATTTAAATAATCCGAATTACCCTGCGCCGCAAAGGGTTAAAATACTTTACAAATTATTACTTCTTTCCTAAAGCATCAAAAGGCACGGTCCAAAGTTAATTATTTCAACAGGTTGTGTAGTCTAATAAATTAAAGTAAGTAATATTATTAATCTTAAGAAGTTAAATCAATTTTAGATAACTAGTTATTTTGTTTGGCCTATGTATGTTTCTGTGGTGGTTTATTTGACTGACTAGTCTTCGTTCTCATTCTTTTCTTTTTTATCAAATAAATTATATAACATCAATTCCTAGACTTGGAGGAATATCCCTATGCCCCTTCACGGAGTCTGAATTTTAAATATGAAAAATTTTCAAAAGAACTCGTCAATACCTTTAAAACGAGTGGTTAAACTACAGATCCAAGAATTTTAAACAAAGTTATGGATTATTTTCATTCTTTGACATAAGAAAAATCGTGAAACTCGCATTTCCTCAGACGTGCGTACATTAGACTTATTACTTTCGACATTTCTGAGGTAAAAAACGTTAACACTCAATTGACGATTTTTGCCTTATTTAATTTGGCAAGTAATTAAAAAAAAATAATATTAATAATCTGGTGTGTCACTCACACGACTTTCTCTTACCCTGAAATTTAATACTACAAATACAGGTTGCAGATTAAGAGGTAAGATAACGAGAACTGTCATGTAAACCTATGCTAAACAATTCAAATTAGGCTTCAGAAGAGTTTTATACGATAATTAGTTCTCTGTGAGGGGAGCTACCGCCCCCCTTAAACCCCGTTTCATTAATACACCTACATTTATATAGAATTTAATTCGGTTATTAAAAAAAAATTCTGTTTTTAAAAAATAATTTATTAAACTTTTTATTTAAAAAAATTATCTTTTATGATATTGCAGACGATTTCCATATTAGAGAAGTAGTGTAACACTAAATATCCAAAAAAAAAAGTCCATTTTACTATCAGGAAAAAAAAAAAAAAAAAAACACGAATTTTTTTTTCTAAGGTTTTTTTTTTTTTGTTGAAAGTAAAAAAAAAAAAAAAAAAAAAAAAAAATCTATAACTTTGTTTTAAATTACCACAGATTTATAGTTCAACCATTCGTTTTAAAGGTATTGGTGAGCTCTTTTGAATGATACCCATCATGAAAATTTACTGCCCTCGAGGGCGGATTTCCCCCCCCCCAGGGGGGAGGCGAGGCTCCTACATAAACAAATTTTTTTTTCCCAGTTAACTATCTCTATTACAAAAAATATATATTCGTTTCATTTGGTTTAGTGCAGTCCATAGACGTTAAACTCTACTTACCTGCAATTTCCCCCATAGACGTAATGTATTAGAATTCTCTTGATTGTCCCTGTACACGAAACATTTCTTTGATCTTAACGAAAAGCTTATTGTAGCATCCCTATATGATATACATTTAGAATACCAAGTTTGAACTTTCTGCCATAATTTGTTTTTGAGATATACTGATAACAGACAGACACACACACACAGACCATTTGCTAAAAACATGATTTTCGTATTCAGGGGACCTCAGAACATGTAAATATAACAAAATCTCGCTTTCTAAAATTTGACCCAAAAACAATATTTTCTCTATCTTATGGGTAAGAGAAAGTAACAATTTGTACTGCTTGAATCTGCACTGAAAAATATAGAAGAAATTTGTGGTATTGCTGGGCGATGGCGCTTCATGCAGCATTCTTGTTCACTTTTCTCCCGAGTAAAGCTTACTTATTTTTTAACCAAAATATTAGTTGCAAATTTCTAGATTGTTTCATGTATCTTACATAGTTATTAACGTCCAATATCAGTATGTTGTTGTATTTTCATCATACTTTCTACTTTGTTTTCATAATTTCAACTACAAAGGGGCACAATGCACTTTTAAAAAATCTAAAACATTCCGTTTTGAAAAAAAGTAACTAGTTGCCTTTTCTGAAATGGATGGAATCCTTTTCGGGACGGAACATTTTAATTTACAACATGATTCGATTCAGAACTGCGACGAAACAAATTAATGAAATATTTCCAAAAAGGTAACTTTCATTAAGAAAATGTATGTTTCCATTGCAAATCTGAAACGAATCCTGTTGTATATTTAAACGTTTTGTTTCCTCAATGAATCTATTAATTTCAGAAAATAAATACAGGTAGCAGCCTTTTCTGAAACGAAACGTTTCAGCTTTAATTAATTAATTAATTAATTAATTATTATTATTATTTTGTAACTTAAGAATGTTTACTTTTCAAAGTACTTTTTTTTTTTTTTTTTTTTTTTAAGTTTATAAAAAGTTTGCGCATTAACTGTACATGTTCATGCTATATTCAGTCAAAGTAAATTTCTATTAATATTTTTTTAATACACATATCACAACTACTGACAAAATAGACTATTTTATCCAAAGCCAAGCTTCGATCAATATAATTTTTCCATTTATTTTATATAGTACCTACATGTATATATCAAGCTCTTATTTAATATATAAAAGTTTTTGGAATGCCTAACACTAGTGAAGAATCTTCCATAATCGTAGTGTTCTATACTGTTTAGAAATAACTTCATGGGAATATAAAATTTTATGAATTTTTCAAAATTTTACATATATTATTTTTGTGAAATTAATCAGAAATTAAATATAACAAAAATAGATTTGTGAGAAAGAAAAAAAAATATTTCTGTGTCCTAAAAGCGTACAGTATCTCATCTTGCCAACAGTCAAAGCCCATGTTATTCTATGGGGAAATTTCTATGACTACTCATCACTTAATAGTTTTTTTAAAATTTATTTATTCCGTTTTCACATATTTAAAAAAAAAAAAAAAAAAAAAAAAAAAAATACAATTGTTAAATTAGTTATATTTGTTTTCCAAAAATTGATTTTTCACATTATTATGATAGTATGTTATTTTTAAGCTTCAAAATGCACTTATATATATTTTTTTTAACACTTTCTAATAAGGTTGAAAAGTGTTAATGAATTCGGTTTGTCCGTCTGTCTGTCCGAGCTCGAACTCCCGTAAATATTTATCGAATTTCTTGAAACTGATATATGCTATTTAAGTTCAATATTGGATGTTCCCTATTGAAAATGGAGTAAATACCTCTAATGGCTTGTGTACAGGGACACCCGAAAGTATTCCAAAATACTGTGTTTTATGAGAGGTATTTCTACAAACCATATTTTAAAACCTTTACTTTACACAAATCTTAATGGAATTGAAATGTGCTATTCAAGTTCACTATCAGATGATCCCCATTGAAAATAGAGCAAATATACCACCACTGCTTTGTGTACAAGGTGGGTTTGGTAATAATGCCGATTGACTGTTCTACGATCCTAGGCCTGAGGGAGAGTGCCTTCCATGGAGGTCTTTCTAAGGGGTCCTAACCCGTATTTACACAAGTTTCGGAGAAAACCACAGAAAACTCCCAATAGATGGGACGACGAGCGAGACGGGAGATCGAACCCGGAACCTCAAGTCTACCATCAGCATTGAGCGCAGAATCACTCGGCCGCTGGAAGCCCCTTGTGTACAGGGATACCCGAAAGTATTCCAAAGCATTGTGTTCTAGGAGAGGTATTTTTAATGACTTTACTTTGAAGAAATCTTAATGGAGTTTAAATATATTATTCATATGCATTAAAGAATGCTTTCTCTAGAATATAGTATGATTAGCATTAGATTTACAGGGCCAGAAACAAATATTCAGTTACATTGAGGGCTATTATTGAAAATTTGCTGGAATTGCATTTTCGTTTATATTAAACGTTTTTAACACTTTATAACAATTTTTAACTATGAGTATGATTTCAATTTGTGTATCTGTCTGTCCATCTTTCTACCTGTCCGTCTGCCCGTTCCCAGCGTCTTTCATATTTTCAGAATTTTTAAAAATTTATATATGTTATTCAAGTTCTTTATGGAATGTTTCCTATTTAAAATGGCATTAATAGGTGTTTTGTACAATTAGTTTGTGTAGAGGGACACCCAAAAAATTCCAATACATGCGCGTTTAAGGACAAACATTTTTATAAATCGCATTTAAATAACTTTCTACTGTAAAAATCAAAGAAATAACCATTTATTGTTGATATGCTAAAGTTCTATATAGAATATGATAAGATTAACCTTCAGATTTATGGGGCAACACTAAAATATTCAGATACATCAAGAGCTGCATTTTCTTTTGCGTTAAGCATTTTTAACACTTCTCAACAATGTTTAAGAGCGATTATGAATATAATTAGTTTATTTGAATGCTTTTCAGTACTTCTGTCTGTTCATTGTGTGATAACGTAGGCAAAGAATCTTGAAAGTTATGCGTTACAAGATGTACTTACAGTTGGAATGTGTTTATAATTAATGCATACCGCATGATTTTTCGTTCTTGTTTAACTCAAAACTAAAATCTAAATTAAAAATTAATTAGTTAATTAAAAAAATGAGTATTGATTTAACAGTAGTGAATTTTCTGAATAGAAAAACTTTTATGTATATATACCGGGTGATTCAAAATAGATGTTACAGCGATTATCTCGTAAACTAAGAAAGATAGAAACAAACTTCCAGTTACAAAATTAGTGCAAATTAAGAGTAGATTTCAGATGTGGCATTTTTTTGGTACAAGGGGCTGTATACATATTAATTACGAAATTTAATTTTTATACAGCCCCTCCTATCATGTAACTTATATTTAGAAAAATATTCTCCTCGCTCCAACAAGCAAAATAAAAAAAAAATCATCTAAGTCAAAATCTCACTGAGTTATTGCAATTTGAAAATAATGACTTACACCACTTTTTTTTCAATTTTGGCATCTATTTTTCGACGCCAACGGGCCCACATTAGGGGGTTATCTATGAGACGAGAAAAATTAAAAAAAGATCCTTTATTTTAAAATAGCAATTATAAACATTCAAACACGTGAAATCAACAGTTTTAAGAACTTAATGCAAATTTACATTATTAATACTTTCCAACAAGGTTGAAAAGTGTTTGACTTCGGTTTGTCTGTTTGTCTGTCCGTCCGTCTGTCTGTCCGCGCTCTAACTCCCGTAAATATTTATGGAGTTTCTTGAAACTGATATATGTTATTCAAGTTCACTATCGGACGTTCCCTATTGAAAATGGAGTTTATACCTCTACTGGTTTGTGTACAGGGATACCCGAAAGTATTTCAAAGCATTGTGTTCTATGAGAGGTATTTTTATAAACCATATTTTCATACCTTTACTGTAGACGTAGACATATCTGAATGAAATTGAAATATGTTACTCAAGTTCACTATTGGATGTTTCCTGTATAAAACGGAGGAAATACCACCATCGGTTTATGTACAGGGACACTCAAACGTATTCCAAAGCATTGCGTTCTATGGGAGATATTTCTATAAATCAAATTTTAATAACTTTACTTTCTACGAAGTGTTTAGAAATTGAAATATGTTATTTATATGCACAAAAGAATGTTTTGCACAGAATATAACATGATTAGCATTAGATATACAGGGTGGCACAAAAATATCCAGTTACATTAAGAGCAATTAATAAAAAATTGATAGAATTGCACTTTCGTTTACGTTAAGCGTTTCTGACACTTTCTAACATTTTTTAAGTGAGAATATGATTTCAGTTTTGTGTATCTGCCTGTCCGTCTGTTTGTCTGTCTGAGCTCTAACTCCCGTAAATATTCATGGAATTTCTTGAAACTGATATATGTTATTCAAGTTCGCTATCGGATGTTCCCTATTGAAAATGGAGTTTATAACTCTACTAGTTTGTGTACAGGGACACCCGAAAGTATTTCAAAGCATTGGGTTCTATGAGAGGTATTTCTATAAACCATATTTTCATACGTTTACTGTAGACATATCTCCATTTAATTGAAATATGTTATTCAAGCTCATTATTGGATGTTTCCTGTATAAAATGGAGGAAATACCACCGCCGATTTATGTACAGGGACACTTAAAACTATACCGAAGCATTGCGTTGTATGAGAGATATTGCTATAAATCAAATTTTAATAACTTTACTTTCCACGAAGTTTTAGAAAATTGAAATATGTTATTTATATGCAAAAAAAAAATGCTCTGCATAGAATATAGCATGATTAGCATTAGGTTTACAGGGTGACACAAAAATATCCATTTATATTAAGAGCTATTAATAAAAAATTGCGAGAATTGTACTTCCGTTTACATTAAGCGTTTATAACACTTTCTAACATTTTTAAGGGTAAATATGATTGCAGTTTGTGTATCTGTCCATCTGTCTGTCTGTCTGTCTGCCCACGCTCTAACTCCTGTAAATATTTATGGAATTTCTCGAAACTGATATATTTTATTGAAGTTCACTATCGGATGTTCCATACTGAAAATGGAGTGAATATCTCTTCTGGTTTGTGTACAGGGATACCCGAAAGTATTTCAAAGCATTGTGTTCTATGAGAGGTATTTTTATAAACCATATTTTCATACCTTTACTGTAGACATATCTGAATGAAATTGAAATATGTTACTCAAGTTCACTATTGGATGTTTCCTGTATAAAACGGACACCCAAAAGCATTCAAAAGCATTGTGTTCTATGAGTGTTATTTTTATAAATATTTTCCCTATAGAATGTTCCCTATTTAAAATGACATTAATAGGTCCTGTATAACTAGTTTGTTTACAGGGACAGCAATAACAAAAAAAAAAAAAAAAAAAAAGCCAATGCATTACGTTTTAGAACAGAATTTCTAAAAGTTATATTTAAAAATATTTCTACTCTAAAAATCATAAATATATTGAAATGTATTGTTAATATTCTAAACTAATGTTTTGTACAGGATGTGATATGATTAACTTTCTGATTTACAGGGCTACACTAAAATATTCAGAGAGATCAAAAGCGGAAATTATAATCTAATGGCTGCATTTTCTTTTGCGTTAAGCCTTTTTAACACTTTCCAAAATGCCTAAGAGTAATTTTAAAATCAACTACTCTATCTGTATATTTTTCAGTCTTTCTGTCTGTTGTGTGATAACGTAGGCAAAGAATATTAAAATTTATTCAATACAACAATTACGTACAGTTGGAAAGTGTTACTAATCAATGCGTACTGCATGATTTTTCTTTCTTGTTTCATATTGTTAAAAATTTAATAGTTAAATTTCTTCGGGGGGTCACCTGCAAATCAAAACACGTCAAGAGAGGAAAAAAATTAAAATACTAGCGAAACCGTGTGAAATTTTCGCGCTTTATTTTTAGCACTTTCCATCATGGTTGAAAAATTTAATGACTTCGGCTCTTTAACAATTCAAGCAAGGTTGAAAAGTGTTAATGACTTCGATTTGTCTGTCTGTCCATCCGTCTGTATGTGTGTCCGCGCTCTAAATCCCGTGAATATTCATAGAATTTCCAGAATCTGATATATGTTACTTGAGTTCACTATCGGATGTTCCTTATTGAAAATGGAGTGAATACCTCTGCTAGCTTGTGCACACGGACACCCGAAATTATTCCAAAGCATTGTGTTCTATGAGAGGTATTTTTATAAACCATATTGTAATACTTTTAATTTATGCATACATTAATAATATTTTCTATCGGATGTTTTCTGTAGAAAATGGAGTAAACACCATCACTGGTTTGTATACAGGGACACCCGAAAGTATTCCAAAGCATTGATTTCTATGTGAAGATATTTCTATATACCAAATTTTATTTACTTTGCATAAATCTTAGCTCACAAAGAACTAATTATCATATAAAACTCTTCCGAAGCCTAATTTGAATTATTTTAACATAGGTTCACATAACTGTACTCTTTATGTTACCTCTTAATTTCCAACCTGTATTTATGGTATTAAATTTCAGGGTAAGAAAAGGTCGTGTGAGTGGCACACCAGATTATTTGTTGTTAAATTATGCTGATAATTCATATATATACAGATCAACCACTAAAAATTTATCTTTCGTATTCAGGAGGGCTCAAAACGTGATATTATACAGAAAAAAAATCTTTCTCCAAAAACTACTTTGTTTACAGTATGGGTATCAGAAATTAATTTTCCGTTCAGGGTCAGCAGTGTTCTTCGAAATAAAACAAAATGCAGCAAAGCACTTACGCCAATTAAATTTAATAATAAAAAAAAAGGTTTACCTTAATTTTGGGTCTATAAACTATATACACATGACTTTGTGTACGTAAATTTAGTGTTATATGTAAAACAAGTAACACAAAATGAAATACACTTCCAGCAATTTCCAAGTATAGCTCCAATATAACAAAATACTCTGGGTAACCCTGTAAATGAATGATGAATGATTGCTATACCACAATCTACATAAAACATCCTTTTATGCGTATAATAATATGTTCTTTTCATTTTGTTTAGGGCAGTCTATAGATATCATACTGTACATATGAGAAATTTCGCTCACAGACGTAATGTATTTGAATTCTCTTGGATGACCCTGTGAACAAACAATTGTCTTATCGCAATGAATACTTTAGTGTAGCACCGCAATATACGGATTTAGAATATCGAATTTGGATTTTCTGCTACTGTTTGATTATGAGATATTCTAAAAACACACAGACACACACCACACACACACACACACCACACACACACACACACACACACACACACACACACACAGAGAGAGAGAGAGAGAGAGAGAGATAGACACCAACCGCTAAAAACATAATTTTTTAATTCAGATAATCTGAAAAGGTGGAAATACAACAAAAGGTAATTTTCGGAAATATCACTCAAAAACAATTCTTTCTCTACACCGTGTATACAAGAATTTATGTAGGAAAAGAAAGAAAATCGAATTTGAAAATTCCCTTTTAGTAGATAAATTATTCATAAATATTATTTGTTAAATTAAAAACAAGAAAGAAAAATCATGCCGTACGCATTGATTAGTAACACTTTCCAACAGTACGCAATTGCTGTATCGAATAACTTTTAATATTCTTTGCCCACGTTATCACACAACAGATAGAAGGACTGAAAAACATACAAATAGAGTAATTGATGTTAAAATTAGTCTTAGGCATTTTGGAAAGTGTTAAAAAGGCTTAAAGCAAAAGAAAATGCAGCCGTTAGATTATAATTACAGCTTTTAATCTCTGAATATTTTACTGCAGCCCTGTAAATCTGAAAGTTAATCATATCATATTCTATACAAAACAATATTTTTAAATATTAAAAATACATGTCAATGTTTTTATGATTTTTATGGTAGAAAGTTTTTTAAATATAACTTTTGAAAAATTCTGTCCTAAAACGTAATACATTGGCTTTTTTTTAATGTTGTTGTTGTTGTCCTTGTAAACAAACTAGTTGTACAGAACCTATTAATGACATTTTAAATAGGGAACATTCCAAAGGGAACTCGAGTGTATCATTTTTTAAAAATTCTCAAAATATTCACGGATAATAGGAGCCGGAGACAAACAGATGGAAAGACAGAGAATCCTACAGACAGATGCACAAACTGAAATCATATTCCCACTAAAATTATTAGAAAGAGTTAAAACGCTCATGTAAACAAAAGTGCAATTCCAGCAAATTTTTCTTAATGTAACAGATTATTTTTGTGTGGCTCTGTAAATCTAATGCTAACCATACAATATTACATAGAAGGCACTCTTTTGTGCATAATATATTTCAATTGCATTAACCTTTGCGGAAAATAAAACTATTAAAATTTGGTTTATAAAAATAACTCTCATACAACACAATGCTTTGGATACTTTCAAGTGCCCCTGTACGCAAACCATTTACAATTGTAGTCTATTTTACATAGGACACATCAATAGGGAATTGAATAACACATTCAAATTTCATTAAAGTTTCTATATATTAAAGGTATTAAAATATTGTTTATAGAAACTCCTCTCATAGAACACAATGCTTTCGAATACTTTTGGGTGTCCCTGTACACAAACCAGAAGAGGTTATTCACTCCATTTTCAATAGGGAACATCCGATAGTGAAGAATAAAATAATCGGTTTAAAGAAATTCCATAAATATTTACGGGAATTAGAGCGCAGAAACACAGAAAGAGAGACAGACAGATACAAAAATTGAAATAATATTCCCACTAAAAAAATGATAGAAAGTGTCAAAAACGCTTAATGTAAAGAAAAGTACAATTCTAGCCATTTTTTATCAATAGCTCTTAATATAACTGAATATTTTTGTGTCACCCTGTAAATCTAATGATAACCATTTTATATTCAATGCAAAGCATTCTTTTGTGCATATAAATAACATATTTCAATTTCCTAAAAATTCGTGGAAAGAAAAGTTATTAAAATTTTATTTATAGAAATATCTCACAAAGAACGTAATGCTTTGGAGTACTCTTGAGTGTCCCTGTACGTAAACTAGTGGTAGTATGCAATCTATTTTATATAGGAAACATCCAATAGTGAAATTGAATAACATTCAATTTCATGAAGATATTGTACAGTAAAGGTATGAAAATATGGTTTATAGAAATACCTCTCATAGAACACAATTCTTTGAAATACTTTCCGGTGTCCCTGTATACAAACCAGTAGAGGTATAAACTCCATTTTCAATAGGGGATATCCGATAGTGAACTTGAATAACATATATCAGTTTCAAAAAATTCCATAAACATTTACCTGAGTTAGAGCGCGGCCAGTCAGACAGACGGACAGACGGACAGATAAACAATTTATCATCATATTCACACTTAAAAAAATGTTAGAAAGTGTTCAAAACGCTTAATGTAAACGAAAGTAGAATTCTTGCAAATTTTTATTAATAGCTCTTAATATAACAGAATATTTATAATAACAGAATATTTTTGTGTCATCCTGTAAATCTAATAATAATCAAGCTAAATTCTATGTAAAGCATTCTTTTGTGCATATAAATAACATATTTCAATTTCCTAAAATTTAGTGGAAAGTAAAGATATTAAAATTTGATTTATAGAAATATCTCTCATAGAACGCAATGATTTGGAATACTTTTGAGTGTCCCTGTACACAAATCAGTGGCGGTATTTACTCCATTTTATACAGGAAACATCCGATATTGAACTTAAATAACATATTTCAATTTCATTAAGATTTGTGTACAGTAAGGGTACGAAATATAATTTATAGAAATACCTCTCATAGAACACAATGCTTTGAAATATTTTCGGGGTCCCTGTACACAAACCAGTAGAGGTATAAACTCCATTTTCAATAGAGAACATTCAATAGTGAACTTGTATAACATATTTCAATTTCATTAAGATTTTTGTACGGTAAGGGTATCAAAATATGGTTTATAGAAATGCCTCTCATAGAACACAATGCTTTGAAATATTTTCGGGGGTCCGTGTACACAAACCGTTAGAGGTATAAACTCCATTTTCAATAGGGAAAATCCGATAGTGACTTGAATAACATATATCAGTTTCAAAAATTCCATAAATATTTACGGGAGTTAGAGCGCTGACAGACAGACAGACGGACGGACAGACACACGGACAGACAGACAGACAAACTGAGGTCATTAATACTTTTCAACCTTGTTGAAAGTGTTAATGAGTATTCTCTTGTGTATTCATTAGAGGAAAGAGAGACATTACAGGTTAAAATAGCCGTTTTTTTCTGAGTGATTTTTTTTCCCCAAACGCTGATCAATGTATGCCTTATTACAAAAGCTATAGTAATTACAATTTATCACTTTTGATACAACCCCTTAAGACTTACGAAAAATGCTAGAATTTTCAAATTGCAATAACTCAGCGAGATTTTGACTTAGAGAGATGATTTTTTTTTATTTTGCTTGTTGGAACGAGGAGAATATTTGTCTAAATATAAGTCATATGATAGGAGGGGCCGCATAAAAATTAAAATTCGTATTTAATGTGTATACAGCCCCTTGTACAAAAAAAATGCCATATCTGAAATCTACTCTTAATTTGCACCAATTTTGTAATTGAAAGTATCTTTCTATCTTTCTTAGTTTACGAGATAATCGCTGTAACATCTATTTTGAATCACCCGGTATATATATATATATATATATATATATATAGTTAGTTATGAGTATTGGTGGAAATAAATTTTTCCATAGAAAACACCGGCTTTGACTGTCGGTGAGATTTAATAAAAATTTTAAAAACTCACAACAATGCTTATTCTCACCGACAGTCAAGGACCATGTTATTCTATGGGGAAATTTGTCTTTGGAATTACTCATTTTCTAATATATACAGTGATAGTCAGAATTATAAGGACAATAGAAAATTCGCCAAATCTTGGCTACCGTTCGCTGGATAACTATGCATATTTTATGGCAGAGAACCAATGATAAATGAATCAATTTTCATTAGTTTTTATGGAAATATACGGGAAATTGGTATTCTTAAAATTTATTTTGGATTTAGACAGCCCTGTGGCTTGAACAAAATTATAAGGACAACTGTATTTCTGTGTTCTAAAAATCGCAGTTTTAATGATTTTTGTTCTTCGCTCGGCACTCTCAGACGGCATAAATGCTTAGAGAGCAATTGGGAGCGTTGCACTACATTTTCGGAGTCATGCCGCTGGAACTAAACATTCGGAGTTTCAGAAACCGAAAGTGGTTCTTTTCAAATTGTCATGACTTATTGCACGTCAAATTGCGACAAAATTAAATAGCTAGAGAACGGCCATTTATAACTTTATTAAAAGTATTGTCAAATATGCACAACAAAGACGTACAAGTGGGCCATTTTATGTTTCTATGCGTAAGAGAAAAATTATAATAAGGTGACATTGCTCATTAAAAAAAAAAAAAAAAAAAAAAAAAAAAATTTAAAAAAAATCGATGGAAATCAAACGGAAATTAAACTTATAATGCAGTGCTCGAACTGTTCGATGTGTTTTACAAAAAGAAATGAAGGCGGTTCTTCATGGAAAACACTTGTCGCCGCCTCTTACAAAAATTCATTTTCGACTGAGGAGAGTTTGCCAAAAAATGCATTACTACGGGGAATGATGTATCTGGTCCATCCAAATAAAAGTTCTCATCGGAAAAGATAACAGTTTTTTCCATAGTAAGGAATTTTTGGCAACCCCCCCCCCCTCCTCAGTCTCTAATGAATTTTTGTACGAGGCGATGGTGAAGAGTGGTATCCATAAAGAAACTTTATTTCTTTTTGTAAAACACATTGAACAGTTCAAGCACTGCATTATAAGTTTAATTCCCGTCTAATTTCCGTCGATAATTGTTTTTTATGAGCAATCTCGCCTTATTATCAGTCTTTTCTTAAGCACATAACCATAAAATGACCTACTTGTACGTCTTTGGCGTCCATATTTGCCAGTATTTTTAAGAAAATTATAAATGATCGTTCTCTAGCTATTTAGTTTTGCCGCAATTTGACGTGCTATAAGTCATTCTAATTAATAATAGTCATTCTAATAATTCTAAAAGAACCACTTTTCCGTTTCTCAAATTCCGAAAGTTTAGTTTCAGCGGCATGGCTCCAAAAATGGAATACAACGCTCCCAATTGCTCTCTAAACATTTATGTCGTCAGAGAGGGCCGAGTGGAGTACAGAAATCATGAAAATTGCGATTTTTAGATCCCAAAAATACAGTTGTCCTTATAGTTTTGTTCAAATCACAAGGCTGCCTAAACTGAAAATAAATTTTATGAATACCAATTTCCTATATATTTCCATAAAACTAACGAAAATTGCTTCATTAATCATTTGTTCCCTGCCATAAATTTTGCATAATTTTCCAGCGAATGGTAGCCAAAATTTGGCGATTTTTCCCCTTGTTCTTATAATTATGACCACCGTTGTATCTATATCTATATATATTTAATTCCGTTTTCACATTCAGAAAATTCACAACTGTTAAATTAGTATATTCGTTTTCAAAAATTGATTTTTCACATTATTATGCTGTTATTTTCTAGCTGAAAAATACACTTAAATGTTTATTTTTACTTTTTTACTCAAAACTAAAATAATAATAATAATGAGTATTGACCTAACGTTTGTGAATCTTCTGAATAGAAAAAATTGGGGGGGGGGGGGGGAATTAACCCTTTGCGCTCCGCATATTTTCCTTAAGACACGCCTTTCTGCGTTCCTTTAAAACGTCACACGTATAGTTTCCAACTTACTACCTTTTGACTACCGAAAAATTGTAATAAATTGTTTTATTTTACTTCATCATTAAATAAAAAAAAATCTTTCTGTTGAAATTTTCCGGTAGCCGAAAGATAGCCTATATGTTACACGTTTTATGAAAATAACATTTCATTTGCAGAGAAACACCTTAAGGCGTGGCTCGATTTTTTAATGCCCCCTCAAAAGGGACATACGAACGATAAGGGTTAAATAGTATGTGGAAATAAATTTTCCCATGAAATATCATGGGTCTTTAGTGTCAGTGAGATTAAACAAAAATTTAAGAGCTTTTTAATGCTTAATTTCTCCGACAGTCAAGGCCAATGTTATTGTATATATATAAAAAAAAAAAATCCAGAATTACTCATTACTCAATAGTGTTTTTTTTTTTTTTTTTTTTTTTTTAATTCCGTTTTCAAATTCAGAAAATTCACAACCATTGGTACACGTTTTGAAAAATTGACTTTTCACATTATTCTGATATTATTTTCTATCTCAAGAACGCTTCTTCTCAAAACTAAAATATAAGAAATTAAAATGATAAATTTTAAAACATGAGTATTAATTTAATTGCAGTATTTTTTTTTTTTTAAATAGAAAAACGGGGGAAAAAAAACACGATGAATAATTGTGGAAATAAATTTTTATCATAGATTATCGTGGCCGTTGACTGTCGGTGAGATTAGTCTCTTAAAATTGGATTAAAACTAAATTTAAACGAGTTTATTTCACAGAAGTGTTTTCTTCCGCACTGAACAACGTGATCATTATTTACAGATTTCCAATACTTTTTTTTTTGAAATATAGGAAATAGAATTCCTTTTATAAAAACGTCACCATTTAGTGGGTCAGGAACAAGGAAATATTTTGGGGGAATTTATATCACATTGTACTCAGTTTGAAAGAGAATCTATTACGTAGCTTAAACGCAAGCTATCTACATTAAAATCCCATAAGTCACATGCTAAGCGAAAACACAAAAGAGTTATTTTGGCAGGAAATCATGAATTTTGTTCGCGGTAGTTGCCAAAAACTGCAGAAAAATTATGTTTTAAATGACACCATTACTCGCCGGCTACTTTTTCCTGAATATGAATTAAATATTGCAAATAAAAGAGAATTGTTTATGGATGCTGAAAAATGAAAACATCGAATGCGATTTTATTGCGTAAAATAATAAAGAGAATAAATTTCTTGTTCTATATTTTGTGATTATATTTCTAAGGTATAATAGCAAATAATTAGTTTTTTTTTTTTTTTTTAAGGGAACCCCCTTCACTTATCCTTGCCGACAGCCAAACCAATTGTATGGGAAATTTTCTGACGCATGCAACTCTTTAGCTAAATGATATTTTTAATTCCGTTTTCACCTTTAGGGAAACTCGCAGCTATTAACTTGATTTTCGTTTTCCGACATTTTGTTTTCATTTTGAAACTACAGAGTGCAAAAAATACACTTAGACTCTCTCTCATCAATTACAGTTTAATAATGGAATATTAAAAATAAAAATTAATAATTTTCGGAAAACAAAAATAAATTTAACGGTTAGGGTTTTTTTTTTTTTTTTTTTTTTTTTTTTTTTTTTTTTTTAATGTTAAAACGGAATTGAATAGTAAAACTAGTATGTTGTGGCCATCAAAAAAACTTTCTTGTTCATTACTGTATGACTGCGCCACTTATTGTTTAACATATGCACAAACGTTTAACCATTACAATAAAAGAAAAAAAAAATCACATATGGAGTTTGGTGCTTTTTTAATTAACAGATGGTGTGATGTAGCCATGGGAAATATCACAATAGCAGCTCCACTTATCGGTCGATATACAGCTAAATTACGCCAGCATTCGTTTTCAGAATAATTATCTCACGTGCATTTTTATATGCCATAGAAATTCAGATTTAGCCTTCCTGTACATGGTGTAAATTACAGCACAGTCACGCCACTGGTTGACCGATATACTTCCAAATTCAATTAGTTTAGTTTTTGATAATGGTTCTCTTATATACCAAGTTTTGTGCAATTATGTCCAACATATTTTGAGATATAGCTTTCCCGTTCTCCTGAAAATTTGAATTATAGCAGTGCAACCTATTGGTCAATATGCTCCCAATTTGAATCATTATGGCCTTCTTACATTTCAAGTTTTGTACGACTATGCGCAATAGAACCAAAGATATGGTCTTCCCTTAAATTGCGGAAATCGCTGTATAGCAGCAACACCTGTAGAGCTATTGACATCAAAATCTGATACACTAATTTATGTAAGGTGCATCTAAATATAAATGTATATTAAAATTCGATGCAGTAGTTCCTGAGATATAGTCATCACAAAGTTTTTGAAACACACAGTAGAGCGGACATTTCCTAAAAATGGTCAAATCGTGATCTGGAACTCTCAAAACTTGTAAATTCATTGAAAACTGGAAAGCGAAATTTTTTACGAATGCAATACTTTCTTGTACTGAGAATAGACGAAAGTTAAAAAAGGGAATGAGTAATATATATATATATATATAATAGCATTGGGTTACGCTGCCGGCCACGTTAGATAAAACACGCCTACTTTACGAACAAAGCAAGTAAGAAACTATGTTTATTGAATGTGTTTTTTCTTTCTTGTTGGGATACTTCCCCCCCCCCCATCCCCAAGATTTATAGATTTTTATAACCGAGTTTCTTGAAAAGATTTGTTTTATTTGTCCCTTCGCTTTCGTTGTTTTGTTTACTTTTTTATAAAAATAAATCAAATATCACGTAGAAACACAGCACACGAATAATTTTTTATCTTTTAGTAAATGTAAATATTTCAAATTATTGCTCTTTCAATTATATGTGATTTTACACAGTCATTTAAAAAATCATATGTATTATCACTTGCTGTGAAATATTTTTAAGATACTAAGATATAATATATTAAGATATGATATAATTGTGTAGTACAATCATGTAGAGAGCATTATTGTTGCCCTATAATGAAAGAGAAAAAAAAAAAGTGTCATATGGCTATCAAAATTGAACCTTCAAAAAAATTATGAGTTGTGTGTGCATTTGTTCTACTTCTACGTTCAACTTAAACCTTTCTAAAAGAACTATCTCTCTATATTTTTAAATATATGACGACATTATTATTTTTTTTTTTTTTTAATACAAAAAATAAATAAATAAATAAATAAAAAGTGATTTTCCCTTTCAGTTAAATTGTTAATAAATTTAAGCCTATAAAACAAATAATTTCATATTTAATTTATATTCGACCACTAATAATGCAAAAATATTTTTTCAATATTACTATTTATAGGGAAAAAGAAATGTTTTCATTTAATATAAAACCAATTTTTTTTTTCTTTCTCTTACTCAGATGTGATAGAGAAAATATTTTTGGGGAGTTTTATCAGCATAATTCAAAAAGAAATATTAACAGAAGTTCAAACATGGCACCAAAGACTGCATCATACATAGAAACTTTTTTTTTTTTTTTTTTAATAAATGGTTCATGCATAAGGGCATGCAAAAGTATTCAAATACATTATTATCTATGAGCAGAACTTTTTTTCGTTACAGTTTAATTGTATCAAACAATTATTTTTAAATGCTTTTACAAAATTTTTCTTCTGTAAAATCTATGAAAACTTGTAGTTTTAAACATTCAATCACATTAACCATAATCCTCACTTCACTTTCCTTTCAGTATAAGGAAATGTATAACATAAAAAAAAAAAAAAAGGTTTATTAGACTACAATTTAACTTAAACTTGTGACAGTGTAAGTGTTAAATTCGTTTCTAATATATTGTAAGAAATAGAATTTAATACTTTTTCTCCAAAAAACTAATGTTTTCATTAAATAACAGACTAACAGGTCTATTATTAATCTAAATTTCACTCATATAAAACTAATATTAAAAGACAATGAGAAACTTAGACTTATTGTATGTTGGAGGATAATATTTAAAGGGATTAATGTATAATTGTAGAGGCTGATATTTAAGCCTATTGAACTATTTCTCTAGCATTAAAAATGGAAAATTTCGCTATTTAATATGAAAAATAATAAATTATTCTTTCAATATAAGTTTTCTTCAAAGCATTTATACTTAGAATATATATATAAATTTTAAAAAAGAATATATAGCATCTACCGAAATATAACTTTTTTCCCCCTTTTTCTCTTCTCTCATTTTATACTATTAATATTAACACATTTACATTTTGTAAACACTTCTTTTCTTTTTTTTTAATAACAAAAAATCATTAATACGAATTCTGTATAAACTAAACATTATAAATATAAAAATATGCGAATCTATTTAACCTTTTAAAAACTAGGCATTTCTGGTAAACCATAGAAATTTCATTTATTTTACTTATTTGAAGGAGGGGGGGGGCACAATAAAATTAGTTTATTGCTTATTAAAGCCAGATTTTTATTTCTTTTGTGAAATCTGATCATTAATTTTCATACCATTCTAATTCCCTTAATACAAAGCAATATTTTACGCGTGTTAAAAAGTGGAACAGAAGTTAATAACAAAAATTTTGAGCATTTGTATTCTACAATCACAGAATTCAACATAGATTGTTGTAATTAATTAAACATACGGAACGAATTTAAAATAGTAATTTTGGAGTATTTAAAAGAAAAAATAGGATATTTTATGCTTTTTTCGTTTTCCATTACAAATTACTACTTTTTTTTTTCCTTACTAAAAAGGTCACTAACAGCTACCCACTGTAACGCAGTAACTAGCAACTGTACGCCCACTGAATTACAGTCGGTCAGATAGTGGAAAATTTCATCTTTCCAAAAAGAAAATATATACAGGGTGTTTCAGTAAACCGTTTCAGAACTTCTAAGAAGGGTAACGTACATCCTGACAACTCGAAATTATATAGCAATGTGGGGTCGGAAATGCTTTCCTGAAGCGGTGTTGTACACAGAAGCACCATAAAGAAAAGAGACCGTAAGTGAGAAATCGTTTTAATAATACATGAAAAGAAGCAAAAGGTACATGGATTAAAGTAAGTGTTCGAAGTTTCTTCCACGGGCTACAATGGACGCCTCACATCTCCGACGCATGGACATCCGAACATTCTGGAATACTCCATGCATATCTCGAATTTCTCCGGCAGCTTCTGTGTACACCACCGCTTCAGGAAAGCATTTCCGACCTATATATATATATATATATATATATATATATATATATATATATATGTAGTTACTTACAATTGCTAAACCCTATAAAGATTTTAATGACTATTCAAAATAAATTTTAGCCAAAAATAATTACAGTTTCCTGATAAATGGATGTGATTATCTGACCATGTTGAAAATTGGAGTTGCAAGATTTTTCGAGAATGAACCTAATAATTCATTACCTATACGGTGACACTAGGCCAGAGATTACATTATATTCATTACTGTATAAGCAGTATTCCTTACATAAACATTTTCATTACTCATTACACTCATTATTCCGTAAGCAGCGGTTAATTTTGTATTAAAAATAATTATTGCATTAAAAATAATTTTAAAATGGATGCATAACTGTTTTCTTCAAAGATAAAAATAGGGATTTCTACATTTTACAAAGTTTTTTTTTTTTTTTTTTTTTTTTTTTTTTTTTTAATATAAGTGCTTAATATAAAAAAATATATATAATTTCAAACTAGATTATTTCTTCTTAAAAAATTTCAACATTAAATTTTACAAAAGATTAATATACTATTAAAGGCGCTTTTAATAACTGTAAAATATACAGTAAAGCACCGTTTATACGTCTTTCAAGGGACTGGCGTAAAAGGACGTATAAATGAAAAGACGTATAATCGAAATTTTGATAACACTTTGATTACTACAAATTTAATGACACTTAAGCAAAATACATATGAAATAACTAATTAATAAAGTTTCTTAAGTTAGTAAATGTATAATATACCTTTTTAAAGACAATAATAATAATAAAATTGTAAAAAGTGAGAAAAATTGTACTATTATTGCATGACTGGGTACTAATTACAAATATCATACATTAAGTATTATATTACATTTCTTAAGAACTGTATGAACACATTTTGAATATTAATTATACATATTGCCTATCTTTAATAATAAGCATACGATTTATGTCAATACAAATAGTTATTTAATAACATTATTTTTTTTTTACTATTCGTCTGATTTGCTGCTTGTCTATGTGTATTCAAAATTTTACTGTGAATTCACAATTAATTCTTTGATTAGTATTCTTCAATCTTTCCTATGTTCCTTCATTTAAGATGCTTTCTAGGAAAAATTCGTCTTATTTAAAATGGAAAATAATGACAGGTCGAGAAATTTTGCGAATTTTAGCAAACTGGAAAAGACGTATAACCGATATTGGTGACATATAAACGAAGAATTTCTGCATTAAAATGAATAGGAAGCAATCGGGACTTCACTAAAAGGACGTATAAACAAGAGACGTATAAACGGTGTTTTACTGGTAGGTAATATATTTAGATAAAATATATTTAGACGATTAATTTTAGCAGTCTCTAATTTTAAAATATATTATACTAGACTGCTAAAATTTCAGTATTTTATTGTCCAAAATGAATTTTAAACAATTCATAATGAATTGTAAATATTTAAACTGAATATTACACAATATATTTTGACTTGAAATTGTATACATCAACGTAGAATTAACAAAGGGAAACTTCGGTTTATTTTATAACATAAGTATAACTTTATATCATAAGTTAAAATTTTTTAAATGGGATTAAGAAGAAAAAAAAATGCCTCTAAAATGATCTTTATTTTAAATAGAAAATTAAAATATTAAACTCAATAATATTTTCTCATTATTTAATAACTACGAGAAATAACTATTTACCTTCAAGAATTAAACAAAAATAAAATAACTATGGAAGTGTTGTTGCTTTTAAATTTTAGACAGCTAACATTTGAAGTTTGAAAATTACCTTAAAATAATTTATATTTAAGACAACTGTTATAAAAATTAAAGATAACAAAAACTAGCAGTCTTTATTTCACATAAGTGTTAAACAATAATAACTAGACTAATGCCCAGTGACGCCTAAGTGAACTTAGTACCACAATTCCTCTATTTAAAATAATGGGTGCAAAATAGGAATATTACGACTAGCCATACAAAATTATAAACGTTTTGATTTACAAATGTTTCATTAAAATGCAACTTAATAACACAACTATACAATAAAAGATATATTTAATAATATCAGTTAATCAAGTATTTTAACCTTTTTGTACTTTTCTTACCCGTAAATTGACTGCAAATGGAAATAAACTGTAAAAGTTATTGTTTAACGTAACCATATGAAATTATTTAATTTCATCGAAACTAAGGGAATCGCTTTGCTTTACTCGTAGAGACGGAGACTGGACAACTACTGCTACGTCAGCGCTGTTTCTGTTTTGGACACCAGGCTCATTGGTTCTAACCACAGCATGAAATCCTTTTTTACCAGCTTCGTAACTTACGTGACGATAAATTCCGGATGCATCTCTATAACCGTAACTTCCCCGAACGACACCATCTTCATCTTTTTTTTCTTCTCTATGTTGCGTTGTTCCCAATCCATCATTGTGGTTAAATATAAAATTGTATGGTAGAAAATTTCCAGGAAAATTTTTCAAGTAGTAATCCTCTAAAGATGGTTCATTTTGAGATCTTGAATATGTAATTAGTTGGATTATAAGTAGCAAAAACACCTTTTTGACACACATTTTATTTTCCATTATTCTAGAAAAAACAGGACAGTTGCTTATCAATTATATATTTGAAATGTAATATGGGGAAACAGAAATTAAAATTAATTTCTTGAAATGAAAATATCCTCGAAGTTCATATACAGACAGAAATGATGTATTATGCACTGGTTAAAAAAACATCACTATTCATCAAAAAATTTCTTCTTAATTTTGAAATCTGAATCATTATTAATCCGTTCTTAGAGTGTTTTGTAAAACACATTAATCCGTTAAACTTATTATTCAAAAGATTCCTTTGAACAAAATCTTGTCTTTGCTTTATCTTTAAAATATGTTTTACTAGAAAAAAAAAATTTCAACGATTTTACATAATATTGCTTCATGTGCACAAAACACACTTGCTACTAGAACACAAACAAATTGAATCTAAATAAAATCTCTGACAGAAAACTCGAGAATGCAACTTCAAAAGACAAAAAACTTTCATCATCTGATTCTAAAAATGTTTAATTAAAGGTATTTTCTCATCTGCTTTCCTGAACATCGTATAACGATCCTACCAGGAAAAAATACTGCGAGTAAAAAGGAAGAACAAACATATCACGTACTTTTAAGCTTCTTTATTGAAAATAAGGAAACTTATTTTATTTTCTTTATATATCAAATGAAAAGTAATAAATGGTTTTGAACGCACATATTATTGCCTTAAAGCAAAGACGATTCACATAAATCAGATTCATCCGTAGTCATAGAAGTGTGACGGGTGTGACAAACTTAACGAGGTTCGGATTTACAAACTTCATGCAAAGCGCATTATCCTTTCTTTATAAAGTATGTGAATTGTTGTCATAGCATGTCAAGGAGACTTTATAAAGCAAATAGCTTTAAGGAACTCGAGATGAGCATTCCTTTAATTGAAAGGATGTGAATACAATACTTTTATTACCAAAACGCTTTATGGTGTTTTCAAAATTGTATGCGCATCAAAAATTTAATTGCTCGTACATAAATTTTATAGATTATCTTGGTTATTCATTTAAGAGGGGGAAAATATGCCTTATTTTACCTTCTAACAGAAGTGTGATTTACATAAAATCTTTCGGCTGGAAAATTGCGGTAGAGGATATTAATCTAACTTCAAAATGAATACAGGATGTTCGTAAAACTTATAAATAAACGATTGATAATTCCATGTCTCTACATCGATTCATCTATTGTTGTATAAGCACAAAAGTGTTTATGTAAAATTTTTTTGTGAGAAACTAAGCTGATTAAAATTTTTGTGCATCTTAATTGGTTAATAGCACAGTTATATCCAATGATGTAAAAGAAAATATTGTAATACGCACAGCAGTGTTTCCGTGCATGCATTTCAACCGAATAAAATGTAAAAGGATAATTTAACCCTTTGCGGCGCAGGGTAATTCGGATCATTTAAATTACACTGCCACCGGAATTTACGAACAAAATTAAAATAAAAGAAATTTTAAATTTTCACGTTAAAAAAGGGCCTTTCCTTCTATGTTATAAATGTAAATTTTTGCTAAAAAATTTCCGGGATTAGTTTTTGCACTTGAGAATTAAAATTAGGTGTTCCATCAGCGGGACACTGCGACTGAAAGGGTTAACGGAAAAACTCACAATATAATTGCGACAATGTATTGAGAAAAAGAAAAGGAAATTTTGTCCATGGTTTGTAGGGTTTTGGAAGATTTGTTCATTGATTTACGTGGATTTTTAATAAGGGAAGGAAAAATAATAAATAAAATATGCAGAATTCAACTATGTTACGAGAAATTAATAATACAAATAGACACGTTGTTATAAAATTTTAATTAAAGAATTACGATGCCATGTTTAATTTTTTGGATACATTTAGACTTCAAAACATATAAATGCCATGATGTAAAAGATGTATCTATTTGCTTTAAATATCATGTAAATCAGTGTTTAGTGACCTGAACTGTCAAGAAGATATAAATTGTGTAAAAATCGAGCAATAGGGGGACTCAAACAAACTAGTATTAATTATTATTAAAAATAATTAGCTTACCTACTTTCCTCTGTATAACAATAGGATTTTTAAGTGTAGAATGGCTTATTGTACATTTCCAATTGAGTTAAAAGTAATTTAATTACCTTTCTTTACGATGATGTGGGCACCAAAAAATTATGCTGATTTTTATATCATAAACATCTGTAATAGAGTCTGTTTACAGATGATTTTGCTGTAAATTATTCTATTTAACAGCAGAATGTGCATGCAGTTTTGCCAGCGCATTTTACTGTAAAAAATAACTCAATTTTTTTATAGCGTAATCAATAGAATGAACTCATAAAATGAAATAGTTGTAATCATGAAATGAAATAGCGTAATCATCAAATGAAATAGCGTAATCATCAAATGAAATAGCGTAATCATAAAATGAAATAGTGGAGCTACAGATCTGGAGCTTAAACATCCGAACTCATCACCGATTTTATAGGATAACCAATTAAATAATGCGATATATTTAATAAGGAAGGGTATTACCACCTCAAACCCTGTCGAATATTTTCTTTTTTTTATTACTTTCCGAACACTATAGTGAGGAAAGTATTGTAATCATGTCAAAAATCCGAATTCGAGATTTTGATGTTTCTATACGTTTTGAGGTCCCCTGAGTCCGTTTTCACTATTTTTACGATGATGTATGTATGTGTGTGTGTATGTGTGTGTGTATGTGTGTATGTGTGTATGTGTGTATGTCTGTGAACACGCTAGCGTCTAAAGGCTTTGTTCGATTAACCTGAAAGTTGGTACGTATATTGTAAGTCACCATAGTACGAACCCTATAGATTTTGGTGAATCTAGCACTTATAGTTTTTTTACAGGGACACAAAGAAAAATTCTTTATCATTATGGCCTATGGGACCAAAATCTTAAAAGTGCGATAGCATCTAAACGCCTTATTCAATTGAGCAAAAATTTTATACCCATATTATAGGTCACAGATACTCAATCTGTATAGATTTTGGAGAATCTAGCACTTATAGTTTTTTTACAGGGACACAAAGAAAAATTCTTTATCATTAAGGCCAATGGGGCCAAATTTTTAAAAGTGTGATAGCGTCTAAACGCCTTATTAATCTGAGCAAAAAAATTGTACACATGTTATAGGTCGCATTTGCACCAACTGTATAGATTTTGGTGAATCTAGCACTACAGTTTTTTTACAGGGACACAAAGAAAAATTCTTTATCATTATGGCCTATGAGACCAAATTTTTAAAAGTGCGATAGCATCTAAACGCCTTATTCAATTGAGCTGAAAATTTGTATGAATATTATAAATCACTGTTGCACTAACTATAAGCATTTTGGTGAATCTAGCATCTATAGATTTTTACAGGGACAAAACGAAAAATTCTTTATCATTATGATCTAAGGGCTCAAAGTTCAGTAGCGTTAAATAAAACCTCGTGTGATATATGGAGAAAAAAACACTCTATTATGGTTTTCTCTCTTTTGTTTGTTTAGCAATTCCTCTTTCTTTATTTTATCTACAAAACTGTTAGTTACTCAATGTTCGGAAAGTCGAGTGGAGTCACTCCAGATTTTTTAATTTAAATATAACAAACGAAAATACTCATTCAGTACCATATTTCATTTGCATTGCACCTAAAACAATTCATACTTGTATGCCAATATTGAATTGATAAATTACCTGAAATATCATCTTTGTAAAATTTCGTTTGATCTCATTATGTTAAAGGTTGAGATATAGCTATCATATAGATCGTGAAAAGTGTGGCATAGCAAGTTCTACCTATAAGGCAATATGATGGAATAAAATGCGTAGCTGCTAACATTTCAGTTTTTTAAACTCAAATTTATCACCCTCATCTTCTAAATGATAATAGCCCTAGTTTCAGAAAACTAATGCTGAAAACGATGTCATAGCTAAACAAAGCATTAGAATAGAGAAAGCAAAATTTTATTTGTGGTTATTGAATAAAATAATGAGAAAGAGGATAATTTAACGAAAAAATTACATCACAACCACAACAATTTAATGAGATTAAAAAATAAGATTTTATTCATTTTTAGCATGGGTTTTTGAAGATTCATTGGTTGATTCAAGTAATAAATATGTCAGGGGAAAATAATAAATATCTAAATGTCAAATACCTGATGAGAAATTAATAATATAAATAAATAGATACATGGTTATGAGATTTGAATTAAAGGATTACGATGTCATTTTAAATTTCTTGGAGAATTTTGGGACTCTTCAAAACACATATCATGGTGTAAATGATGAAGTCATTTGTTGAAAAATGTCACATAAGTCAGCGTTTGGTAATTTGAACTGGCACGTAGAGATAAATTTAGAAATACATGTATGAAAATAGAACGCTAGGCCGGTGCAGACTGACTAATATTTTAATAGGAATACAGAGTGATCCATAAATTCTTGGACTGAAAAAAGAAATATATATATACTTTTAGTCTAAACTATTTTAATAATTTAATACTTTTTCTTGTTTTAGGCAGTATATTGAACAACACCTCTGCACAAATACGTTCTTTAAAATAAATATATCTAAGAATCTACCCAAATATACTATAAAAGATGAAATCGAGCCCTGTTTTAGATCCGGAATGGGCAAGAAGGCATCATGATTAGACATGAAAATGAAATGTGTGCCAGAAAACATATTTTATAGTGTTTGGAATCGATTGGTGGGGGCAGGATCTATAAACGACACAGCAAAATCTGGACGCCTATGGAGTATTCTTACTCCAAAACTGATTAAAAGAGTACGAGATTTTTCGGTGAACTTTACAGAGCTCTGTAAGAAAAATGGTAAAAGTAATGAAACAGTCACACATTATTATTCATGTATTGTGCGTGTATAGTGTAGTGTATTCAACGCATTACGCATGATGGAATTAGGTTCCAACCTTATTAAAAAGAAAATGCCATGTACTCCGTGTGTGTGTTGTGTGTTAGGATTAAAGTCGATTGACTACACTAAGTCCCAGGCTTGAGATGGAGTGCCCTCAGTGCGGTCTTTCTAAAGGGTCTTAGACCGTATTCATGCAAGTTTTGGAGAAAACCACATAAAACTCCGAACGGTTAGGCCAATGAGCACGAACATAGCACCTCACGTCTACCAGCTTAGAGGACAGATCCTCTCGGCCGCTGGCGGACCTGCCATGTACTCAGAAAACTCCAAATAAAAAAACGGCTAAAAAGATACAGAGCCCTTCTCAAAAGGCATGATCCTAAAAAAAACACATTTTTGCTGATCAAAAATTTTGCGTAGAAGAAGTATGCAACACACAAAATATTCGTGTTTATGTAGCATGTTTTCAGAACATACCTGAATATTAGAGAACCGTTCCAGAAAGCCTCTTCAGTCATGATTTGGGGCGGAGTTTGCTATGCTTTCAAAATAAAACAAATTTTAATGAAAAATGGCATAAAAATTAAATACCTATTACTATATTAACAAAATTATTTTGCCACATAAAAAACAAAAAGCTATCAAATTATTAGGAAATACTGGTTAGACTTTTCAATAGAACTCGGTCCTTCACATTCGGCCCATATTCGGTCGGCTTCACATTCACACTCGGCCCTTCACATCACTTAAAAATGTTGTCAGCAGAACATTTCCTGATGTTATTTTGAAAATAGAATGGTCCTCCATTGTTCCTAGATTTAAATCCATTGGACTTATAGCATATGGAGAGAAATAGAGGCCAATTTCAATTTAAAACAGACAAATATGTTGAGTCTCTAAAGGCAGCCATTATTAAAAAATGGGGCATTTTCCCGATGAATCACATGCGTGAAACACATGCTTATGAGGAAAGACCTTGCATTTTTATCTGAAAACAAGACAACAGATTCGAATAGAAATCACATAAATGAATTACAATTATTGTATATATATTGGTTTTAATAAATAAAAAAAAAAAAAAAAAAAAATCTATTTTCCTGAAATTCTGGCAAAAGCAGAATTAAGTTTAGGACGGAGGGCTATTATTATTATTTTTCAAATTATGCAATTATATTTTAGATAAATTTTAGATTTCGATAAATGTCCAACGATTGAAAAATAACACCGCAAAAATCGCAGATGTAATTGTTTTCCGGTCGATAACTGAGTTTTGGTAAAAGTTGATATCTCAAAAACAGCTCTAACGATTTTCTTGAAAATTGTTATATAAATCTATTCCTCTCTCATATATTACGGGGTAATTAGAGGGAAATTAACAGTCATCCTGCTTAGGTAGGTCAGTTTTAGATCTCGGAAATTGGTGTTTAAAAAAAATAATTCTACTATTTTTTCTCTCTTATTTTTTACCTTGCTATATGTAAGCTTCGTTTTATATGTCTTCAAATGTATATAAAGTTTCTCATACAGGAAAAATTTTAGGTATTTACTTCTTTAGGTCACTTTTATGTCTTCTGATCACATTATCTCCAAAAAATGTATATAATACGTATAATTGTGGGTAATGGAAGTCGTATGGTTGTTTCGCACCAGATTTGTTTTTCTTAGTTTCTAACTCGCTATGTAAACTTTGTTTTATATGTCTTTACAGGTGCATCAAGTTTCCCTTACCTGAAAAGTTTTAGGTTTCTACTTCGTTAGGTTAATTTTTTGTCTTCTGATCATATAATCTCCAAAAATGCATATAATACATGTAATAGTGAGTAATGGAAGTCGTGTGGTTATTTCACACCAGATTTTTTTTCCCCCCTAATAAAATCCCCTATTGCCTGGACAATAAGCTATGAAGTATTTAAAAATCAGGTTTTCATAGTCAAATTGGCCTCTAGAAGTATGCATTCTCCATATTTTTACTATATAACTGAAATTCACATTCTTATTTTTTATGTAACAAAACTTGCTCAAAATATTTAGTGTTTTCATAAGCTTTTCGTAAATGTTCCCACAAACTGAGTTGAGTGATTGTTTCCGACCGAACAAAACAGAGGCATACGAAAGCATGGCGTACTTGATCGCCATTACGAAAGTTAGTCGAAACTTTGGTGCTGCCATCTACATTCATCGTGACAAAATGTTTTTTAGATGAAAAATATTTTTGTTCATTCAGCGTACTTTAGTTGAAGGAATATAATTATGGCGGCTACAAAGAGCGTACAACGCAAGACGGTTAAAGCAACAAAACGTACGGCATCAACCGTAATATTGCGAACAAAATTTTCATTGATATTTTGTTGTGCAAGCAGCGGAGAATTCAAAATAAACGTTTTAAATAAATCAGTGGCAAAATATTGGTATGTTTTGTCACATTAACATTGAAATCCAACAACATTCTTAATATAATTAGTATTAATCGATTTCTTCAACTATATAATCTACTATTCGAAAAATTATAAATACCGAGAAGTAAAATTAAAAAAAAAAAAAAAACGTAAGACACATGTTAAGAGGAACCCTGAAATACTTTGTAGTAGAGTCTCCATGTTCTGAGCGCTGCCACTGAATAAAATCTAACTATTTATAATCTAAAAATGGATACGAAGACATTTGGATTAGTGGAAGAGGAAAAGACTAAAATATCCTTATGTGAATGTATATCCGAGCTAATATGGGTTCTAGTAAGCGATTTTTTTTTTTCTTTAGGCAAATTTTAGAAATTATTTTGGAATTTTAGCTTCAATTTTTGGTCATAATTTAATTCCAATCTGTGTTTGCAATTTAACAATCCTAAGCATTTTACCCACCTGCAGAAAAACAAGTAACAGTGTTTTTGTTCCAGTGTTCTAGATAAATCTGAAACACTTAAGGAAAACACCAGGCACTTGTTTTTGGAATCAGTACTATATATATTTAAAATGTAAAGTGTTATGAAACTTAAACACCCTTTTACAATCATTTATATTTTTATAAAAAAGCGTATTTAGGAATCGAAATTTGTTAGGTATGGGATTACTGTGAATCAGTGAACAAATTGATTAGTGCTTTTCAATGAAATACGAAATTCATTCAAAAATATGAAACTAGTTAAAAAGTCTAATTTTGTCATGCGCTGCCATTAAAAAAAATTGAAAAAACTATGATAGAAACATACAGCAAAAACTTATAAACACCAACTTTAGTCAGGGCCTAACCAAATGTAAACATATGTTGAACTCCTATTGGCTAATGAGATACAGCGCACATTTAAATTTTGGATACACATATCTTCTAAAAATGAATAAATTCGTCGAAAACTTAAATACCTAATTTTTACTTTCTCTTACCCATAGGGTCGAGAAAGTATTGTTTTAGGGTCAAATTTTCGAACGTGAGATTGTCATATTTACATGTTCTGAGGTCTACTGAATATGAAAATCATGTTTTTAGCGAATGGTCTGCGTGTCAGTCTATGTGGATGTCTGTGTGTCTATTATCGGCATATCTAAAGAACAAATAGTAGCAGAAATTCAAAACTCGGTATTATAAATGTGCATCATATAGGATGCTACAGTAAGATTTTCGTTGAGATGAAGCAAATGGTTCGTGTACAGGGACACTCAAAAGTATTCATATACATTACGTCTATGGGAGAAATCGCAGGTAAGTAGAGTTTAACATCTATAGACTGCACTAAACCAAATGAAACGAATATATATTTTTTGTAATAGACATAGTTAACTGGGAAAAAAATTTGTGAATGAAGGAACCTCCTCCACCCTCGAGGGGAGTAAATTATCATGATGGGTATCTTTCAAAAGAGCTCGACAATACCTTTAAAACGAATGGATGAACTACCAATCTGCGATAATTTAAAATAAAGTTATTGATTTTTTTTATTTTTTTTATTTTTTTCTTTTTTTTAAAGTGTTATACTACTTCTCTAATATGGAAATCGTCTGCATTATCATAAAAGATACTTTTTTTTAAACAATTTTAGTAAATTTTTTAAAAACAGGATTATTTTTTAATAACCGAATTAAATTCTACATAAATATAGGTGCATTAATGAAACGGGTGGTTGAGGGGGGCTGTAGCCTCCCTTACACAGTACTAATTATCATATAAGAATCTTCCGAAGCCTAATTTGAATTGTTTTAACACAGGTTTACATAACAGAACTCGTTAACTTACCTCTTAATCTGCAACCTGTATTTATTGTATTAAATTTCAGGGTAAGAGAAAGTCGTGTGAGTGACACACCAGATTTTTTCTAATGCAAGACTTTCTACAGAGAAAGAAAAAAAAAACTGGTGTGACTTCATTCGACTTTCCGAACATTAACGAGTGTTTAAATAAATTAAAGTAAGAAAAGTCGTTAAATAAATAGAGGAGAAAATTATAATAGGATGTTTGAGTGCTTTTTCCGAAATAGAGATATCGTTTAATTTAACGCTATTGCTCTTCAAATAATTTGAGTCCATAGGTCCCATTAAAGAATTTTTCTTTACGTTTCTGTACAAAATACAAAAAACTAAGTTCTAGATTCTTCAAAATTCATACAGTTTGTATGATTGGTAATATATAATATATATATAAATTTTCAGTGCATTTCAATATTGTGTTTAGACGCTATCGCACTTTAAATAATCTGCGCCTATAAGCCGTAACATTAGAAAAAAAAATTGAGTCCCTGTAAAAGAAATTGCTATATTCACCAAAATCTATACAATTCGTGCTGCGGTAACGTATAAAATAGAATTTATTGAAAGCTATTAAAGATATTATATTTCATATTAAAAATGCATAGTATCTTTAAACATATATTGACAGAATAAAAAAGATTAAATAAATAAATTAAAACAAATATAACTTTAAAAGACATAAAAATTAAAACACGTACAGATTAAAATAAGTAAAGAAAGAAAGAAAAAAGATTTTTTTTCCCCCGCGAATTGGGGAAAAAAAAATGTATATATATATATATATATATATACAAAACACAGCGTGCTGTAAAATTGCAACACCAGAGATCTTATTTTCACTTTAACAAGTGTCTAGTAGGTAATGTGCAGATTATCTAGGTAATTCGTAGATTCCCTAGGTAATTTGAGAAATGAAACAGTTTTCCTCACTTTAACGGATCACCCTAGTTAATGTGCAGATTACCTAGCTAATCTGCAGATTAACTGTTTTCTGCACTTTAGCGGTAACTTATACAAGAATTTGAAAGTCGAAATTTTATCATGATTACAGTACTTTCCTTACAGATGTATGTTTAGAAAGTAAAAAATATCTAACTTTTTATCCGTATACTAAATATTTTTTTTTTTCGAAACCAACCCCATATTTTTGCATTGTTATTCGTACTTAAACATAATCCTTTAAGACACTGTTTATAAAAAGTGGGCGATTTAATACAAATTTTCTCACTGCGTCAAGCTCCTTACCGTGAACACCAGAATAGAATCTGACCCTAACAACACACTTATCCACAGTACATCTTCAGGATGTTTCTGGAATGTCTTTTCATCCTGAAGACATCTTGAAGATATCCTGTAGAGAAGATATGCTGTTAGGTTGAATTCTAATCAACGTTTAAAAGAAAATTGGCATCAGATATTTAAGTTAAATATTTATATTATTTTTTTTTCCTCATAAATATGCTGTACTTCTAATAAATTTTTATCGATATCGCAAGTGTGCTTAATTTTAAACGCTTTCATTTAATACATCTTCTTTTAAAATATTTTATGACCTTATATTTCTACATTTTCCAAATAGTTGTACATAATACAGGACTATATTTCGGTTTCTCTACCCTAATAATTTGAAAAAAAAAATTACAATATCAAATTTAATCGATTTAATAAAAGAATTAATTGGAACGTCATTCAATACACACCCACCTTTTGATAAGGAAAATATTATTTATTTTATATTACAAGCAGATAGAAATTCCGTTACACTTAGTCAAAAAGTCTTAGTCTATCTAACATATCCGAATCGATAACCAGACAATCATAAACCTTTAGGAAGATAGTAACATTACTCTAGCACGTAGAAAACGTTGATATATTTTTTCTTTATTTCTGAACTATGATAGTTTTGACCTCAATTTCTTCTCTAATCAACGATTCTGCCAAAATAGATACAGAGGAGAATGATATGATATTTTTTGGCAGATATGGTATGTATTGCAAGATTTACATACGAACATAATATTCATTACTATCTAAATATGTACAGAAAATTTATGTTTAATAGTATTCATGCAAAATATAATGCATTTAACTTTGAAATTTTAGCACATGACTTAGGTAAATCGATGTTAAAACTGTTAGTTTCATAAAATGTTAATAAATTTATCAAATCAAAGAGTTTTTTTTTTTTTTTTTTTTTTTTTTTTTTAATAACACAAGTTTATCAATAAAATTTCATGGAACTTCATCCGAAAATTATTTTCATTTTTGCCCATCAAGTACGGATTTCTTTCAACTTTAAAGTTCCATCAAAAAAATTCCTCGGTATAGCCCAAATTTGCTACAGGATTTCATTGGAACTTCAAAATCCCTATAGTTTAAGCTTTCCCTATAGTTAAACTACAGTTTATGCTAAATTTAATATGAGATGTTTCTCATGCAATAAAGAAATATAATAAAAAAGTTTCCAACTATTTTTCCAAAAATAAGGTAATTAGGGATATAAAGGGTTAAGTAAATTAACTGTTTGAAATATTTTTTATTTTATTTTTTAACGTTTATAATTTGTATTTTAATTAATTACAATATGTATTTCTTCCATAATTTTGATATTTTTATTTATTGAAAAGTTGTGATTTTAAATGGTATCAGTGGTTATATTAAACATAAATAAACACCTCTCAGTTGCATTGTTAGCTACATTAATTCATACTCTGCTATTACTCCTATTTTTAAAAAAATAGTGATATATTTAGTCATAATTATATTTAGTCATAAATTTATTTCGAGCTAAGATTTATTGTTTTTTGGATGGAAAATAATCTGGTAATGATCTTAACTCACACGACTTTCTCTTACCCTGAAATTTAATACTATAAATGCAGGTTGCAGATTAATAGGTAAGATAACGAGAACTATCATGTAAACCTATGTTAAACAATTCATCTTAGGCCTCTGAAAAGTTTTATATGATAATAAGTTCTGTGTGAGGGGGGCTACCGCCCCCTCAACCCCCCCCCCCCCCCCCGTTTCGTTAATGCACCTACATTTATATAGAATTTAATTCGGTTATTAAAAAATAATTCACTTTTTAAAAATAATTTATTAAAATTATTATTTAAAAAAATTATATTTTATGATAAGGCAGACGATTTCCATATTAGAGAAGTAGTATAACACCAAATATCCAAAAAATGTCCATTTTATTCTCAATATTAAAAAAAAAAAAAAAAAAAAAGGACGATTTTTTTCTAAGTTTTTTTTCGTTAAAAGTAAAAAAAATCGATAACTTTGTTTTAAATTACCGCAGATCGATGGTTCAACCATTCGTTTTAAGGGTACTGGCGAGCTCTTTTGAAAGATACCCATCATAAAAATTAACTCCCCTCGAAGAGGGACTTCCCCCCCAGGGGGGGGAGGCGAGGCTCCTACATACACAATTTTTTTTTTTCATAGTTAACTGTCTCTATTACAAAAATATATATTTGTTTCATTTGGTTTAGTTAAACCCTACTTTCCTGCAATTTCCCCCATAGATGTAATGTATTAGAATTATCTTGATTGTCCCTGTACACGAACCATTTGCTTGATCTTAACGAAAAGCTTACTGTAGCATCCCTATATGATACACATTTAGAATACCAAGTTTGAACTTTCTGCCATAATTTGTTTTTGAGATATGCTGATAAGAGGCAGACACACACACACACACAGACACACAGACCATTTGCTAAAAACATGTTTTTCGTATTCAGGGAACCTCAAAACGTGTAAATATAACAAAATCTCGCGTTCGAAAATTTGACCCAAAAACAATACTTTCTCTACCTTATGGGTAAGAGAAAGTAAAAATGGGAATGAAACGGTTAAAAAATAATTATGGCTTTTAATAAAAATTAGCTCTTCTTACTTTCTCTTACCCATAAGGTAGAGAAACTATTGCTTTTGAGTCAAATTTTCGAACGCGAGATTTTGTTATATTTACACGTTTTGAGGTTCCCCGAATACGAAAATCCTGTTTTTAGAAAATGGTCTGTGTGTGTGTGTGTCTTATCAGCATATCTCAAAAACAAATTATGGCAGAAAGTTCAAACTCGGTATTCTGAATGTGTATCATATAGGGATGCTACAGTAAGCTTTTCGTTAAGATCAAGCAAATGGTTCGTGTACAGGGACAATCAACAGAATTCTAATACATTACGTCTATGGGGGAAATTGCAGGTAAGTAGAGTTTAGCGTCTATAGACTGCACTAAAACAAATGAAACGAACATATATTTTTTGTAATAGAGATAGTTAACTGGGAAAAATTTTTTGTGTATGTAGGAGCCTCGCCTCCCCCCCCTGGAGGGGGGAAGTCCCCCCTCGAGAGGAGTAAATTTTCATGATGGGTATCATTCAAAAGAGCTTGAGAATACCTTTAAAACGAATGGTTGAACTATAAATCTGTGATAATTTAAAACAAAGTTATAGATTTTTTGTTAATTTTAACGAAAAAAAAAAAAAAACTTACAAAAAAAAAATCGTATTTTTTTTTTTTTTTAATATTGCGAGTAAAATGGACTTTTTTTGGATATTTGGTGTTACACTACCTCTCTAATATGGAAATCGTCTGCATTATCATAAAAAATAATTTTTTTAAATAATAATTTTAATAAATTATTTTTTAAAAACAGAATTATTTTTTAATAACCGAATTAAATTCTATGTAAATGTAGGTGCATTAATGAAACGGGGGGTTGAGGGGGGCGGTAGCCCCCCCCCCCTCACACAGACTTAATTTTCGTATAAAACTCTTCTGAAGCCTAATTTGAATTGTTTAGCATAGGTTTACATGACAGTTCTCGTTATCTTACCTCTTAATCTGCAACCTGTATTCATAGTATTAAATTTCAGGGTAAGAGAAAGTCGTGTGAGTGACACACCAGATTATTTTCTTTCTTCTATGTTCAGCTAAAGAAAGTAAAGTATAAGGTTTTTCGACCTCGAGCTTTCGATGAATTTACACGTTTTGAAAAGTATAGAACACAGTTTAACCGTTTTTATAAAATGTGTCCGTCTGTGTGTGATAAAATGTTGTGGCAACTGTATCAGGAAATACTGCACAGAATTCCATAAGAATCGATACGTAGTTGCACCTTGACATAAATTATTGTGTCAACTTTTGGTGAAAATCATCTAACAGGTAGTGTTGCCATCCCGTTTTTCCTAAGTTTTTAACATGGCGGTATAGGACAAAATTTTGTATGAATGTGCATAAACAGAATTATTTTTTAAAAATCATTATTAAAAAAAACAATTATTTATTACAGTGATAATGACTTCCCCCCTCTTTTTTTTTTTTTTTTTTTTTTTTTTTTTTTTTGGGGGGGGGGGGGGGTATCTTTATCCATATTTTTCAAACTGGGGATAAATTTTCATTATGGGTATTTTTCAAAACAGCTCGTCAATACCTTTAAAATGAATTGTTGAACCATCGATCTGAGAAAATTTAAAATAAAGTTTTAGATTTTTTTTATTTTTTCTTTCTTTCTTTCTTTTTTTTTTACTTTTAACAAAAAACTAGTATAATGTGGCAACCACAAAACTTTCTTCAAAATAATTTGACACAAAATTCGTTTAATACAAATTATTTATTATATTATTGTCGATGATAAATGTAGACGAATTTTAACTGACAGCATTAAATATCACTATGTGCTGAAAGAAAGTCAATTTTTTGCCAATGTCAGAAGAAATATGATTTTTTTCCCCTACGTTTTTCCAGTCAAAAAACGAAAAAAAAAAAAATCGATAACTGTGTTTTAAATTATCACAGATCTATGGTTCAATCATTCGTTTCAAATATATTGACGAGATCTTTTGAAAGGTACCGATATTGAAAATTTCCCCTGCCCCCAGAATGCTCACACATATACAAACATTTTTCTCTAGTCTACTACTACTGTTATCAACAATTCATATTAATGTTACAACCACACGTTAAAAATAACTCTCATTATGTACATTAATACGAAATTTGTCCTATAGTGCCATGTTAAAAATTTAGAAAAAATGGGGTCACAGCGCCACCTGTTGAGTAATGGATCCCCAAATCTAATCAGCATCAGCTTATGTCAGGATCCAACTAAATACCAAGTTTGGCTAAGTTTCGTTCATTGGTTCGTGATATACAAAATCTACAAAATTTGTGATACAGGCACACAGACACACATTTTCTAAAAACAGTCAAATCGTGTTCAGAACATCCTAAAATGTGCAAATCCATCGAAAACTGAAGTTCGAAAATTTTCACGAATCCAATACTTTCTCTCTCTCTGTATATAAAGAAATTAACAATAAAACTCATTATTTTAGGATGTCATACAGAGAATAAAATTGATTGACTTCGGATATTCAGAGTTATACTTCTCTAGAATGAAAATCGTCTGCATTCACATCAGGGAAGATAATTTTAATGAATAATAATTTTAATTATTTTTACTTTGTGAATTTGTATAGATAAATATAGAAGAAAGTCATGTGGTGGCTACAATATAGTAATTTTTTTTACAGTGAATTAAACATTTATTTTCTCTTAATGAAACAAGCAATACTTTCTTGATTTGTTTAACGTAGTATTTATTATTATTATTATTATTATTATTATTATTATTTTTGGTTCCCTATTGAACAAGACTTTGCTTTCACTATTTCTATTGCTTCCCCCCCCCCCCCGTATTTAACATTTTGTATTTTTTACTTTATTTTTAATTTATTCTCATTAATATGTTTCTCAGTAATAAATTATCATTGAATTTATATTACATTTCTTGTCTACCAGCTTCAAGAGCAGAATTTCTCAGCTACTGATGGAACTCTAAAATCTGTAGCACAGACATCGAATTTCTCGCGCCCAAAAAATGAAATGCTTCACAAAGTATGAAGCACTTTCCCATACTTGTAGAGAAAGAAATACTTTGTTAATTTGTTATTCTTTATTAACTGGTGTTATTTAAAATTAAAAGGAATTTGTGTTACCCAGTAGTGAATTTGATAATACTGAAAATACTTATTATTTTTTATTTATTTATTTATTTATTTTTTTTATTTTTTTTACAGTTATAGACATGTATAAAAATGTTTATAAAAAAATAAAAATAAATAAATAAATAAAATAAAAACTTTTTTCCCCTAGTTTTCTCCCCGACGAATTATTTATTTTTAAACAAAATGTTTGCATTTCGATAATTTTTAAAAGTAAACTCATTTTATTCCATTATAAATAATATATATATATATATATATATATATATATATATATATATATATATATATATATATATATATATATATATATAATAGGATTTAAATTATTAAACAGAAATATAAACAAGCATCATCAGAAACTTCACATGATATTAATTTTAGGCAATGTAATCCGCATGTTAATTTCAGAGATGGAATTAAACTTTAATAAATTAAATCCCTCGAATTTGTTTAATGTACGAAGTAAATACGGTTAAAAATAATGATAATAATTCAAAACTTAATTATTGAATACAAAATGAGGAGTTCATCAATATATTCTCGTACGCTTCTTTACAACACGACAGTTTATAAGTTACAAATTTAAAATTTTTAAAAACATAATCCAGTTTTTCACAGCAGATGCATTCATTGGAAAATTATGTTGTAGAATTGACATTTAGTTGAAAGCAAATTCCACTATTTGTAACTTTTTTTTTTCCTGAAGAATGTATAGTTTCTACATAAAAAGATTGATTTAAAGATTGTCAATACATTAGAATTCGATAAAATATATATAAAATTTTGATATTTATGTAAACACTCTTTTGATGAGTATGAATGTAAATGTGATCATATGGATGAAAATATACTTGACTATATATGTACAGCAAATAGGTTAGGAAATATATCGAAAATGTATTTTAATTTAGAAAAGGCTTATTTTCATGTCGTTACCGAACAAACACACACACACACACACACATATATATATATATATATATATATATATATATTTGATAGTCGCAATCTCTTTTTGAATTTTTCTGTTTTATCTTTTTCAATGTTTCTTGTTTTCATCTATTCAATGTTTGAAAAGGTTTTCAATATATATATATATATATATATATATATGATAAATTTGGTATTTTATCATTTTTTTCTCATGCGTTCTACAATTGTTACATTATATATATAACTATTCGAGCTCACAAATACTTTTTAATATACATTCATACACTAAAAAATATCATGAAATAAAATTCTGATAAATTTTAATATTAAAAGATAAATTACAATTTGCTTCTAAAATTAAATTAAAAATCAGACATTACACTAATGAAGTAAAAAAAAATTTAAAGAAAATTATAAAGAAAATGAACTTATGAATCACATAAAAAGAAATATTTTACAAAAATGCATCTTAAATAATAAAAATAATAATAATGTTATGTCTTATGTAATTGAATGATTTTAAATCATTTTAGCTTTTGGAAGGTATAAAAAATGGTGGAGGCGGGTCTACGATGACAGTTACATCAGCTGAATCTACGGGTAAAACACTTGGTTCATTACTTCTCACAACAGCTCGAAATCCATCTTTATCTGCGACATAATTCACATGGCGAAATACTCCTTGAAAATCTTTAAAACCATAGTTTCCTGTTATTACTCCGTTACCATTTGTTGATTCACGACGAAACTGACTTGATCCAAAACCGTCATCGATCCCATAACCAAAGTCATATGGTTCAGGAACACTAGCTTCTTCCGGAACGACAGGACTTGATTTTATTGAATAAACTTGGGATAATTCTTTCACATAAGATAGTCGTTCAGGTTGTATGACACTTAATAATTTTTCCTTTGAAAAATCGCCCCGTTTTTCACCTTCAATATTATTTAATATTTTGTTTTTATTTGTATTTTTTACTTGATTATCGTTGACACCTAAGGCCATTTCGATCTCGGGTTTATTTCTCGGAGGAGATAATAAGGGTATAGCATTGATTCCACCAGATTTGATCCTTTGTATCGATGCAACTTCGGGAAGGTTGTTTTTATCGTTTCTTTTAACTGTTTGCTGGTAAACTGATACTGATGGTCTTTCTGACGATTGTTTTAGAAATATATGATCCACACGTTTTGATATTTCTTTTTCAGGAATTTTTGAAACACTTGTTGTCCAACTAGTTTGTTCATTTCTACGGGATACAGGCTTGTTTATCCGAGAATTTGAAACTGGAAATTGTTTCTGAACAAGATATTTAAGCCCATCATTGGAGAGAAGAACAATATTTTTTGTAGATGCATCATCTTTTCTAGCTGATCTATTAGGAAAATTTTCAGTTCTAGCAAGCGAAAACGTACATCCAATTAACGAAATTGCAACCAAAAATCGCATCTCTGAAATTTAAGTTTATAATTCTGAATGAAAATGGGATATATATTTGTTTATATACTGTTAAAATTATAGCATATGTAGAGCATTAAACAATCAACTACTATAAAAACACAATTAAATTTTTGAAGCATTTAAAGAGAAATTTCCATTTTATTTTTTCAATCAGAGCAGTAAATGTGCTATATAATTTTTATGCTCAGTAGTTTTACTTTTATTAGCTAAACAGCGTTTAATATCGCATCATTTTTATTTATGCGTTTCAAAGCAATCACGTTATTTCTTAACAATAAAAAGAATTCTATAAATTTATTATATTAAAAGATGCCATCATATATATATATCATCCGTAGTAGTTGTAAAGAATTCGGAAGGAATATCCATCAAATGATAAAAAGAATTTTTCATACGAAATCTGAGTAGAATGTTTATATTCCGTCACGGTATGAATATCAGAACATAATAGCGCCCAACACGCGAACTTTTGCTCAATGCAAACATAAAAATTCCACTATTATTCATAAAAATAAATGCACTTTTTTTCACTATTTAATTCTCTAAAGTAAGCAGAAAGGGTACTTTTTTTTCTAATTTTTATTTTTTTTATGTTGTTTCTATTAACTAAAAAATAATAAGAGAAATATTATTCACGTTAATTTAAAACTAAATTTGGACTTACAAAATTATCAAATATGCAAATTTCGAGTTGTCTATGTGTCAGTTATCAACATAATTCAATGATGATAAACATTAGCAGGAAGTTCGATAATGGTAATGTAAATGTGGCGAAATATGTAATATGATGATATTACTTCAAACATCTACTGATATTGAATAAATAGCTTGTGTGCAAAAAAATTCAAATACATTCTCTACAGCATAATTCCTTGTGCGTATTTTAAAACCTTTAAATTGCACTGAACCAAACGAATTAAGAGGCCTCTCCACTTATCCCAAGAAGCCGGAGCCAATTTTATTATTCTATGGAGAATTTCGCCCCATTATAACTTATTAATTTAAAGTTTTAAATTCCATTCTCACATTCAGAAACTTCGCAACTATTAAACAATTTATCGCTTTTAAAAAATTATTTTTAAACATTTTTAATATTTAATTTTGAAGTTGTAAAATGCGAATTTTCACAATGTGAAAATTTTCATTTTTGAGCTTAAAAATGAAATCTTAAAAAAAAAAAAAAAAAAAAAATTAGAAAGCGATAAATTGTTTAATAGTTGTGAATTTTCAGAAAGTGAAAACAGAGTTTAAAAATATGTATTAGTTAATGAATTAAAATGGGGCAAAATTTCCCATAGAATAGCATTGGCTTCGGTTTTCGGAGACTATAGGTAGAAAGTGCCCATAAGTTATATTTTGCATATGCTCAAATAAACATCTATAAAAAGTCATATGAAATTACAGGAACAAACATTAATTCTGATATATTACAGGCTACGGTTTGAAAAGGCCTTATATGTATTTCAAGTCGTATTATGCATTTTCTTTTTAACGGCACTAAATTTAAATACACTTTATGATACGTATATAATTCATAAACAATATACAAGGACACTCAAAATTAATCAAACATCTTCTTTCCTACTAGTTGTAATCGACAGATTTCTTTTTATATAAGATATGTACAGAAAAATTATCAATATAAGAACATCCCCTTGTATAGCAAAAAGTTTAAGCAGCATTTTAGGAATGTTAATTAAAATTTCCTCGGGTATTATTCATTTTGTAATATTTTATGTTTCATTTTATATTTTTAAATTTTTACTTTTATATTAAGCAAAAGACTGGGATATGTAAAATTTTCAATTCCCGATTTTTGCCGATTTTACGTGTAATTTTAACTAAATATTACGATTTTATGTATGTGTGAGTTTCGAGTTTTAGTCTAAAATCATTTTAGCCTTTTCTGAAACAACGTTTGTCCGACCATGAATGATTAAACGTTTGTACAGCTCTAGATACAGCATAAAATTTCCGATTTGCTTTCACTTTGGCATATAATTTTGTGTATTAATTTTAGGTGCTAATTGACAAAAAAGTCGCGCTGATATACTTTTCTCCTCTATTTACAGAAAGAATATATCTGTGCTTCTATAGTATAAAATTTGGGGGGGGGGGGGGGAAACTTTATGTCTGAGATGCCATTATAAAGAGGGAACTGTAACGGAACTGTTTCAATTTGAGCGCATATCGATCAGCAGGTGATGCTTCTATGCTGCAATATTACTTGTTCACGGGAAGGCTAGATCTCCGTTTCTATAACGTATAAATGCTCTAAACATGATATTCAAGTTGATTACTATGAAAACGAATGCTGTATATTGGCCGACAAATAACGTTGCTATTACTCACCTTCTGCGATTTTCCCCATGTAGCAATATTTTAGTAACAATTAGTTAAAATTGCATCAAACTATTCATGCAAAATATTTATTGTGAGAAGCTATGTTATTACATTTTTGTGCATGTTGACCGGTAGGTGGAGCTGATATTGAAAATGATATAGTTTTGTGATGGCTACAACATAAAAGTATATATTTGTGAAAAATATTTAAGGAACGACTGATTTATTGTTACTCTTTTACACAAAATTTAATGCGGCTAAAACACTCGATTCTGAATATTCGAATATTAAATTCTTCCAGCATTGTTCAGAATATTTAAAACTATATAATTTAGAACTTAATGTATATGAGATGTGGTTAAACAAGACATAAAAATCATTCTTATCATATTTACACATGTGGATGTTAAAAGTTTTAAATCTTTCTTCACTGCTGTAAAAGTACAGTATTATAAACACGTCTAAATACGATTCCAAGATTTTGTTAGCGTAAGTCCTGCACTAATGTAAGTAAGTAAAGGATTAGTTCGAGTGGTTTCTGTTGGTTAATCCCATTTAGTTTGCGATACTAGTAGAGAGGAATAATATTATTTTAGTCTATTAAATAGCATCATTTTAAATTTGTTACGAGAAATATTAACGAAATTTGCTGTTATCACTGTGTTTACATAAAACATATGATTAATATAACGGGAAATCGTACTTGCTTATGTTGTTACGTTCGGAGCATTAAAAAAAATGATTTTTCACACTTGTCTAAAATATTTTCATTTATATAATTTAGTACATACTTTGCATGCCAAATATTCTCTCGATTATTATTTCAAGGGGTATAAATTTCACGTTGGCAAATGGATCAAAAGATATTTTACTATTGGAGTACATTGTTAATGTATATATCAATGAATGAATGACACAGCTGCCAAATTTTTAATTTATTCCGTAACATTTTTTGTACATCATTTTCTAGGAGAGTAATTTTCTTCTTACTTAAATGTAATTACATATTTGGGGAAATTTCTGTACAAATAAAGTAATGTGAAAAAGAATGCGGGTAATAACAATCTTACGAAATTAAATAAAATGTTGGCAATTCTGGAATGAAAAGTGAATCATTTTCAGCACTCAAAACCTTAACACACTTATACAAATTTCATGTTCTCAGGATGTTCCTTGTCTGTAGGATATCCCGAGGATGTAATGCGCAGAGGTTGTGCTGTTAGGGAATATATCTGATTCTGTTTGCGATACTACAAAGACAGTATTATTTCATTTAGTGTCTATTCATTAAAACCACACTTTTTTTTTCCATATACAAACCAATCGCCTTAAAAGGATAAAAAAGAATTAGACTGAAATTTTATATTTTGCATAATATGCTCAGTTAAAAAAGGCAAATCTTGAAGGTTCATTCTAAAAGTATGCTTCTAATAATAAATTCTTTTATCTATAGCCTTAATTTTTAATGAAGGTTTAGGATTTTATGCATAATGTAAAAACTTTGTGAACGGGAAAAAAAATAAAAAGACGTACATTGCAACTGACTGTAATATATATTACTTAATATTACCACTAATTTTTCTAATTTGTAAAAAGCGTTTGTCGTCATGTGTAAACGACTGAATAGAGCAGGGCAGCCAGTATAGAAATCATATCTGAGGAGTCCGGGCACTTGCCTATATTTTTCTTTTACTTTCCTTGTTCTGGTCTGTATATCATCTCATGAAAGCCGTTGCTTTCAATCTGTGTTAAAAACATCGTACTTTCAACGTGAAGAAAAGAAATTCGTAATAACCTATCACTTCTCCTTATGTCCCGAGATATATGAGTCGTTGACCTATCAGCTGAAAATAGTTAGCGTGGCTGGCACCGGGTTAGTTGGGATAGTTGCAATTGGCCCAACGTTGTTTTTTCGTCCCCTCTATTGGCATTTATTTGTTGGGGTAGGTATGGTTGACCTACCCGTTATGAATCCAATCATAATTGATGTGTTAAATTTGCATATAATGCCTCATTTCTAAACATTACGTAACTTAAAAAATATATATAATTTTATTACACGCATTAAAATATCACTAATGATGCTGATTATTTGCAAGAAAGTATAAAAATAGCAAAATGTGTTGCCAAAGTATAAATACTGCACATGGGCCAACGATTTACCATCGATTGGACTACCAATCTAGGCAACCGCATTTATAACCGTTGGCCAACAAAAAATTCATAGTTGTTTCAATGTTGGTCGGTATAAATTTTATCTGTGTGGGTAGTTATTGTTGCACAGAAACACGGCACTTGCATTAAAAACTTACATCACTCAAATTATGAAATATTTCCCCTCTTTGTAAGGGAGAGAAGGAATCCTTATAAATATTTATTGTGAGGCTAAACTAGTGAAATTTGTAGTAGACATATATCGTTTTTAACTTCCACTTTGTTTATTTTTGAAAGTCGTGTCGAGTGGGACCAAAATTGTTATCCGGGCTTGAAATTTCAGGTTTCTGAAGACCACTTATGCGAAGGTGAAAGGTACAATAAAATGTAAATTACTATTAGTATTCACTGAAATGCGATATCCCCCTGCAGTTGTATGTTTTAATTTAATGCAAGTAACAGGCAGTTTCCTAACATAATGCCAGGGTCTATAATAGATTCTATATGACTAAGTGATTTTTCAATTTTTAAAATCTATGCCACTTCTATGTGGGAAAAATATCTTATGTCGACACTGCACCACTTTCTTTTATGTCGATTAAACTATACTTCTTTGGATAATTAAAACAAAAATGCTAATATAACTTTAAAATGGGAGGTTAGTCACCTTAAAAAGATAGATGCAAAACCGGATATCTTAAATAGAAACATTAAATACCTACCATTAAACATTCTTGAATTATTGTGGATGTCTAAAACAGACCATATTAAAAAAAAAAAAAAAAAAAAAAAAAAAAAAAAAGTGCACAACAAGTTATGACAGTTCCAAATTCAGAATTTCAACACTTTAAGGTAAACTTTTTTTTTTTTTTTTTTGGTACAAGATATGGCACACAAAACACAAAATGTACAGACGTCAAGAAAAACAATGTCAAATATTAAATATTTCTAAAGCGCGAGGCCATTAAATGACAAAGGAAAAGTACACATAAATAGATATTTAATAGTAGAAATACATAATTACAACGCATGTTGTTTGTCTTAATCACATTTTATTTACTTTAGTACGAGAAATTAAACTAATTTGTATAGGTGAAATCTACACAATCTCCCCCACCCCTTATGTATTTGTTCTCATAAATTTCTACTATAGGACATACTAGTCGAAATAAATTCGAAATAAATTAATGACAAGAGAAAAAAATTTGGCTAATTGCACAGCCCGGTCAGAAACTGTGCCCATCTCACTAGGCCGTCCTAACTACAAATATATACATTTACCTTATAAAATAAATTCGAAGGTAATTAAATTTGTTAAAGTTAGTTACATATTTAATTTTTCGTGGAATATCCTACGATTTTCAATAAAATAATCCTCATGACGAAAGTTCATGCGAAATTTTCATTCTCTCATGTTAAATAAAATTCTTAAATTTCGAATATCTTACTAAATTTTCAAATTTACTTTTCACGTAAAATTTTGCTTTATTTTCCTATATTACAAAATTCGTAAATTTTGAATAACTTACGAAGATTTCATGCTAGAATGTTCCGAATAATTACTGAGGTGAAAATCATTTAGAATGGCAAAAATATTGATTTTATTGACTAAAACTGGGGAAATGTTAACCAAATACTAACTTTATAAAAATACTGACCAACTTATAAAAAAAAAAAAAAAAAAATTAAATTAAATAAATAAATAAAAAAAAAAAAACGTACAGTCAATTTTTTTTTTTATTCTAAGAAATATATATTAAAGCACTTTAAAATTAATCATCTAATAAAATATGTAAAAAATATAATAAATAAACTGTTGAAAAAAATTTAAAAGTGGAGAATTTTCATATGAATAGTAATGAAACATCAAATTAATTATTAGTTTGATACCAAACAACGTATAAATGTTACAGAAAATGATTTACAACGGCTTTGAATTTGAGTAATTCTTGAAAAGTTTTTTGATCGACTGATACACATACCAATAGATACTTGCCAATTTCGGTGGGGGGAAAAACAGATTTTGTATAATATGCAACGGGAGAAGAACAGAGATTTGTCTTTTCCAAAGAGAAAAATCATTTTTATTCAAAGACACATTACTTAAATTAAATTATAAAGGTGACAAAATAAAAAATGCATTTTTAAAGCTGCCCTTTTTTTTTTTTTTTTTTTTTTTTTTTTTTTAATTAAATTCCCAATTTTTAAACATTTTGTCTTTATCACAACTTTCTTCTGACCTTTATAAGCATAAATTTCATGAATGGGGGAAACAAAATGTGTGTTTCAACAATCATAGAAAAAATGCATGAATTTTTATTGGGGGAGTAAAATAGTCACACATCTCAAGAATAAACAATGAAAAAATAAAAAAGTAAAAATTAGGGAATTGGTGCCGAAATATTCATGTTTGAGGGAACCCTAACAAAAGCCAGAATTGTACTTCTGCGCATTGAGTATTTGTAGTGCAAAATTGCACTGCTTGGGTGCTGTGGGAGAAGCTCTTCTGTGTGATTACGCTGAGAGGCAACAAATGATAATAATGTGTGTGTGTGTGTGTGTGTAGTGCCCCTCAGGCATGAAGAAATGGTAGATTCTCAGGAACAGCATGTGGCTATAAGTTTTGCTTTTTACTTGGCCAAAACATAGCAGTAACTGTTGTGGTGATACAAGAAAAGTTTACAAAAAACATGGTCACAAAACTCAAGTATACAAATTTATTTTTTTGGTTTAAAAAAGGAGAAATGGAATGTTCATCAACTGATTGTGAACATTTTAAGGTGTCTACCTAAGATAAATTTGTTTGAAAATGAACCTTTCAGGAGAATTAGTTTAAGGGGGAAAAACAGATGAATAAGGTAAAAGGATTAACTGACCACTAACGAGCAACTTAGAATTTCAATTTTTAAGCCTAGTGGAACGTGCCTTCCATAGGGATTCTTCTAATGACAAAGATTCTATATCTTATCACACAACATTCGATAAAAAAAATAAACGCCAAAAAACTCTGAACAGTTCAGCTGATAAGCGCAACTTTGGTTCAAACCCAGCACTTTCTGTCCACTAACTTTGAAAGCAAAATTTTGTATGGAGTATTTTTATTTTACATTAAATAATTACTATGCTGTGATTATCATGAAACTTACCACTGCATCATTTGATATAACAGAACATACGCAAAAATTCAACCAATAAAGATTTTACATATGCAGTTTTCTGCAATTTCAAGCAAATGTCAAGATACAGCCATCAGAAAAGTCACAGAAATTAAACATCATCAGTGCCACTTCAGGTTCGATATATACCCATTATAATCAACAGTTTTAATCAACATTTGAATCAACAAAATTCATTATATGTTTCTCACATACCGCACTTATATTCATCAGAAGCTGAGAACTTTCTCATAAACAAAGTCAAAGTGCACGGCAACACCACCTGTCAGCTAATATGCATCCAAATTTAATCAACATAGTTTCTCATCTTTGTCATCACAAATATCAAGTTTTGTACATTTGTCTTATACATTGTAAAAGCTGAGATATAGCCTGCCTTTAAAAATGGAAAAAATTGCTGCATATAAATTATCTCAAAATCAGGTAAAGTCAAGATCTAACTGCAGTATTATTGAATTCCGTTTGTTGGTTTGTGATATACGGTGTCAACAAAATTCTGGTAACAGGCAGACATTTTTTTAAAATGGTCAAATTATGGTTAAAACATTTGAAAATGCGTAAATCTTTTGAAAATTAGAGTTAAAAAAATTTCCCAAGCTCATACTGCCTTCTACATAAGAAGAAAGAACATTATAAAAATCTAAAGTATTTGTTTCTAGAAAAAAATTTAGAAATACAATACTAACATAATACAATTTTTAATTTTAAGAAAAAAAAGGGGAGGGGAGGCACAGGGATCGATACAGATTTAAATTTTTGGGTCACTTTTGGAAAAAAAAAAAAAAAAAAAAAAAAATATTTGTGAAATTTTCAATTTTTTTTTTTTTTTTTTTTTTTTTTTTTTGGGGGGGGGGGGGGAGAGGGGGGGGTAAGGGGGGAAAAATCGTGTAAAACTTTCCATTTTAACTGTCATTGTATATAGTGTTTAATATCAAGTTAATAGAGTTTTGTTGAATCAATTAAAAATTATAGTGAAAACATAGAAACATTTTATAAAAGGATCATTTTTAATTAAATATCTTGTGAAGGGGCTCATTTTATAAATTTAAATTTTGTAAAAGGTCCTTTTTCTATGGATTTGAATACTGTGAAGGTTCCCTTTTTATGGATTTGAATATTATGAAGGGTCCCTTTCTTTGATGTGGAATTTTGTGAAAGAACAGCAAAAGGGACCCAGTTTTTTCATGGATAGACCTCTGGGAAGACTACATAAATTTGTATGAGACTAAAATCAGAAGTATTTAAAGTCTAATTTTGGTTTCTTGTAGCAGAATGACAAAGGTTCTTTTTTTTTCCCTATGATTCAGACTCACATTTAAAAATTTTTTCTATATCTTTTAACATAATTTTTTGCACACTTAATATAGGTGAAATTTTCTTTAATATTCTTTGTTGCATTACTCAATAACGCATGGATTATTATTATTATTTTGGCATGATAGATAGTCAAATGATTAGTCAGTTTACCAGCATTATGTACTAGATATGCACAAGATAAAATGTGCAATATTTATAGATGTGCACTAGGTCTAAGGAATCAGCAGAAAGTATTAAGTTGGTGATATTTAGGATTGCAATGTCGCCGAAGAATATTTTATTTGGTATATTTTTATGTTTGGGGAGGGGGGGGGAGGAGAAAACAAAAGAAAATAGATTTTAAGTTTATACAAAAAAAGGGGGGGGGTGAGAGGAGTTTAAATGTAATTAGGTTAAAAATACTGACTTTACTGACTAAATTCCTAAAATACTGACCAATACTAACCAAACTCAAAAATATATATTCTTACTGACCATTTTTCACCGCTGTAATTAGGGTTCTTACCATTATTGTAAGTGATATTTTAAAACTGGTTCGACCACTTTACGGTCATTTGTTCTTGAGCTACTGTCTGAATAGACGGACAAACTGACTAACTTATAAACAGACTCCACATTGATTTTTTTAATTTACGGATACCTTGCACCTCAAAACGCGTAAAAACGTCAAAAAACAGAGGTAAAAAAATTTCACGAATATTAAGTTCTCCGTACCTGTTGTGGGGAACTTCCTTATAAAAAATAAAAAAAAAAGAAGGAGGAATAATAAACTGAGAGATTTTTTTTTTTTTTTTTAACAAGAAAGTAAACAAAAAGAAAATAAAAAGTCAATTTCAACTTCTGCTTACAAAAATAAATTCTAGTTATCACACAAGGCAATATTCGTAGAAGTCGAGTTGATTTTATATTAATGTTTAAATTATAACTATTTAATCATTTAATTATCTAAATTACTCTTTGGAAAAGAATTAAGTGTTACAATAATTGTTTAAAATCTGATAAAATATCGCTCTGCCTTGACGTAATGGATGATCTAATTGGCGACGCTAAACTAATTTAGCTCTGAAGTTTATTGAGGGACTATGCATGCGATGATCTTGTTTATTACTTATTTCAGAAATTGTAAACAACAAAGAAATGTATACTGGTAAATGTAAAAAATAACGTTATAAGCGTGATTCATTTACAAATTTGTTAATTGGGTTTAAGATTGGTTTAGTACTGAAATTTATTAAGTGTCAATTGAGGAGACGATCTTGCTTGATAGATATTAAAGGGTAAAGTATGGGTGAATGCAGATTGCCTTAAATAGGTACCTACACCTGGAGAGAATTTCCTCCAGCAAGAGTATTTCTAAGGGTTCAGAGTTTCTAACCATTTTTTTACACTCCACCAGTGGCCGAAACGTTTTGTTCCCAACGCTGGTAGACGGGAGGTACCGGGTTCGAACCATGATTGCACTCGATGGACTAAACTTTCTGATTTTCCCACGCATTCCTCCGAAACTGGAAACCCTTAGAAATACTTCACTTGAAGGACATTTTCTCTAGGAGTAGGTACCTGGTATAGGCAATCGGCGTTCACCCACACCTATACCCATAAATATCTATTAAGAAAGATCATCGCTTGCATTTTCATACTATAAACATTGGTGTTAAACCATTTCAAACGCAAAAATAAAATTAAAGCCTTTGTATTATTTTGCCTCGTTAGAATAATACAATCAAACGAAAAAGTTTAAAATGAATAAAATTTATGCGACAAAGCTATTAAATTTCTATAAAGTTTTTAACATCCATTGGCTTACCCATACTTTTGATTTAGCAACTTTTCCAATATTTCATGGGATGTTTCATGTTTTACTGCAATACAGAACTTCGTAAACGTAGATATTCCGTGACAAAATTTTAACGTTTCTTCTTTCAGATACTGTCTTTTTATATCCGAGATTTTAGGTTTACAAAATGCACAGTTAACTACTATATACATAGTTTACCACTGAAATAAAAGTTTAAATTATCATTCAGATGGACCTTTTTAAATATTTTTTTATTCAAATTATATTTAAAAAAAAATTTTGGTTAAACTATTTACTTCGGAGGTTATAATTATAAGAATCAAGCAAATTGAATTAAAAAACGGCTGTAAGAAAGCTTAAAACTTTCGCCGCGACGGACAAGTTATCTCGTCTTTCAAGATAATTCGCTGTGCCCTAGGGCCCTCTATACAATGTTTATCTAAATGGTTACTGTGTGTATATTGACTTATTTACTAAATGAACCTATTTTAATTAATTATTTAATTTCTTAATTTATTTGTTTACTAGAATAAACACTCGTCATTGCCGCGTTGAATTTGTTAATGAAAAAGAATTTCTAAATGTTCAAGGTTACATTGAGACTATAACTCGTATTTTATTTTGATTAGAGGGATGTATTTTTCTTTTAATCTTTTTTTAAGAAGTAAAAAAAAAAAAAAAAAAAAAATGTATTTTCACCCAAAAATTTTGTTTTCCGCCCCCCCCCCTTTTCTTTTCCGAATCAGAACTTTATTGTTATTATATATATATATATATATATATATATATATATATATATATATATATATATATATATATATATATATATATTCCTGTATTCACCCATTTATGTTGAAGTCAGTTTTATATAGCCGCTATCAGACGAAGTTCTGAATGAAAGGCATTAGCTTAGCACATAGTAACTCATAAACAGGTTTTTCATGAGGGAAACTGGTGAAATACTACCGTTTGATAGTTTTTCCTCAAATATATTCTTCAATCACGCGCTTTCGACTGTTACAATCACATACGGTAGTTTGTAGAATGAAGCCCTCCAATCTGAGAATTGTGATTCGAGAGTGTCCTCTATTCTCATTCCTTTCGAACCTCCGAGAGGGGAATTATTGCCAAATTTTGCACTCGTTGTTTACATTTGTGGATTTTGTTTATTCTAAAATAGCCCTTCATTGAGCTCAAGAAGGTCATTCGGTAGCTTTCAGATGCAATAGATTATACTTCAGAATATATGTTCTTTCGTCTGATTGCAGCTAGATTCATTATTCATTTCTTTGTCCTATTCTTTAAGTGAATTCTGACAGAATCTACATACCTTTCAAAAAACGCATTTAAAGCTTATTGCAAAGCAAATTATGAATACTTTTAAAAGTATAGAATGTTGTCAATACAATGTGAATATATTATTTAGAAAAAGAAAATAATGCTACAAAAGATTTCTTCCTTTTTTAAGGCATTACACTGAAAAAGTAGGTCCATTTTTATGCAAACTTGAATGTTATTATTGTTACTGAAATGAAAATACTGGCTTTAAACTAATACAAAGTTAAATTTTAAAAAGTGTACTGACCTGGTGTACTCCATGCAGGATCGCAATGCTCCCAAGGAAGCTTGCTGTTCCAAGAAGCGAACATGTAGAAGATTGTCCATGCAATAATCATATTGTAATATAACATTACTGTGCCTGACACTATAACCATACCATACCCAAGACCTAAAGCAAAAAAAAGAAAGAGCATGTTCACAATAAGAAAAAGAAATATATTGTATATATGTAAAAATATTCAAGTTACTAGTTAAATGATTTTCGATTTGAAAGAATAGTATTAGATACACATATTTAGAAGAAAAAAAAAAATTATATAAAAAGAAAAATGTAAAAGTTGTCAGGTATGTAATAGTTTAAAAAGAAAAAAAAAAAATATCCACGTGTAAAAAGTGTTGGTTTAGCATTTCACAAAAATAAACTCAATCTGAATTTTAAATTTTATCTTACAGGAATAATTAACATTTTGAAATGGAATATCGTAGAATATTTTTTGAAAAACAAATCATTTGCACTTACCGGCGAACAGCGGACAAAATCTGTCGAATATGGCAATAGGTCCAAGGCTGGCATATTGGCCAAAAGAGAGCTCCATAAACATAAGTGGAAGTCCAGCCAAGAGCATCATGGAGATAAAGGGGATGAGAAATGCACCTAAACTCGAAAAAGAATATTTAGATTAAATTTATTAATGTTAATTTTCAAACAGATAACATCTTTTTATTATGCTATTTTGAATATTTACTAAAGTAGTGTGTTGTGGCAACCACAAAAATTTCTTTTACATAATCTTATACAAATTATTGCAGTACCAATAATTTATTAAATTATTATAAATTGAAATTGTTTTCCTATGATGAAGGCAGACGATTTCTATCTTAAAGAAGTATAACACTAAAATGCCGAAAGAAAGTCAATTTTGTACAAGCATCAGCAAAATAAAGATTATTTTCACTTTTTTTTTTTTTTCTTTTTACCTATTAAAAATAAAGAAAATCGAAAATTTCGTTTTAAATTATCACAGATCTATGGTTAAATTATTCGTTTTAATGGTACTGACGAGTTCTTTCGAAATATACCCATATTGAAAATTTACACAGCCCGGGGGATACTTCCTCACAAGGGCGGCGGGTGGCGGGAAGCGATGCATGTGTGCATCCTACATACACACTTTTTTCTTAGTTTATTACTACTATTATCAATAATTCATACTATAATCTCTTCTTACCAATTCCCAACAACAACTTTCCAAATTATTTTAATCTTACAAACTTATTTATTGAAGAATCCGCTCCTTCTCACCCTCTGACTATATAAACAGGCGGTCCTAAGACCTTGGATGGTGTCGCATGTGCCTTTGTCTCATTTTTTAATTCAGATTTAATTTATCAACGACAAATTAAGCTGCATCACCTAAATACGGTTTTCCAGGCAGAACCTTGCAATAATAGAAGCCTGATTGGTTCTGTTCACTAAGCACCCAACCAAATTCTGTACTAATTCTTTCAGACTCAGCAATATCCCTCTTATTACTCAGCAATATCCCTCTTTAATCATACAATCTCCAAATTTGAAGTAATCCTAAACTGTTAAAATAAATTTTAAAAAAATCCCCATAAACAAGAAGCAATTCAGTGAACAATGGCGCACGTTGGTACAATTGGAAACGAGTTAGTGGATCGTCTAGCGATGGAAGCGTCCTCGGCAGAGCGTACAACCGATCATCTTCAGCTACCATTCCCGGTCTCCTCATTAAAGATGTACTAAAAAATAAACTAATGTTGAATTGGCAGTCAGAGTGGTCGTCCTCTACTAAAGGAAGAGGAACTTGCGAATTCATTAAGATTGGTTGGTTGGTTGTAGGATTTAAGGCCGATTGACTCCTGATGTGTCCTAGGCCTAGAGGTGGAATGCCCTCCGTGGGGGTCTTTCTAAGGGGTCCTAGCCCGTATTTACGCAAATTTCGGAGGAAACCACGGAAAACTCCGAACGGCTAGGTCGATGAGCGCGACCTGGGATCGAACCCGGCACCTCCCATCTACCAGCTTTGAGCGCAGTGAATTCATTAAGAAGGTGGAAACCTCTTATATCTGTGCAAATCAGATAATTGAATATTACATTACGGGTCACGGATGTTTTTCGACCTTCCTACATAAGATCAGTAAAAAAACAAACAATCTTTGCATATGTGGTAAAAGAGGTTCCCCGTACCATTACATAATGGAAAAATGTCCGCTACTAAAACACCATTTTAAAATTAACAGAACCAACAATACGTAGAAAGTTATTTCAAATTGTTAATAACCCTAAAAACTACGCATCATTAAAAGATAACTGCAATGCTCTATTTTCCCAATTCTCCAATATAAAATATAAATTCTAACTTTTCTGTGGGATTATCATATTCATTTATTTCATGGTCTTGAATTTATTATTTTAACACAAACAAAAGATCTCAAATGTGTTTAAAGAGATCTTTATGCTTGTAAATAATTTAAAGGTCAACAGACTAAGGTCCTCGATCTTCCCTGGAGCCTCAATATATCCAAAGTATTTGGATATATTGAGGCTATATTTGGAAATTGCTAGAAATGTATTTCATTTTGTGTTAGGTGTTTTTCATAAAAGACTAAATATTTTATAGAATGTAATGTGTATGTAGTTTATAGAATACGTGCAAAGCTAAAGTGATTTGCTACATTTTACTACGTCGACGATCACTGCTCAGGAAGGAGAATTCATTTTTCATATCCATACTTGTAAACAGTATTTTTTAATTTTCTGTATAATATCACGTTTTAAGATTCCTTGAATACGAAAGTGCATTTTTTAGTAGTTGATCTGTATATGTATGTTTGTTATCAGCATAATCTAAAAGCGCAGAACAGCAGAAATTTCAAATTTGGTATTTCAAAGTTCGTATTAGGTTTCTACTTGAAAATTTTGATCAAGATTGGCAAGATTGAAGGCAAACTAATAACATTTGTTATTTTATTATTTTTCACTTTTTTTAATTAATAAATATAGGTATTATAATTAAACGGGGGGATTGCGGGGGGGGGTATCCTCCTCCCCCACATAGAATTATGTTAAGCAAAACTGTTCCGAAACTTGTTTTAGATTATTTTTAAAGTAGATTTAATATTTTATCTCATTAATAATACGACTTAACACTAGAACGCCGGGAACCTTGTTCACCCCTATAACGCCGGGTGGTGTCATTTTGACACTGTTCAGTAATAAGCGAAACATTTCAATAAAATTTTAATACCTTGCTAATTTTGATGATCTTTTAAAAAATATAAATGATATACAATACATTTAAGGAAATTATTAACTTTTAAACAATGAAATTTTATTTTAGCATTGTGATTAATATGGTATTTAGGATTATTATTAATCTTTACATATTTTAAGTAGTATTATAACAGGTAAATTGTTCAGGTAGATAACAATGGAATAAAAACAGAGTAAAATCTACTCACATTATTTACAGGCAATACACGTATAGCTCACATGTTTGGTGCATTTTCCACATACCACTCTTTTACAAGAAGAACACATTTTATTTGATAGATTTCCGTGAAATTTTTTTACTTCACACTTTCTGCGCTTAGATAGATTTTCAGATTGTAGTTCATCTTCATTTTTTCTCTTTCTTTCACTGCGTATTTTCTTGTATTCTGCCTGCATTTCTTCAGCTAAACTTTGAATAAAACTACATCTCGATACTTTCTTTCCAGTTACACATTTGAAAATAATCCAAGCATTTATAGCAGCAAAGTCTAAAATGTTGTAAAATGTATGAACAGGCCATCTTCTTGAACCTGCTTTGACTGAATATTTTCTTGCCATTTGATCAACAATATCAACGCCACATTTTGTTTCATTATAAAAAGTGACGGTTTCTGGCGTTTTCTTTGAATTATTTGCAATTGCAATGTTTGAATGCATCGAACTTAAAATTATCACATTCTTTTTCTTTTTGCATTGGTATGCTGTGAGTGTTGAACCAGAATCCTTATTTTTCAATATTTTTGTTGTGTATAACTTCTCTTTTCCTGACCTTATACAATCTGGAATTTCTCGTCTAGCTCTATTCATCGTACCAACTAAACTCGTGCGTTTTTCCTTTAGTTTCTTCGCCAATTCTAGAGATGTAAAAAAATTGTCAACTGTGACATTTCTTCCCATATTTTGAAAAGGCTCTGTTAGTTTTAACACGACATACTCAGAAAGTCTCTGGTTTTGATCCCTTTCTTCATTTTTTCCTAGATATGGAAATGCGTTCAATATGTATTTAGTTTCTAAATCTGCAGCTACCCAAAATTTTTGTCCATATTTATCAGGTTTTGATGCTATAAATTGAGTAAATGGGCAGCGAGTTTTGCTAGGAAACAATTGTTCATCGATTGTTATGTTCTGGCCTGGCTTATAACAACTAATACAGTTTTCAATGAAACGATTCCATACTTCCGAGATCATTGCAAATTTATCGTGTTTTATTCGATTACAACGCCACGATTTTATATCAAATCTCAAAAATCTGGAAATTTCGCAAAATCTGTCTCTGGATATGGTTTCTTTACAAAATTTTAAACCCCAGGTTTCAGACCACAATGAATGTAATTCCAAGTTTCGAGCTCCAGAGACTCCACGAGCATACAACACTGAAATATATGCAAAAAACTCTTCTCTTGAAAGTGACCAGTTTTCATTTTTTAGCACTCTGCGTGCATCGGTCACTGTGCATTTTATTATGTGCTCTAAAATAGTTTTATCTATAAACAGCAACCAAGCACTCAAAACACTTTCACTATTTATATTTCTTTTTGCATAACTAGTGGGGCCACTTGTTTCTCGCAATATATTTTGGCTAGTTAATCTTCCAGATGCACTCACATATGTGCATTCTTCCCACTGTGAACCATCGCGAGCCGTAAATATATCGTTGTTTTGAGAATTATCAACGCATGTTTCCTCATCACTTTCAGAATCGGAAGATACAAAAGGAACAAAAATTTCATCATCAGATCCTCCATCAATTTCGGAAAACTCTCCACCCTCGGATTCATTATCGGACAATTCTCTTAGAAGCTTTTCTATTTCTTCTTGGGTAAGTCCTCTTTTACGAGACATTAACAAACCTTTATGACTTTAGTAAAAAATACGAAAATGTTAAATTGACTGCAAAATCTAATAAATTCACTAGTAATTCGAACGCTATTATTACAAGAAATAGAATCAAAAAACCGTTCTGCTGACAGCAAGTGTTTACACAGCTGCAATTGGTCACGTGATAACACGTGATCACCAGGTGCAAGAAAGCGCATTCCACTCGTCGATCACATTCTTCACTCCAAAACTACCGTTTAAATAAATGCCTATAGTAATGAAATTTAATTCGAAGTAAAAGAACTCAAATTATTGCCGTGTCAAATTGACACCAAGCCGGCGTTCTAGGTAAATTTTCCTGTAAATAAAGTTTAGTAAGAGCTAACATCTTAACATTTTATATGTGTATTTTCCCTACACATTAAATAAAAGTCAAGAAAAATTAATCAAATTCCTCGAGTTTTTCGAATTTTACAACGGAACTTAGATGCTTTAGTGTCAAAATGACACCGCCCGGCGTTCTAGTGTTAATGCGCAATTTTTATAGTGTTGAAATGCAGGGTAAAAGAAAGTCGAGTGTGAGCTACACCAGATTATTTTTATTCAAAGAAATACAGAAAATTGTGCTGAAAAGAACTGAATAAAATAAAATCGCATACATCTAACGATCAATTTTTCCCAGGCACCATTTTTTTTTTTTTTTTTTTTTTTTTAACTAAAAGAACATCCATACGAATTTCAGTAATCGATTGTTAACTGTATTTCTTTTTTGAACTTCTGATTTCAATTGGTTTAGATATTTTGACAGCAGCTGTCGAAACAAAGATTTAACTGTTTTTCCAAACTTAAAGAACAACCGAAAATACTGTTATTTAAAGAAAAAGAAATCCCAATATATATATATATTCTTTATGATAATCAAGCCTTCACATAAGAGTTGTGGAAATTACTTATATTCGCTCGTGTATAATAATAAAAAATATATAAGGATTTTTTTTTTTTTTATCGGCGTCCTAAAAAGTAGTAAATAAGGCAAAATTTTCTGTATTCAAACCAATGGGCTCTTCCCACCGTCGTCTGCTCAATCACGTGATAGAGGAAAACGAATAATCGAATTCTGAGAATCGAATTCAATTAAATATTGTTCTTAAGAACAAAAATTTTAACATTTATTATAAAATAAAATAAAAGTAATATTGTGCATTTGTAAACAGTAGAATAATTGTATTTGTAAATTTAATAATTTTTAAAAAACATTTTATGTGTTTATTTATTTTTACCTGTAAGAATCGATTTTAGTACATTGTAGTGTAACTGTAACATTAACTGATCTAGCAATAAATAATAGCTTCTTGTGGAATGTTTACGGATTATAAATTGAAATTTTAAAATGCTTTCATTTAATTTAATTGCATAAAGGTGTTACAACAAGTTAATTAACTTAGTTACTGTTCTAAATGGATTTAGGTGGTACGATGTTGCACTGTCACTGATTTAAGTACCAAAAATCAGAGTATTTAAACATGGTCTTCATGAGCATCATTAACAGGTATAAACTAAATGATGATTGTAAATGTATACAGCAAACAAAATATGATGAATAATGATATAAAATGGAGAAAAAATGATGATGTATAAAAAATAACATAGATTAAATACGATTGATCAAAAATAAGAATAGAAAATATGTTATTTCAGCAGTCGCTCTAGATAAACAAGACTTCGTCTGCTATTTGTTTTTCCTCTATCATGTGACCTCTGACGTCAGGTGGGAAGAGTCCATTAAAAGATCAAAACAATCATTGATGAAGTATGTTATTATATAGTAGGATGTAATCATCAACGAATGCTTTTAATCTTTTAAATGGTTTGAGTGCAAAACATTTTGCCTTATTTACTACTTTTTAGGACGCAGATAAAAAAGCGTTTTTTATTTATTATTATTATTTTTAAATCTTTTACTATTATTATTATTATTTTTTTAATTAAAACTAAAAAACCGAAATTAAAATGTGAAACTGAAATGAAGCAGGACACGAAAGTTTTGAAATCCTTCAAATACTGTAAAATTTTTGATATTCTAAGTTTCTTATGGGTCACTCACGTGTCACCTATAGTCACTCATATTCATAGGGGTGTCCTTTGAGTCAAAATATAACAGAAAAGTGGTTCGATGACACACCGACAGAATGATAGGATGAGAAAATGACAGACAACCTGGCTGAATAAAAAAAACATTCTTAAAAAAAAAAAAAAAAAACACTATTCACTTAAAAATCTTTCATTATTTTAAATTAAATATCAGTTATACCAGTGATTTCTTCAAAGATCAATGTAAGAACAAGATGAAAGATTGTTATTTTTGATTTTTTTAAATATTTCAGCTTAGATGGAATAATTTTGTTTTTCAGTCGTTAATTTACATATTGAAGTATACTGACATGCTAAATCAAAACGGATTATAAGTGTTTTAGCCCTTTTACGATGGGAGACGCAAATGCGCCCTCATACCCCATGGATCAATATCTCAAATCCTATGCACATACAATGTCATTTTGTTGCAAAAAATTGCTTTTTCTAAAACGTTCCAGCACCCTGCGGCACAGATGTGTAATAATCGGAGGTGAATGAGAAAGCGGTTTTGCACGCCAGCCGGAAATGAGTGAGTTTCTTGCTGGCAGGTATACGTGACAATCACCGCGAAAGGGGTAATAAAAATAATAAAGGTACGTTTGAAAGAAAAAAATATCGGAAAATAATTACCACAACTTTATTTATAATAATTAAAAAAATAATCTATATAAATAATGCAAAGAATTTGTCGGCAGAACACATCCGGGCGGAACACTCCTATTTTTGATTGGTCTAGATTTAACTATTTTGGTGGTAAAAATAGGCCTTTTTTTTTTTATTAAAAACTGATTTTTTTTTTTTTTTTTTTTTTTTTTTTTTAAAGATACTGTATGGATGTTATACTTTTTAAAAAGAGTTCTATAAACTGTTCATTTTTTATGAGGACACTATACATCAAGTTATTAGATTTAAAGATATTACGTTGCAAATTTTCTCAACGTGACATCATTCGATTGTTTTATCTTAAAATAAGAGTCTAATATTAAACAAAAAAACAGTCTAATATAAAAGAATAATGACCAACTTTTTAAAATTATTAGTTTGAAGTTTTAAGAGCTTGAACTTTTAAATTACAGCATACTTATTTCCCATACATAATCCATTGAATTTGTAACAATTGTTGATTCATTCTTGAGAATCATTCACATAAGAATAAGACCATAGAGAATATTTGCAAAATGAGTGCAAGACGTAAGAAATATTTTATTTGTAATATTGTATTTTAACTTTTTGACCTTAAAAGGAATTTTTAATTATGTTGCAAAGCCCAAAATGTGATATAAAAATAAACAGCGATTCAATTCTTTTGAAAATTCATTTAAATTTAGTGACACGCGATGCGGGCGTAGCCTACTAGTTTTTTCTAAAAATAGTAAATTCTAAAAAAAAATAAAAAAAAATAAAAAATAAAAAAAAATAAAAAAAGGTTTTATCAATTACAGCCAGTAAAATAATTCTGTATTATTTATTTAATTTTATAAAAATGCCAGAGCAGGCTTTTTGTCAATGTATAATATATTGCGCGCACAATATCTCCGTAAGCGTGCGCTAGAATATAAAGAAAGTTTAACAGCTTTTACATAACATATAAATATATAAAATGACGATCAATTAGCTTTTTAACATAAACACTTTATCTATATATTAATAGGCAAGTATAAAATTTGTAGTCCCTTTCTAACATATTAATTATGGGAGTAGAGGGTTGAAAATGGTATCATTCGAAAGGTATTGTTAGCCAGATGAGGAAAATATAAAAATGATTTTCTTACGATGTCATGAAGGTATTTAAAAGTACTTTTATTTTTTTATGCATTTTCCCCTATTTTTCCCTTTCATACACGTATTCTTTTACATTAAAAATTACCTAAAAGTAGAAAGTTGTTAAATCTGGCAATTTCATAAAACTCAAATAAAACCATAGACACAATAATTTATATAATCACTATACGCAAGCGAAGCGATGACGTCAATAGCCGTCCGTGGAGCCAAGAGAACGATTTCCTATCTTAATCGTCCATTGGATTTTTTGAAAAAAATATTAAAATTTAACGGAAATTATCTCCAGATTTTAATCCCCATATTTGGATATAGTTATGTATAAGTTACTGTCGACATGTGTTAGATAGGGTTATTTTTTCTATAAAATTGATAAAATTTTAATTTAAAATTTAAAAACTGTAGAAAAAAAAAAATTGCAATTTTCCAGTTTCGAATGTAAACAAACATTTCATTTCAAATTGTGATATTTACACAATAAATATCCAACTAATATGCTAAATAAAAGGAAAATGGTAAATAATCTATCATAATTTGAAGTTTAATTTATTTTTCAAATGTCTAAATAAAGTATCTGATATAAGATACTAATATGTTGCAGCTTGCAGCGGAATAGATTTGATATCTGTCGTTCTTGGTGAAAAAAGATAGCCAAATTATATGGCAAATATATTTAATTCCTTTCAAAAGTCATGGTTATTTCAACAACGTATATTAAGAGAGCAATTAATAATATGAAACAATATTTCATACAACAGATATTAAGAAAATATACATCTGGTAAGCATGTTTTCGTATTACGTTTTTGATCGCCAAATACAAAAAACGCCAAGGACGACAGGGTTTTGAAATTTAAAGTTTTGTCAATTTGACAGCAAAATAACTTAATCTAAAACATGTGCATGATAGCTAATTTATAATTGTACCCAAATATGGGGATTAAAATCGGAAAACAATTTTCCTTAATTTTTTAATATTTTTTTACAAAAAATCCAATGGATAACACTGCTCGGCAGGAAAATTGCACTAACACCTTTTTGGCAAATTCATATGTAAAATGACCTCCTGCATCCGAATATGACGTCCATTTCGCCCTATCACCCACCGTTTTTTAGGGACTCCTCTTTTTTTTTTTTTTTAATCCCTTTTCTGTAATTTTATGGCTATAAATATGATTTTTAGGAGGTGGGAGGATTGTTTTAACTGTTAAATATCTTCTGAGGGGCTATAGAGTTAAAAAAAATTCTAAAACATCAATATATGAGGCAAGGGAAAAATTTAAAGGGGGGGGGGATTTGCCACTGAAATTATGTATTACATTTCTTATATATATTTTTAAATATATTATTAATGGTAATTATTAACCCTTCGTATCCCAAATTATTTTATTTATGGAAAAATAATTTGGAACTTTTTTATTATATTTCTTTATGCGAGATAATCATCTCATATTAACTCTTTCGCGACCACATGATTTTAAATTTTTGAAAGTATAAGGTCCGCCTGTGGGCGTTATTCTCCTATGTTACAACATTTCAAAAAAAAAAAAAAAAAAAAAAAAAAAATCTGTATTCACATTTATACTAGAAATGGATATACTTTATAATTATATTCTTTCTAATCAAAGTATTGGTATCCATAGTACTATATTTCATTGTAAATATGTGAATATTTGTTATATGTATATTTAAGAAATAAATAGCATACAAATTGCGAAAGAAACGCCTACAGGTGGAGTTACAGATTTACAAATGACGTGAATCTACGCCAGCGGCTGCGAAAATGTTAAATTTGGCTTAAAAAATGGATTTATTACTAGCTTCTGCTTGTGTAAGAAGAGAGTAGAAGATACGGAAAAAATTTCGATTTCCGGTTTTCGCTGAATTTACATGTTTTGCGCTTTCTTTACGTTTTAATTAACTGAAATTGACTACTTATTACTTTCTCTTACCCATAAGGTAGAGAAAGTATTGTTTTTGGGTCAAATTTTCGAACGCGTGATTTTGTTATATTTACACGTTTTGAGGTCCCCTGAAAACAAAAATCATGTTTTTAGCAAATGGTCTGTGTGTCTGTGATCAGCATATCTCAAAAACAAATTATGGCAGAAAGTTCAAACATGGTATTCTAAATGTGTATCATATAAGGATGCTACAGTAAGCTTTTCGTTAAGATCAAGCAAATGGTTCGTGTACAGGGACAATCAAAAGAATTCTAATACATTACGTCTATGGTGGAAATTGCAGGTAAGTAGAGTTTAACGTCTATAGACTGCACTAAACCAAATGAAACGAACATATATTTTTTTGTAATAGAGATAGTTAACTGGGAATTTTTGTGCATGTAGGAGCCTCGCCTCCCCCCCCCTCGAGGGGAGTAAATTTTCATGATGGGTATCATTCAAAAGAGCTTGCGAATACCTTTAAAACGAATGGTTGAACTATAAATCTGTGATAATTTAAAACAAAGTTATAGATTTTTTTTTATTTTAACGAAAAAAAAAAACTTGGAAAAAAAAATCGTTTTTTTTTTTTTTTTTTTTTTTTTTTAATATTGAGAGTAAAATGGACTTTTTTTGGATATTTAGTGTTACACTATCTCTCTAATACGGAATTCGTCTGCATTTTTATAAAAAATAATTTTTTTAAATAATAATTTTAATTATTTTTTAAAAACAGAATTATTTTTAATAGCCGAATTAAATTCTATATAAATGTAGGTGCATTAATGAAACGGGAGGTTGAGGGGGGGCAGTAGCCCCCCTCACACAGAACTAATTACCGTATAAAACTCTTCTGAAGCCTAATTTGAATTGTTTAGCATAGGTTTACATGACAGTTCTCGTTATCTTACCTCTTAATATGCAACCTGTATTTATAGTATTAAATTTCAGGGTAAGAGAAAGTCGTGTGAGTGACACACCCGATTATTTTTAAATATGTAGATTTATTACTAGCTTCTGTATGTATAAGAAGCAAGTAGAATACACGGAAAAATTTTGATTTCCGGTTTTCAATGAATTTATTTTGAGATTTCCTTGCTTTTCAGTTAACTGAAATTGACTAATTATTTTTTTAAAAAGTGGATTTATTATTTTTTCCTATGCATATATAAGAAGGAAGTATAAGATTCAGAAAAATTACAGATTTCCGGTTTTCGATGAAGTTACGCGTTTTGAGATTTCCCGAATTCAATTTGACCATTTTTACAAAATATCTGTCTTTCTGAGCTCAAACACTGTACTTTACAAACCAATGGAATTAATTTACCCTAATTTGATATTTGGTTTAACCTTGGTTTGACATGTTACCGATTAGCTTTCGTGCTGTATCACCCAAATATTTCCACGTTGCGATTTCCTCTCATTTCAAGAAAGGCTCAATATATACAGCGTACCAAATATAGAGAAATATATCAAGTAAAACGCTGCTGATTCAGTTACACTGCATATCGACAAACAATTGTCGCAGCTGTGTTGCAATTTAATTCCGTTAGGACAAGGCAATAACTTTGCTTTGCCTTGCTGTGGAAAAGTATGATCGAGTTTCAACCACTGGGCGATACTAGTAAGCATAATAACGCGAAAAATAGTGATACTTTTTTACTTGTTCTTACCCATAGGGTCGAGAAAGTATTGTTTTAGGGTCAAATTTTCGAACGTGAGTTTTTGTTATATTTACATGTTCTGAGGTCCCCTGAATACGAAAATCATGTTTTAGCGAATGGTCTGTGTGTCTGTTTTCAGCTTATCTCAAGAACAAATAGCAACAGAAATTTCAAACTCGGTATTCTAAATGTGTATCATATAGGGATGCTACAGTAAGCTTTTCGTTGAGATGAAGCAAATGGTTCGTGGACAGGGACACTCAAAAGTATTCAAATACATTACGTCTATGGGGGAAATTACAGGTAAGTAGAGTTTAGCATCTGCAGACTGCACTAAACCAAATGAAACGAATATATATATATTTGTAATAGAGATTTTGCGTATGTAGAGCCTCACCTCCTCCACTGGGGAGAAATCCCCCTCGAGGGGAGTAAATTTTCATGATGGGTATCTTTCAAAAGAGCTCGCCAATACCTTTAAAACGAATGGTTGAACCATCGATCTGCGATAATTTAAAATAAAGGTATCAAATTTTTTTTTCATTTTTAACAACAACAATTTATATATATATATATATATATATATTATGGAAATCATCTAATATGGAAATCATCTGCATTATCATAAAAGATAGTTTTTTTTAAAATAATAATTTTAATAATTTTTTTTTTAAACAGAATTTTTTTTAATAACCCAATTAAATTCTATATAAATGTAGGTGCATTAATGAAATAGAGGGTTGAGGGGAGCTATACCCCCCCCCCTCACACGGAACTAATTATCATATAAAACTCTTCCGAAGCCTAATTTGAATTGTTTAACACAACTTTACATAACAGTACTCGTTATCTTACCTCTTAATCTGCAACCTGTATTTACAGTATTAAATTTCAAGGAAAAAGAAAGTCGTGTGAGTGACACACCATATTATTTGTACTAGAGATAGTCAACTGGTAAAAAATTGTGTATGTTGGAACCTTGCTTCCCCTCCCCTCCTTGGGTGGAAGTCCCCCCACGAGGGGAGTAAATTTTCATGGTGGGTATCTTTCAAAAGAGCTCGCCAATACCTTTTAAAACGAATGGTTGAACCCATCTATCTGTGATAATTTAAAATAAAGTTGTCGATTTTTTTTCATTTTTAACATTTTTTTTTTTTAATGTAATATTGCGAATAAATTCAACTTTTTTTTTTTTTTTTAAGTGTTATACTACTTTTCTAATATGGAAATCGCCTGCATTATCATAAAAGATAATTTTTTAAATAATAATTTTAATAAATTATTTTTTAGAGACAGAATTATTTTCTTAATAACCGAATTAAATTCTATATAAATGTAGGTGCATTAATGAAACTGGGGGTTGAGGGTGGCAGCCCCCCTCACATAGATGTATTTGTCAATTAAAGCTTTTTCGAAGCCTAATTTAAATTGTTTAACACAGGTTTACATAACTGTACTCGTTACCTTACATCTTAATCTGAAACCCGTATTTATAGTATTCGATTTCAGGGTAAGAGAAAGTCGTGTGTGTGACACACCAGATTTTTTATAATATATGTGTGAGCTACCTATGAAAGAAAATCTTGCATGGAGAGCATTTGGAAGAAATAGAGCTGCATTCAAAAAATGTCATCAATTTGTATGAAAGGAAATTTTTTGATCAGTGCTTTTCTGTCTGTTTTAAGTTAAACTTGAACATTAACGTATAAAAACTATACAAATCTTCAAACAACCAGAGAAACGTGGAAAAATGCATATTAGGCTTCACCTAAAGGGAGAAAAAGCGAAACACATAGATTAGGAAGCAAACCAAAGTTAACGTGACCACCAAAGTCCTATTTTGGATACCGATAGGTAAGAAAAGACCGAGGAAGAAACCACTGTGTCGTTCGAGAGATAAAATTGTTAAGTTTGGAACAGCAGAATGGAGAAGAATTGCAGAAAACAGGGCAGATTGGAATCACCTAGGAGAGGACTTCCTCTTGCAGTGGATTGATGATGATTATATGATATATATACTATATATATATATATATATATATAATGTATTATAGTTTCCAGCAAAATTATTTTTCATCATAATGTTAAAATATTAGGTAAAGAAGTGTTCTTTTGAAATAGTGGTGACAATGAAACAAAATGATTCCTAAAATTCCTAAAATTTTAGGAACGCTGCGAGGCCTGAATAATAATAAAATGCTAGTTTGTTATGGTTATCACAATACTTTCTTCTGTTTCATTTCTATATAACAACGTCACATATTGTTTATAACATTTAATCATAGATTCTCAAAATAAGGATTTCGCATACAGAAGATTGCATTGATGCAATTTTAATAAACACAAGTTTAGGTGAAGTCACGTGGAAAATCACAGAAAGCGAGTTATAGAGCCGCACTTATCGGCCGATATACACCCAATTTAAGTTAGGATTCATTTTCATAATGGTTATTGCGCATATCAAGTTTATATTTATGAAACATAGAAGTTTGAATTTACCATTCCAATTCAAGGGGTAAATTTCAGCCTAGTGCCACCTATCGGCAAATATGCACCTAAATTGAATTAGTGTAATGTTTCGTAATTATTTTTTCAATTTTTTTTTTTTTTCAAGCGCCTTTTCAGACATTAGGTTTTGTTGAATTATACACAATAGAAGCTGAGATATAGCCTTTATTTACATAGGAGAAATCACAGCATAGAAGCGCCACCTTTTGGGAGATTTGCACCAAAAGTTGATAGGAACTAATTTTTCTCAATGTACAACGACGTATAAATTGTTATGAAATTTTGAGCATTAATTCTTCAGCTACATTTGTCCCAAATGTTTTCTCAGTGGCACACAGACAAATGGTCAAGTTGTATTCTAGACCACACAAAAAAAATTAAAAAATAAATAAATAAATAATAATAATAATAAATAAAAGTAAATCCATCAAAAACTGGATATTTACTAATCCAATACTTTCTTCTATTATATGCAAAGAAAGTAACAAGATTTAATTATTACAAAATCATAACAATGACCTAAATATTAATACTTTAATTTTTAATTATGACTAACTGTAATTTTGGTAAAAAATTAAAAATAAATTTGAGCTTTGCATTGCTAATTTTCTCCAACGAATTGTCTAAGAAATAGACATTGCGTTCTAAATATATAGATTAATTTTCCAAAATTTAAGGTAAAATCTGATTTATTACGCTTAACTTTTACAAAATTATCATTGTAGCATACAATGTATTTTAATGTGTTAATTATGTGTAATTTGTGTGCATTAATGTATTTTAATGTGTTATTATGATTTAGAGCATAAACATTTTAGTATAAACAACGACTCAATGTAAAAGCACTCAAAAATATATTGTAAAATTCAATAATTAAATTCAATATTCCTTGTCAGGTAAGTAAATATTTTGCTCAGACTGAATTGCATATAAATAACATAAATAAACCATCTACGTGTTACATTCAAACCTAACAGGAGGATACGACATACATATTGATGTACCATATATTTTGCTCTATCGATTAACAAATTCTGTTTCAACAGATGTAAGTTATATTTTGATTCTGACATCAGTGAAAATAAAAAAAAATATGCTACAAAGCAGAAACATTAATCCATGCATATGTTGAGCACCGAAAGTGCATTTATATTTATTCAAATATGTACGTGTGCATATATTTGTATGAAAAAGTGTACAAAAGAGAGTTAACCTGTGTTCAACATTTTTGCTAGAATTTAGCTGGTTTAATTGTTAACAACTAAACCAAATAATAGCGACAGTTGGTTCTATCACGAATGTCTAATAGAAGCTGTCTGTGAGCGTGCGTGGGAAGTGATTGACCAATAGCGAGCTTTAAAAAAATAAAATAAATATATATATGTATCTTTTCTTAAATATCTGTAGAAGTTTTATGACATGTGCATCAGAAATTTATGAAAAAATGCAAACTGAGAAAACGCAATTTAAGGATTTCAAATTTGTGAAAAAAAAAAAAAATATATATATATATCAAAAAACATAAGAATTGTTGCCAGAATATATATTTTATCGAATAAACCTAATACAGCTGAATTTATAAATATTAAATGGAAATATACAGTAGAACCTCAATCCATTGTTTTTCACGGGGCGAGTGAAAAAAAAAAAAAAAAAAAAAAAGATGAAAGCGGGAAAACTACGTTTGCGGTTAAAGTCAAAACACGGAGAAAACAATGTTTATGAAATTATTACATGCAATATATACAATATACTACTAATAAAAACTAATTTGGTACTTTACAAACTGTCAAAGACTCAGTGTTGCGTATGAGCATTAAGCAAAATTTATTTTTAAAAGTCCGTAACTCGTAACTGTAGGTTGGGTTTTTCGTTCATTTTATAAAATAAAAGAATTTTTCCAGTTTTGCAATATTTTTCTGGTTCCTTTCTGTAGTTTCATGTGCTTGGATTAAAGTTCGTGCATTTTCAAACGCCATAATTACGTCATTGGCGCGAAAATTACCCTATGTTTCTTCGTCCTTATTTTCATTTTTTGAAATCACACATTTCTTCTATGCTTTAGGATACTGCATGTCACAATATCTTAATGCAAATATTATCACTAAATTTTATATCAGACGCATCCTCTGCTAAACGCAACCGCACTTCATCTGCATTATCAGCATCATCAGCTTCATCAATTTCTTGCCCTTCTGTTTAGTATTCATTTTTTTGCACGTAACCGCATTTCAATACCAATTTTTTTTATTACTGAAGAGCTTACCTCCTTCAGTGCTGAAACTACAGAAGAAATAGATGGTCCGGAGACTAGAGATAAGACGGGCTCAGCTCGAGCCCGATCGGGATCAAATCTTACGCAAGTCTTCGGGCTCCGGGCGGGCTCGGATTCAAGCTAAAAGTTGCGTTTATTTTATTCTTCACTAACTGGAAAATGTTTAAAAAAAAATTCATTTTGAGAGCACCTTTACTAATGCCATAATAATCATGATAGGTTATAAATCACAAAATAATCTTGCAAACCTTAGTAGCTTTGACTTTCCTTTTTCTAAATAGAACTTTTTTTTTTTCAACGGGATGAATATTATGTCATAGTGTTTTATAGTAATCTTTCCTCCTTCGTTATATTGGGCCTCATTATATCACTCATTCGGATAAATTTTTTGTCCCCCGATAGGCGCGTTATAAACAATGGGCTGCACTATAAATGTATATATTATAAATGTATACAGAGACACAGACATTATAAGTTGTTATATAATAACGTTTATAGTTATTTAAATTGAGGATTGACAATAAGCAAATTATTTTGAAAATGAAAACGGTATTTAATTTTACTATTGTGTATACGTTGCATAGCGTACAACTTTCAATATCGGGCTCGGACTCTGATCACACAGAATTTTTCGGGCCCGGGGGGAGGGGGGGGGGGGGGCTCGGATTGCCAAAATAAAGCCCGAACTCACCTCTACCGGAACCATGGCATCGAAATTTTGATTGTTCATGGAAAGGGGGAAAAGAGTTATTTTAGGATGAAAGAAATAATGCCAGTTTGTATGCCATATGGAATCGCTTGACCTTCAGGAGAAAATTTTTATAAGGTCAAGAATTTTTTTTTTTACAACGATGAATGCGGGAAAATGTCTTTTTGAAGTACGATACATGCAGGTTTCGTTAACACTGTTTAAATACAGTTTGTGCAGGGACCATAGAAATAAAATAATCAATGCGGGAACGATAGATCGGAATTTCCCTGTATAAGCTTTTATATGAAACGTTCAACGGTGCCAAATCCCCTTAAGTCCTTATTAAATATTATGATGAGGTGATATAATTTTTATTGCATATATCTTTCAAAAAAAAAAAAAAAAAAATTTAATCTTAAAAAAAAAAAAAAAAAAAAAAATACATTTTTTATCTTTTTCATAATGCAGAAATAGAGGATTAACATAACAAAATAATCTCAATAAAATTCAAAAGGATTTTATTTAAACTATAAATAGTTTAAAGAAAATCCTTTCTCTGGGTGCAAGATTCGAACCTGGGACATTTCTGTTGACGTTCTCACGCTGTACCAACTATGCTATTTAAGCCAACATCTTACTTTCTTAAACATATATATATATATATATATATATATATATATATATAGAGAGAGAGAGAGAGAGAGAGAGAGAGTTGCAGTCAGAGTTGCCAACCAATGCAGCAAATTCATTCAGGAATTTTTCTAACGTTTCCTTTATCACAGAATTAAAGTGAAAGTTAAAGTGGATATTTCTATAAAAATTTACAGGTATTCAAAAATCTGGCAAATCATTTGCAGGTATATTGCAATGAATAATTGAAAAAGTCACTCATCACTAAAAATTATTCATTGGAACACAGCCACCCTGTAATTAACTTAAAGGTCTCAGGTTTATTTCCTGAAGTAACTTTCCGCCTTTGTAAAATGTTTAAAAATTAACTCTGACAACCAGAAATTTATGGAATATATAACTCAGTATATAAATAGCTTAGACATCTATAATATAAATGATCGAAGTTATATTTTCGAATTAATATAGAAACTTTAGATCAATACATTTTGCAGCCTTTTGTGACATTTCTGAAGCATTTTGTGATTCAGTAATTTAAGGTCCATATATGAGCACCATAAATTATTGCAAACTTCCAAAAAATCTTAATCTCTATTTCGATTTTTTTTTTTTTTAAATCTGGGATGTCACTCACTGTACGTATATAAAAGTCCTGAAAAAATATTTATGTTGTTAATATAAAATCGAGCTTGAAAAGGGTACAGTACTTTTCCTTTTCTTCGCAATTGTACCATAAAGCAGTTTTAAATGAAATATTTTATTACGAATTTCTCCCTTAAAAAAAAAAAAAAAACTGTTCTTTTTTAAAAAGTTTCTCGAAAGAGATCAAAACTGAAACTTGTTCACTTATAAAATTATTGCGCCCCTGTAGCATTCGATTTTTATACATGTATCTCTAAATTTATTTCTCCGTACCAGTTTAAATTACCAAATAATGGTTTACATGATATTTTAAACAAATGGCTTTATCTTTTACATCATAATATTATGTGTTTTAAAGAGTCCAAATGTCTCCAAGAAGAAATTAAAAATGACATCGTAATAATTTGATTTTATAAAATTTATTTATTTATATTAATTTCTTGAGACGTAGTTAAATTCTCAATATTTAATTTATTATGTCCCCCCCCCCCCCCTTACTTATTAAGATTCTCCAAAACAACAACAACAAAAATTATTCTAGATTTTTTTTTTTTTTTTTTTTAAGTGAAAACTTTTTTAGGCGCGTTGAGCACTTTTGGGTGAACAAAAATCATTGAACTCCCGTCATCGTCAGCTAACGCTTTCCATTTGAAGTGAAAACTTTTAGGTGAACAAAAATCATTGAATTCGCGTCATCGTCAGCAAACGCTTTCCATCCTTGTATGATACGAATACTGAATCATACAATTAACTTTTGCTAATGTGAAGTATTAATAATTATATACTGTACTAGCAGACCCGGCCACGCGTTGCTGTGACTAAGTTATACGTTGAATTATACGGCTGTAAACTATTTAGTACAGTTAAATTATTATTTACGAACAAAGACGAAAACGTTGTAGCCGATGTAAAAACCCACAGGGTTGAGATTTGAAACTTAGGTCAAAATTTGGAAGCGATTGATAAAAATTTTCGTAGTGTTGATATTAAGCACAAATTAATTTTATTGTAGGGTCCTATAAATTTTAATGGAGAAGTGATATATATTATTTCTAATGCTACTTTGGATAAAATTGCTAAAATGACTAATATATAAATTAAATTCTATTAAAATTCTATTAAAATAAAAGTATAAAAGAAACAGACGATTTTAAAATCAATTTTTATGGAGGAGTGAAATATAATATATGCTATAATGGATAATTTTACTATTAAATGACCTCATCATTTTAAATATTTTAAAGAGGGCAACAGCTGTAGTTATAAAAGGGAAAACAATAAGGCTAAACCAGAAAAATAAGTAAATTTGATAAATATTTTAAAACTTTAAAATTGGAAATCTTATGAAATATTGGACATTTAAAGTAAATACATGTATCATTTTAAATACAAAAAGATTTTGGAAAAGTTTAGTGTATTTTAACGAAGTGATGAGAAGTTTTTGAGTATGTTAAAATTTTAATAGTAAATTCAAGTCAATAAAGATGGGAAACATTGAGGATTAAGATAAGAATAATTATAAGATTTAAAAAAAAAAAAAAAAAAAAAAAAAAACTTTTTATATACCATGCTTTTAAATTTTAATATACTAATAATATACAAATTAAAAGGAAAATGATAAATATTCTATCATAGTTTGAAGTCAAATTTGTTTTCAAATGTCTAAATAAAATATCTGATGTAAGATACTAATATTTTGCAGCGGAATAGATTTCATTTCTGTCATCCTTGGCGAAAAAAAAAGAATATCGCCAAATTATCTGGCGAAAATATTTAATTCCTTTCAAAAATCGTGGTTATTTTAACAACTTATATTAAAAGAGTAATGAATAATATGAAACAATATTTCGTACAATACATATTACATGTCATACATACGTACAATGAATAATACATATTACATTTCGTACAATGCATACATCTGGCATGTATATTTTCGTGTTACGCTTTTGATCGCCAAATAATAATAATAATAATAAAAAAAGCCAAGGGCGACAGAGTTTAAAAATTTAAAATTAAAATTTTGTCAATTTGACAGCAAAATAATTCAATCTAACACCCGCGATAACTAATACATATCTATACCCAAATATAAGGATTAAAATCGGGAAATAAATTTCCTCGATTTTTAATAATTTCTTACAAAAAATCCAGTGGGCAATTAACATAGGAAATCTTTTTCTTGGCTGCACAGACGGTCAGTGAGTCACACTTCGCTTGCGTATAGAACTCATAGATATAGTATAGCATATATAGAATAGAGTGATCATTGGGGAGAAAAAAGTTATTCCTTTTCATTTGGGAAAAGACGACGTTTTTACCAAAATATGGCCGTCTTTCCCCGAGTGAATACACACGGGAATACATACTAATATTTTAGCAAATAAAATTTATGAATAATTTATTTGCTAAAGGGGAATGGAAGACTCCAGATACAGTTTCAAATTCATATTTCTTTCTTTCTTTTCTTTTTCTTTTTTTTTTTTTTTTTTCAATACCACTTAATGGCTGTTTCCAAAGCTTTTATTTTTTATCTTTTTTCGGCATCAAAAATCTTTCTACGATAACATGGGGATGAGAGATCTATATATATTACTATATCTATGATAGAACTACATTAGCACTTTATCAATGTGTATAAAATCTTTAAATTGATTATGACGTCAATTTTCGTGAGATGCATAATTTAACTTTTTATAATTTTTTAACGTTCACGTTTGATTAAATGTATTTATTTTTATGTCGAAAGAAAATGAACTCGTATTTTTTTTTGGCAACAATTAAATTAATGGAACTCACAGATATTTTGGAGCAACTTTAATAAAGGTCTATAATTAACAAATAATTGCAATAAAACAATATTGTGACAATAAATTGAGATAAAAACTATCCTATCTCTCAAGTTGGATCAAACTGCACACAGTGTGCAAAATTTCATCAAAATCAGTTCCTTAGTTTAGGAGTTTACCCCGGACAAACATCGTGACACGTAATTTATATATATATACAGTTTAAATTATAAAGTTTTGATCAATGAAGCACAAATAAGTAAAAAACAGGATTAATTTCACTGTATTATCTTCATTATAATATGAATTCAATTTACACTTCAGTCTAAGTAACACGTGGCCGGCTATGCTAACACCAAAAATTTAAAAAGTGGAAATAATTGAATTATACGAAATTTATTAATAGGTTAAAAAGTTGAAGATTCTTTGTGTAGATGGCAGCACCAAATATATTTCAGCTTTCATTTCAACCCAGTCGAAAGGTATCGACATCTGTTAGAATCATTTGGAGTTAACAGATAATTCTGACTGTCAAATAATAACAGACAAATAATTAGCAATAAATTAAAATTGCGACTATAATTTGAGATTTAAACTATCCTATCTCTCAAGTTGGATCGAACTGCACATGGTGTGCGAATTTTATTATAATCGGTTAAGTGGTTTAGGAGTCCATTGAGGACAAACATTGTGACACGAGATTTATATATATTAAGATTTTGTTTTAAAATGTGGTGCGGCTCTACACGACTTCTGTAATCTCCGTGCACTGTCTCTATTGCAGTTAGACAACACAAAACCGTGATAAAGGCCAAAGCTGCCCTTTTTCTCACGTTTTTACAATCTGGTGCAGCTCTACACGACTTCTCTCATCTCAGGACACTGTCTGTATTCCAGTTAGACCTCACGCGTTCGAAAATTTGACCCAAAAACAATACTTTCTCTACCTTATGGGTAAGAGAAAGTAAATAATCTGGTGTGTCACTCACACGACTTTCTCTTACCCTAAAATTTAATACAATAAATACAGGTTGCAGATTAATAGGTAAGATAACGAGTACTGTTATGTAAACCTATGTTAAACAATTCATATTAGGCTTCTGAAGAGTTTTATATTAGGCTTCTGAAGAGTCCATTTTATTCTCAAAAAAAAAAAAAAAAAAAAAATTCTAATTTTTTTTTTCGTTAAAAGTAAAAAAAATCGATAACTTTGTTTTAAATTATCGCAGATCAATGGTTCAACCATTCGTTTTAAGGGTATTGGCGAGCTCTTTTGAAAGATACCCATCATGAAAATTTACTCCCCTCGAGGGGGGGACTTCCACCCCAGGGGGGGGAGGCGAGGCTCCTACATACACAAAATTTTTTTCCCAGTTAACTATCTCTATTACAAAATATATATATTCGTTTCATTTCGTTTAGTGCAGTCTATAGACGTTAAACTCTACTTTCTTGCAATTTCCCCCATAGACGTAATGTATTAGAATTCTGTTGATTGTCCCTGTACACAAACCATTAGCTTGATCTTAACGAAAAGCTTACTGTAGCATCCCTATATGATACACATTTAGAATACCAAGTTTGAACTTCCTGCCATAATTTGTTTTTGAGATATGCTGATAACAGACAGACACACACACAGACACACACACACACACAGACCATTTGCTAAAAACATGATTTTCGTATTCAGGGGACCTCAAAACGTGTAAATATAACAAAATCTCGCGTTCGAAAATTTGACCCAAAAACAATACTTTCTCTACCTTATGGGTAAGAGAAAGTAAAAAAGAACCACAAGAATAATAATCTGATTAAAAAATGCTTAAAAACAGAAATTTCTCATCAGGGAGCATTATACTTCTTTAAACACAGAAAGCTGCAAGATTTCTGGAAACAATATAGCTAACAATAGCAAAAATATTGTTCATGCTCCAATCTTGCAACAAAACCATTTTGAATGAGAAATGAAATAAAATATTAAATCAAACCATCAAGTTAACCAAAGAGAAAAATGGAAAAAATCAGAGTAACCACATGTCAAGCAAACACACAACACGGATAATGTTGCCATCATAACAATAATATTAAAAATAAATTCCTTACAAACATCGATTAATCGATAAAGAATTAACAATTGAGCATTTTCAATAACAATAAAATTGTATTTTAAATTAGATAAATTTTAATTACTTTCTCTTACCCATACAGTAGAGAAAGTATTGTTTTTATGGGTCAAATTTTCGAACGCGAGATTTTGTTATATTTACACGTGTTGAGGTCCCCTGAATACGAAAATCATGTTTTTAGCAAATGGTCTGTCTGTGTGTGTCTGTTATCAGCATATCTCAAAAACAAATTATGGCAGAAGGTTCAAACTTGGTATTCTAAATGTGTATCATATAGGGATGCTACAGTAAGCTTTTCGTTAAGATAAAGCAAATGGTTCGTGCACAGGGACAATCAAGAGAATTCTAATACATTACGTCTATGGGGAGTTGCAGGTAAGTAGAGTTTAACGTCTATAGACTGCACTAAACCAAATAAAACGAATATATTTTTTTGTAATAGAGATAGTTAACTAGGAAATTTTTTTTTGTGTATGTAGGAGCCTCGCCTCCACCCCCCCCCCCCCTCGTGCGGGGGAGTCTCCCTTCGAGGCAGTAAATTGGGTATCTTTCAAAAGAGCTCGTCAATACCTTTAAAACGAATAGCTGAACCATCGATCTGCGATAATTTAAAACAAAGTTATCTATTTTTTTTTACTTTTAACGAAAAAAAAAACTTAGAAAAAAAAAAAATCGTAATTTTTTTTTTTTTTTTTTTTTTTTTTTTTTTTTTTAAATATTGAGAATAAAATGGCTTTTTTTGGATATTTGGTGTTATACTACTTCTCTAATATGGAAATCGTCTGCATTATCATAAAATATAATTTTTTAAATAATAATTTTAAGAAATTATTTTTTAAGAACAGAATTATTATTTAATAACCGAATTAAATTCTATATAAATGTAGGTGCAATAATGATAGGGAGGGGGGTTGAGGGGGGTGGTAGACCCCCTCACACAGAACTAATTATCATAAAACTCTTCAGAAGCCTAATATTAATTGTTTAACACACGTTTACATAACAGTACTCGTTATCTTACCTTTCAATCTGCAACCTGTATTTAAAGTATTAAATTTCAGGGTAAGAGAAAGTCGTGTGAGTGAGACACCAGATTATTTTTCCTTAAAACAAATAACTTAAAATCTTTCATGGAGAGGAATTTAATGACAGCAAATATTAATACATCAGTGTGCTAGCGCCATCTATCGTGAAGCTAGAATAACATTAATAGTCAGATAAAATGTTATAGGATTGAACATGCAATTGCTATTATATTGATGTTTAATAGAACCGACTTAAAAAAAAGATTAGGGATGGATTTTGTAATATTTAAAAAAAGTATATTAAAAATAAAAACATAACAAAAAGCTTTTTTTCTTTTTTTTCCCATTTTTTCCTAGACATGCTCTTTTAAATTTTTTTCGAGAACTAATAAATAAATTTCAAAATCCATCCCTAAATATTTTAACTAGGTTTTTAAAAACACCCCCAAAAATATTAATTCTTCTTTTAAATATATGTAGAAGTTTTAGAATTTTGAATATCAAGAATTCAGGAAAAAATGCGAACTGAGAAAACGCAATTTAAAGACTTCAAATCTGTAAAAAATATATCAAAAACTATAAGAATTATTGCCTAAATATATATTTTATTGAACAAACCTAATATAGTTCAATTTATAAATATTAAAACGAAAATATAAAATTCTACATGAAACTCACTTTAAATTTATTCAAACAGTTTTTTATGCTATATATAAATTATGATGTAACTTCATCAAAATGCAATTAAATTTAGCTGAGAAAACTAAAAGAAAATGTTTAATAACTTAAATGCACTCCAAGCCACTTAAAAACGTTACACTAATATATTAGAATTCTTTTGTGTGGACCATGTAAATAAAATGATAAGTGCTTTTCATGAAACATTCTATGTGAAACGCTTTTGTGTATATTAAAATATATCATTTTCATTATGTTTAGTGGGGTCTAATGATTCTAAACTGTACCTACCTGAAGTTCCTCCCGTATTTAAACACTTTTGTATGTCCATTGTCCAACTATTTGTCCGATCGCAATAAAATTTTCCAGGAGCGTCTGTATATGATACCGATTTAAAATACAGATTTTGGATTTATTGCTAATATATTTTCTTGAGTAATGCTAATGGCGGACTCACACAGACTAACCACAAAGTTCCTGATCTTTGGGCTCAGGGATCTTCAAACGTATAAATATAGCAAAAACTCTGTTATTAAAATTTGATGCAAAACAATACTTTACCTACCATACATGAGTAAAGAAACTACAAAAAGAGGAAAGGTCATGCATATTTTTTTAAACATGTGTGTATGTGGGACCAAGCAAACATTCATGCCTTTACCCTTTATCTACGCATTATGAAACATAAAATTTATATTTAAAAAAAAAAAAAAAATTAGTTACTGAAGAATATTTTTTAAAGATATATGCAATAAAAATTAAGCATATCACTTCCTTCTCTTAGTTGTGTAGCGCTTAAGCGTACTACTGGTACATAAAGGTCGAAAAAGATATTAAGACATTAAAAAATCATTTATATTTTATGTTTCTTATATTTTTTCTAAGATTGCTGGTAGATTCTTGAGGTAAAATAAATACTAAATATAACACACACGAAGTTCGAGAAAAATACCAAACAAACATTCTGGAGCAAAAACGCTTGCATTTAGCGTCTAGTGCCATGCAGTGAGATTAAAGTGAGTTATATACGTCCAATTTTTATAAATACGACTTTGACATTTCTTCCTTAAATTCGATTTTACACGCATTTTAAACTAATGGTATTTCAAAGTCCCGTCAATAAATAAAGAGTTAATCGGAGATTAGAATTGAATCTTCTGTTTTAGAAGTCAACTCATTGTCAACTAGACAACCGCCATCCCGTTTTCAAAGTTCGTTATTTATTTATTTATGTTATTTATTATTATTATTATTATTATTATTTTACATTGAAACAACACAAATAACCCTAACAGCACACTTATTCATAGTACATCCTGAGGATGTCCCTTGGATGTACTTTTAGGATCTCCTGAGGATGTCTTGTGGATGATATGTGTTGTTAGGGAATGTCAAGATCGATGCTGATTGGCTAATAATTGACGTGCTCTGCACTAAAACGATTATGGAAAAATTTCACTACTGATTTGCAGCATGTTGCCGCTTTAACTGCAGCACTCGTTGCCTGCTTTGTTCGTCTGACGAAGGGTCGTGTATTCTTTCGACCCGAAACAATTGTTGCAAGTTTCTTGCATTTTATGCTGTTTATCCAAAGTTCTGTAATTATTACTTTAAAACGCCAGTTCTTTGGTGCTTTATTATTATTGTGATCTATTACTAGACATAGTTTTGCAGCAAACTTTGCCGCGTTTCCGTTAAGAAAATGCTCTGTCATTACAAAGATTTTTACATTATTTTACCTATACATTGTAGAGAAAATTGTTTTTGGATCAGATTTTTCATAAGCTTTTTCTAATTCATGTTTTGTGATCCCCTAAGCACGAAAAACAGGTTTCTGACAGATCTGCATATCTCATGAACAAATAGTTGCAGGAAGTTCAAGCTCTATCTTATAAATCTGTATTGTGTAGTGATGATACACTAAAATTTTCATTAAGATCAAGAAAATGGTTCGTGTAGAGGGATATCCAAGAGAATTCAAATACATTATCGTCTATATGCAAAATTTTTGTTAGGTACAATTTAACATCTATAGGCTGCACTAAACAAAATGAAATAGGTATAAATTCTTTACATGCATAAAAGCATATTGTGTAGAATATGGTATCATTAATCATTCGTTCGCAAAGATAGACAAAATAATATGGATATTGGCTGGAAATTCTTTTCAGGTTGTTAGGCATATTCATACAGGACTAAATTTAAGTACACAGTGTGTATATGAATTAGACATCATACAGGGATACTCAAAATTAAGTGAAGCTTTTTTTTTTTTTTTGCTGTGGAATGGAATTTATGAAAGTGCTCTTTTAGATTTTACCACGCGAACGAAAATTGCTCAGGAATCAAAATTAATTTCTCATATGACAGACACTATTTTTTTAAAGTTCAATTTTTAGCTCTTTTTTTTTTGTGTGTGTGTGGGGGGGGGGGGTATAATATTGTGTTTCGACGTCCCCTGAACACGAAAATCAAGTTTGTGTTCAGTATAGCTTAGCTACAAACGGTTGCAAGAAATTCAAATGTTGTATTTTGAAGTTCATATGAGGTTGAACAAGTATATAAGTTTGAACGAGATTAGTAAGTTTCAAGGTTACGGGTAAAAGCTGACAAATACTTTAGAATAAATTTTAAATTTTAATAACAACCTTGATTTCTTTATCAATGTAGGTACTATACTTAACCTGTTAGTAGTCGCTAGTTGGTCGATTTGCCGCCCAACCTTAAGTGTTGTCAAATTTTTTTTATTCGATAGCCACCAAAAATTTTTAGAAGTGGCATTTGATATACATAAAACGCGAATAAACTCAACGAAACGTCGATCACATCACTTTTTAAAATTATTGGTGACAGTTAAATAAAAAGTGCGCAATCTGTAATAGGTGGCGCTGTCTATAGCGACTACTAACGGGTTAAAATGTATGTTGATGAATCACACAGAATTACACTCATAATATACTTCAAATAAAACTGTTCCTAAACCTATATATTTAACTGTTTTTAAATTAAGTTTATATACAGTACTTGTTATTTTGCACCTTAATCTGCAAACTGTCTTAATAATATTGAAATAAAGGGTAAGATAAAGCCCTGTGAGTAACACATCAAATTATTTACAATGCTTCTGAATATCAAAAGGAAAAAGGGGGGGGGGAAGAAACAAAATTTTTTCATATGATTTATGAAAGTGAAGATTGCGAAAAACTGCAAACTGGAAAAAAAAAGAAAGATAGCTCCTTTAGCACTAATAAAACGATACATACCGCCGCCGTTTCTGTAACAGAGGTAAGGGAATCTCCAGACGTTGCCAAGTCCCACCGAATATCCCAGGAGGGAGAGTAGGAAATCGAACTTCCCAGTCCAAGTGCCTCGTTCGGCTTCGACCTCTGAGAACTGATAGCTGCGGTCGTCCTCATCGCCCCTCGGGGATAGGGGAACTTGACTGCTGACTCGGGGGAACTCCTTCTCAAGCTCATTCTGAAAGAGAAAATATGATTCAGACGGGACAGTAAATTTTACATTTCAAACATATACAATATGAATATACCCATGAAAAATATTGCTAATGATTTATAACTTTTTAAAAAATCAGATTTTAAGATTTTAATATATTGTACGTTTTAAGGTTTCCTGAAAATATGTTTGGTAATTTTATGGCGATGCATGTAAACGAAACAAAAGTGTCTGGTGTAGGTGTTTAGGTCATTTGGTTTCAATTAAGTCCTAGGTTCTTATGCATAATGGTCTGCTGACTCATTTGAAATTAACTTTAATAATTTTAAATTGTTTAAAACAAAATAAAACCGAGACATGTTATATTGTTTTGGTAAGGTACCATTAGAAAAACCTACATGCGTTAGAGTTTATACTTCTTTCACACGAAAAGGTGAAATAATTTACTTACATAATACCGTATCAGACCAATTTTCTAAAGCATATTAAATTATTTAACGCGTTCATCGCCCAGCGTGATTCGGCTGAGCTTCTTGCCGGGCCCAAATCCGACCGCCGGAGATAACATGTACTAGATAGCCACAAATAAAAAATAGAAATAAGAAAATTTCGAGAACTTCTCGTCACCGAATGGTTGTCCTCGGAAAATGCTATGCCCGACAATAATAGAAATAAAACAAGGAACGTGTCCCACCATTTGTAGATTCGTAAGAATCAGCAGGGCAAGTTTATAAGAAGCATGTGCGCCCTGTGTTACCAGAAAAGGAGGCAAACTGTAGTACGTTAAGAAGCGAAGAAAAATGTAAAAAATAAAATAAAAATATTATAGTTTTAAAAAATTAAAGAACACGCTTTTATAGAAATGTGAACTAAAAAGCACAAAATATCTATTTTAGTATTAAAATGCAGGGTAAGAGAAAATCGTGTGAGTGACACACCATAATATTTGCATACATTTAAATCTTTAATTAAAATAATTTAGAATTAAACAAAATCCATTTTTAAAAAATCTCCCCTGACTGGGATCGAACGCTAGACTATCAGGTTCGTAGCGCGAAGCTATACCTCAATGCCACGGCGTTCACGTAGGGAAAGTCTTTTTTTACAATATAGATTTTTTGTTTGCTCCCTGAGCGGTTACAAACATACATACAAACATACATACATACAGACAGACAGACAGACAGGTGAAGCTAATAAAAGCGTGTTAAAAACCTACGAGAGAGAAAGAACTATTGTTCCAATTGTCTAAAATCATCTGAAATGTTTTTACAGTGTTTTAACAAACACCATGTGACATAGTATAATGTGTTTCAAAATATAAAGTAATAAAAAGTATAGTATAATGTGCATATTTTTAGTTTTTTTATGTTGTACATCCTATATTTATATTTCAGCCCTTATTCCAAAAGATTCCTTTTAAAAATCCAACTGAAATTCCTATTAACTTGAACAATAACATCGTCACCCATGTTTGGGTGACGGGACCCCACGGAAGCATACCCGTAACCTAGATATGGGCGACGCGGCGACGAACGTGTTAGAAATAAATGAAAGTGATATAGATTTTTTGCTACAGCGTGGCTGTTACTGAAAATTCATATACACAAAATTTGCATTTAAACGGTTGAACAAGTTTTCTTTCTACAACAAATCTGTACTGATAAGTATAAAGGATTTAAGTCCGTATTCTTGAATTTTCAGGAGACGAAAAATAAAGTTAAACTAACTAAAAACAAATCAGAAGAATCGATTAGGAAAATGGTATTTCGTTGACTTATACCCTTTATATACCATTCAGTGATTGTTAACCATAATTTAATAAAGGGAAAAAAATGTATTAAATATTTTATAAGAAAGATTAATGCTGAATTTCTGACTTAAGTCTTTTTTTACCAATGGATTTTCTCAAAGATTAAATGACAGACTTAAAAGCCTTTATACCAATCGATTGAGAATTTTTTTCTGAGTGACTATGTACTTAACTCGAAATCGACATTTTTGGACTTAAATCCTTTATACTTATCGGTACAGAAATAATGATAAAGTTATATAATTTTAAAACTATATGTCACAGTATAAAATATTTTAATTATATACTGCTGTACATAAATGTATCTGACAAACTATTGAATTTAAAATTTTCTCATGAAAACGCACATCACCTTTCCTGTAGTTTGAATATTACTTTGAGATATACAAAACAGAACGAGAACAGGGTTAAATAGTGCTTTTGACTGACAATTATTGACTAATGTCTAGTGAATTAGACCGTCCATTAACTGGATTATTCAAAACGTGACGAATAAAGTTAGTAGTTTATTGAATATTTTAGCAAATTTCGTAAAATTGTATTGCTTATTACCTGAATTTAGAATACATAAATTCAGTAATTTAAATATATTTACTATATAAGCCGTAAGTGGAAAAAGTCATAGTGGTTATGTTCAGCTTAATGTAAATTTGCATCATCGGCGCAGTCAAGACAGTGTTTTACATATTATTAGGATTGATTAGCATATATAAGCATTTAGCTGTCATTCAAAACAAAGTGATATTAATTTTAGATGAACTTATTTTGTAAAATCTACGTCACATAATATAGTTCTTACAGAAAAAAAAATGCATTACATAAAAAAACCATTACATAAGTGAAAGATATAATTAGCAGAATCTAATAATTCCAAATTTTATTAAATTAATATCTATCTGCAAAAATCACGCCATTTAAAGTGACTTGGCACCACTAAAGGTTTCATATAAAAGCTCATATTTCCTTAATTAGGAAATTTTTCCTCAGAAAAAGAAACTCATACTTCCATTTAATATTTATAAATTGAACTATATTAGGTTTGTTCAGTAAAACATATATCCACGTAACAAATCTCATGGTTTTTGTTTTGATTTTTTTTTTTTTTTTTTTTTTTTTTTTACAGATTGTAAATCTTTAAATTGTTTTTTCTCAGTTCGCATATTTTTATGAATGCATGGCCTTCGAAATGCTGAAACTTCTACAAATATTTAAGAAAAAACACAATTAATACGTATTAATGTGTACACATATATATTTTATATTCACAGTAGAACATCTTTAACGTGAATTACTTTTTCCACAATCCTCGTCAAAATGAAGATTAGCTTAGTTATATGAAGATTAGTTACTGATAACACAAACAGCTCCCCCCCCCCCCCACCCCACCCCTTGAGATTCACGTTAACGAGGTTTGACTGTATCTGTGTATATATATATATATATATTGGAAGTATAGAACCTACTTAAAGTAATTGAGGATGAATTTTGCAATATCTATAACTTTTTTTTTTTTTTTTTTTTTTACACTTTATACATACACATGCACTTTTTAATTTTTTTCTGAAAAAACTATCAATAATATTAAAAGCAGACTTTGTTTTGGATTATTAAAACCAAGGATATTTCCAATGTCTTGAACGCCAAAGAGACGGAACTTAAAAGCAGACAGCTGTTTCGGAAGCATTTACGGTACCGTACCATCATCAGTGTACAATGAAATGAGAGAGAGAATTAACACGTATATATAGGAAAGGAAGCGGATTCTGATCAATCAATAGAATTAAGAGGAATGTAGGAAGATTGGCTAACAGGAAATTGAAAAATTGTAAATGTGAACAATGTAATAAGAAGGGCCAATAAGAAATTAAGAAAATGTGAACTAAATGTAAAATTTCCAACTATCAGACAAATGGGGGACAGCGAAATCACAATTACAATATTTTTAAGTTTCTTATAGAGGTAAAAAGCTTCAAAGAATACAGTTCTAGAGTGGATTTGAGCCTGCAAATTATTTTAGACTAATCATATTTAAAATTATGATTTTTCTTCCAGCAATGATTAGAAAATGGTGGATTTGTTAAAGGACATAATTAATATGCTCTTTACCACATTGATAGAAAATACCATGATTGCCCCCAAGAATTGTTCACAGCTATAGGATATTTTAACTGAGAAAAGGCGAGTTTATAACAGGGCGAAAAAATTATTTTAAAATTCTATTGTTTGAGAACTATATCCACGGCATGACTTGATTTAGAAAAGTATGGTATATGTGAATATGCAGACAATTTAATAGGTATGCTTACAATTATATTAGATATATAGTGACAATTGTAGTAAAATCGAAAATACACTGTAATTTATATCCGAAAGGTCAGTGGAGGTCCTCTGTTGAGACTCGAAGCGGTTTTAGGTTTTGTCTGTGTGTGTTTGTTGCGCAATAGTGGCCGCAAAAATCACGCTATCACACTTGAAATTTGGTACACATGTGCATGAGGCCCACTGAATCAGCTGTATTGTTATGGGTGTGTATTCGATTTGTAGTTAGTGTACAAAGACACGACAGTTTTTCTTATTACGGTCTATAGAAAGAATTTGTATGTATCGCGATAGCGGCCGCTAAAATCACGCTATTGACTTACAATTTGGTGCACATATTCATGAGCTTAATGGAATTAGCTGTATAATTTTAGGTGTGTATTCCATTTGTAGTTTGTGTACAGGAACACGTCGAAGTTTTTTTTTTTTTTTTTTTAATCATTATGACTTATGGAAATAATTTGTATGTACCGCTACAGCCACCGCAAAAATCAAGGTATTGAATTGCAGTTTTTGCCGAACTGACAGTGGAGACCCTCTGTTGAGACTCAAAAAGATTTTGGGTTCCATCTGTGTGTGTTTCTGTCTGTCGCGCGATAGCGGCCGCAAAAGTCACGCTATTGACTTGCAATTTAGTACATATGTGCATGAGCCCCATAGAATTAGCTGTATAATTTTGGGTGTGTATTCCATTAGTAGTTAGTGTACAGTGAGAAGTTTTTCTTATCATTACATCCTACGGGATGAATTTGTATGTACCGCGATAGCGGCTACAAAAATCACGCTATTCACTTGCAATTTGGTACACACGTTCATGAGCCCAACGGAATTAGCTGTATAGTTTTGAGTGTATATTCCATTTGTAGTTCGTGTACAGAGACGCGCCAAAGTTTTTCTTATCATTACGGCCTATGGGAATAATTTGTATGCACCGCGATAGCGGCCGCAAAAATCCTCCAATTGACTTGCGATTTAGCACACACGTTCAGGCTCTGTATAGAAATAGCTGTATAATTTTGTATATCTATATTGTTTATTAATTTTGTACAGAGCACGCCAAAATTCTTATTACGGAATATGGGGTGAATTCCGTTTAATCGTATTTTAACATCATTACTTTGCAATCAACAAAGTGAAATTAGCCTGCATTAGTGAGATGTTTAAAATTATGCTTTTTGCAGAAAATATGTGATCTTAGGCTTCCTAATTAATGTACAGGACCTTACAAAAGTGTTCTGGCAATGTAACGTAATCATCCAAATTATGTCATATTTCGAATAATTATTCATGAAAAACGTAGAATAAGCTGAATAGTTTTCACTTGTGTGTACAATGTTTAAGGTTCGTTTACAGAGACACACAAAAGAATTTCTTGACATTACAACCTATGGACAAATTTTTATTTAAGAGCACTTTGATGCGTGTATGCTGCATTGAACATATTGGAATTAACATACATTATAAAGATGCTTAAAAGCATGTTTACTCTTTAAAAAGGGTATGTATAGACTAAATTTTTTATGGGACTACACAAAAGAATTCCAATGACGTACTGAAATCATTCAAATGATGTCAAATTAGTTTAAAAAATTAATAAGTTATAATTAATTAGGTGCATTCTTATTATTGGCGTATATAATAACTGTCGGGATACACAACAGAATTTCGCACTATTACGGTCTATAGTCGGTATTTCTTAAATGCGTATTTGAACATGGTTACACTCCATTAAATATGAAATTTTATGAGAATTTTAAAAGATTTTTTCTGTTAAAAATTGTGGGCATAGAATTGGCGATTAGTTTACAGGATTACGCAAAATAATTCCGATATGCTATGGAATCTTTTTGCATGAAATTTGGTACTAATATTTATGAATTTCAGGGATAGAAAGAGAGTGGGGATAGAAATACAGTGGGGGATTGAGGGGGGCGGCAGTTCTCCTCAGCAATGTATCTGATTATGTAACAAGTCAATCGAATCAATATATCTATTATTTTATTATATAAGGAATAAATAAAAATTAATAATATCTGATGCAAATAAGACTTTGAGGCTCCTGATAGGCAATGTAGTATAATGTAGTAATGATATAATGTAGTGTAATTGATATATGTTTTTCAACGTATATTTTCGATATACCGACATTTTTTTTTTTTTTTTTTTTTTTTTCAGAAAAAAAACGTACAACAAAAACAAAATGGAAAATAAAAAAACCTAAACTTATTTTTGTTTTCTAAATAATATTTATAAAATTTTACACGAAACAGAATTTAATGTAGTACGACAGGATTTATTTTAATCTATTCTTCCACATGAAGACATGCAGTAGCTGTGTTTCAGTCCCTAGCAACACTAATTATATTCATTTCTAAATATTTCTTTGGTATAGCATTAATATACGAGCCTCTTATCAGCTTTTAAATTTTTGTTGTCAGTTTGGAGATTAATTAAAATGGCTGTCGCAATTGCGCAAGTAAAGATCTTGGCGAGAAACCTCCGAGCTACTTCGGTGCCAAATATCAAGAATTTAAGAAGTTCCTTATATTGAAACTCTTCCACTGCTTTAGAACGATTTTTCTCAAATTAAAAAAAAAAAAAAAAAAAAAAAAAAAAAAAAAAAAAAAAATGTTTGCATGTTTTTTTTTTTTTTTTGTTTTTTTTTTCTTTTTCGCCTAGACTTAAAAAAAGAGAATAATAAAGATATTTACTTATTAATTTATTTTTGGCTCAATATTAGAATCTTTCGATAATATAGTTTTATAATTTTTATTTTTTAACAGTCAAATGTATGTCACGAAGTTTACTTACTTTCAGAAATTTTCATTTATTTTGTTAAGTTTAAGCCTTTTCTATTTAATTTATTAGAAATTGCCATCATTATTTTGGAATCTTTAGTTTTAGTAATTTTTAAAACGTTAATTATAAATATTTTCAAATAAATTTTTTAGTTAACTAATGACGTCATATCCTTCCAAAATCGTAAAATAAATACATGCAAGTTAACTTTTCATGTATTTTGTTTTTCGACATATATAAATAATAATAGTAATACATAAATACATAACATATCCACGTTTGTAATGATCGATAGATGGCGCTTTTTCAGTTTTTGTTGTTAGTAAATATAATAGACACGTGTATTTATTATTTTTCTATTTGTGTTACTACTTAATATTCGTGCTATAATTTCTCCGCCATTACATCCGCCATGGAAAATTGATTGCTTTTGGAAAAAATATTTCAGTTTATTCAAAGTTCGATAGGAAGTAGATTTTTAACTGAAGGTGAACAAATATTAGTTTCAAATCATCTGTTTAGTTTTCTACTTCCATTAGCCGAAGCAACTGAAATTTTTAATTTGTCATTTGGAAATAAATGGAAGCTTAATTCTGGATTTCTTGATTTTTGGAGTTACACTGTGGCACACTACAGTAAGTGTTATCTTTTTTACCGGATTCATTAATTTTTATTCAATATATATATGTGAAACTAAACATCGGCAAGCAATGGCGTCTCGATGAAAGCCGAAAGCTATGCATGTTCATTGTAATTTCACATTAGCCCACCAGAGGGCGAACATTTCATTACAATCGCGGATAGCGTTCTGTAGTACAGCTGTTCCATTTCTTTCTTTCTTTCTTTCTTTCTTAATTATTTTTAAAAAAATGTTTGAACGTAATTTTTATTTATTTATTTATTTTCGACATATAAAGACAAATTTTAAGGTGTAATTCTACAGACGACGACGAAACAAAAATCCCAGATGGAAAGAAAAGGTACGATCTGTCGTACTTAAAAGAAAAAAAAAAAAAGAAAAAAAAAGAAAAAAAAAGTCAACACCAAGAAGTGGATTGAAGTACAGCGACTGAATATGTTACATAGTCATTGGATAAATATATATTTCATTATTATACACAAGACTTCCACAATTGATCACATTTCTGTTTAACTTTCAGTGTGAATAATTTTTTTCTTGAATAGACAACCTCAAAACGCAGATTTAAATTATAATTTTCATTTATTTTATTAAATTTAAGCCTTTTTCTGGTCTTTTCCATTTATTTTAATTTATTAGAAATTGCCTTCGTTATTTTAGAAACTTTAACTTTATTTTCAGCAATTCTTTAAATATTAATTATGAATATTTTAAAATAAATTTCTTAGTTAACTAAAAACCATAATATATATTTTTTTTCAAATTATATAATAATACATACCGTTCTATGCTGAAGCTGTTGTATTTATTACCACGATTTTTCGAAATTAGCTATTTAAAGTATATATATATATATATATATATTGTATTTTTTATTTATTTATTTATTTATTTATTTATTTATTTTTTTTTTTTAGAGATAAAAAGAATTTTAAAATTTCTTTTTATGTCGATATGCTATAAAATAAACGGCGACAACGCAAAATGGCTGTCTGAAAGTAATAGTCCTGTTGTACTAATAACAAATTCCATATGCTTTCAAAAATAATTTCGTAAGTTCATTTAGGTGCTCCATACAGTTAATCTTTTATTTCATATCGCCCCAATTCAAATCATCCCTATAAATGTTCGTTATCATAAAGTTTTTTTTTTTTTTTTCAAATTTAATGTATACCGTTCTATGCTGAAGCTGTTGTATTTTCTTTAGCACGATTTTTCAAAAAAAAAAAAAAAAAAAATGTTTGCACGTTTATTTTATTTTAGAGATAAAAAGAATTATGAAATTTCTTTTTATGTCGATATGCTACACAATAAACGGCGACAAAGCAAAATTGCTGTCTGAAAGAAATAGTCCTGTCGTACTAATAACAATAAATTCCATTTGCTTTCAAAAATAATTTAACAAGTTCATTTAAGTGCTGTATACAGTTAATCTTATTTCATATCACCCCAATTCAAATCATCCCTATAAATGTTCGTTATCATTAAAAAACAGAAAAAAAGAAACTTTTTAACAAACTGAAAGCGCTAAGCTATACTGTGGTTACTTAAATTAGTTGTTAGAATCTTATTTAAGCTACCTAAATTCTAATCTTTAAAAAGCAATCTTGAAAAATTCTCGTTACTCTTTAAAAATATAATAATAAAAAAATCGACACTCCTTTTATAAAAACTACAATTATTTGATATATTAATTAGAACTTTTTAATTGCACTCTAAAAGATACTATTTATCTGAGATGTGTATGCGCTACTCCTGCAGCAAAATGTTCTTAGTCCTTACACATAGTATGAACTTTAAATTGAATTTCAGAGAAAAGAAATATTCATCTTTAAATTAGAATTTCTTCTTTCTTTTTGAAGGTAACAATTTAAATTTGGGGGGGGGGGGGACATTGCCACGTTTTTCTAACAAATTAAATCATTTAAGACATGGAAAGTTTTTTTTTTTAATTAAAAGTACATTTTCAATTTAAAGAAAATCGGTTTTACATCTCTACCTTTAATTAAAATTAGAAATAAATCGAAATTACATTGAACACGAGAATAGTAGATACGACTTTATTAATGATATATTGTGGAGAATTTTTGACGTAGAAAATAAATCTTCAGTTTCATTTTTCACATATTTCCATTAGCAATATATAATTGAGAGATTTTTATTTTAATTAACGAATTTCTTGTTTAAGGTTAAATCTCTTGATATTTTTATTTTTTTATTACCGTATATTAAAAGAACAAATTTATAGGCGTTTGTTTGATTAATATCGTAAATATAATGCATAGTATTGAAAAGATTATGTATATTGGTTAATACATCAATTAAAATACAAAATCTTGTCTATATACAAGGATAGGCATAAAATAAAGTGAGGTATTCAGAACCTATAACTCTCGCAAGGTGATTTTATTAAATACATATATATTACTAAAAGTCGAAGCTAGGATAAACATTAAAGCTGTAAGCGTAATATGTGAGGCAAATGAATACGAAATTTTCCGCTTGTAGCTTACAAATTTGACTTATGACTACCATTCTGATGTTTCAATAACTGCATACGAGATTTTTTCAACGAAAGCTCACAGTGCTTTATTCGTATAAAGTTGTTTTATACGTTAAAAATAGAAATGTCAGAAAAATGTTTGATATATAACGTTTTTCAAATATCCCCACAACTAAAAATCACTAAGTTTATGCAATTGTGGTATCACAAAGTTTTCAAGGATTTCAGTAGCACCGACATTAACGCTATGCTAATAAAACCGTTTGATTAATACATAACAAGCCATCGGAAGACAATTAGTCTATAAATAATGACAATTCTCCATTCTTTCTTTTGATCTCCATGATCGCTCTTCACGGAACGCTTCTTTGTGCATTTTTTTTTCTTTTACCACAACGATGGATATTCCCCTATCGGTGACTTTTAGAAATATTTTTTTTTCCTCTCCTTTAGAAAACGAAACCCAATACTCATCAGTAATAGTAAGCAAATTTTTATTACATTTCGCCCATTACACTTATACAGAGCTTATAGGGCTATGAAATTTTATGCGTATACATCAGCTTATAGTTTCTATGAAATATATAAGTAACAAATATAGGCATTTTATTGAAATAACTAGTAAAAGTTTAATGGGCTAAAAAAATACGTATAAATACTTAATGAAACAAGGACGTAGAAACATCTTATTTGTAACTTCTTTATATTTTCTTCTCAAATATTCGTCTTTAGTAGCATTTATAGCCTCTCTACTGAAACAGCTACTAATCATCTATATAATATTTCTCTAACGTAGACCAGTTACGATTATATTTTGTCGAAAAGATACGATAATGATGTAAAATAATGATGTAATGATGTAAATCAATAAAATAAAGAAAATAAAAACATTTATAAATGGACAATACTTAAACACGCGGACTCAGCTCAGTGATCTAATAATAAAAAAATGACATTTGTCTGATGAGATTATTTTATGGAAAAACGTATTTTTAACGTATTTTTTTAGGAAGCCGACCAACTACAAAACACAAATTAAAAATCAAACAAATCTCCACAAAATGTAAAAAAAAAAAAAAAAAAAAGATCGACAGCGCGAAACACACAGCTTGAAAACACTTTCGCTTCACGCAAACCAATGTGTTTGGCACAGCACAAAAATTTTACACCAATAAATTTTTCCCACCCTCAGAACTTTAACTCGAACGACCCCCAGCTCTTTCCTTCAAAAAAAAAAAAAAAAAAAAAACTAACTTAGAATACATAACATCACAGCTCTTCCTTCCTTCAAACTTCACGAACACGCACACATACCATTTTCTCAGCTCCAGCGAACAATGCTTTTACGAAGGATGAAATACGCCCAGCCCTCTTTGGTTTTAATATAAAAAAAACCCTAGGCCTTGATGGTGTAGATTTTAAAAGTCTTCAGACAAACACACAATTGCATACTATCAATTCTCGTTAACTGGTCCATTCTCTGCTTAAAATTTAATCATTTTCCTAAAACACTCCGTCGGGACGATGTGGTTTACTTTCTAAAGCAAGGGAAGCTACCCTTTGAACCTTCTTATCGTCCGATCATGCTTGGTTCCAACGCTAGATAAATTACTGGAAAAAATGAATGTCACCTGATAAAAAAACTTTTTAGAAAATAACCCACAAATCAATTTAGGATCAGAGGTTTAGATCATGCGAACTAGCTTTGTCTAAAACGTTCTCTTCCTGTGCTGTAAGCTGTAAGTCCAGAAATTACATTACCCTAGTCTCTCTAGACATTAAAGGCACGTTTGATAATATTGAATGGCCCCATATTCTAAACTCTTTACAATCGCTGAACTTCCCAGGAAATATAGCAGGAGTCATCAGCTCTTACCTATCAGACAGGTCAAGCACAGTTAACTGGGGACCCGGTGCCATTGACCTCCCACAGTCAAAAGGATGCTCACGAGGCTCCTGTCAAGGCCCCTTTCTTTGGAACCTAGTAGCCAATAACATCCTTAATGAAATAAATACAAAGGGATTCCAAACCTTTGTCTATGCTGATGATTTCTCCGTTATTCTCTCGGCCAGGCGGAGGGCCAGGCAGAGAAATGATCTCGAGGAACAGGCACAAGAGGACTTTTTTATTTTTAGCTCACTCCTTTTATTTTTTCCTATCGCCGTCAAAATCCCAAGCACTAAATTGCTCTTTTCCAAAGTCACTTAAAAGAAATCCAGTGATAGGAATTGACGGCATAAGTGCCAAACAGGTTACACAAATTAAAATCCTAGAGGTAATAATAGACAAACACCTTAACTGGTTCTCACATATTAATGATTTAAGTAAAGTTCCATGACATCATGAAGTGGTATTTAGATAGGAGATAGGTGGCAACAGCCAAGAAACGGGAACGGAGTTGGATGGAAGGAGGAATGACATGTTTAGTTAATTAGAGAAGAATATTTTTATTTGTGTTCTAAATGTTTATCTATGTTTTGTGCGTTTTTTTTAGTAGTGTCTTATTAAATGTTTTCGTCTTTAAGTACGAGGTGTTTTATTTCAAAGCCACGTCTGAATTTATTTAATATTAAGTGATGGTGTCTCCAATCAAGCAGAGACCAGGATCGAATTTTACTGGCGCAGCCTTTCACTAGGATAGAAAAGGATACCTAAAAATTGGGGAAGGTAAGAGCTTTCGTGTATATGCCCAAATATTTTAAGTGTACATTTTAAAAAAATGTTTTTTTTTTTATAACATAAAATGATAATAGAACGCCAGTTCTAAGTTTTTGTTCTCAAATACATTCGAACAAAGTTCACGCCAGTGAATGTCAATTTTAATACAGTGTGAATGTATTAAGTGCATTATATTTTTTTTCGCTGGTAAATAACAGCATACGATGTCACGCCAGTGATTGTTTAATTTTAATACAGCGTATATGTATTAATTACATTTATTTACGGCAGTGAATAAAGGTTTAATATTTCACGCCAGTGAATATTAATTTTAATACAATGTAATTTTTTTTTATTTACTTCAAAAAATATAGAGTTGCTTATCTGTTAAATATCTACAACTGTAGATCTGGATATTTCCCCCCTCAGTTTGATATATATACATATATATATATTGGTTTGTTTGCTCTCCGAAATACGGAGTCAAAAGTATTTTGTGTGATGAAATAAATAAGAGTAAATATCGTATTTTGTTCATGAAATTGGAAAATCTAATTTTTTTTAGAATATTTATATTTTAATGAATGTACCTAATATGAAATATATATGAGAGTTAATTCAATTTAGTTATTAGGTGCTGAAATTACACAAATAGTGTTTTGTTTATTTCATTTAATAACGAGCCATAATAAATTAGTTTGTTTCGAACGAAATAGCTATTGCTGACGAAAATCGTCTGCGTTATTATTATTTTATTTTTTTTGTTCCATTTCATTATTTTATAGAAAGAGTAATTTTTTTTTCTTTTCTGTGTTTATGCTTATGACAAATGGTAATTATATAAAAAGTGTTAAAGATTACATTTTTTTTTATTGTTTATTTTTTTTACAAACGTTGAAGTAAGCTTATGATAGAAATGTTTGTTTATTCATTTCATATGAAATAAAAGTGTTGGTTTCAATAAAAAATAAATTGGATAAATAAGAAAAGAATTTAATTTTATATTTCGTTGCGTAAGGAAATGTAAATATGCACGACAGTGTGTTTTAAATTATTTCTAATGTGTGAAAATATCATTCACGTATTTTTAAAGTCAATTTGATTCATAAGCTAAGTAAAGAAATTTATACAGATATCAATTGCTTTAGGTATAAATTATGGGTTTTGTATATGGTATATAATTTTATTTCCATTAATATTTAACAAAGTGTTTTAATCAGCACCACCTTGGGAATTTTTGCTAAGTTTCTCGTTCAGAAAATTTTAGGTGTATAAGATGGCATATTTGGGTCGCAAAGAAAGAGGATTTGAAATTGTTGGCTGTGGAGTTGAATCTTCAGGTCACGAATGAAATGACTGTAAGCGATTTACGCAAATTAATTACCAAAGATAAAGAATATGACGAAGAGTTTACTAAGAATCAGCTCGACATTATTATCGAAGATAGGAAGCTCCAGGAGAAACAAGACGCTGAAAAGCAATTCCAAGAGCAAGAGATTGAAAAACAAAAACGCGAATATGAATTTGAGTTAGAAAAAATCCGTTTGGAAGCTGAAAAGTTTAAAGTATCACCGATTTCTGAAGCTAAGAGTAGTACGCAAGATTTAACAAAAATCGTTCCAAAATTCGAAATGAGAGATGGAGATATAGTGCTGTTTATGACTTTGAGCGTCAAGCCAAGAGAATTAATCTAGATAAAAGTAACTGGGTGTCAGCTCTTTTAGCTCTTATGCCAAAAGAAATCACTCAATTAATAGCTCGTGAATCAGAAGAAAAATTTGACGATTATGATTATATCAAAGGTTTATTATTAAAACGATTTAAATTAGGCCCTGAACATTTCAGACTAAAATTTGTGAAGCATCAGCGAAACCCTACTCGATCTTGGCGAGACTTTGTTTTCGAAATAACAAGCTACTTTGAGGAATGGCTTGAAGGAGTTGCAGTAAATGATTTTGAAGGATTGAAGAATCTTATGATTACGGATCAGTTAAAAAGACGCGTTCCATGTGATATCCGAGAACATTTCGTCGATGACTGGGCTAAGTTACTTGTTCCGGGTATTTTAGCTGATAAGTTGGATGAGTACGAAAGTGCACGATTGAATGCTAAGGGGTCCGGTTTGGGTGATATGAAACATAGAACAACTAGTAATTACAAACCTGATTTTAAAGACTTTAGCAACAAACAAAAAGACGAACAGCCATCTCGGAAATTTAGGACATCATTTCCTCCAAGAACTGATCAAAATACAAGTTTTAAACCTACTTGTTTTACGTGTGGATCTGTGGGGCATTTTTCTAGAGTTTGTTCCAAGAATTCCAAGAAAACATCAATTCGTAATGCCGTAAGTAATGTGGTTGAAGCCAAAGACGTTAAGCCAAAGTCAGCGAACGAAGTTGTAACTGCGAAGGTGTCAATTCCTGTGTCAACCTCTATGCCGATTAAAGATGGAATTGATGATTTGAAATACGTAAATATCAAATGTGGAGAAAAGGTTTTGAAGGCAATAGTGGATACTGGAGCACAAATTTCAGTCTTACGTGCAGATTTGGTCGATACCGACTTTGGAGAAGGGGATGGAACAATCCAAATTATTTCGGCTTTCGGTGAAAAAGAAGTAGCTGCTCTAGAGATTTTTGACCTAAAGATAGATAATGGGAAACACGGCAATGTACCTGTAACTTGTGCAGTGTCGAAGAAACTTGTGAATGATATGCTAATTTGTTCAACTGCCTATGAAGTTTTAATGGAGAATGTAGAATTAAATGGATGTATGAATCATGTACTTGCAAAATTTAATGAGAGCATTGAAAAAGAAAATCAGGAAGAACATGATGAAAAGAAAAACATCTCAACGTCCCTTCAATTTAATGCTGAGATTACCGATGATGAAAGCAATGGAAATAAAGAAGATTTTATAAAATTACAATTAGATGATGAAGATTTAAAGAAATCCTGGTTTTATGCCAAAAATGGGAAGAATTCATTTAAAATTAGTAATGGAGTTCTTGTCCATTCAGAATGCTTATGTGGAGAAAATGCTGATCAAGTTGTTCTGCCCACATGCAAAAGAAAAGAAGTTCTTAGGATGGCACATGAAATACCATTGGCTGGTCATCTAGGCGAGCAGAAAACAAAGCAGAGAATAAAATATTCATTTTATTGGCCAAGTCTCAAAGAAGACGTTAAAAAATTTTGTGAAAGTTGCAAAACCTGCCAATTACGCAGAACAGTTTCCTATAGGGATCGTATACCGATACAACCCATTGTTAGGCCAGAAATTCCATTTGAAGTCTGGAGTTTGGACTGTATTGGACCTTTAGAACCCCCGTCTCGAAGAGGACATAAATATGTGATTTGTGCAGTTGACTTATGTACTAGATGGGCTGAAGCTATTCCCGTGACTAACATCAATGCTAAAACAACTTGTAATAATCTGATGAGATTATTTACACAGACAGGGTTCCCCAAAGTAATATGTACAGACCAAGGTACTAATTTTACTGCTAAATTAAGTGAAGCATTTGTGGAACTTCTTGGAGTTTCTCCGAGGTTTGCAACGCCAGGTCATCCAGAAAGTATGGGTGCAGTGGAACGTTGGAATCGAACATTGAAAGATATGTTAAATAAAAATATACAGGAATATGGATCTAACTGGGATTTGCATCTTCCATATCTACTTTTTGCTTACAGAGAAGTTCCTCATAGTACGACAGGTGTTTCTCCTTTTCAGTTTATGGGCGTTTGCCTCCTGGACCATTGTCACTATTGAAAGACGTATGGAAGAGGAAAATTGGTGAGAGGAAAATTCCCACTTCAGCTTCCGCATCAGTTGAAAAATATATATCAGAACTAGTTGAGAAACTAAGAAAAGCACATGAAATTGCATCAGAATATGCTCAGGATTCTCAAGAAAGATATACTTCGCGGTATAATTTGAGAGCAAGAGATAAACAGTTTAATGTTGGTGATAAAGTACAAATACTACTTCCTTCATCTTCGCATAAATTACTTAAAACTTGGATTGGCCCAGCTACTGTTGTTGAAATCACTAGACCACAATCAGCCTTAGTTGAATTAGAGAATGGGTCCAGAAGAGAACTGCATTTTAATAAGCTCAGACCATACGTTGCTCGAATTGACCATGTTGGCCTAATATTTGATGAAGATAAAGATTTTGGTAATATTCATTATGCACCATTCGGAAATGGATGCTTAACCCCTAAAGGGATAGCGGACCATATTGATAGTTTAGATTTAAATTTTGAAAAGAAAAATGGTTTGAAAAATGTGATATGCAAATATAATAATGTTTTCAGCACTAAACCCGGAATCGCTAAAGTAGAAGGACGCAGTGTCCGCGTTACTAGAGATTGCTGTCCTAAAAGACTACGTCCATATAGAATACCGATAGTTATGCAAAAGGAAGTGGATCGACATATTCAAGAATTGCTTACACTTGGACTAATAGAACATTGTAACAGCGAATGGGCTCATCCTGTCGTTTGCGTTGCCAAAAAGGATGGAACTGTTAGGTTATGTGTTGATTTTCGTTTATTGAACAGCTATACCATCCCAGATGCATACCCCATGAAGATTGCCAATGATCTTATTTACTTGATTGGTAATTCGCGGTTTATTTCTGTTCTAGATGTCACGAAAGGGTACTGGCAAATACCTATGAAAGAAGACAGCAAACATTATACTGCTTTTACTACCCACTCAGGGCATTTCCAATGGAATGTGATGCCATTTGGTATGAAGAACGCTGGTAGTACATTTCAAAAATCTATAGACAAAGTTTTAGAGTGTCATAAAGATTATTGTCGTTCCTATATCGATGATGTTGCAGTATTTTCTACCACTTGGAGTGAACATATAACACACTTGAAAGCAGTTCTCAAAACATTCCAAGAAGTTGGTCTTACAGTTAATTTAAAGAAATGCGATTTCGGAAATAATGAAGTGAAATTTTTAGGCCATATTATTGGATCAGGAAGACATACACCCGATCCCGAAAAAACTGAAGCTATAAGAAAAATTTGCAGGCCTATAACCAAAAAAGAACTTCGTAGTGTAATTGGTTTGGCTAATTATTACCAGGAATACATTCCAAATTTTGCTTTAGAAATTCTTCCCTTGACTGAATTAACAAAGAAAAGCGTACCTAATGAAATTCCCTGGTCTGATGCCCAAGAAACAGCTTTTCAAAAATTGAAACACCATTTAATGAATATGCCATATCTATATACGCCTAATATAGCAAAGCCATTCAAATTATACACTGATGCTTCGAGCAAAGCTATAGGAGCATGCTTATCTCAGTCGGACGATTCTGGCAAAGAACATCCGATTGCTTTCTTTAGTAAAAAAACTTTCTCCGTGCCAAGTCAGATGGTCAACGATCGAACGAGAGGCTTACAGTGTGCTGACTGCTCTACGAAAGTTTGATACTTGGCTCTTCGGTGCAGAAGTCGAAGTAATTTCCGATCACAATCCTCTGACTTTTCTGACCCAAACAATGCCACACGGTGCAAAGTTAGCACGTTGGGCTTTAGCTTTGCAAAGATATAATCTAAAAATTACGTATAGGAAGGGGAAAAATCATGGCAATGCCGATTCTTTATCTAGACTTCCTTAAAATATTCTAATAGTATTTCAGTTATATCTAATTATTCAAATTTAATTTACCTCGTGATATACTACATAAGTCATGTGCATATTATAAGGGTTGTTTGTAAGATATTTAATGTTAGATCAATTATTTGTGTATATTGCTGTTGTTGTTTATTGCTGAATATACTATGCATTTAATTTTTTTTTCTCTTTGGGCATATGCAGAAGCTCTTCCTAAAGATTTTATGATATATGCATTTTTTTTTTTTATAAACTCTTGATATAAACTTTTAGGATTTACATATATGAACATTTATTTTATAAACTTTTTCTAAAAAGAATTTTTGTGGTACCTACATGAACATTTTCTTAGAAACTCTTAGTATTATCTGTTGGTGTTTTTTTCTATATGAAAAACTCATATCAAAAACTGTTCAGCAGTATCAATGTGAACATTTATGTAGAAACTCTCTATATCATGAAACAGTTTTCTAAGTTTGGTAGCATCATAGTCACTCCTGTGACGTATGAGCTCAAAAAGGAGGGACGAGTAAAGTTCCATCACATCATGAAGTGGTATTTAGATAGAAGATAGGTGGCAACAGCCAAGAAACGGGAACGGAGTTGGATGGAAGGAGGAATGACATGTTTAGTTAATTAGAGAAGAATATTTTTATTTGTGTTCTAAATGTTTATCTATGTTTTGTGCGTTTTTTTTAGTAGTGTCTTATTAAATGTTTTCGTCTTTAAGTACGAGGTGTTTTATTTCAAAGCCACGTCTGAATTTATTTAATATTAAGTGATGGTGTCTCCAATCAAGCAGAGACCAGGATCGAATTTTACTATTTAAAAATTAAAGCACTAAAAAATTATCATAAATCCACAAAATTGATAGACAAAAAATGGAGGATAAGCACAAACTTTCTAAAGATAGGGTATAAAACTGTAATTGAAAAAATTCTCTCACACGGAGCAGGAATCTGGGGGAGGGGAATTAATAAATGCGACCACAACTAAACATAAGTCTCCAAAGAATGTTCTAGCTACAATTTCGCGAGCCTATAAAACCACATCGACTATTATCACTTTTATTCCTCATGCCCACCCTCAATTTAAATATTTCTACCTAAAATACAACATTCTTCAACTCAATAATCCTGACTTAAGAGAAATAATTTCCTTGTAAAGAAATCAAAAACCTTTCCTTCAGCCAGCTAATGCACCCAGCTCAAGATGTTGTATCATCTGTAACTAATACAAACAAAAGTAGTTTCACTTTCAACTGCGTCGTAATCTATACCGATGGCTCAAAAACAGATCATGGAGTCGCTGCAACTTTCTGCGTCCTCTCATGAGGAGTAGAAATCCATCGGTGGGGCTACAGATTGGGAGGCAACTCTTTTTTCCAAACAGAATTTCACGCCCTTCAAGAGGCGCTTAAATGGTTCAAAAATCAAACTACAGCAAAATTTTCCATCTTCACTGACAGTATCTCGAGTTTGCAGGTCATCTTTCATCACAGGAGTAGACTTCCACAAATCCTAAAAATTAAATTACTCTTAGAAGAACTTTCACCTCAAACAGCCCTAGCACACGTTTCTTCCCAGAGGGAGATTGTTGGCAACGAAATTGCAGACTTGCTGACAAAGGCAACAACAGAAAATGAGAAGTCTATTTTCATTCTTCCTCTACCCCCTCTTTCATCCAAATACGCCTAAAATAATTAATACAACAGGATAGGCAGGAACTGTGGGACTATTCATCAAAAGGACAACATACAATTCACCCGATTCCCAAAGTGTCCTTGACATCATAGGAACTCAATCCTGCGGTAACTGTCTTCCTAACAGGCCATGGCCCTTATTTAGTGAATCACTTATTTCGATTTCGTTGCAAATGGTCATTACTGTGTCCCTGTGGTGTAGAGGAAACCTCTGCACATTCCTGTTACTTCTGCCAATTAACCTCTCAATGGCACTTACGAAATTCTCAACCAAGACCCAATAAATGGGTAAAGAATGTACTAATACACACCTTTCTTAAACAAAAGCTCAAAAGCCTATGGTTTACTTCAAGAAATCTCAAATTCCAAACTAATTGACCATATCAAGAACAGCTTTAAATAAATAACAATCTTTTTTTTTTATAGCGAACGCTTTTTCTCCTTCAGACTATAAATCAACGTAATGTTCAAGCTTATGATATTAAGTCTTCTTTCCTTCAAAACACCATTCACCATCATGGTAAATTCTTGAAGAAAATTCAACATAGTCGTCTGTCTGGATGACTTTGCTTTATGCTTAATGTAAAATACCACCACCGCCAGTGCGCAGATTCATAATGTGCTTAATTAAAATACCACCATTAAGAGTACAAAGCTCTGCAATGAGCTCTAATTGAAATAATAATTGTTATATGCTCAGTGTAAATAACTAAAGTCGGATCATAAATGCGCTGCGCTCATTGTTGCAAGGGCCTTTTGCGGTCGCTGTTGCATTCACAAGCCCATAGGTTTAAACAACAAAGTTAACAAGCTCTAAAGAAACAGCAGTATGTACTGCCAAAAACAAGTTCTGCCTAATAACTATGAACTGCTCCAAAAATTAATATTTCTGATACTCAACAAAGAACTGCTTAAAAAAACCCAATAGTCTTCTGCTCGCGCAGGAACATAGTTTCAGCACGCGCCAAAATATTAATCTGTCTTCCCACTGTCCTCTGTCGCGTGTGATTTTTATCCGGCAAAAATTTTCTTTTTCCTTTTTTATAGTTTATGCAATAAACAACGAGGGATGTTGAACCTTTAGAGGCGGGCTCTTTCAAATTTCCAACCACATCAAAGCCCCTCTCTCAAGGTTAAAAGCGCTCAAAACTGCTGCATAGTGGTGAGCGGCCAACTTACGTCTTTCAAATCTTTCAAGTATAAAGAACTAGGTTGCTTTCGCTTTATTTTGCCTATAATACAATACAGTACAGTAGACATACCAGAATTTTAATTTATTCCGGAACATTGTTAATACCCGTGGTTTATTTATTTATTTTTTTAATACCATTTTTCTTGAGTATTTTTCTTCTTACTTAACCGTAATTACATATTGGAGAAAATTACTCTAGAAATAAAAGCTGTGTACAAAAAAAAAAAAAAAAGTATTTACAATGCTTCGGAACTTAAAATGTTAGCATGTTAGCGGTACTGTTAAGTTCAGTGGCCAAATTCATTTACAGATTATACCTTCACCTCATCGAAAATACACTAACTTGTTTATAGTTTTTACATCCGTTACTATAAAAAATACAAATATTTTTACTATTATGTGAATTTTTTTACTGTTTGTATTATGTTTTATATATACAATCGAGTTTTTGATCTAGAATATATATTTTTTTAAATCTCATTTACTCCTCATTTCCAGCTTTTTTTACGATTTAACCATGACATGATTTACATTATCCGCAGAGACCGTGCTACTCAATTTAGCGGATAATAGGGAGTATAAACTATTTTCTGGTTAAAAATTGGGAAAAATGCATTTAGTTATAATGACTCAAAATCTTAAAAGATAAAAAGAAATGAGTACTACTTTAACGTTTGTAAATTTTCTGAATATTAAACGGTAATTTAAAAAACACATTAGGTAGGTAATAAGTAATTCTAGAAACTAATTTTCCATTAGAATAATATAAGTCTTGACAGTCGGCGAGATTAGGATTTCACGCTCTTAAGTTCTAATTAGTATGACAGCTTAGTGTAAGTACGAATTAATATTATCTTATATATTTTGGGTATAACCCAATATACATTACATATAAAATTAAGTTATAGAATTGAAATGTTTAGTTAAATTCTCAGGAGCTTTTTACATTAGTGTGAAAAAACAGATCTTTCCAACTATAGGCCTCGTAACGTTCTTAAAATTTTACAGTCATTTTATTACATTGCCACCAAAACTTTAAAACACTTTTTTATATAATAATTTGGCATTAAAACAGTAAAAAATACCCAAGAAAAATTTGATTGATGTGTTGGGTTGGGTTAGGCTGTAGGGTTTAAAGCCATTTGATAACGATAGAATCCTAAGCCTATGGGCTGAATGCCCTCCGTGGGGTCTTTCTAAGTGGTCCTAGCCCGTATTAACGTGTATTTCGGAGAAAACCGCGGAAAACTCCGAAAGGCTAGGTCGATGAGCGCGACTTAGGATCGAACTTGACACTTCTTTTCTACCAGTTTCGAGCGCAGAACCGCCCGACCACTGGTGAGCATTCTTATTGACGGTAGTGGTGACAATATAATAAAATTCCAATGAAATTTTAGGAAGGCCTGCAATTCTACTTAAAATAATAAAGTATCAGACAAACGAGGACTAGCACATAAAGGCTAGTAAATTTTATTAAACCGCCAATTTTAGAAAACCGTATAACCGCCATTTGCATCGTATAAACGAAACATTTTTGTATCAAAATGAAAAATAATGCATCACACTAAATCGCTATATAAACATAAAAAAAAATGAATGAGACGTATTAATGGTTGTTAATTTTAAATTTAAACAGTTAGTAATGAGCTTCGGCGTTATTAAATAACTTTATTTTAAATTTAAAAAAAAATTCGCTATTTAAAAATATATTAAAATGTAACAATAAATACGAATATAGTTTGATTTTTACATTTTTCGATGTGAGAATGAAAAAAGAATTTTCTGGAGTATAAAATGAAAAAGAAAGTGAAACTGTAACAAACAAACAACAACAAAAAAAATCTATGAAGGTAAAAAGTTTGTACTTAATATATATCTCACAAAAGTTTTTGAAGTAAATAAGAAAATTTCTTTTAAATATCCATTATTTTACATTCTGACAGAACGAAGAGGTTGGCAGAACTAATTGACGTCTTCCTTTTAATGCAGTCTGATGGAAAATAGCGAAAATCTAAAGTTGTGGTTGAAAAGATAAATAAAAAAATAGAGAAAGGACAAAAACATTGTTTTAAGTAACTTTACATATCAAAGTAACTATGTATCAGACTACGTGCTCTTCATACAGTTGTTTCATTATTCAAGGCATTACTGACAGTTTTTTGTTTACGCAACTCCGTACTGCCTGGAGTCGTTTTGCATCGAGTTACATAACTGAAAAAACACTGTAGGGTGTTTTCATTTTAACTATTATCCAGCTTTTCTGGAGATATGTCTGAGCATTTTTTTTTTCTTTTTCTGTTGAAAAGGCCATTAATATGGAAATTGGCTATACGGACGGGAATAGAACTAAAATTTATCCTTTCTCAAGATCAAGGACAATGAATGAAAGTTTTTAATATTTTCTAAAATGTTCAAGCATTTATCATTTTATAGTACTTTGTAGTACCATCAGTTTGAAAAACTTATAAAATCGAATTCATGGTAAAAAAAATGTCAAAAATATTAAGTACAGAATGTATGTTTATACATAATAGAACGCATATACCTCACTTACGAAGATACGTGTAGCCGTTTTTGTTCCAGAAACGATTTTTATAGAGTGCTCTTGCTGTTTTTACTTGGTATTTTTCAAGATTTTTCACGTGTTTTATAATTAATTCCTACATTATTTGAATCTGCCCCCACCAATCTTAGAAAAATATAAGGAACAAAAAAAGTAATTATTTTTTTACACTTTAAGGTCGAAATATATTTTTCAACCTCTAATATAAGGAACCACTGCTTGAGAAGGCTATATTATATACTGATGGAAGTTTGACTGAAGGCTACTGTTATATATTATACAGACTGGTATGTAATATACGGCATTATATGGGTGTGTGTTTGAACACATATACAACCAAAGCTGCCAACCTAATCCGGCAAATTGCTAGTAATGCTCATTTTTCTACACCACTTAATTTTTAGAGTAACCCTCTTCAAATATATTTACGATGAATTAAGAAAACAAAAAAACGACGAACGAACGATGAATTAAGAAAACTCTAAAAATTTAGTGGTGTAGAAAAATGGGCGGTACAAACAATTTGCCGGATAAAGTTGGCAGCTCTGTATACCCTACTACCGTAGGTAATAATTGTATTCGGTCCAAAAATTCGATATCGAGTTTTCACCTGATTTACGCGTTTTAAGGCCTCCTGAGACCAAAAAAGTAGTTTTTGGAGGTTAGTCAATGTGTGTGTGTGTATGTATGTGCGGAATCATATCTCCGAAACTAATAAAGATAGAACTATGAAACTTCAGAATTGAGGCAGGTCTGGTGTACAGATGAATTTTCAAATTTTCGGGGAAAATTGAAAAACCGGAATTGGGTCATCGGAAACCTGAAGAGGGACCGTAAGTCCGTATCGCAAAAACGGCTCAAACGATTTTCTTCGAAGATGCTATATAAACACTATTAGCTGTTCTTTCGAATCATATAGTTGGTTAGTTCAACAAAATTGATAGGCGTCATGTATAAATAGCTCAATTTGAGGTCTCAAGTGCATTTATTTAAAAATGGCTCTACATATTTCTTTCAAACTCGCCATATTAACTCCCTTTTAAATATAATTTTGCATGTAATTATAGTTTTTCGGTAGAATAATTGAGAATGCCAAGATTTGGCAAAATTTGCTATCTCAAAAACGGTTCTAACGATTTTCTTGAAAATTGTTACATAAACCCATTTTAGATACTCTTTCTCATGTATTACTGGTTATTACAAAAAAATTAACGGTCATCCTGATTAGGTAGTTCAGTTTTAGACCGCGGAAATTGGTGTTTAAAAAATAACTATCATTTATTATTATTATTTAACTCGCTGTATAAACTCTGTTTATATGTCTTTACACATGTATCAAATTTCTCTTACTGGAAAATTCCAAAAATTGCATATAATAACTCCAAAATATACATATAATACGTGTTATAGTGGGTAATGGAAGTCGTGTGGTTGTTCCATACCAAATTTATTATTATTATTTAATCTCTTGTTTAATTAGAAATTTATTTTTAAAAAAGAAAAAAGTCTTGGCTTTAAAAATTTCTCCCCTAAAGAAATATAGACTTTTTACAACTCATCAATTTGCGTATATGAAAAATATAATGGTTTGATTTTAAAATTCATCACTAAAAATTAATTTAATCTTTTCAATGATACTTTATCTACTTTTTAATTAATGATACCATTCATTAATAGTAGCAGTATAATTCCCCCTCTTGTACAAGAACAGATATTGACTTCTATTACAGCGTAGGCTTTGCTATTTAATAATAAAATGACGCACTTAATTGTTGCACAGAATATAAAATGAAGATTTAATTTCTAAATCATCGTGCATGGAACTGGATTTTTAAAATGCTTTGAAAGTATTCACAGGATTCAATTACATTCATCTCAAACAATATCCTACAAACTTAAAGTAAATAAAAATTTTACGAATATTGTAAATATTAAAAACCTATACCATTAGAATTCATATCAGAAGCATTTTTTTCCAGAAAAAATATTAACCTCGAAAGATACGCCTACTTAATACTTGTTTAGTTTTATCTTTAAAACTCTCTAAAATTTATATGTAACTAAATCTTTATTTTTATTTATTTTTATTTATTTTATTTATTTTTTTAACTAATGAAACACTTAACAGTATTTATTTTAAATAAGTTTTCTTTTAATTGTTGTAAAATCATTAAAAACATATTCTATTCAATATTCATTTTTTAATAAACTTAATGAGCACACACTCCTTATGAATAAAAAAGTAACGTTATTTTAATTACTCATTCCATACTCTTTCATTTTAAATAAAAGTTTGAGATTAAGAGATTTAAGATTCTTCTATTAATTAGTTATGGGAAAATTAAGAAAGTTCGAAAGTTGCTGCTTTCTTTCAAAATCCTTTCTAGTTTAAAAAGATCATTTTATATATATGCATATTGGGATTTAATAAAACAAATATCTCTTGAAAATCACAATGGAAAAATGCTGTCTTGATATATTAAAGGGTTGTTATAAACTTTCACAATAAAAGACCGAACAAGTAGATAATTGCCACAGAAATCTGTATCTATGCGTCTCAAGAGATGCTCTCCAAGTATCAAAAATTTTTTTGTACTTGTAAAATATTCATCAGATAGTGATTTGGAAATTTATAATCAGGAAAACTTTTTAAATCTGATTCAATTCGAACGAAATTGGGAGAGTGAACTTATCTTATAAATATCTTGGATGAGTTATAACAAAGTGACTCCGCCATTTATTTTTCAAGTGGACTCTACTTGAAAATTTTACACTCATTTTGTAAAAATCGTATTTACGGCCGGATTTGCTTGAATTTTGATGTATTCTTAAACCATATAAGGGTGTCAACGAATTTTATTAATGAACTTTATCCGCCATTTTTAACAAAATGCAGGAGTTATAAACTAAGCGAGACAACTTTAAATTAGGCTTCCACTTGAAAAGTTTTAATCATGATAACTGTTCAAACACTAATTCGATTCGAACCAAAGTTGGACAGTGAACTTATCATACAAATATCTTGGATAAGTTCACTGGACAACTTGTTCTGACATTTTGTTTCCAAGTTGCGTTTACGTGAAATCAGGCTGCTACTTAAAAATGTTCCATTACAGTAACTTTTGAAATACTACACTGATTCAAACCAAAGTTGGATAGTGAACTTACAGTTTAAATATTTTGGATATGTTCGCTAGGCAACTTGCTCCGATATTTTATTTCCAAGTGTCGGCCACTTAAAAAATTGTCATTATGGTAACTTCTGTAATACTGAATCAATTCGTCTGAAATTTGAGTAATGGATTTATTATTCAAATATCTCAGATAAGTTCGGTGAGCATCTCACTCCGCTCTTTTGTTTCCAAGTGGCGACCACTTGAAATCACGGTGCCATTTAAAAAATTTTTTAACACAATTTTTGAAATACTGAATTAATTTGAATCAAAGTTGGAAAGTGAATTTATCATACAAATATCTTGGAAGATTTCGCTGGTCAAGGTGCTCCGCAATTTTGTTCCCAAGTTGCGGCCACTTAAAATCAGACTGTCACTTGAAAATATGCCATAATAACTTTTGAAATATTGCACTGATTTGAACAAAATTTGGACAATGAACCTATGCTACAAATACTCTGGATGAGTTTGCTGGGCAACTTTCTCCACCGTATTGTTTCCAAGTGGCAGCCACTTGAAAATTTGTTATCCCGATAACTTTTGGAATGCTTAATCAGTTCGAAGTTCGAACCAAAGTTCAAGAATGGATTTATTATTTAAATATTTATGATTTCGGTGGGCAAGTTTCTCTGCAATTTTGTTTCCGAGTTGCGGCCACTTGAATGCTGCCACTTGAAATTATGTTATCACGATAACTTTTGAAATATCGAATTTATTCAAACCGAAGTTTGGCAGGGGACTTTCCTTACAAATATCTTTGATTAGTTCACTCAGCAAATGGCTCCGTCATTTTCTTCCAAGTGGCAGCAACTTAATTTGTTAACACGATAACTTTTAAAATACTGAATTAATTCGGACCAAATTTATAGAGCAGATTTATCTTAAAAATGCATTTGATATGTTCATTGGCCAACTTGATCCGCTATCTTGTTTCCAAGAGTCTTGCTTCCATCTTGCTTCCACTTGAATATTTCGAATTTACATGGAAAACGTATTTATGAATTGATTTGCTTATAACGCCATATGTATAGAACCCACATCAATATTTCTACCATGTCCATTAATGATTTGTAGCCGCCATTTTGTTTAAAAAATGCGACTACTTGATAGGGAAAAAGAAATCAATCTACCCTTCCTAATGAGTCGAAGGACTTGTTAAGTTATAGCCTTTGTTTAAATTTCAGTTTTTCCACGCAAACGTCCAATTAGCGGACATTTGTATAATAAAATAATTTGAGTACATCTCCAGAAATGTCTAAAAATTCTGATGGCATGTCTCTACTACACTGTAAACAATTTCTGTAAATTTACTGAAATGTTTTTTCCAGAGTCTCTGTAAAATTACAATTATTAGTTAATACCAAGTAATCGAGAGTCTTAAAAATAAATAAAAATTAAGAATAAAAATTATTTCTTAATTTCTCAATAAAAACTTAAAATGAATGTTTCTACTTTAGAAAAAGCATTCTAAATGACTAATACATTCTCGTCAATAATTATTTAAATTAATATTAGTCATTAAAATGCATAAATAAAATAGTTTTTTTTTACAATCACCGTTTGTTTTTTCTCTGTAATTTTACATAAGACTTAAGATAAATGATTGCCAATAGTTTTCTGTTGAAATTTTTAACTTTATAAATCACTCTTAGGGGCCAGTCCTAGACTGACGACAATTGAGCTTAGAATAGCACTACGGAGCCCAAAACCCACTCAACTCATCACAAAAATGTGTACCAATCAATTTTAGAGGCAATCCGCTAACCTGTTTTGTTTATAGCGGTAGTTTACAGGATGTTTACAATTAAACTTTTCTATGTAATACAACCCCTCGCATTTCGAGAGTGGAAAAATAATTTCTAAAAGTGATAAAATAAATTTTCAACCACTAATGTTATTGCTTATGACATTTTACGTAAAAAAAAAAAAATAAAAAAAAAAGTATTTTTCTAGTTTTTGTCTAACCTAAAATTTCTCAATTAAAAACAACACTTACGTTTATAAAATGATTTTATGCACTTTTTGTTTTTCAAATCTACATTTAACCCGTTGGTAGTCGCTATAGACAGCGCCATCTATTACAGATTGCGCAGTTTTCATTTAACTGTCACCAATAATTTTAAAAAGTGATGTGATCGACGTTTCTTCAAGTTTATTCGCGTTTTATGTATATCAAATGCCACTTCTAAAAAATTTTGGTGGCTATCGAATAAAAAAATCTGGCAACACTTAAGGATGGGCGGCAAATCGATCAACTAGAGACTACTAACGGGTTAAAATCATATAAAATGCAAGTTATAACATATTTTAAGACTGGGTTTTATTTATTTATTTATTTTTTATTTTATTTTATTTTTTAATGCCTATCAATTTTTACTCAGAGTGAAGTTATATAAATATCCACAGGTGTGTATATATATATATTCGCTAAAAATTAATCAAATACAACGGTTCATAATAATAAATGTAATTAAAGAAAACTAGAACCTTTTTATAGTATTTTTTTAAAATTATTATTGTTATTTATCAGTTAAATATTTCACGAGATTTTTTTTCCCTCAACTAATGCGGAGAAAAAAGGTAGTCTTGCGGACTTTTGCTATGCGAAATATGCTTCTATATATTTACTATATATATTTGCCATAGAAAATATATTTATATTATAAAAATCTCTTTGTTAAATACAGCAATCACTGTAAATATAGTAATACTGTAATTACTGTTTTAAATTCCAAATATGGTATAAAACGGAGCTTAGATATTTAGAGTATGATACAAAATATAGAAGTGATGCAGTAGATTTAAAATCATTAATTAATAAATATAAGCACCATAAATGGGCTTAATTTTATATATATATATATAAAACTTTATTATCATACGATTTACAACCTTGTATTTTTTCAAATATTTTATTAGCATTACCAAAGAAAAACATTTGAAAAACTATATATTTTAATTCAAATATAATTTCAGCATAAATAATCACATTTACTTATATCCGATCACGACTCTTCACAAAAACGCCAAAAGATAAATAGATGTATTTATCTGTATTATTTTTATGCTCCAGTCTTATTTTCAATTTGTAGACATTTATTTTATTTCAATTTACTGTAAGGAATATTTCCATAATTAAGCTCGTCATTTTTTACGTTTTTCCATTAAAACTTATTTCAAAAAATAGCAAAATTACAGTAAAATCAAAATAAAAGAATGCTGCGATAAAATTTGGGGGCGAGTTGTCCAGATCAATCAATAATGATTGAACTATTTCAGTTAAAAATATTTAGTTTACATTGGAATTCTTTATCCACCGATAACACATTCAGCAAAATCGTACTTTTTTTTTTCTTTGCACTGCTTTGAGTGTCTCTAATGTATACTGATACGCTGAATTCTTGTGTTTTCTTAATATCACGTATAAGTTTTTCACAAAGTAAAGATGAAGATTGGAAGAATTCAAACAGAGCTTATAATAACAAATTCGAAATTATGTATAAAATACATTAAAATAAACTATTATTTACATATTTACTTTCTCTTACCCTTACGGTAGAGAAAGTATTGTTTTAGGGTCAAATTTTCGAAAGCGAGTTTTTGTTATATTTACATGTTCTGAGGTCCCCTGAATACGAAAATTATGTTTTTAGCGAATGTGTGTGTGTGTGTGTGTCTGTGTGTCTGTTATCAGCATATCTCAATAACAAATAGTAGCAGAAATTCCAAACTCGGTATTCTAAATGTGTATCATATAGGGATGCTACATCAAGCTTTCCGTTGAGATGAAGCAAATGGTTCGTGTACAGGGACACTCAAAAGTATTCAAATACATTACGTTTATGGGGGAAATTGCAGTTAAATAGAGTTTAACATCTATAGACTGCACTAAACCAAATGAAACGAATATATATATTTTACAATAGAGAGACAACTAAGAAAACAATTTTGTGTATGTAGGAGCCTCGCAAACCCCCTGGGGGGGGGGAAGTCCCCCTCGACGGAAGCAAATTTTCATGATGGGTATATTTCAAAAGAGTTCTTTTTGTAACAGTAAGTGAAGATTTTTTACCCATTACAATAATTACATAACAGCACTGCCTATAGAAAAATTCCAATAAACAACTGGTGATAAACATTCCGTGCACCTTTATATATAGCGGTAGAATGCGTCTGATGCAATCGTCACATGAGATGATACAATAATCTGCACAAATGATACGACGTGTTAAAATACTGAAAATCGGCTACTGGTCTTAAACTTTTGGAAATGACTGTAGTTGAACCTTCATGTAAATGGGTGGCGATCAGTCGCTCGGAAAAAGTAGAAGAAAATTTTACCACAAAATACTATTTTGGTTAGTTTTCAGCGTGTAAGTCATCTTATGTATTTATGCATAGCTTGTTAACCTTCCAGCGGGCGCTCTGCTTATACGAACATGAAAAACCGCGCGTATTTTTCACATATACTACTGTAAAATATGTATTTTAAAATATCTGAATATTTTAATTATACTATAACCATTTGAAGATTAATAAGAACATTCAATTAGAACTTTTATTCATTGAAAAAAAAAGAATGAAACTGAAAGCACAAAATCAATACAAAATAATCAAAGAAATATCGGAATTATTTAAAAATAAAGAATATAGTTGATGTTTTGTCGTTTTTAATAAAAAGTGTAAAGTTAAAACTTAATTTTAAAAATATTTAAAATAAAAACAACAAAGAATCATTTTAAATAGCGAAAAAAAATTAAATAACATAAAATATAACAAAGCATCACATGAACGGTCGCGCGTATTTTTCAAATAAAAATTGCAAATATACAGCTTCATATCATTGTCTCGAGGTTCAAAAGATAACTAAAAATAGATCAACATATACTGAGTGAATAGCCAAAGATAAGTGTTCCAAATGCTCTCTGACTTTAAGATATACAATGAGATTCACCGCTAGTGTATCTCTCATATACGCTTCGTTTGAAGGTTAAAGCAAATTATTATAAAATTAATATTGATATTACAAACAATAGCAGTGGTAAAAAGAGAACTTTATAAAAGTTAGACGATAAATGATAAAATTATATCAAAATTATATTTTATCCAGATTTGTTATCATATAATAATATGACTATAATAATATACATATTATTATATAATAATATACATAATAATATAATAATAATAATATACATATAATAATACATAACGGAAATAGAGATCCGTCTAAAATAAAATAAAACAACGCTGCGTTAAATAAAATTTTATTAATTTCGAAATTAGATTGCTGAGGAAACAAATGGGAAGCTGTTTATAAGCTCTTTCCAAATTAAAATTAATTTTGTAACTAGAATTTATGGGAAAATCTTTGCTTAAAATATAAGTTGGTTGGTAATAAGTAATAATTATCTAATTTTTAACTTTTTAACTTCCGATCAAAAAAGAGGGATGTCATAAGTTTGAAATTTTGTGCATGTGTGTGTCTATGGCACTGTAGTTTCCAAACAAAAAGACAGATTTAAATATTTTAATTAGAATTCTGATTTTATCCATATGACTATTTTCTATACTTATCTGTTTGATGAATTTTTATTTATTTATTAATTTATTAAAACGTGTTTTTTTTATGGTCACTTTGCACTGATATTTTAAACATTGCGAACTGAAATTCTTTAATTTCCAAATTCTGTTATAAAACCAGCAAGCTAAAAATCTAATAATTTTTGTACCTTATATAGCATGAGCCTTTAATAAATTATATAACATGATTTATAGTCTTGTTAGATTATAATTTAAGTTTTTTTTTTTTTATTGTATTATACACAATATATGTGTGTGCATATGTACACACACACACACACATATATATTTATTTATTTGAAAAACGGTAATTTTAAACATATTTTCACCAAAAAATAAATACATAAATATTAACAGATCAGTAAAATATGCTATAGTTTTATGTATATAAAGTGTTAATTTTATGCTGAAATTCGATACAGATTATAAGTAATTGAATATATTAAGTCTTTTTAATACTTAGGCCCCAATAAATGTTGTATAAAAACTTTAAAAAATATATATGTTAGTCAAATTTGCTTAGTTTTAAAATTTAAAAATTGTTTTTGTAATTTAACAGAGATATTTAGCGTTAAAAATTTGTATGCACTGTTTATATATCAGAATTTCTAAGGATACTGAGAGAAATATTCAATATTGAGAGAAATATTCAATTAACCTGAAACATTTAAAATGTTGAAAAAAATAATTTTAATTAAATTCGTTTTGAAAATATTTTGTATACAGTAAACTCACAATCACGGCAAATTAACAAAATAAATAGTCCCTCTTTAACGCATTTAAAATTCAATTAATTCAAATATGTAAATGAATATATATATTTAGTATATCAAAAACTAATTTTAAATTTAAAATATATAGATATTTCGCAATTTAATTTCAGAATCTGTAGTTTTGATGAATAATTCACTCAACAAATTAGTATTTATGGATTAAGTTCTTTGAAAATAGAAAAATAAATTAGCTAGAAAATGTTTAAACATCTAACTTCGAGCAAACATTAAATCTAGTAGTTTTTAATTTTATAAACAATTTATTAAAATGTTTTTTAATGTACTATTTTAAACAAAATACATTTTTGTTTAATATAACACATTCTTAATGTATTAATGATCATTTTTAAGTTCATTTAATGAAAGCTTTGTGAAAAAATGTCTGCAAAAATATCGTTTCATTTAAAAGATATTCTATACATTAAGCCCAATTAGAAAATGTAAGTTTAAGCTTATTAAGTTATTTGCCTATTTTGCTGATAAAATTAACTGGAATTTATATCATTGTTATACAATATTTTTCTCAATCAAATTATTTTTCTCGAGAAATTTTAATGCCGATTTATAATGAATAACAACGATTTCTTTACAATTAGTTTCTATAAAATTCAAAAACTTTAAAATTCGAAATTGAACTTAATTTTATCAAGATTCAAACAAATTTAATCCACTTGTGCAACACACTTTTAAATTTTTAAAAAGAAAACATATCGCAACCTGTTTTAAAACAAAAACATTGAAAAAAGCATTTTATATATGGCGAAAAAATTTAAACAGATTTATAATCAGTAGAAATGATTTCTTTGCAATTAGTTTCTATAAAACATAAAAAAATCAATATTTAACTAATTTCATGAACTTTTACAAATTATCTTTATGTTTAAAAAATGAAGTATATCGTAAACCTATTTTAAAATACAAACATTAAAAAGTTTATTTTTATAATTTGCGAGAAATCTTTATGCAGGTTTATAATGAAGACCAATAATTTCTTTAGTTTGGTTATTTTCTGTATAATTAAAAAACATTAAAAAATCACCATTTAACATGATTGATTTCATCAAAATTCAGATAAACTTTATATATTCGGGCAAATTACTCTTTTAATATATCAAACAAAACACTGAAAATATATTTTTAAAAATTTGTTACCTCTTCTTGCAGTTCCCATAGAGAAATACAGTCTTTTTTCGTATACCTTTCCAAAGGAGTGCTTAATGTATTTAATTGTTTTTTAACGAGCTTTGGGCTAAGGTAGGTTACACTGCTTGATATAAAACTTTCGCCTCTACCTGAATCATTGTCATTATTAAAAACGGCAGTTTCGTACATTTAAAATTTTAACCTTATTTATCTTAATAAAATTAATATTTATCTTTCTTTAAAATAAAGGTTTAATTTAGATTAATTAGTTAATTAATATTTACAAATTCTTATTTTTTAATTCTGTGTTAGTATAGCGTAATAAAAGACGGCCATTACGTTCTGAAGCAAACTTGATACGTAAAAAAATACCTGTTAAAATAACAGCTATGAAAATTACATAAAATTACATGTTCGGATCCAGTTATAATTTTGCGAATGCAAATTTACTTTAAACTACAGTGACCAGATTAGAATACCTTTATAAATTAAAAGCTTAATAATTTTTACAATTCCCTAATTAGGAATATAATTTTATATTCTTTGTAAAAGGGGACCAAAATGCTCACAATTATAATGAATAATTTTCCTGTAAAAATATTCAAAACTTAGAAAAATAGCTTACAAAAACGGACCGTTCTCTAAAAAAGTCATCTGGTCAGCATACGTTAACCTATGCTGACCAGATGTCCTCATTTTCTGAGAACAGTCCGTTTTAGTAAGCCATTTTTCTAAGTTTTAATTTTTTTTACAGGAAAATTATTCATAATAATTATTAGCATTTTGGTCTCCATTTACAAAGAATATAAAATTATATTCCTAATTAGGGAATTGTAATAATTATTAACGCTTTTGGTTTATAAAGGTAGTCTAATCTGGTCACCATAGTTTATACTGACTAAACGTCCCTATTTTCTGGGGACAGATGGGGACAAATGGGGACGCCCTTTTTTTTAAGGCATTTTTCTAAGTTTTAAAAAATTGTAGAAACTAAATTATTAATCAATAACACTTTATTTTTAGTCCTTATTTATTAGGAATGAAAAAATGCATCCATAATTTGATAATTGTAGCAATTTTTTTTTGCTTCTCTATTATAAAGGTACTTTGATCTGGTCAGCCTACCGTAGTTAAACATTCTTATTTTTTCGTGTACTGATTTCGCTTGTTAAACAATCATTTTCATTCGCCAGTTAAGCACATTTGTGTACACTAACACTACATCATTAAGAATAAGAGGGAATTTTTTCTGCGAATATTTTGAAGTCTCTTTAACGGTAAGGATACATGAAGCGATCCCATATCTACAGTCGGCTGTAAAATTATTCGAGCACTAGCCAATAATTCCTATATTTAAAAAGTACACGCAAGACTTTTTTGCTAAGTAAATCCTTGTCGAATCATGTTCTTAGACTGATTAAGAACATGACTCGACAAGGATTTATTTAACAAATCTGTATTAAGTGTACTTTTTTTTGGCAAGGATTATTGCTAGTGCTCGAATAATTTTGCAGCCGACTGTACATAGCAAAATAATACCTCTGAGGGTTACTGAAGCGAAGAACACATTCTCTACACGGAAGATCAAAATTGTGATGGCATGTGTACAGACTATCCCAGTTCGTCACTGAATGACCACTGCGAGGACCTAACGCGACGTAAAACGCACTAAACCACAACCTTAATCCATAACCATACATTTTGGAAAACAAAATCAATAAATCAAAAGTCTTTTTTTTTTTTTTTTTTTTTCTGAAAATTATTGCATTTCACAAAATTTCCGCAAAATAAAGTTTTTTAACAGGCTTTGTTGGTTATAGTGTTGCATTTAGGGCCCATTGACTGGTCTTGAGCTTGGGTGGATCACAGATTATTATACAGATAGGACACTCCCGTATATTATTCGGTAACCGGAATTTGACTGCAACGACCCTATTGTCAACGGCTGTAAGTTTCTTGAGCTCTCCAGCTTACGCAATCGCTCGTCTTATTTTTATTGTATCTATGTTCATATCGTAATATTAGTGCAACGTTAAACCCAACATACAACCGACTAACCATTTATTGATGTTTACGTTTGGACTTTGTTATTGTTTACGAATTTGATTGTCGAAAGCAATTTATTTTAAGAAGCAAGTACTAAATATTAAGCAAATAAATTTCGAAAATATACATAACCCAGAAATTTTTTTTTCATTTTAAAGCATTTTGTATTATTTACAACAAGCAATGTTAAATATTTAAGATTTCATACCATACTGCTATTTCAGCATTACAGTTTGTTATATTAATTTGTACTCTTGAACACGAATGTGATTGGAAAAATTTATTTTCAAACATAATAAAATTTAGTTTTATTTCTTAGAAAATAGCTGTGAATTTTATGATTTTGTAAATTTAAAAGTAGTAGAAAAAGTGAAGGAAAGAAAACTGCACATACGTTTTCGTTGGCAACTTTATTATTCTTTACAAACTTGATTGTCAAAAGCAATTTATTTTAAGAAGCAAGTGCTAAATATTAAGAAAATAAACTTTGAAAATAAACATAAAATAAAAACATTTTTTTCCATTTTAAGGCATTTTGTATTATTTAAACCAAGTAACGTTAAATATTTATTGATTTCATATTGCTATTTCAGAATTACAGTTTGTAATTTTAATTTGTACTTGAATATGAATATGTTTCACAAAGCATATTTTTAAACATTATAAAAAATAATTTTTATTTCTTAGAAGAATAGCTGTGAATGTTTTGAGTATAATTTTGTGAATTCAAAAATAATAGAAAGTGAAGAAAAAGAAAACTTCCCATACTAACCTGCTACTAACTGCTCGCGAAATAGAAAAACAATTTTCGATCAAAGATGCTATTCATGTAGACTTAACACATGTAGTTCCCCTCTGTTGACACTAGTGGTGCTACTATATTTCCGGCTCGCGTTTTAGCTTCACTGTCCTATCTGTATGATAATCTGTGGGGTGGATTGCCCTCATTGGATATAGCGACCAGATTAGAGTACCTTTATAAATTAAAACCGTTGATAATGAGGAATAAAATTTTATATTCTTTTTATATGGTGTATGCATATCTTTGGGTATCTAAATTATGCTTACCAGATGTTCTCTTTTTTACAGAACAGTCCGTTTTTGTAAGCCTTTTTCTAATTTTTAAAAATTTTTACAGGAAAATTATTCATCATAATTATTAGCATTTTGGCCCCCATTTACAAAGAATATAAAGTTATATTCCTAATTAGAAAATTATAATAATTATTAACGCTTTTAACTTATAAAGGTACTCTAATCTGGTCACTATAATCTAAATATATTCCATATTCACGCAAAGGTTTTTAATAAGTACATTTTATTTGCAAAAATCAAAAAATATACTCGTTAATCTTGAAAAATATTTTAGTTAGCTTCTTCGTGAAAAATAAAAGCTACGAAATGTAGCCATCATGTTTACCCTTTTTTTGACTACGATTTCAGTATTTATAAATAGGTTGGTTGGTTCGGTCTTGCTGCACATTAGCGCTGCGCAATGGGTAATTAACGACGGTCTGAGACTCACCCCTAAGAGTAGTCCGGAGACATGCCATCACAATTTCGATCCTCCACGAAAGAGGATCGAAATTCCTCCTTCCTCGCTTTAGTGGTCCCCAGAGGTATAATTTGGATGAGAACATAGAGGACATTGCGGTCGCGTCGAATTTTACATTTATAAATTGATTTAGATGAAAATTCTTATGCATTTGAAATACTTAAAAATCTTGATACGACTTCTTTACACACACACGTGCATAATGGCATACAAGAAATAAATATAATTTTGAAAACTGTGTGTAAGCGTTGAAAAAATGATTCAAAATCACTTGGGAAAAATTGTAAAGAATCATTTGCTTAAGAGAAAGAATTCACTGTCTTCAAGCAAAACATTTTAGACATTATCGTCATGCGCAAAAATCCTGTGCACGTCTCGAAGCAACGACAAATTGGCACATGCGACATTAAACTTTTAGACAAATATTTTGCAGTTATTAAATTATACAGTCAGTAACAAAAGTGTCCGAACACTAACAAAAATTCCTATGTAATAAAAGTACACTTCATACGGTTTTGTTAAATAAATCCTTGTCGAATCCTGTTCTTAGTCAGTGTAAGAACATGATTCGATAAGGATTTCTTTAACAAAACCGTATGAAGTGTACTTTTTTTACGTAGAAATTTTTGCTAGTGTTCGGACACTTTTGTTACCGACTGTACCTCTGGGGAAAACCGAAGTAGGCGGGGCGCCATCACTTCCGTGGAGGATCAAAATTGGCATGTCTTTGGACCACCTATAGTCGTGAGTCCTGGAACGTCGCCAATTGCTCATAGTGTAGCAATAATGCCATGTAAAACCCAACCAACCGTGGTTGAGGTCTAGCAGGATTTACGTCGCACTATTGTTAAGCTATAGGCAATTGGCGACATGCCATCACAATTTTGATCCTCCACGGAGAGGATGTCTCCCCTGCTTCGGTGACCCCCAGAGTTGTAATTTAGATGGGGACATGGAGGACATTGAGGCCACGATAGATTTTGTGTACAAAAGCCACCATTAGTGTACACGACGGTCTTTGGTTGGCTCCAGTATCGAACCTGCAATATTCCATTTACGAGATCGGCTCTCTACCGAATAAGCTACCGCGGCCTACAACCTCAAACACGAGCAGTTATCAGGTAAAAGAGGTTTAGTAGGGTTAATGTCGCAGTAGTAGTATGATCAAACGGCAGACAAAAGAAGATTCTTAACAACCAGATTGGACACATGATGGCACAAAGAAGCTAGCTGGTGTTTAAGTGGGTTTTACATTTCACTGTTGCTAGATTATATGTAACTGGAGACTGTCTGGGACTCACCCCTAAAGGTGGTCCGGAGACCCTAAATAGAGTGTATGGCTTCCCCGCTTCGGTAACCACCAGGGGTATTGGGGAACTTGAATGGGAACCTGGAGGATAGTGCGGCCAGAATGGATTTAACGTGACTAGCCACCATTAGTGTTCACGCAACACGTCCTACAATAATGATTCTGAACTGAGCTTTACGTCAGGGAAGATCGACCGATTATATCCAGATACATCTTAAGAGAAATTATAGGAAGTATTCATTTGATGTAATCGGCCGATATTCTGTGAAGAAAAGCTCAGTTCAGATGCATTTTGATAGGGTGTGTTGGGGCACAATGATCTTCGGTTGGTTTGAGAATCGAACCCGCAATCTTCGAGTTACGAGATCGGTACTCCAATGACTAAGCTACCGCTTCCTCGAAGCTAGCTGGAGATGTCTGCAAAATGTTAAATCATTTAAATGCTGAAATTCATATAACCATATACCGAAATATCATGGGTTCTCGATGAGTATGAACTGAAGATTGGGGAAAGGTTTGAAAATGAAGGAGATGTTCACCTACAACATAGCCAAAACCTTTACCTCCATAACTGCATAACGTCAATGTCAAAGGGACAGTTGTGCAGGAGAATTGAGTCGGCGTTTAGTGTTGTCACAGCTTGTAGGAATGGTACAATAGAAGATTGCATGTATCAGCATTCATAGTAAACAAAGTTAACTATTGTCTTCTCAAGATAGTAGTGCTACAGCAGGAACCATATGAAGTCTACCAAAACATTAGCTAGCACAGTGTTTGGCGGAACGATATAAGAGGAGATGACATTTCCAGAAAAACACGAAGCTAAAATCGTAACCACAGAAGCCATTAAGTTACAAACAGTTATGTAAAGAATTCTGCATTGTTATTGTAAAATTACGTAATATGAATCATTCGAAACGAAAGTCATTGTAACTATATGACTCAAAGCTGTTAAATAAATTTTAAATAAATAAACTAACACAATGCTAGTCAATGTTTTTGTAGATTCAAAATGACTATTGCGACAGTCTTGTCTGCTATTGCGGCAGTCATCTTGAGTAGACAACAGTTAATTTCATTTGTCCTACATGCTGCCCTGCATGTCAATCCTTCTTATATCATTTCTCCAAGGTCATCATTAAATGGCTTTTGCGGTTAGTTTAGCTTCATGTTTTTCTGATATATCATCTGTATGAGTTTCTAGACACAGCCGACCTGGTGGTTCGGCCAGTAGGGCGCAGCCTTCTAGATCCCTAGATCCCGGGTTCGGGCATGGATATTTGTGGTGTTCTATGTCAACAAGATATTGTGCATTTATTTTTGTGAATTACTGTAATATGGATCAGTCGAGACAAAAGTCATTGTAACTATAGGTCTCAAAGCTGTCAAATAAATGCAAATAAATTCTAGAACAATGTTCACAATTGATGACATTTCTTGAATTACGCTTCCGGCTAGCTCCATATCGGTGGTTAGAAAAAGTATAATACATATAATGGAGTATTTATTCATCTTATTAGCTGTTTTGCTTATTTAGAGAAATAACATAAATAGGACGACATTTTTCAACAGTAAATCAGATGAATAAGCTGTAAATGATAACTGGCTGTTTCTAGACACTGGTATGGAGCTAGCCCAAAATGTTATTCACGAGACGCCACTTTTTACAACTGTCAGTCACTAGTTGGTATTCTCCTCTTACATGCGCACAAACACGCTTATTTAAACTCGAGTTAGATTCATTGGACTAGGGGTTACATACAAACGGAACGCTTGCAATTTCGATGACGTAAATTTTGCAAGTTTTTTGTAAATACAGTCGGCAGCAAAAGTAACAGAGCACTAGCGAAAATTCCTATCTAAAAAAAGTACACTTAATGCAGATTTGTTAAATAAATCCTTGTCGAATCCTGTTCTTAGTCAGTCTAAGAACACGATTTGACAAGGATGTATTTAACAAAACGGTGTTAAGTGTGCTTTTTTCATATAGGAATTTTTGCTAGTGTTCGGATACTTTTGCTTCCGACGGCAGTCATACATTTGGAACGCCTGCAAATGGCTTTGCAAGTGGAAGTGTTTCGTTTGTATGTACCCCTAGAGGGTTCTTAAGTGGTAAAACCTACTTCAGTCAAAACACAAATTAAGTCGGATAATCGGTTTGGATGAACTTGAAAATGCTTATAACCTTGGAAACATCACGGAAAGTCAACATTTTCAATAAAAAGGAATTATAGTATAAGAAAGGATCATGCTGGACGGCTTCACTGACCTCTATATTTTTGAGACAGTGTGTGTGACTACTAAAGACATCATCCTCTTTAAACCGTAGATCCGGATTTAACCAACCTTAATGCACAAAAAATAACCATTCAGCGACTCCTCAAACCCAATATTATTATCACCTGTGTCTAGATTCGTTATAAATGCTTTTTGTAAAGAGATATGAATGCTTAATAACAAAATATAAATAAAATTAATTGCCTTTAGATAATTTATGGCTAAATTTTAAACATTTAGTAAATTTGCAATAAATTACTTTACAATGATTAAATTTGTTTAATTAAATATTTTTTCGTCTTCCACTTTCAATACCTCACGAAAAAAAAAAAAAAAAAAAAAAAAAAGAATCATTCGCATTATAACTACGTAAATTTATTCTCAATTAATTACTTTCTTTAACTGCACAGAAAGTCAGAAAAACAAAATTTCGATAATTAATCATTATTTCACATAATTAGTGAAAGTTCGCGTAAGTAAAGTTTCTAGTTAAGCCTCTTCATAATTCGAGTAATAATGTCGCTTTCTATTCACTTTGTAACATCAAGCAGCAGATAATATCGAACACTGTCGAAGATAATTAATCTTTCTACATTGCAATCGTTATTTGATAGATCAGAAAAAATACAAATACAAATGATAATACGAAAGTCCGTTAATATTTTGTGAATGTACATTCCTAAGAATAGTAGCATGTCCAACGTAATGAAATATCTTTTGGTATTACTAGTGAATCAAAATAATTTAAAATAAAAGTTAAACTTATCTTGAGGACAAATAACTATTAAATGTAAAAAAGAAAAAAAAAAAAAAAAAGCTAAATTTAAAATTAAATAATTTTTTAACTGCAGTAAAATGAAAGGTTCGAATTTATCTTTTGTCTATTTATATTTTCTTGTCTAAGACATGTCAGCATTTAGTATAAATTATTTCTACACAAAGAAAAAATAAGTTATGTTTTTTTTTTTTTTTTTTTATATATTGCTTTCCAATAAAGTTTGGGAAATTTTTAAAATAAATATTCTACGCTATGTTTAAATTAAATATTCTACGCCCCGTGCTGATCTTGTGAAACTGGAGGACTTTGAATTTAGGAATATATGAGCAGCCCTTACTAACGTAGCAAAGCCAAGTCTACGGGTTATTTACTGTCCACCACTACTTGACCAATCACTTAAATGTCCCAATGAAATGAATTGTGTCCTCATGACTTTCGTTAGGCTTCTTGGGAAATGACTTGCTGAATAATTGGAGTTTCTTTGTTATTCAATGTTTCTTTGTTATCATGTGCATGTGTACGTACAGTCGGTAACAAAATTGTCCGAACACTAGCAAAAATTCTTATTTATAAAAAGTACACTTCATACGGTTTTGTTAATTAAATCCTTATCGGATCATGTTCTTACACTGACTAAGAACAGGTTTCGACAAGGATTTATTTAACAAAACCGTATGAAGTGTACTTTTTTTACATAAGAATTTTTGCTAGTGTTCGGATACTTTTATTACCGACTGTATGATCAACCGGCACATCCTCATCACCAATGCAGCAAAGAAGTTGGAACGCTCAGACAATGCACCAGATTGAATTTTTAATAATAGCACGTCATGCAGGGGAAGATTTTTGGGAGATAGAGAACGTCTTGGGATTGCCGCAGAGACAGACAGAAATTAGGGGACCTATCCACTATGTAAAAATATGCCTGTATAGCTAGGCTACAGCGTCTAGAATAAAGTGTGGAAAGCGGCGAATAAAATTGTACTAAAAAAAATTAAGCTTGTCACCAGATGTCATTGTAATCGAAGCTAGGGTCACGACAACAAAACCGAAACTCCCTATTGGTTAATTTTATGCTTAGATCACGTGATTAAATTGACGAAACTGGAAAAAGCCAATCAGGTCTTCGATTAGAGCAATAGCTTCGATCACAGCGACATTTGGGTAAGCTTAATTTTTGAAGCATCATTTTAACATCACGGTTATAGGCGATTGCCACACTGTTTATTCTAGACGCTGTAGCTAGGCTGACCAGATGAAAGTGACTTTATAATAGAGAAGCGTTAAAAATTGCTACAATTATCCAATTACGGATGTATTTTTTCATTCCTAATAAATAAGGACTGAAAACAAAGTATTATTGATTAATAATTTGCTTTTACAGTTTTTTAAAACTTAGACAAATGTCTTCAAAATAAATAAATGTCCCCAGAAAATGGGGACATTTGGTCAGCTTATGTACAGCCCTATGAATCTCATCTTTAGAGTAAAAACGACGACTACGTAATATTTTTTGGGATAAAAAATTAAACAAAAGTTACATATAATAAGATTAGGGGTACAGGGTTGGTGCTCTATCATTTTCATGTGTTTTTGTTCAAGAAATTTTACTGCCAATCTTGCCTTAAGAGAAGATGCTGTGGAAAAGATTTTATTGGCCGTATCTATTAGAGATTAACTGAAGATAATTTTAAAAACACCATTTACTTTAGGTGGAGTGAGAGGCTCAAAACTCTGGATTCTTTCAATAAATTAGGCTTTTTAACAAATTTTATTATTCTTTTTTCACCATTCTATGATGCATTTAAGAAATTTATATTGTAGTATGATTTTTACCAGTAATTTATTTTATTTTATTTTTTAATATTATATGCATTTTTTATATAAAAATTAGTTGTTACACATTTTTTTTTTCTTTTTTCTTTTTAAGCAATAACTAGGAAGCATTAAAAATCTAGGAAAGTAAGTTTTGTAAAAATTTAATGTAAAATTTCTTCACCGTTAATTAAAATAATTTTACACTAGGTATTTAAGAAAATAATTGGTGAAAATTGTAGTTAATTTTCACCAATTATTTATGTTTCAAAAGCATTATATATAAATAATGTAATGTAAAAAATATTTTCTTTCAATCAATATTTATAAAATATATAAAACCTAAAACATTGTTTTTTTTTTTTTTTTTTTTTTTTTTTTTAAGAATTAATGTAAAATTTCAATGGCGTATATTAAACAATTTTAATTTTTTTTTAATTTTATATAGAAAAATCATTTTTTACTTACTTGTGCATATTTAGATATCATAACTTTTTTCACAGCTCATTTGAGTTTTCACAAATCCTCCCCCTTATTTTATGTGTAGTGACAAACATCAACTACCTAAATATAAAACACAAGCGCGTTCCTAATACATAAACACTGACATCGTAGTCTCCGCAAGTAAAAAAATAAATACTTCATTCTAAATCTGTTTCCACATTTATTTATTTTTTAAGAAAGAAAAGCAGTTCCTGTAAATAGATTCTGGGAAACAGATTCTATTTTTACTTAAATATGCATTTAGTTAATCTTTTATGATGCGTTATTATGGAATATATTTATGTTGTGGGAATTTTCAACTTGTGAACGGTTTATAGGAGCGTAAGTTTAAGATATTGTGTGCTATAAGAGACTTTTGAGAGAATTTTCTTTTCGGAATATTTTATAATATACTTTTCTTTTCTTTTTTTAGTCTTTTTACTTAGAAATTGAATTTTCATGTAAGGTGATTACAATTTTTTTTTTTTTTTTTTTTTTTTTTAATTCACTTCTTGAAAAAGTATTACAAATAAGTTTTTTTTATTTATTACAGAAATCGAACATTTTGTAGGTCATTTTAATTTTAAGAATATTTGTTTATGTTTTATTTGATTTTGATATGCAACCACTTAAGGACCCTCCGTGGACGAGTGGTTATTTTACCACACTGCTAATCGCGTTCGAGCGTAGGAGAGCGGGTTCAATTCCCGCGCTGGCCCTGGGTGTTTTTCCATTTCTTCGTGTTGTAATTCTATCATGTGCTATCTGTAATTATATGACGAAGATTTACAAGTGGCCTACGAGTCAAGCATACAAATCTGATGTATATGTTATCAATAAACAAACAAACAAGCAATTAAAAATTTAACTTTCTCGTAATGTTACATTATTAAAAACGAAGTACTCAAAAATGAATAAATGGGCATACTCATTTCTAAATGAGTTATTTTGTTGCAAAAAGGAAAACATACTTGTCTCCTTTATAAAATATTGCATGTTTTCAAATTAATATCTATTTACTTCCTAATTAATTATAAACTAGCAGGCTACGCACGCTTGGCTGGTCACTGTATTTTAAGGAATTTTCAGAAGAACTGAATCACCATTTATTTTTTATATTACATTATAAATAAAACTTTAAAAAAAATGCCTACATTGAAATAACTCTAAACTTCTCTTCGGGTACCTGTTGCCTATATGTCCCCCGCTCTTTAAACTGTGTTAAATAAAATATTTCATCCGTTTTGCACTCGTTTTGCTTCCACGGAGGATCAAAATTGTGATGGCATGTCTCCGAACCACCTCTAGGAGTGAATCCCAGACCGTCGCCAATTGCCTGTTGCGCAGCACTGGTGCGACGTAAAACTCAACCAACCAACCATGCACTCCTTTTACAAAAATTCTCTATGGTCTTATGTGAATGATTCTCAAAAATGAATCAACGATTGTTTACAAATTTAATAGATTTTGTCGTGGCCGAGTGGTTATGTCACCACACTGCTTATCGCCTTCAGCGTAGGAGAGCGGGTTCGATTCCCGCGCTGACCCTGGGTGTTGTTCCATTTCTTCGTGTTGTAATTCTGTCATGTGCTATCTGTAATTATCTGACGAAGATTTACAAGCCGACTACATGTCAAGCATACAAATCTGATGTATATGTTATCAATAAAATCAATAAATAGATTTTGTATGGGAAATAAGTACGCTGTAATTTAAAAATTACAGCCCTTAGAACTTCAAAACTGATAATTTTTAAAAAGTTATTCATTAATCTTTAATTTTAGACTGTTTTCTGTTTAATATTAGACTCTTATTTTAAAATAAAAGCAATAGAATAATATCGTGTTGTGAAGCTTTGCAACGTAATGTCTCTAAATCTAATAACTAGGTGTATACAGTGTCCGCACAAAAAATGAACAGTTTTTAGAGCGCTTTTAAAAAAGTATAACGTGTATGCAGTATATTAAAAAAAAAAAAAAAAAAAAAAAAAAAACATCAGTTTTTACTTTTAAAAAAAATGGCTGACTTTAATCACCAAAGTAGTTAAATCTAGACCAATCAAAAATAGGAGTGGTCCGCCCGGATGTGTTCCGCCGACAAACTCTTTGCTTTATTTATATAGATATGCTAAACAAAAAAATGTTCTTTAATAGAATTTCTGCAAATTTAAACAGAAAGAGTTCAAACACGAAAATTTAGTCTTTCAAATCACCAGAACTGTACAGTCGGCTGCAAAATTATTCGAGCACTAGCAATAATCCTTGCCAAAAAAAAGTACACTTAATACAGCTTCGTTAAATAAATCCTTGTCGAGTCATGTTCTTAATCAGTCTAAGAACATGATTCGACAAGGATTTACTTAGCAAAACAGTCTTAAGTGTACTTTTTAAATATAGGTGCTATATTCTAGTGCTCGAATAATTTTGCAGCCGACTGTATTTCGTGGTGGTTTCATACTGGTTTGCGAAAAATACATTAGTTAGAATCAATGTTTGGGAGAATGAGATTCACGATGGCTGATGGAGATTTTTGAGCATGTTAATATACTCAATAATAAGTAGATGGGATTTTTAAATCTGAGTATATTTGCTTCAGAGCTATACTCAAATTTGACACAATTTTACTCATTTCTGAGTATTTTTGCTCCTTTATTTATTTTTTTTTTCAGTGTATTTATTTTTTAATGAATGTTTTCCTCAAAATTAAAAAAAAGGGAAAAAATAATCGTCTTTAATTTATTACAATTTATTAAATTTTTAATCTGTTCGTCTTAAAATTGAAATACCTATAGGATTGTAAGGAAATAATATTATAGTTTTAAAAAATTAAAGAACACGCTTTTATATAAATGCGAACTAAAAAGTACAAAATATCTATCTTAGTATTAAAATGCAGGATAAGAGAAAATCGTGTGAGTGACACACCGTAATATTTACATACATTTAAAGCTTTAATTAAAATAACTTAGAATTAAACAAAAACCATTTTTAAAAAATCTCCCCTGACGGGGATCGAACGCTAGACCTTTAGGTTCGTAGCGCGGCACCTTACCTCTACGCCATATCGCTCACGTAGGGAAAGTATTTTTTTACAATATAAATTTTTTGTTTGCTCCCAGAGAAGTTACAAACAAACATACATACATACATACAGGTGAAGCTAATAAAAGCGTGTTAAAAATGTATAGAATTTGCGTAAGAATCAAATTTCTCGTCTGTGCAATTTAAGATGTTTGAACTGAGCAAAACAAAATGAAATTGACATACATATATTTTATTTCCACAATGCATGTTTCTCATAGGATATGGTATAAATTTACCTTTCGTTTACAGGGCCACACAAAAGGATTCTGGTATATAAGATTCATAATTAGAAATTCGAAGTGTATTCAAAGTTGTGTCAGGCATTATTTACTTATTTATTTATTTTTGCTAAATTCAAGTACACTTTTCGGTGCATATTTATAATTATAAGCAATGCACAGAGAAATTCAAAATTAGTCAAATAAATAAGAAAGAACGGTGTGAGTGACCGTTATCTGTATAATAAAAAAAAAAAAATTAAATACTCTGACAGCCGTAAACGATTTATAAACGTAGCTATATATTAAAATGGGGGGGGGGATAGTTAGTGGGTGGAGAAGAGAGGACAGCAGCCTTCTCATACAAAAATGTTTGTTAAATTTATGAAAATTGCATCCAACTTGTTATGTTAGACATGAAAAACTATAATGATTCAATTTGGATTCTTATTGGGGAAAAGGTGTCCCCAATATGCTGCAGATTTTATGTTTAATAAGAACTCTGTATATATGTTTATTCCTCTTTACTTCTTTATACGTCTGTCTGTATGTCTGTTTCATTTTCTATTTTGTATAAGTACACCAAATTTTATACTTGAAATAACTTGAATGAAAAACTTTGCTGACTTAAATTGTTGCAAATTGACCTATAGGTGGCGCTGTACAGCAGAATGTTACTAGGTTTTTATTAGTAATGCATTATAATGAAAGAAGAAAGTTTCGCAGTAGCCACACATACTAATTTTTAAAATTCAATTTAGATCAAACAATCAAACTTATATAAATATCTTTACTTCTGCCGTTTTCTTTATCTCAGAGATGTCATTTTAAAATTTAAACCTTATTTATGATTTATATTTATGATTTTAAAATTATAATACATGCAAATAAGAATTAATTTTTTACTTTCCCTTACCCATAGGGTCGAGAGAGTATTGTTTTAGGGTAAAATTTTCGAACGTGAGTTTTTGTTATATTTACATGTTCTGAGGTTCCCTGAATACGAAAATCATGGTTTTAGCGAATGGTCTGTGTATCTGTCTGTCTGTCTCTCTGTGTGTCTGTTATCAGCATATCTCAGGAACAAATTGTAGCAGAAATTCCAAACTCGGTATTCTAAATGTGTATCATATAGGAATGCTACAGTAAGCTTTTCGTTGTGATGAAGCAACTGGTTCGTGTACAGGGACACTCAAAAGTATTCAAATACATTACGTCTATGGGGGAAATTGCAGGTAAGTAAAGTTTAACATCTATAGACTGCACTAAATCAAATGAAACGAATATATATTTTTTGTAATAGAGATAGTCAACTGGAGAAAAAATTGTGTATGTAGGAACCTCACCTCCCACCCCCTGGTGGGAAGTCCCCCATCGAGGGAAGTAAATTTTCATGATGGGTGTCTTTCAAAAGAGCTCGCCAGTACCTTTAAAATGAATGGTTGAACCATCGATCTGCGATAATTTAAAATAAAGTTATCAATTTTTTTCACTTTTAACAATATATATATATATATGTATATATATATATATATATATATATATATAGTGTTATACAACTTCTCTAATACAGAAATCGTCTGCATTATCATAAAAGATAATTTTTTAAAATAACAATTTTAATAAATTATTTTTTAATAACCGAATTAAATTCTATATAAATGTAGGTGCATTAATGAAACGGGAGGTTGAGGGGGGCTGTAGCCCCCCTCACACAGAACTAGTTATCATATAAAACTCTTCCGAAGTCTAATTTGAATTGTTTAACACAGGTTTACATAACAGTACTCGTTATCTTACCTCTTAATCTGCAACCTGTGTTTATAGTATTAAATTTCAGGGTAAGAAAAAGTCGTGTGAGTGACACACCATATTATTTAAATCAAAATTATAAAAGTTTTACTGTTGACGTACAACAAAATTTCAGTTATTTTACCTTTTTTTTTTTTTTACATTTTAATACATCTACAATCTACATTTTTCTGTTTTACATTATATTTAAACGTCTGGCAAAAATTATACATTGTTACATTAGTTTATTAACTGCAATGTCGTGCGAAAGTTCTTTAAAAAAAAGTTACGAGTCATTCATTCCATGTCAAATCAACACAGCTAAAAACTTGACCCCCTCAGATTTTTATGAAATTGGGCTCATTTATTTGTTCTACTGAGAAATGAATATATACCAATAATTAAGTCACTATTTCTTTTATTTTTTTGTATACAGGGCTTCAAAAATGGGTAAAAACTGCAAATTTACGAAATTCTTCTACTACAAATGTACCCGTATTTTCTTTCCTAATTAACTTAGAGTTAAAAAATTGGTTTCATTAGAAAGCTTATAATACAGGCTTTCATATGATAAATCACATGTATATATTTTTAAAATGTTTCATTTTAAGGTAAAACATTTTGTCCTTTAAATTTTGATATCTCAAAAAGTATAAACTGTTAAAAGTGGTTCCTTAAAAATAAGCTAAATTGTCTCAAAATATCTCCGAAACAATATTTACTGATATTTGAATACCCATGTACTGTCAGTAACAAAAGTCTCAGAACACTAGCAAAAATTCCTATGTAAAATAAAGTACACTTAATATACTAGTTTTGTTAAATAAATCCTTGTCGAATCCTGTTTTTAGACTGGCTAAGAATAGTACTCTACAAGGATTTATTTAGCAAAACTGTATTACGTGTACTTTTTTTATATAGGAATTTTTGCTAGAGTCCAGAGACTTTTGTTACCGACTGTACTCATTTTTGAGTATATTGACACGTTCAAAAATGGATTTGACCAATAAGAATCCCAATATCTCCATGTTTGGTATGCTAATTTATTAAAAAATGAGTACATAAGTTTTCAAATTTAAGTAAATATTGTTTCGGAGTTTTTTTTTTGTGACAATTTTTGCTCATTTTTAAGAAACCATTTTTAACAGTTTACATTTAATTTTAATTTAAAAATTATATGTTATTATTAGGTTCATTATCTATAATTATGTAAGTTTCAAAATGGCACGGCAATTTTGTAAAACTTACTTTATGTTAATATGGAAATACTGGTAGAGTTGCATTTTAATTTATAACTCAGTAACCCATGCCGTACCATGTTTAAACCAGTAATCGACTTTTATAGTAAAGAATTTTTAAAACAAGAAAGGAAAATTTTCCTTTCGTGTTATGTAACTGAAAACTATTTTAATTATGATTACTTTTAGCAAAGAAGAGCTGTTAGACGAGTTATATAAAGACAAAAATGACATGTGAGAATATTTAGCAAATGAACACTTCAAGAAGTCGTTTTTATGTTATGCTGAAAATAAAGTTACAAATAAAAATATTCTTGATGTAAAAAGAAATATATATATTTTTTTTACAAATTACTCTAAACATAATTATATTTTAAAACTATTTCGACTGTGTTGAATATTAGAAAACAAATATCTTCTGTGATTGCTATATTGTTCATTTTTGCAAGTTGCAAAAATGAGCAATTTTTGCAATTTTATTATAAACCAATCATTTATATTAAACGTATTTGTTCATGAAAAGCAATTCTTATTCATCGATTTTCTTTTTCTTTTAGCGTGTAAAAAATAAATGAAAATAAAAGTCTTTTCATTTATTATAATTTAATTATATAATTAAGAAACAAATTTGCTTGGTAAGACTATTAACAAATAAATGTTTCATACTTATTAACGTAAAGACATAAAAAAAGAGCAAATTTATAAAAGATTAATGAATTAGTTTTATTAAACTCACTTTACCATGACAACCCATTTCGAAAAGAATTTTTACATAAAAAAGAAAAATTCCCCTCCCACCTCTATTTTTTTTTTTTTTAAGTGAAAGTTTATTTACATTAGCTTAAACTGCCAAAGATTTAGCTTTTGATGGGAAAAGAATTCTTGTAGCATGATCGTTACTGTATAAATCGTAACATTACGCAGGCTACTGATGGACAGACAGTTTATAATTTTAATGGATTATTTTATATCTTAATGAACATTAATTTAATTTTATTAGAAGTTTATTGAATTTTTTCTTAAACTTTTAAACTTTTGTATAACTAATATTTTTGGACGGTTATTTAGTTTTATAGTCTATTTATTTATTGTTTTAATTTTTAAACGTTCACTTAATTATTTTTTTGGACGTTTATTGAACGTATATGTTTTATTTCATTATTTTTAATGTTATAAAAAAGAAACTGAACAAATTAAAATAATAATAATAATAATAATATTAACGAATAATTTCTGTAAATGCAATTTCTTATGCAAATGTACTGAGAATAACTGTGAACATCTAAAAGAAGTTATTCTTTTTTTTTTTTTTTTTTTTTTTTTTTATCATATGTTAAAACTACTTTGATTGGGATGATTTAAAAAAAATACTTATATAATTAATATATAGTAAAAAAGAGCAAATTTTTTAAATTTATATGAAATGCATTTTCTCTTGAAAAGTATTAATAAAAACGAATTTTTTAGATATGTAAGAGTTAACTCTTTTCATTTCGATCGAATTTTATAATTAATTATCATTATTATTATTACTATTATTTACTGTTAGAAAATAAATTTATTTATATGATAAATATAATTCTTAAAAGAGAAAGGGAGAAATTTCTCATATGTCAACAAGAGAATTAGTAATAAAAGCGATTTTATCCAATTAAATAATTTAAGAAATATTTTCATATAACAGGAGATATTTTTTCAGTTTCTAATAGATTAAAACTATTTTAACTGCGATACTTTTAACAAATAAATGATTTATTTTAGAATAAAACACTTATAAAAGCTTAGAGACGTTTTGCAGTGGTCAATTAAAATCAACCAGACAGTTTAAATCAAATTCAATTTCTCGTGATTAAGTAGTTAAAAGAAAAACATTTTTAATAAGATATATACACTTTTGTTTGCAAAAAAAACTAGTATGTTGTGGCCACCACAAGACTTTCTTCTATATTTACCTATACATATTCAATCAGTAACAATATTAAAAAAAAAAAAAAAAAAAAGTACGATTTTTTTTTTTCTGAGTTTTTTTTTTTTTTTTTTTTTTTTTTTTTGTAAAAAGTGAAAAAAATAGATAACTTTGTTTTAAATTATCACAGATTTATAGTTCAACCATTCGTTTTAAAGGTATTGACGAGACCTTTCGAAAGATACCCATCTTGAAAATTTATCCTCCCCGGGGGGGGGGGGGGTACTTCCCCACCAGGGGGGGAAGCGATGCCCCCCCATGCAGAAATTTTTTTCCCTAGTTACATACTACTATTATCAATAATTCATATTAATTTTACAATCACAAGTTTAAAACAACTCTAATTATGCACATTTATACGAATTTTTGTCCTATGCTGCCATGTTAAAAATTTAGATAAAATGCTATCACAGCGCCACCTCTTGAGCTATTGATCCCCAAACATAATCAGCACCAGTTTATGTCGGGGACCAACTAAATACCAAGTTTGGTTAAATTTCGTTAAAAAAAAAAAAAAAAAAAAAAAAAAAAAAATTGCGATATTTTTCTAAGTTAGTGTTTTGTTAAAAGTAAAAAAAAATCGATAACTTTGGTTTAAATTATCACAGATTTATCGTTCAACCATTCGTTTTAAAGGTATTGACGAGATCTTTCGAAAGATACCCATCTTGAAATTTTGCCCCCCCGGGTGGGAACTTCCCCCCCCGGTGGGGGGGCAACCGATGCCCCCACATGCACAAAAATTTTTTCCAAGTTAACTATTACTATTATCAACGAGACCTTTCGAAAGATACCCATCTTGAAAATTTACTTCCCCGGGGGGGGGATTTTCCCCCCCAGGGGGGGAACCGATGCCCCCCCATGCACAAAATTTTTTTCCTAGCTAACTACTACTATTATCAATAATTCCTATTAATTTTACAATCACAAGTGTAAAATAACTCTCTTTATGCCCATTTATACGGAATTTTGTCCTATGCTGCCATGTTAAAAATTTGCATAAAATGCGATCACAACGCCACCTATTGAGCGAGTGATCCCAAAATCTAATCAGCACCAGTTTATGTCAGGGTGCAACTAAATACCAAGTTTGGTTAAATTTCATTCATTGGTTCGTGAGATACAGCGTCCACAAAAAAATGATACAGACAGACAGACAGACAGACAGACAGACAGACAGACATTTTCTAAAAACTATTAATTCGTGTTCTCCATATCCCAAAACATGTAAATCCATCAAAAAGTGGACTTCGAAAATTTTCGCGAATCCAATACTTTCTCTATATTACATATAGAAGAAAGTAAAAAGTAATTGAAAATTGTAGCAATTGCGTTGAATGTTGGAAAACAAAAGCTTTATATTAGAACATAAATGAACTAAAACTGCGTTGATATATTTTGCAGAAGTCAATTAGACATAAAGACAAAATTCGTTTTTACAGAATGATGCAGTATACTGAATGCAGTTTTTACTGATTAAGTATTTATAGAAATGAATATTTTCACATAGAATGATATTTTCGTTTTAGTTTCTCATAATTTAATTATGCAGTTTTCAACTATTTTTATTTTAATTATTTTAACAAATAATTGCTTATAAACACTGAAATACACATGAGAATATTTTACGGGTATCAAGTAGACAGATTGCCTTAAACTCAATTATTCTTTATTAAATAATTGCAGAGAAGATTGCAGAAGAAGAGAATAACTGCAGAACTATGTTCAAGCTATAGTTATAATTTTCTAGTAAGTTAATTGAGTAAATTAAAACTATCTTTATCTGTCCTATAAAGTCATAAAAGAGAAACATAGCTCAATTTCTCTAAGATCGGTGAAAGTTTGTATTAAACTCTATTCTTCTGAAAGCATATTTACAAAGAAGAATTTTTAAGTGTAATAGAAATTATTGCCATATATTTAAATTTAATTATATATTTAAACAATATTTTTACTATGATCATTGTTAAAATTTAAATATTTTAAAAAGAATTATTAAAGAATAAAAGAGAGATTAACAATTTTTTACTCAGCATAACAATAAAGGTTTTATTGTTAACACAATTAATATATATATATATATATATATATATATTATCAATTCTAAGATAACAGTTCAAATAATTATACAAAGATAAATAATAATAATAATAATAATAATAATAATAATAATAATAATAATAAATAAGTATGCTGCGAGTAGCACAAAACTTATTCTATATCATTATACATAACAGCGTTACCTACCGGTTAAGATATATACAAAATTAATCATCATAGTTTCTCACAATAAAAATTTTATCTATACAGTTTGTTGCACTTTTAACCAATACATTCTAAGATACAGTCATGTTAAAGCTCAAAGAAAGTGACTAATAGCAACACCTTCTGTTGTCCGATATCATCACAAAATGAGAATATTTTATTTAACACATCTGTCCCATATATTAATTTTGGTACATTTTTATATCATAGAAGTTCAGATATAGTCTTCCGTAAACTGGTAATATTACAGTATAGAAACGCCACCTACTGCCCGATATGCATCCAAGTGGAATCAGCCCAGTTTTTTATAATTAGTCATGTCATGTAACAAATTTGGTGTATTTATGTATCACGGAAGTTGAGATATTGAATTTCTGAGAAAGTGGTTCAATTTTAGCGTAGTCGCTGCCAAACGGTATGTACATAAATTTAATCAACATTCTTTTTCCTCATGGTCTTGATATAAAATAAGTTTTTCACACCTATAAAAGGCAGAAGTTTACATATAGCCTTACCTTAAACGGAAGATAGTGCTTCATAACAGCACTTCCTATTAAGCGATATATCCCAAAAGAAAATTAGCACCAATTTTAGTCACGGTCCAACTAAATATGGAGTTTGGTTACTTTTCGTCAGTTGGTTTGTGAAATACAGCTCCTATAATATTTCAATAACACGATTTAATCATTTTCTAAAAATGATGAAATCGTGTTCAGGAAATCTCAAAGCGTGTATATATACACCGGAGGCCAGGAATCAAAAATTTTTCGGAATTCAATATGTTCTTCATATGAATATGCATGAAAGTAAAATAACTAAGCTAATATACATAATTTCAACCTCTTCTTTTTTTGTAATAAAGCAAACAAAAACATTTTTTTCAAATATGATAACCAGCTCATAAAATATCTTACGTTACAAAACTTCCTAAGATTTGTTTCATAACTAAGAAATCAGTAAATTCAGTCAGTAAAATATAAATTACTTACCAATTTTATGATAAACTAAAAACATTTTATGTTGAACACTTGCAATGAATTCCTCCAATTTATGTCAAAATGATTACTTTCAGTGTAACAACTACTAAGAAAAAGGATCTTGAAAACATAAAAGACATAATAAAATAAATAAAAGTTGTTGAGGAACGATTCCTCATTTTTACTTTCTCTTACCCATAAGGTAGAGAAAGTATTGTTTTTGGGTCAAATTTTTGAACGCGAGATTTTGTTATATTTACACGTTTTGAAGTCCCCTGAATACGAAAATAATGTTTTTAGCAAATGGTCTGTGTGTATGTCTGTGTGTCTGTATGTCTGTGTGTCTGTGTGTCTGTGTGCGTGTCTGTGTGTCTGTCTGTTATCAGCATATCTCAAAAACAAATTATGGCAGAAAGTTCAAACTTGGTATTCTAAACGTGTATCATATAGAGATGCTACAGTAAGCTTTTCGTTAAGATCAAGCAAATGGTTCGTGTACAGGAACAATCAAGAAAATTCTAATACATTACGTCTATGGGGGAAACTGCAGGAAAGTAGAGTTTAACGTCTATAGACTGCACGAAATCAAATGAAACGAATATATATTTTTTGTAATAGAGATAGTTAACTGGGAATTTTTTTTTTTTTTGTGTATGTAGGAGCCTCGCCTCCCCCCCTGGGGGGAAGTCCCCCCTCGAGGGGAGTAAACTTTCATGATGGGTATCTTTCAAAAGAGCTCGCCAATACCTTTAAAACGAATGGTTGAACCATCGATCTGCGATAATTTAAAACAAAGTTATCGATTTTTTTTTACTTTTAAAGAAAAAAAAAACTTAGAAAAAAATCGTACTTTTTTTTTTTTTTTTTAATATTGAGAATAAAATGGACTTTTTTTGGATATTTGGTGTTATACTTCTTCTCTAATATGGAAATCGTCTGCCTTATCATAAAAGATAATTTTTTTAAATAATAATTATAATAAATTATTTTTTAAAAAGAGAATTGTTGTTTAATAACCGTATTAAATTCTATATAAATGTAGGTGCATTGATGAAACGGGTGGTTGATTAAAAATCTTCAAAAGCGTAATATGAATTGTTTAACATAGGTTTACATAACAGTACTCGTTATCTTACCTATTAATCTGCAACTTGTATTTATAGTATTAAATTCAAGGTAAGAGAAAGTCGTGTGAGTGACACACCAGATTATTTTTATATCACTTGGATGGAGAATATTATTATTATTTGTCTAACCGTTAAGGGTAATACACCGATATAAATACATCCAATAGAGCGTTAGTTACCTTTTGTAATCTTAGGTGCTTATTTTTACACTGAAGTCCGAAATATTTTAAAAACTATAACTAATCATATGAATATTTAAGAAATAGGACATAATTTTAAGTAATTAATTTATTTAACAATTTAAAATTACTAAATTTAATTGGATAATGTAACATCTCATGCGAAAGAATTTCAGGATTAAATCAATCTGTTATTACTATAAAAATATTGAAATACAGTACCCGCCGCTTATTAAAATCACATTCGTTCTAAGGCAAAGTGATTTTATTAAGCGGCTGATTTTTATATCCGGCGAACATTCTTTCACCCAAGAAAAAGATACTATTTCATTGAATTTAGAAAGAAATTTCTAAAGGTAACGATTAATGCAGGGGTGATTAAGTTATTTTACATGATTTCAGGTATTGTTTTCATTTTCAGTACTAGAATTTCATTTTATTTATTTATTTTTTTAGTAGTTAAATTCATAAAATAAGACTAAAATAAACACAATTAAGATTAATACTTTTCATAATGAGATGATTGAGGCTCTCTCTATTAAATTATATGCTCTCTACCCATTTAAAAAAAAAAAAAAAAAAAAAAAAAAAAAAAATCTGGCTAAAATTTTAAGTATTGTTTCATGAATTCACTATCACCCATGTTAATGAGATTAATAAACAGCTTTAATTAATTTTTTTGACAGATGATTAGTATTTGTTCATTCAAAATAAGTACATCAAACGCATACTCCATATAAAATTAATAAACACATACTGCATGAAAAATTATAGTCAATATTTACACATTAATTAAATATTGGACATTTTGAAAAGTTTTTTGCTTCTTAGTTATTTCAAAATGTGAACTAAGAATTCTCTTTTAATAACTAAGTGTGAAAAAAATTTAAAAAAATATCACTAGTAAATCAAAACAAATTTGTAACTTATTTTGTTTCGTTTTTTAGAACACATTCCTTGAATTTATTACTAAAACAAGTGATGAAGCGAATTTATTTTGTTATTATGCTGCAGGTGTGAAATTTTCGACAAAGAGAGATAACGAAGAATATTGATTTGCTTTATTTTCTTTTTATTAAAAAAAAAAAAAAGTGTAAATAAAAATTTGTTTAATGTGCATAAATGCACATTTTTGCTTATGGAGAATTTTTGAGTTTATTAACCGGCGATGCTGATTTTATTAAACGACGGTTTTAAAAATAGTTTGTATTGATTGGATTCCGGTCCTGACAATCTGATCAGATTAAGCGACTGATTTTGTTAACCAGTGAATTTATTAAGCGGCGGGTACTGTATTTGAAAAATAAATTATTTTTTGTAATCCTTTTGTGACTGAATCTCAAAGCTAGTAAATGAAAAGTTTTTGATTCGAATCCATGCCCCAACGGTTACCTAACCGTTGGATGTTTTCCGTATTTTCCTGTGAAACTCGTGTAAATATGGACTAAAACTCCTTAGATAGATTCCCACGGAGGACACTCCACTATAAGGTGTGAGTCACTCGATTAATCAATCGGGCTTAACACCTACAACACCATCTTTAAACCAGATTTGGTGACAACGCATTAAGAAGTTTAGAAATCAAGAAATAATAATTATAATAATGAAATTAAAAGTCTGGAGTGACTCCACTCGACTTTCCGAACATTGAGTAATTAACAGTTTTGTAGATAAAGTAAAGAAAGAGGAGTTGTTAAACAAACAAAAGAGAGAAAACCATAATAGAGTGTTTGAGTATTTTTCTCCATATAGTACACGATGTTTTATTTAAAGCTACTGATATTTGAGCCCATAGATCATAATGACAAAGAATTTTTCGTTGTGTCCCTGTAAAAACCTATAAATGCGCTAGATTCACCAAAATGGTTACCGTTAGTGCAAAAGTGATTTATAATATTCATATAAATTTTCAGCTCCATTGAATAAGGCGTTCAGATGCTATCGCACTTTTAAAAATTTGGTCCCATAGGCCATAATGATAAAGAATTTTACTTTGTGTCCCTGTAAAAAAACTTTAAGTGCTAAATTCACCAAAATCTATACAGTTGGTGCAAATGTGACTTATAACATGTGTAAAAATTTTTTGCTCAGATTAATAAAGCGTTTAGACGCTATCGCATTTTTAAAAATTTGGCCCCATACGCCATAATGATAAAGAATTTTTCCTGGTGTCCCTGTAAAAAACTATAAGTGCTAGATTCACTAAAATCAATAGGGTTCGTACTATGGAGACTTACAATATACGTACCAACTTTCAGCTTATTCGAACAAAGCGTTTAGACGCTAGCGTGTTCATTCACAAACATACACACACATACATACACACATACATAGACACACATACATACATCATCGTAAAAATGCTGAAAACGGACTCAGTGGACCTCAAAACGTATAGAAACATCAAAATCTCAAATTCGGATTTTTGACACGATTACAGTACTTCCCTCACTATAGTGTTCGGAAAGTAATAAAATAAATAATTGTAATGATTAAATATTCATTTTCATGAAAAATTTAAAAATTATTTATTCGCATCAATAATATATATATATATAACAGTACAGGCAAAAACATCCTATGTGTATAATGATAAAGCATGACACAAAAATGTTTGCAGAAACAGTAATACTAATACGCGTTTTAAATTTAAACTCTCTAAACAATTGTCGCTTTTTACAGACATATCAATGATTATTAGACATATTGACATCCAATTATATAAATAGTTGTTTTAATTTTAATTTATTAATTACTACATTTAAAAAAATTACACACTCTTTTTACCTGAAACCTTTTGAATATTTCCTTATTTTTTTATTTAATTTTTAATTAAAAATTATCTGTCTCGGATTACAATGCAAGATTTATTGATAAAATATTAATAGAAAATGAAAAGTACATGCTTAAGGCAACTTTCCATTTATAGTTACATTTATCGCGTTTTTGTCGAATGTTTTAGAAACCAAATGTATGTAGTTTTGAAACTTTAATAAATTAATCGAGTAATAATAGAAAATGCGTGTTTCAAATTAAAAGTATATGCTAAAGCAACCATCTATTGATAAATACTTTTTCATTATTTTGTTGAATGTTTTAGAAACCAAATATATGTAGTTGTGAAATTTTAGTTAATTAATTGAGTAATAATATGTATATGTATATATATATATTTAAAACAATATTACGCAACTCTTTTATACTTTTGTTTACAATGTAAAACCTTTTAAATATTATTTTCCTTTCGATTTTTTAAAAATATATATATTTGCTTCGGATTACAAAGCAAAAATCATTGAAAAAGTATTTTTACAATACCTATTATTGTTGCAAATTTAAACAATATTCCCTAGCTAATAGAATTTTTTCAGCTTCTTTATTTTAAAATTTCGTTGCATTTCCTTGCAATCAAATCAATAAAGATACTCTATAGCTTATTTAATTAATTAAAATGTCAATTCTCTCTGTATAATGATGTCGCCCAACTCTTATATACGTTCTATTCAATTGTTCATTTATAACAATTGTTATTTTTATTGTTGTATGGCTGAGACATAAAAAGAAGAAGAGAATTTTAGCTAAAAAATTGCGTGTTTCTTTTCTTTTTTCCCAAAATATTCAAATAAATTGGATAAAAGATTGATTAATTTTAAACAAATTAGATGAATGTCCCAACTAAACAAATTTGAATTTTCTTTTAAAGTATTAAATCTTAAAACATTTGTTAAAACTAATTAATGATTTAAATAATTTCGCATTGAATATTTTCAGTTATCACATTTTTCCTATTTATTATTGATACTATTTTAGTACATTTTATTTTTAAATGTTATCGTGATTTATTGATTGTATACCTACCTATAGATATATCACTTATTTTTAAAGTTATACCTTCGGATTTTTCTGTCTGTCTGCGTAAATATTTAAAAAAAAATTAAAACTGACATATATTATTTAAGTTCACTATCGGATATTTAATATTTAAAGTAGGGCAAATGCTACCATTGATTCGTGTACTGGAATACCCAAAATAATTCCAAAGCATTGCATCCTATGACAGGTAGCCAACCAGCGGGCGAGCGATTCTGCGCTCAAAACTGGTAGGCGTGAGGTGCCGGGTTCGATCCCAGGTCGCGTTCATCGGCCTAGTCATTCGAAGTTTTCCGTGATTTTCTTCGAAACTTGGGTAAATACCGGCTAGGCTCCTTTAAGAGACCCCGACAGAGGGCATTCCCCTTTCAGGCCCAGGACCCTAACGCAGTTAATCGACCTTACTCCAAAACACTAAACACACACTTATGACAGGAATTTCTATAAACCATATTTTAAAATAATTATTTTTAACTAATCGTAATAATACTGACATTTATTTTTCATTTGCGGAAATAAATTATTTTTTCTTTTTCTTTTAATTTAATTTAATGTGAATAACATTAAGATTTACAGAGCCAGAAAAAATATTTGGATACATATTAAGAGCTAGAATTGAGAATTGCTAGAATTGTATTTTCGTTTTTAATAAGCATTTTAAAAACTTTCTAACAATGTTTGAAAGCGATAATTATTTGAATTAGTCTATCTGTTTATCTTTCTGTTCGCAATTTATTTTTCCGCCTGTCCTTGCTCTAACATACGTAAATGTTTTCAGAATTCCTTCAAAATAATATTTGTTACTCAACTTTACTATATCTATATACCATATCTTCTCTATTTAAAATGGTTTAAGTATTACGGTTAAATGATGGAATGAGTATGTACTATTGGAAAATGTTAATAATTTATGCATATCACGTCATAACTTGTACTTCTTTATTTGTTGCATTATTTTGCCTAAAATTATAATCAAATTAAATATATATATACATATATATATATATCCAAGAATTATACATATATTATTAAAAAAATGAATAATAACATTTTTCTTTTTAATTTTGTTAAAATATTAAGTACTTAAAATCGAGGAACAACTATAGTATTTCTCCTCAGCTAGATTTGGCGATTTTTCGTTGGCGATTATGGCTAAATCATAAATCTAAAAATCATAAATCATATATCATAAATGATAAAATCGTAAGCTAAATTATAAATCATAAATCATAAAATCATAAATCCAAAATAAATAGCATGTAGGCTGCCATATTATATCGTAAACAGTCCAGAACGACATCGTTATCGTTCAAATCGGCGCCAAAGAAAAATAGCCAATTTCGCTGAGGGGAAATACTATAGTTGTGCCAAAATCGAATGTTGTTATTGAAGTAAATTATATCTTTTGACGAAATTAAATTACTTTGGACAATTTCTAATACGAGTTGAGAGTTTTCAGATAACACATTTCTATGCAATGACATAGTTAAAATTAGTTTTTAGAAGTAACGTACGTATTTTCTTTATTTCAAACAACAAATTTTGGCACAATAATGTTTTAATTTATTTTATTCAAGCAAATCCGTTAAGTTGGATACCAAAACATGTTTTATTCATTTGTTACATCTGTTATTTCAGTTTTTGTAGGATATTTCGATAATGTTCTCACATGATACATGTTTTGAAAAATAAAATTAATTTAAAAACAAAGTTAAATCTAAAACATCACATTTTTGCGCGATAATATTTTAATTTTGTTATTCAAACAAAACCATTCAATTGTAAATCAAAACCGGTTACAATCATTTATTGCAATTGCTTTTTTATTCTCGTATGAAAAGTAAAAATGGAAATGAAATGTAACACATATACAAACATCTAGTTTAAAAATAATAATAATAATAATAAAAACAAAATCAATTGAGGTAGTGAATCGACGAATGCTTTGACAGCTTCGCTGGTCACTATATTTAAAGGGGACTAATGTACAAATTTTACCTGACGGGACTAAAGTGAAAGTTGTACCTCAAGGGACTAATGTGAAAGTTGTACCTCACGGGACTAATGTTCAAGTTGCACCGAACGAACAAATTATTTCTTTCAACGAAAATGCCTACTAACCCTGGACGATTGGTCTAATATATCGTATCATATTATATATCGTATTTATCGTAATATAACTCAATACTTATTTCGCTTCCTTCTTCGATTCGTTTTAATACGCATTTTTTATATGCATGAGCAGCCCCCGAAAAACAAAAAACATTAAATCATTAAATTCATTTTTTTACTTATTTTTATTTCATATTATTTCACGCGCACTTTTTATTTCCTAATTCAAAATTATTAAAAAAAACTTTTTCGATATCGCTAGTAACGATACTGATTATTATTAATTTGCTTTTCTTTTTCTTTCAATAACAATAATAATAATAATAATAATAATAAAAAAAAAAAAAAAAAAAAGATTTTGATGAAATTCTGGAAAAAGCAGAATTTGGTTTAGGACGGAGGACTATTAGTTTTTTTTTTTCCTTTTTTCAAATTATAACATCGCTTTCAAATTATTCAATTATATTTTCGATAAATTTTAGATTTCGACAAATGTCCAACTATCGAAATTGACAACGCAAAAATCACAGATTGAGACTAATAGGCCCTCAGTCCTAAAAGAGAGAGAGAGAGAGAGAGAGAGAGAGAGAGAAATTATAATAATTTATCTTAATTTATTAAACAAAAACGTTAAGTTATTGTATTGCTTTTATCTCCAAGGTAGTAACACGTGTTTTACACCTGAAGAAGAAAGACCACGTTCTATCGAAACCGGTAGTGCTTTCATTAATTTTATGGTGTGTGAAGAAGTTTTTAAGGTTGAATATGCAAGGTTATAGATTAAACATTCTACATTTATTTTTTTATATTGTTAATTTTATTCTGGTATGACTCAATGTGCGATAAAATTAAAAAAGAAAAGAAAAGGAAAGGAAAAAGAAAGAAAGGAATCTAAAACATTTACAAGTATCACATGTTTGCCAATAATATTTATTTTATTTTATTCTAGTAAAACCATCAAGTTATTTATGCTATATTCATTTATTGAAATTGATATTTTTATTCTTGATGAGTGATTAAAGAGTGCTCAAAAATAACCCCAACCCCACCCCGGAAAATAAATAAATAAATAAAATTTATTACAGTAAAAACATGAAAGTAAAATCATGTATCATTCATAAATTATGAAACACTTTCGCGATTTACGGGATATATGGTTGAAAAAAAAGGGGGTGGTGGAATGCTTCCCTCTTAAATTAAGAAATATTTTCCGATATTACGGATATGAAATTGTTTGATTTAAACACCAAATGCGGACGGATGGAGAGAATATCAATATATAAATAACGCAAAAAAAAAAAAAAAAAAATCTGCCGAAGGCAGTGGGGGCACAAATGGATGTTCGTGAGTTACTTTCGTCTTTCTTCCTTTTTCTTTTCTTTCCTTTTTTTCTTTAGAAGTATTTGATCGTTTTCAAAGTACATGTATTTTTAGATTTATTAAATATTTTCTCGAAAATGAAATTTTATGCATGCATCGTGCCCATTACAGGCACATCCAAGGGAAGTAAGACTCCCACCATACCACATATAAGTTAAAAGGCTATAAAAGAGAGTGAACTGGAAGCGTGTCCGGGAAAAACACTAATGAAGGCAGTGGATTCATATGCATTTTTTTTTTCTTTTTTTCGATAACTGATTGACCAATTTTAATGGATTTTTTCTAAATTATTCAATTATAAAGTAATTCATTTAAATATAGTGAACAGCAAAGAGGGCAAACCTCGCTAGTAATAAAAATAATTAAATAAATAACAATAATCTAAAACATGTGCATATGGTACATTTTTGTGCAGTAATATTTAATTTTAATTTACCATCAGCAAAAACTACAGATTGTATATCAAAACATGTAAAATTCATTTGTAACACGTTTTATTTATTCAATCATACATGATTTATCGAGAGATTAATAAAAATCACAAAAACAAGAACGAAGTATAAAACATTTATAAACATCGCATTTTTGCGCACTTCTTCAAGTTATTTCAATCAATCAAAACCCTTAAGTTGTATATTAAAACATGCTATATTTGTTTGTAACAACTGTTATTTTTATTCTCGTATAACTTATAGAGAGATGAAAAAAAAAAAAATCTGGAGTGACTCCACTCGACTTTCCGAACATTGAGTAATTAACAGTTTTGTAGATAAAGTAAAGAAAGAGGAGTTGTTAAACAAACAAAAGAGAGAAAACCATAATAGAGTGTTTGAGCATTTTTCTCCATCTATTACACGATGTTTTATTTAACGCTACTGAACTTTGAGCCCATAGATCATAATGATAAAGAATTTTTCGTTGTGTCCCTGTAAAAACCTATAAATGCTAGATTCACCAAAATGCTTATAGTTAGTGCAACAGTGATTTATAATACTCATATAAATTTTCAGCTCAATTCAATAAGGCGTTTAGATGCTATCGTACTTTTAAAAATTTAGTCCCATAGGCCATAATGATAAAGAATTTTTCTTTGTGTCCCTGTAAAAAAACTGTAAGTGCTAGATTCACCAAAATCTATACAGTTAGTTCAACTGTGATCTATAACACGTGTAAAAATTTTTTGCTCAGATTAATAAGGCGTTTAGACGCTATCACACTTTTAAAAATTTGGCCCCATAGGAATAATGATAAAGAATTTTTCTTTGTGTCCCTGTAAAAAAACTATAAGTGCTAGATTCTCCAAAATCTATACATATTGAGTATTTGTGACCTATAATATGTGTATAAATTTTTTGCTCAATTGAATAAGGCGTTTAGATGCTATCGCACTTTTAAGATTTTGCTCCCATAGGCCATAATGATAAAGAATTTTTCTTTGTGTCCCTGTAAAAAAACTATAAGTGCTAGATTCACCAAAATCTATAGGGTTCGTACTATGGTGACTTACAATATGCGTACCAACTTTCAGGTTAATCGAACAAAGCGTTTAGACGCTAGCGTGTTCACTCACAGACATACACACATACATACACACATACACACACACATACATACATCATCGTAAAAATAGTGAAAACGGACTCAGGGGACCTCAAAACGTATAGAAACATCAAAATCTCGAATTCGGATTTTTGACATGATTGCAATACTTTCCTCACTATAGTGTTCGGAAAGTAAAAAGAAAAAAGCATTTAAAAACATTAAATTTTGCGCAATAACATTATAATTTTTTATTTAAGAAAACCCTTTAAGTTGTAAATTAAAAAATCAAAACGTACTTATTTATTTATTACAATTGTTATTTTATTCTTGTATGGTTAATGAAAGATAAAAAAAAGTAAAGTAAAGTGAAAAAAAAAATCTATAACATTTACAAACGTCACATTTTTTAATTATATAATAAACATGATATTTTAATTTATTATATTCAAACAAATTCGTTAAGTTGTACATTAAAACATGTTATATGTAAATATTGGAATTTTTATTTTGGTTCTCGTATGAATTATTAAGACATAAAAAATAAAAGTACAAATAAATATATAAATAAAATAAAGAATTTATAAAGTTAACATCTTCACAAAATATTTTTATTTATTCTTATTATCAAAACTGTTATATATTAAGCAAAATTAATATATCAAATGAGGTATATTCATTTATTGCAATTATTAATTTTATATTACCTGTTTGGAAATTATATATATTATATATAATTCTAGGAAACCAGTTATCATGTTATATTCATTTATTGTTATTGTTACTTTCATTCTCGTATCATTTAGTAAAAGATAAGAAAGTGAGATGAAAACAAAAAAGAAATGTAAGACCTTGATGAGGAACACATTTCTGAAAAATAATGGTTTAATTTATTACATAAAAGTAAAACCTATTAGTTATATAATAAAACTTGCTATATTCATTTATTACAAAAAAAGTTATTTTTATTCTCGTATGACTTATTAAAAATGAAAAAAGACAAAGAAGAAAGAAAACTAAAACATTTGGAAGGATCCCACTTTTGCACAATAGCATTTTGATTTATTACATAAAAGCGAAAGCATTTAGATACATAATAAATCATGCTATAGTTATTTATTGTATTTATTATTATTATTATTATTATTGTATAATTTATTGAGAGATAAAAAAGGAAAGAAAAGAAATTTTTAAAAAAAAAGGCTAAAACTTTTACAAGAATCCCATTTTTGCGCAATAATATTTTAATTTATTACATTAAAAAAAAAAAAAAAACCGTTTAGTTACATAACAAAACATGCTCTAGTTATTTATCGTAATTTTTATTATTATTATTATTATTATTGTATAATTTATTGAGAGATAAAAAAAGAAATGAAAAAGCAAAAAAAGTAAGCTAAAACATTTATAAGGAGTACATTTTTACGTGCATTCCATAAAATAATAATAATAATAATAATAATAATAATAATAATAATAATTTCAATTAAAATTTTATTACATTAAGCAGAGTACATTAATATCTGCATAGAACTATGTTAAATACATAAATATATATATATATGAAACTTTCAATGATTTAGATTACGAGCTGAATATTTTCAACAAGTATGTGCTAAAACGATAAATATACATCTGTCAAAACATATAATTATTATTTTTTCTTATTTTATTCGCACAAAACTATGATGTCAAACTTTATATTAAAACAACTGTTTTTCACTCGGGTATTACGTACTGTTAAATGAACGAAAAAAGTGAAAAAAAAAATATATATATATGCAAAAATTAAAAACAGTACTTCAGGCGGATGAAAGAAAAAAAAAAAACTACTTAAATGATTTCTGCATTGCAATGGGATCAGTACAAGATCAATCAGTTTTGCTGAAATGCAGGTTTAAAGAACCTACTTAGAATCATCGATTTTATTTTAAACCTTCATTTTTGATCGATTACTTTTCTATGTAAATATATTGCGCAACCTGCTATAATAGGCAATTTGCAGTATTATTATGTCTAATTTACAAAACTGTTTACTAGTATTTACATACAAAAATATTTACGTGTTTTATATATAAAAAATGCTATTTCTTTTGGTGAAAACTTCCAACTATAAAATACTAAAAATTTTATGAATATTGATAAATACTTAACACCCGTAATTTAATTTCATTGCACAATTAACTATAAATAAATTAATTTTATAGGCACAATAGTTTATATGCAAAATGCGAACCAAAACTGTTCTTTTATTATTATTATTATTATTATTATTATTATTATTATTATTATTTTAATTAACTGCAAATTTAAATTAAAACAGACGACATGAAATATTTTTATTGCATGGCATTTCATTAGCGGTAATAAGTATAGAAATTCTCATTCTTCCTTCAATAATTAAAGAATTTTATTTGCCAGATCAGAAGGTCATGCGTAAAACACGTAATTTTAGAAGTTACTAAGTAATTATTCGGAAAATAAATTATATCACAAAAATAAAATATTATTTCCATCGTTATAATGATTGCTTACCAGTTACAATACTATTAAAAATATCATATTTTAGTTTTATTTATTAATTAAAGAATTTTATTTGCCAGATCAGAAGATCATGCGTAAAACATTTAATTTTAGAAGTTACTAAGTAATTATTCGGAAAATAAATTATATCACAAAAATAAAATATTATTTCCATCGTTATAATGATTGCTTACCAGTTACAATACTATTAAAAATATCATATTTTAGTTTTATTTATTTATTTATTTTTAAGAAATTATGATATAGCGTTATTTAACGTCACAATTTGTTTACATATATAAAAAATATCTTTAATATAACTAATAAACTCAAGTGAAACAATAAAATAGATAATAAATTAATATATATATATATATATATATATATATATATATATGCGTATTAAAAACAATCAAATACGCGCGTATATTTGTAAATCCGTTTTCCTCCCTATATAAACAAATTTTAAAACTACGAAAAAAGTGGGATTTTCTGTTAACTTTATTAAAATTATAAAAGCAAATAAGTTTAAATGCTTTGAGACAAATAATAGTACCTAATACGCAAAGATAAATACATAAATTGTGAAAAAAAGCGCTGCTCTTAAAATTCCATTAGTAATATATTATCCGTTAAGAGTACGATAAATTAAAATCACGTAATTATATAAAAATGCATTTTGTATAACAAACATGCAAGAGCAGAATGTTTTTTTTGATAAATAAATCTAACTCAGATTCGTCTTTTTTTTATATGTATATATATAATGCTAATTTTTTAATAATTAAAAAATATTTTTTTAAAGCTATAAATGAAGTTTTATCTCCTATATTCAGTGTGTTTAAATTCTTTTCAATTCTGTTTCTAAAAGTTTCTTTTAGTTTTACAACTAAGAAGTTTTAAAACTTTTTGAAATTACTTACAAATTCTATGAACGGCCCAAGTCTGATATTCTCCCTACTACTTCCGCAAGAACTACTATCATCTCTGAAATATAGAGCATCATTGTCTTGTCCAGTCAATCTCCGTTGATTATCAAACTGTTTTCGCATATCAAACAAATGTCATTCACACGACGAAGCCACTGAACAACACAACACTACACCTGAGTTAAACTTCACTTTCTTTTTTTTCTCCGCAAAACACTTTTCGTCGAACGCACTTCCGATCAAATAGTTTCAGTTTTATTGATCTCGCTAAGTTTTGATTACATAATGCGAAAAAAGATACACGAGATAAAATTTAATCCACAATTAAATATGCATGTTTTGAATGTTTAAAACTTCATTAATATCCATAACAAAGTGTAAGCTATCATGTAAAGCTATTGATAGACGCATGCTCGATAGTACCTATTTTCAAGAAAGAAAAAGGGAAGACATGTTGAATTCTGATTGAAAGCGCCATCTGGATGAAAATTTATCGTCCAACCTGAGAAAGGGGATCGAAAATTCAGCTGTGACGTCAGCTTACTATTTGGAAATTGGGAGGCCCATTTCATATTGATTTTTAGAGAACTTTCTCCTGCACAGGATTCTTGCGAATCTTCACCTAGAGTGAGAAATGAGCTTTTATCGAATATCTCCCATTAAATTTATTGTAACTTCCTCCCCCCCCCCTCCCACCACCACCATTTGTATTTCAAGGTTAAAAAAAAAGTGTTTTCTCATTTTCTTTTATTCCTTTCTTCAAAGGTTTCTTTTAGATTACTATGAATTAATTGAAATCTGCATTCATTTACTTGAAAATAAATTACAAAAACAAACGCAAAATACGTTAATCTTTAAAAAAAAAAAAAAAATTGATTCAATAAAAAAATTTAATCAATAGTTAAATTACTCTTTTTCGAATATTTTACAGAGTTTTTCAGTTAGTAAAATATTATAAAGAAATTCGCAAAATTGCATTATACGTTTTAAAAAATGCATAAATATATACAATATTTAAATATTCATTTAGATATTATAAGAAAAAAAAATTATCTTGAAGTTTCATTGATTTCAGAATTGGAATGAGGAAAAACATGAAAACAAAAACTATAATAATAGATTTAAAAAAAGAAAAAAAAAGTTAATGTAATTTTGTAATTTTTACTTTTAATAATTTTTATAAGAGTAATTAAAAAACTAGTTGGCATAGGTGGACTCTGCTCAGTTCCCCATCCTATGTATGTTCTCATAAATTTCTTGTACAGGACTTATTATATACATGTTAAGAGAAATGAATTTCACCAAACGCTTGACACAGTGACAGAACGAAATCCTCGCCTCATAGGCTACCCACCATTCAGTTCGATATCTTATTCGAATCTATTAATTTATTTTATTGGGACCAATTTCGTAGTTTATTTTCATGCTGCTATTTCCAATGCAACTTTCCTAAAAATGCGTATTTTTATGAAATATCTCCCCATTTTGATATGTTGATAAAATCTTAAATTACGAATAACTTACGAAATTTTCCTATTAAAATATTTGTAGTCAATCCTGTTCATACAAGTATCATAAAGGTTACTTTGAAATTGTATGATATATTTATAATCCTTAAAATGGACGTTTATGCCCGATTTTGCCTTATTCTGCCATTTTAAGTAAATCGTAAATTCCAAATAACTTACGAATTTTTTAAATTGGAAAAATCATACTCTATGGTATTCATGTCACTATCCTAAATAATATTTCGAAAGTGGTTTGACATCTTTACGAGGAAATCTTTACATATTTTATAAGCATGGTGACCATTTAATTTATTCATTTTTTACACATTTTTTTTTCTTGTGCTTTCATCACTTCTATTGGTACATATGCGCACAAAATGTATTGTACAAGGAAATAAGCATTTAATAACAAGTTTTGTAAACGTATTTGATTCTTATAATTTCAAAATAAGGATTACACTACAAAAATACATTGTGTATGACACAAAAAATAATAGTGAGAAACAGTTATGAAAAATAAAATGTACAAAAAAAAGTATAAAACCTTATGAAAATAGTGTAATCATTTAGTGTAATCAGATTCTGATCAAAATTTTTAATCTGAATTTAGATGTAGGATGCATAAAACCTAATTTTTGAACTAGGATAATGCAAATATGGACTAAAAACACTGATATTTTTAGCCATCTGACCGCCCTAAAAAAGAACAGAATTGTAATGTTTTTCTTGCACAGTTTTATAGTTACCGTATGATAGTTACCGACTGTATTACACAAAGAATCTTTTGGGAAAAAAAATAAAGAAGGAAAGAAAGAAAATAAAGAAAACAAAAAGAAATAAAGAAAACAAAAACTAAGAAAGTTATTTGGAATTTGACATTTTTGCGCAGATACCATACATTGCAAAACATATTTCGGATCAAAGTAATTTAACACAACATTTATCATGTGAAAAAAAGTTTGCATGAGAGCTGCGTTAAAACAGCAACGCATATTGCTGCTTTAGGTGCGATGCCTATATGCCTACTTTGTTCACCAAGAGTTGTAGAAATCATTCCGGAGAATCTATCCGTAGTAAGAACATGAAATATAATGTTATACAAATACATGGGGTGGAAGCAAGAAAACATTCATAGAATTACATGGCAAATAAAATGAGAAACCCCTCGTAATCTCTGATGGAAAACTAAAGAAACTTAAATGAAAAAAGTTACACTTCAAGTTCGGAAAATGCAGCGAACACTGAGGAAAGTAACTAGCGTGGTAAGCATTTCATTCATTACTTTGTATTTTGCCGGCTTTCCATTTACTATATACTTTCCATTCCCATTTATTGTGGCCTACTGATGCCACTGATGAAAACCTTTAATTTTAAAAAGGAAAAATATTAAGACTAAAATGTTTATATTTATGACGATGGATAAATTATTTCAGGTGAGATGTACCTAGATAAATGTTGTTTTCAACGGAGATGGTGGAACATATGTCTATGCCTTAATCATTCTTGATGTTTATAAGTATTTAAACTCTTGCATTTCTCTCCTCCCACCCCTCCTAAAAAATCACATCTAGTTACTGTATTATTTATTATGTTATTAATTTCAAAATAAAAAATTTTGTGCTCGAAGCCAGTGAATTAAATATTCAAATGGCGGAAGAAAATTTGAAAATGAAGAATTGGACTACAAACTGAACAAAATGTGAAGCATAAACTAGTCTTTACAATCCAAGTATTTTCCCATATACGTACCCAAAACACACACTCATGTATATATTATACAGCCGGTAACAAAAGTGTCCGAACACTAGCAAAAATTCCTATGCAAAAAAAGTACACTTCATACGGTTTTGTTAAATAAATCCTTGTCGAATCCTGTTCTTAGTCAGTCTAAGAACATGATTCGATAAGGATTTATTTAACAAAACCGTATGAAGTGTACTTTTTTTACATAGGAATTTTTGCTAGTGTTCGGACACTTTTGTTACCGACTGTATATACATATTTATGTGACCTTAAATAAATAAATCAATGAATAATCTTATGTTTTCATTATGTTTCATTAAATTTATCTTTTCTTAGAAGTATTGAGTTAAATGTATATATATATATATTTTTTTTTTTTCTTTCTGTGTAAAAAAAAATAAAAGCTGATAAAGATATCGAAATCTGTATAAACTCAAAGAAAAATGTTTATTTTCTCCTGGTTTTTAAAAGATAAATCCATTTACTTGGAAAACATTCATTTTACTTCCTCGGAGCTTAAAAAAAAAAAAAAAAAAAAAAAGACCAATGTCATGTTTCAACACGTTTTAGAAACACATTTGTAAAGATATTTCTGAAAAAGAAGAAAAAAAAAATAAATAAATAATAAGATTTTAAATGACATTACGTTTTATAAGAATGAAAAAGTTATGTTTTTATAAAAAATATCAGAAACAATTTCACATGAAATTACAAATTATTTTATTTATTTGGTATATACTATCTTTATCAAATATTAACAATTGTCTTTTCACTTTAAAGTACTATATAAAATAAAATATTTTATCAACAACAATATTATATTGCCTGAGTATATTTTTCGATAAAACTGTTTATCATTGAGACCTTTTATGAAAAAAAAAATTTTTTTTGGGAGATTATAATAAAAAATAAAATGCTGATTTAAAATATTTTCTATTTTCTGTTTACTGATTTACTACATAAATTTTGAGGACGTTTCATAACATTCATTTCTTTTTACTGAAACTTTAATAAATTTCATATGCTTCAACCTTTTATTATGAAACGTAATTAACACCCTTTTATTAGCTTCACCTGTATGTATAACCGCTCTGGGAGCAAACAAAAAATTTATATTGCAAAAAAAGACTTTCCCTACGTGAACGCCGTGGCTCTGAGGTAGAGAGTCCGCGCTGCAAACCTAAAGGTCTAGCGTTCGAACCCAGTCAGGGGAGATTTTTTAAAAAATGGTTTTTGTTTAATTCTAAATTATTTTAATTAAAGATTTAAATTTATGTAAATATTATGGTGCGTCACTCACCGGATTTTCTCTTACCCAGCATTTTAATACTAAAATAGATATTTTGTGCTTTTTAGTTCACATTTCTATAAAAGCGTGTTCTTTAATTTTTTAAAACTATCATATTATTTTTCATTATATTTTAAATGGAAGCTTTGAAGAATGCTTTGTGTAAAGTGAGTAGGAATACTGAGGAATATACAGATTTATCATTCATATATATATATATATATATATATATATATATATATATATATATATATACAGGGTAGTTATAATTAAACTTCCCCTATAAACAGCCTACAGCGCAAACGGGTGAACGGAATGCAACGAAATTTACTATATAGACTATACACGGAATTTCTAAAAAAAAAAAAAAAAAAAAAAAAATGTTCTAAAATCTTCACCAGAGGGCGTCTTTTCCGTAAAAAACCTTAAGTTAACACAATAAACGACCAAAATGGAATACAGAAACAATGCTAACATTTATTGACTAGTTTCTGATCACCTTGCCATCGAACCACATTAAGTATTACCTGTTTTGCATAAAACTTCCTCTTCTTCGCAAGCCTGCAAGTCTTGACATTTTTTTTTTTTTTTTGTAAAACTGACAGCTTTTCCCGGTTTTACATTTTATTACTCATAATTCTTGTTATGTATTGTTAATATTGTTTCTGTATTCCGTTTTGGTCGTTTATTGTGTTAAATTTAATGTTTTTTTTTCGCAAAAAGCATCATCTGGTGGACAATTTGGAACTAAATATTTTCTTCGAAATTCCGTGAGCATATCTCGTGTATAGTCTATATACCAAATTTCGTTGCATTCCGGTCACCCGTTTGCGCTGTAGGATGCTGTTTATAGGGGAAGTTTAATTGTAACCACCCTGTATATATATATATATAGAAAACTATTGACATGAATTTATAAATATATAAGTTTTACAGATTAGAAAAACCAAAAGGAGAATTACAAACCAATGCGCAAAATTGCAGCGAAAGCAAATGCAAAACTTAGATGTAGGAATATATAGATGTAGAAATATATAAACAAATGAATGAAATTAAACCCCAAAAAACACTGAGATCTTCATCAGAGTGGCCCCTCAGTGTAGGGGTGAACGAGAAGTTTCTGAAAGGACAGTAGCTATAAACTAATAACTATCCTTAGCCCCCAACTTCTCACCAAACAGAAAACCACCAATAACTGAAGAGAAATCAAACATACATATAATGTATAAAACTACTTAAAAAAACTGTTTTAGTCTACACTTTTGCTACTGTCCTTTCAGAAACTTATCGTTCACCCCTACACTGAGGGGCCTCCCTGATGAAGATCGCAGTGTTTTTTGGGGTTTAATTTTATTCATTTGTTTATATATTTCTACATCTATATACTCCTATATATATATAATTCGGAAGTTTAAATTAAACTTAAAAAAAAAAAAAAAAAAAAAAAAAACTCATACGCTGTTTAGTTTCATAATTTAAGCAAAATAATCTATCAGTATAAATTTTTAAAAGTTACATTTTATCCATAAAATTTTAATTTTAAAAAACATTGTGAGAAAATATTAAGTATATTTTAATTGTCTATTTCAAAACCTTGCACATTTTATAACACGTATTATTAATAGTTATTGTTAATTTAATTGTTAAACTTTTATATTTAATTACATATATTGTTAAAATTTAATAATATAAAATCGAGGAAGAAAGATGGTTAGCTAGAATCAATTGAATTTTTTTTTTCATTTAAAATAGTGAATTTACTTTCATTGAATGTAAATAATCTTCGAAAAATTTTAATAACTTAAAAAAAAAAAAAAAAAAAAAAAAAATCAATTACAATTTCAAGGCATATGTATGCAAATTTTCATACTTCTGAAACAGTAATTTCTAAATATATATAACATTAAACTTTATGTTAACGAAGGTTAATTAACTGAAAAAAGGGAAGCATAAACTTAACCTGACATTGTACAAAATTATAAAAACAAGGCAAATAACAACGTCTAGAACGCCAAATAGAAGTAATAGAAAAGCAGACAGCTCTTTCGGTAGTATTTAGCGTACCATCTTCAATGGATTGATTGAAGACGGTACGCTAACGCTAAATGCTATCGAAACAGCTGTCTGCTTTCCTTTTATTTCTGTTTGGCGTTCTAGACGTTGTTGTTTGTCTTGTTTTTATAATCTCACGCCAAGTCTTCCACGAATATTGTACGAAGTTATTTGGTATACGAATTTCAGATTAAAATGTTTTCAAATATAAAAAATGTAAATAGTAATTTGAAAATATTATACAAAAATTTTTTTCTTTATAATTAGTCTACATTGTATTAAATTAATGTTTTATAAGAAATATTAATTGTGAATCTATCTATATATATACATGAAAGGATAGAACGAATTACGATTTAAGATTATTATTTTATTATTTTAAACTAACATTAAACTAAAGAATAGCCTCATTCAAAATTCATAACTTGAAAACAATTTTAAATTTTTCTCTGTGACGTGTGTTTCACCATAGAACACTTTCATACACAAAAGTCAGAAAACTGAACAATTTTTAGAAGAAAAGTTGCTGACTAGTATGGAATTCTCATCTTTTTGTGGTAAAATAATGCATATTAATTAATTCTGAATGTCTGGGATGTAGCTAAATTGTCAGTCATAAAGTTAATAACGAATGAAAAAGTGTAAGAGGAAAATAAGCTCGCTGACAGTTCGCGTCAAAATTAAAACTTTAAAAGGGGCTGCACAGGAAAATTGGCACCTTTCTGCATATGTCTCTTGCTAAGGAAATCTAAAGTTAATATCTTAATCATGTAGGAGTTAGCCAAAATTAAACCGCGAACCGTAAGTATCCACAAACGCCGAAATGAAATCGCAGCCCACACGGGTCTCCAATCATTACACAGACTGTCTCTAAAATGTGCCTTTCAAAGGGGGACCGGAACCGGCGTTAAGGGCCCTCTTCACTCACCGCTGCCGAAAGCCGAAGCTAATGCTATTCTATGGGAAATTTTTCTTTACAAATAACTTATTAACTAATACATATTTTTAAATTCTGTTTTCACATTCTGAAAATTCCCAGCCGTTAAATTGACGGACCTTTTTTAAAAAATTATTTTTTTAATTTTTTATATTTTATTTTGAAGCTGCAAAATACGAATTTTCAATATGCGAATTTTTTTCATTTTGCAATTTCAAAATAAAATATTAATAATTAAAAAAATACATTTTTAAAAAAGGTCCGTCAATTTTACAGTTGGGAATTTTCTGTACGTGAAAACAGAATTTAAAAATATGTATTAGTTAATAAGTTATTTGTAAAGAAAATTTCCTCATAGAATAAAATTGGCTCGGGCTTCCGGCGACGGTAAGTATCGGCCGTCATCGGAATATTCAGCGTGCTTTAGCAGCTTGACTGTTTTGAATAAAGTGTAGCATGAATAAATAAGGACGCTTCGTTAACCAACTAGACTCTTTACTTATTAGACAACACAATGGATAAACGTTGTGAGTAATACATATATATATATATATATATTACTCAGAATTTTGTGAGTAATATATACTCACGTATTATAAATAAATAAATAAATATATATATATATATATATGTGGGACGGCACACTTTTGTAGGCGTTAAACAAAAACTAATACTTATTTACTAATTATAAATTTAATAAAAGATTAAATTGTAGTTTACATATATACAGGAATGCTAATAAGCATTATCGAATGTTACTTTGGTAATGTCCGTCGAAGTAGTTGCACCCGTCTAGTGTGCACGCTTCGTCGAAAACTCAAAAGAAAACAAGTCATCGAATACAGTGACAGTCATTACGTTCCGTCTGAACATCCCGTCGAAAAACTGAATGTCGTTCCTTCAGCGCTCTCTTAGCAGGCGCGCGTTCCGGAAGGACGTCATTCACGTCATGAGCACGTATTTCCTCTCAAGCGCTGGCGCTCCGTCACATGATCAGCAAACAGAAACTAAACTGCCTTGGATTTCAGGAACGGCAAAGAGAAATCAAATAGCTAGGGTTCTGAGTCATGGGAAAGCCAAGTAAGGGGAGAGAAACAGGATACTTCACTCGGCCATCCTTCCTCGACTGGACCTCCAGGCGATCACACTGAAAAGATACAAACAAAAAAAAAACAAACAAAAGCAACACAAAATAATAACATAAATATTTACAAATTTTTACAAATTTTTTGAGAATTTTTGTTTTTAAGTTATTCCCCATTTGAGGAATTCAGCTTTTGCAGATGTGTAATAGGAGCCTTCATGGCATCCATTTCTAACTTTTTCATCAATATTATCATTTTTAATTTTTACAGTCGTACAGTTACAAAAGTACATCAGTTTTGGTTTTACGGCAACTTGGTCGCTTAGTTCACCAGTTTTTGGTGGTTGTTTACTCAACTTGCATTTCAATCTATTTTTCTTTCTGACTCTAGAAAGTTGTTTTTTATCATGTGCACTTAAATCTTTACTTTGGGGTTCAAAATTATTTTGGGACTCGAACTCGAGACCCTCCAATCGATCATTTTCAGTCTTAATGCCTTTTAAGGCCTCTGTTGCATCAAGTTCAGTCGAAAAGTCTATAATGGCAGTCTTATATGTAGGAAAAACTTCTAATTTTATTTGTATAGCTTTGGGAAACAATATGGCTATTTCACCAATCGTGGTTTTCAGTGGAAGTGATGGAATGAACAACTTTCCTAAATTGACACTGGCAGTCTCCTCTTTAGGCATATTCTGTCTTTTACACTCGATGGAATCTATCGTCGATGGCTTTTTTCTGGATTTCTTCCTTTTAAGGAGTTCGGAATTCTCGTCAACTTTTTCTTTTAATTTTTTCAACTCTTCGGCTAACTGTGAAATTTTTTCATGTAGGATTCGTTTTTCGTCTTTCTTTGAAGGAGTGTTTTCTTGATTTTGCGATTTCATTTGGGAAATGTTCATCTGATTTTGTTTCTTTCGTTGAGGCTCCACCTCTTCCTCACTGTCATCATCTTCACTATTATCGTCCTTTAAAACCATTTTCTTACCGTCATCACTTTCGTCATCGTCATTACTTTCACTTACATCTTTTTTGGAAGATTCTAATGATTTTTTTAACATAACAGCTTGAGGGGTTTTGTTTTTACACTTTTCAACACTATTTAATGTTTTATTTATTTCTGGGGATTTCTCAGAAATTTTACTTTCAATGTTAATGGGGGCGTCAATAGCAATATTTGTTTTAACTTCATTTTGATATTTATCTATTGGAAGAACTGTTACTAAATTTACCTCGAGGGAACTAGATTATTTGTTTTTCATAAAAATACCATTTTCATTTATTATCGTCTCACCCACCATCAGTACATTCAACCCGATGATTACGTCATATGGTATTACATCATTGTTTACAACATACACATTAGTTTTACTTTCAAAATTATCAACTTTCAAATCTACATCAAATGAGCCTAACGGCTTTACGGAACTTTTCCCGATACCCTTCAAAGTGGTACTTATTAAATTCAATTTATTTACATTCAACCTATAAAAAGAACTTTTACGCAACAATGTTGCTTCACTTCCTGTATCAATAATTCCAATAAAATTTATATCATTTACTTGTATAATTTTACTCATGTTTTGATTTACATTAATACACAGTGCATCAACTTCTTGTTTCGAACCTGGACACTCCGAACTTTTATGCCCGTACTGCTTGCACGTAAAACACTTTAGGCCTTTGGCCTTATGAGGGCAATCTCTAGATAAGTGGTTTTTTTCACCACAATTATAACACAATTTATTATTTACTTCATTTCTAGGACTAAATTTTTCATATACATTATGGGCTGCGTGCTTCGGTTTTGTGCTATATTCTACTTTATGCATTCTATCAAATTTATTTTTCTCATTATCTTTTTTATATATTTCATATAACTTAATTTTATCTTTAAATTCACGAATATTTTTTGCACCATAAAGAATTAGTTTGTTTTCACTTTTGTCATTTATTCCTTGGATCACGTAATGCATTAACGCGGCATCTTCAATGTGCTCGTTTTTTGCTAGTTCGCGCATTTTAAAGAAATACTCTATAACTGTTTCATTTGGCTTCATTTTCTTTTTACACAAAATTTCGTGTAAGGAGGCAGAATTTATTTCGATCTTGAATTCTTCGATTAATGCATTTTTTAACTTTTTATAATTTAGTAATCCTTTTTCGGATTTTACAAATAACAGAGCATTTCCGCTCAAAGACCTTTTACAGAAAATTATTTTTTGTAATTCGTTTAGGTTAAACATTTCAGCTAACTCTTCAAATTCATTTAAGAATTCAATTATGTTCTCATGCGGCTCGCCGCTAAATTTTAACATAGAATTTTCAAAATCATTGAAAGAAATTGCACCAAGTGATCCATTATTCACATTATTACTATAATTTATACTTTTTTTTACCCTTATTATGATCATCAATAACATTGTCACTATCATTATAATAATCATAACATTTATTTTTACTGATATGGCATTGCACAGAGGAGTCAGTTTTTTCAATATCATTATCGCCACTACTTTCGGATTCACTGTTCGATTCGTTTACCGAATCTTCCTCTTCCGAATTATTTTCTGAACTTTGTTTCAGTAATTCCGTATCACACAAGCTTAACAATAGTCGATCTCTCAACTCGTTTTTATTCCCATCAAAAGGGACATTTAAAATATTACAAATAGTAATTAGTTCATTTAATGAAAAATTTTTATCAATTATTTTTTGCTTTTCAAGGTATTTTTCGTCGCCTATAGCGAAAGTGAATCCTTGAAACTTTCTTATTCTGCATCTGTTCTTACGATCGCCGATCTCATCGAATAAAAACCGATGCAGAATTTTAATTTTACTATAGTTCTCTATCTTCAGTGCATTGCCAATTTTAGGAATATCCCCTAGAGATACCATTTTATAAGAAGATAAAGTGTACGTACCTTTGTAGAGCCGAAACAGCTGTTGTTTTTAATCCTTAAAACCCTCGTTGATCCGTGGTTATATCACAGAATTCGCAGATCCTTCGTTGCTTAAGTTTAAGCTGATTTCACAGGTGTAAACATTTCTGTTGATCACGAAGTATTATCACACACAGTTGTAGTCGGCACTCATTTGTAAAAACACACACAACTAGTTGAATCATGGTTTAAGAATAAAAAAGTTCAGTTCGACAAATGTTTATACAGTTTATATTTTAAACACAGTTCAGTTTATAAACTTATTTTTATCAGTCCAGACGCATCATCATTTTTAGGAATACAGTTCGCAAAAAAAGTTTATAGTTTGTTCAATCAAATTTTAAGTTAAATTAAACTAAAAATTAACGTTCAATCACACTTTCTTTATCTTAAAATTCGCGTTCTATCCAAAATTTAAATTAAAATTAAAATTCGCGTTCTATCCGTTCATGAAGTAGATTTTATTCTTTATCCAGTAGATTTTATTCTTTATCCCGTAGATTTTATTCTTTATCCCACTTCTGAACTTGTGGGACGGCACACTTTTGTAGGCGTTAAACAAAAACTAATACTTATTTACTAATTATAAATTTAATAAAAGATTAAATTGTAGTTTACATATATACAGGAATGCTAATAAGCATTATCGAATGTTACTTTGGTAATGTCCGTCGAAGTAGTTGCACCCGTCTAGTGTGCACGCTTCGTCGAAAACTCAAAAGAAAACAAGTCATCGAATACAGTGACAGTCATTACGTTCCGTCTGAACATCCCGTCGAAAAACTGAATGTCGTTCCTTCAGCGCTCTCTTAGCAGGCGCGCGTTCCGGAAGGACGTCATTCACGTCATGAGCACGTATTTCCTCTCAAGCGCTGGCGCTCCGTCACATGATCAGCAAACAGAAACTAAACTGCCTTGGATTTCAGGAACGGCAAAGAGAAATCAAATAGCTAGGGTTCTGAGTCATGGGAAAGCCAAGTAAGGGGAGAGAAACAGGATACTTCATATATATAAATATATATATATATATATATATATATATATATATATATATATATATATATATAATGTGGATGCCAGTCGTAAAAAAATAGAGACAAATCTACTTAGAAAAAATCGGGGGATATTTTTCCGAGCATTATTAGTTATAGGGAATCTAATAATTGAGTAAATAGTTAAAAACGAAAAGTATAACTGGATCACTGATTATTTTTTCTTGAGATCGAATATTTGTAAAAGGGGCGGTAATGCAATCGAATTTTCCTGTGCGTCCCTGAAAAAAATATGTCAGTTTTAAGCCCGTAATTTAATGCAACGACCATTCTATATATAGAAAAATTCTAAAAACATACATCAGTTTTAGTCTTTTTTAATATTCTAAAAATTTTCTTATATTTAGCTCTAATAGGACGTGATATGCGTAAATTATTTCATACCTAAAGAACTATAAGTAATTTCCTGTATGAATTTACATTAACAAAGTAATGTTATATATATCAGTTTTATTTTATGCCTTAAATAGTTTAATATTATTAAAACGAAATTAAATGAGTTTTTGTCCATAGCTAAGGATTTTATTTAGTATTCTTCTAAATAAAAATAAAAAACACACAAATAAAATTCATTAAAAAAAAAAATTATAGTTCTTTGGATGATGATTAGAAAATATCCACATAATTTTATTTTAATCCCATATAGATTTTACTCTGTAGTGCAATGGAAAACGTTTGAGCCTATAGGCCGTAATAATAAATAAATAAAAAAATCTTTTGTGCCTGTAAAAGTTCTATAAATCCTACACTCATCAAAATTTAGGCAGGTCGTGCGACTGAGATCTATAATATATACTTACTATTTCTTAGCTCAATCGGATAAAGTGTTTGCACGCTATCGCCCTTCAAATAATTTGAATTCATAGGCCTTTTTGATAAGTAATTTTTCTATGTGTCCCTGTAAAAGAACTATAAATTTTACGCTCATCAATATCTATACAGCTCTACGGAGGCCTAAAACGTACCTACGAACTTTCAACTCAATCGAATGAAGTATTTAGACGTCAACATGTTCAATCCTACACATACATACACACATCACCATAAAAATAGCAAAATATTAATTCAAAAGACATCAAAACATACATATAGACTAAAACAAATCTGACAGTAGATATTTTTATGATTACTATACTTTCCTTACGTAGTACAGGATACTGACGAATTAAACCGGCAAATACAGATGAGTGCTAGTACAGTCGGTAACAAAAGTATCCGAACACTAGCAAAATATCCTGTATAAAAAAAGTAGAGTTAATACTGTTTTGTTAAATAAATACTTGCCGAATCCCGTTTTTAGTCAGTCTAAGAACATGATTCGACAAGGATTTATTTAACAAAACAGTATTGACTTTTTTTATACAGGAATTTTTGCTAGTGTTCGGATACTTTTGTTGTAGGCATGAAGAGAAAAGTTACCATAAAGCGGACTTTATAGTGGCCGTTCCGTTCCGCACTCCGCAAGCACTGAGCTAGAATGTAAGGAGCGATAACTTCGTATTGAATAAGAAATTGAATTGAATTGAACTTAATTGGAAGTTATCACTCCTTGCATTACAGCTCAGTTCTTGCGGACAGCGGAACGGAACGGCCACAATAAATGTGCCTTTAAACTTACACTGTAAAAAAATATGTCCTATTTGCTGCCAGAAATTCTTTGTAATTTGAGAAAATAAGTTCTGTAAACGTAAATTTTTTCATAAATTACGCGTATTTTCTCAAATTACAGAGAATTTCTGGCAGCAAATAGGACATATTTTTTAAACCGTCGGGTCACAAACCTTGTGTGGTTATGTCACCACCATAGATATAGTAATATATATAGATCTATCACCCCCATGTTATCGAGCAAAAAATTTTGATGCCTTTTCACCATATGCACATGAAAAAGATGCATCTCTTCAGTACGCGGAACCTTTGACACATTTTCGTGTGAATCCCAGTGTATCTGCAATCGATCGTGAACTAGAAGCGGTCAAAAGATGCAATAATCGTTTTTTTGTTTTAGATGTACCCATACTGCTTTCTTTCCCTGCATTGTGTCTCGTTATTTGGATGCTACTTTTGGTTTTGCAACCGTCGATGCTGTTCGTGAAGGTGCAAACAACATCTCCGTGGTTATTGTTCTTAGTAGAATATAAAAGGTACAATATTTCTGTATATGCTAGGTGTATATTGTCACCTGCTCGTCTGTAAAAAGATGTATATCCGAATATGTCGTGTATTGTGACATGCTGTTTCCCAATGAAGTTTAACGCCCGATAATTCTACAATTGCTGTTAGTGAATACTTATTTACTGCTTTATTTTCCCCAAACGAATGGCAGACCAGGTTTTCTTCTCGACCGCAGTGCTCCTAATTCATTCATTCTGCTTTTCTGATTTTTCTCCCACTAAACGATGTTTTCGAAGCATTGTTCTAATTTTCATCTTTATGCCTACTATCACCCCTCTAAATTTGTCGGTCTAATTCAGCAGCACCCTGTATGTATTCCTTAAGTAAAATGTAATAGTTGCATTTACGCCACATTTAAAAGAACGCGCTTGATAAAAGCAAACGCTTTATATTATATCTCCTCCCACTAGACATGACGCATACGCAATATTACAGATTAAACACCTGTTCGAAAACAAACAGTATATAATGCTTTTTGCGTACAAAATATATTCGAATAAAAACTTTAATGCAATTAAGCATTTAGAATGTATATATAAGCTTAACCCGTTAACTCCCGAATACATTTTTCAAAATATGTTTTGATGAATATTTCAATTTTAAACTTATATGGACAACTGAGAGTGAAATATATTAAAATTAAGCAACTCTTCGGATAGTTTTAAATTTATAACCTATCCTTATTTGAGGGCGTTTATGTTCCAATGAAAAAAACTTCGAGATGGGAAAACTTCGAGATAACAGATTAGTTTCCTCTTGTATGCTGACAAAGACCTCGAAAGTAAAGTATTATAATATATACTATTATTCAACTTGACTTAAGTTGGTACATCTGGCAAAAAGCGAAGACATGTGTGAAGATTGAAAAGTACAAAATAGCTATCCAAATTATGAAATAATAATTAATATCAGGCAGATATATCTTTGAGGTTTCATTTAGAGTGAAGCTATAAACTATCACTAAAAAGCAGAAATCATTCCAAGAAGCTACAAAAAATATACGAGCTATTTTATTAGCTGTCCTCAAATGAGGACTCTAGACGTTAATTGGTTAAGTAACATTAATAAATTAATAAAAATGAACACTTTTTGTTGAAATTTTGAAACGCACATTAATCATACTTTGGCTGTGCCAAAAAAAAAAAAAAAGAAAAAAAAAAAAAAAAAGAAAAACAGACCAATGTTTCGTAAATAATATCTAAAAGAAGTTTAAAAATCACTTACAAAGACATTTCTCAAGATTAAAAAGAAAAGAACTTTTTAAAAGGTGTAATGTTTTATAAAAATAAGGAATTTTTGCTTCTATCAACATTATGAAAAATAGTGGAACATTTTATTATAAATAATTTCATTTACATGGAATGTGCTACCTCTATAAAAAACAAAATCTATCACTTCACTCAAAATTAACATATAATATAAAGTATTTTATCAACGCGCCTAAAATATTTATCGAATTTCTTTTGCAATAAAGCTATTCACTGTTAAAGGTTTTCTTTCTTTTTCTTTTTTTTTCACAGTTAAATTTGTAAGCAGAACGATCATTTCAAATATTTTGTATTTTATTCCAATTCTTTATTTTGTACTGATTCAAGATGATTTGAAAACTTTTGTGATCTCGATTTCTTTTCTCTAAAACTTCAATGAATTTCAAATTTCTATTTGGAAAGACTGTTTTACACTTAAAAAGCAATATTTCAACTGATCTTGTATGTATTACGTAGGCGTACATGTGATTTTTTGCAAAATATATCTAAGAGGGATTTGAAAGAAACGCCAATGCTTGTGTAATAGTTCCGGGTTCTTGTGCAATAGTTTCTATAATGTGTTCCTAGTTTAAGCTACATAAATGATGTATAAAAAAAAATTAAGTCATAATTTATATTAAATTTTAGTAGCTGAAAAATCTTTTAAAATAGTTTAAATTACATTTTGTTTCAGAGACATTTTAACAGTTTTTGTTAAATTGAGTAGACTGTGATTTAAATCATTTTTATTGCCACTCGATTTTCGTTGACCTCCATAATAGGATTATTCAATATAATGTTTCATTTCCAGAAAAAATGTCATTGGATGTATTTATCTAAAATTAAGTAATATGAGCATAAAATTCATTTTTAAATCTTTCAAATTAAGTAATACACACAACAACAATAAGTATAGTGCGACCACGTTTCCTACGACTAGCAGTAAGGCCGAGTCCAAAAGTTTGGAGGGATGCAAAATTGGCCGAGATATAGTTATTTGGAAAACAACCAGTTATTCGGTGTTCCCTTATCGCTTGTTTTCTCTCAGTCACCCCTATTTTAACACTGAACTCGTTCAATCCGCACTTGCGCAAAGGCTTCCATGGTCGCAAGAGATGTGGTTAAAGAATAGCCGCTTTTTGAAAGTAAATAAATAAATAAAAAATAACATAATAAACTACTACGTCAGAAGCGCCAAAAAAAATATTTGAGATACATACAGCTGTTTCGGTAGCCTTAAGCGTACCGTCTTCAGTGCAAAAGGAATTCTGAATCTGGAAAAGTGCTCCTATATATAGGAAAGGGACCGGATTTAGTTCAACCAATAGGATTACGGGAAAGGTGGAGTGTGTGGCCATGGCCAATATGAATTTAGGAATGTTAGCTGTGTAAACAGTAGAAAAATTAAGAAAACTAAACGAAATTAAAGAAAACTAAATTAAGAAAACTATTGGTTGAACTAAATTCGGTCCCTCTCCTATATATACGAGAACTTCTCCAGATTCAGAGTTCATTTTGCACTGAAGATGGTACGCTTAAGGCTACCGAAACAGCTGTATGCATCTCAAATATTTTTCTTTGGCGTTTCTGACGTAGTAGTTTATTCGGGTTTTAATATTCCAACGCCAAGTATCCTGTTATTATAACATAATAAACTGTTGTTAATTAACACACAATAATGATATGTAAGTGATCTGGTGGGAAACCTACACGACTTTCTCTTACACTGCATTTTAATTCTGTAAAGACAGATAGGAGATTGAGGGAGAAGATAACAAGTACTGTATATAAACCTGCGTTAAACAGAGTTCAAACTAGATGTAGAAACAGTTTGATTTGACAAATAATTCTGTGTGAGAGAGGGCCGCCCCCGTTTAAATATAGTACTTACATTTACATAATATTCAAGACTTTTAATAAATTTAAACATTTATTGCAAATTATTTAGACAACTTTCAATCGCAGCCTTGAAATTTATCAATCCAATCAAACTATTCAAATGTCAACCTCATTTAAGCTGCCTTCAATTATTTGTTTTTAAGTTTCGTTGATAACGGACATACACAAAGAACAAACGTTAGAAACTTGATTTTGGTAGTCAAGGAACCTCAAAATACATAATTACAAAAAAAAAAGTAGTATGTTGTGGCTACTACAAGACTTTCTTCTATATTTTCCTATACAAATCCACGCAGTACAAATTATTTAATAAAATTACCTTCCATGACGAATGCAGACGATTTTCATAACGGGGTAAAACACTCAATGCTAAAAGTAAATTTTGTGCTGACATCTGATTTTTCTTTCTTTTTTTTTCCCGTTAACAATCAAAAAGAATTAATAACTTTGTTTTAAATTATCACATTTTTTTCAGTCAACCATTCATTTTAAAAGTACTGTCGAGTTTTTTTTTTTTTTAGATACCCATTTTAAAGGTACCATTTTGGAAAATTACATCCCCCAAGAGGGGGTTAAGGGGTTTTTTCCTTTAAGGGGAAAGGAGTGATAAGCTTACATGCACACAAAGTTTTCTTTCCTTTTCTACTACTACTGCTACCAATAATTCCTATTGATTTCACAACCATACGTTGAAAATAACTTCCATTATGTACATTTATACGAAATTTTGTCCCATACTGCAATACTAAAAATTATGAAGAAATAGTATGACAGTGCCATCTGTTAAGCGATTGACTCAAAATGTAATAAGCATTAGTTTTGTTCAAGGTACAAATAAATTCTATATTTCGATAAATTTAATTCGTTAGTTCGTGAGATACAGCGTTCACAAAATTTGTGATACACCCGCATAAATTTTCTAAAAATGGAGAAATTGTGTTGAGAACATCTCAAAACATATAAATTCTTCGAAAACCTTAAGTCGAAAACTTTCAAGAAACTTCCTTCTTATATATATATATATATACACTCCTGCTCAAAAGTTCAGCAAGATTTGCAAACGATCAATTTCCTTTCAATTTAAAAACTAATCTCTCTATGAAATGTTTTCAAACATTGGGTATTTAAAGAACTGGGTCTTCCTCATGTTTTTCAGTGAAAATTGGTTTAATACAACATTTAGGGGACCGGTAACAAATTGAGCAAAATAAATAATGTTTGTGATCACCCTGTATCATTAAGTAAATGAAATGAACAGTGACTTAATGATATGTTGATATACACTCAGTACAATTTGTGGGTGAATTTGCGTGACGATAGCATATTAAATAACGGTGATATAAGCATTTATTTTAAAACTCCAAAAAAAAATAGCATGTTTTTTATTTATAATATACAGAGTTTTGAACGAAAATTATTTCCACTTTCAGATAAATTGAAAAAACACTTTTGAAACAATATACTGCTATCAGAATGCATATAACTTAAATATCTTATGAAATATGAGCACTTTTATGAAAAGCGTTTTCATTGTGCATGTGCGAAAGATTAAAGAAAAAAAAAATATATTGCATAGGTTAAAAGCTAGATATTTTGGGCAACTTTTGTCAAAGGTGCATCCTCAATAGTGAGTTCCAGACCATTGTTATTTGTCCATATTGAAGCACTAGTGCGATGTAAAACACCACCAACCTCAACTACTCAACCTTATTCAGTTTTAGGTGAAGAACAGGGATTGTGCAGATATTGTAACATGTGCCTATGAATCACTGAATACGGATCTTGTGTTGTTGTTTGGAGAATTTGTGTAAAGAGGAGAATGGATGCATTCAGTATGACCAGTTACTACATTTTTTTCACATTCCCGAGGCTTAGCCTACGCCAGTGCTAAGTATGTTTGACGTAATTACAGCATTTGAAAATGCACGATTTTTTTTATATGCACATGCAGTTACAGAAAAAGATTAGAAAATGTTGTAAATCTGGAAAATCCCTGTTTAATTTATAAAATGAACAAAAAATCCACTATGAAATTACTGATTTTTAAAAAGAATTATCACTTAAAGTTCTACAACTTTGAGTTATTTCTTTGACAGTCTGGAATAGTAACAAATTAGTTTTTATTAGTAGTATACTATGTATATTAATTGCGTGTATTATTTCATAAACATTGTTTCATTCATGTTTTGACTTAAATCTGCATTCATCGTTTTCCCGCTTTCATCTTTATTTTTATTTCATTTTTTTTCACGCACCCCATGGAAAACGATGGATCGAGGTTCTACTGTAGTATATATCACTTACAAGTAATTCTAAAATTGTTTAATGAGATGATAACACAGACCTACAGATAGAGAAACCGACAGACTAACCAAAATTTTAAACACGTTTTAACTTTATTGGAATCTCTTTCATTCGCATAACCTAACTAAAAGTGTATTTCGAGTAATTTCCATTTATATCCCCCGATATATCTTAATTGCCCATAGCGCAGCAATAATGCGACGTAGAACCCAACCAACCAATCATCCAACTCCCAATATATCTGAAAATTTTCGGGTAGCCCTGCAAACCATTGTTTAATTTTAATTACATGATAACATTAGATAACATTTTTTTGTGCATCTGAAAAATATATGTCAATTCCGTTATGTCACGTGTTGTATAAAGCTTAAAAGAATTAATATAAGCTTACAAGAAATATTTCTCATAGTCATAATGAGAAAATATTTTATGATTTCCCTATTTACAAACGAACAGATCTACTTCATCTTTTTGAATAAACAACATGCCATAGACAACCTAAATAACATAATCAGTTATGAGGCAGTCGAAAAATATTTACGAAAATTACAGCTCTAACAGACGGACAGACAAACCAGAAATTATTACAACATTTGAACTTTGTCAGAAAAAAAACCGATGAACTTTCAAATATTATTCAAAATTCAAATTATTCAAATTGAATTATTCAAATTCAATATTATTAAAAATTAAACATCATAATCGTTTTCATTAAAATCTATGAAACGTGCACTGTAAAAAGAATTTTCAGTAAAAGAAATTTTAATATATATAATAAAAAGTAGCTGTAGATTGATTAAAAATATAAACCATTTGGAAGGTAATGAATTTACAATTTTAAGGCAGTCTGAAAATATTTACGAAAATTAGAGCTCTAACAGACGGACAGACAAACCGAAAGTATTACAACATTTGAACTTTGTCGAAAAAAAAATCGATAAACTTTTAAATATTATTCGAAATTCAAATTATTCAAATTCAATTATTCAAATTCAATATTATTAAAAATTAAACTATTTTAATTATTAATAATTAAAATTGATTTTCCCTTAAATCTTCACGATAAAAGTTAGAAAGAGGAATTTTTTTCTTCTTAGACCGTGGGCATTAATTTTCTAAAGATAAATGATAGAAAGGAAATTTTGTCTTTTAACATATATATATATATATAGTATATGTGTGCGTATAAGATAAGAGGATATATACATATATATGAACTGAAAACTGCACTTAATTTGAACAAAGTCTTAATAGGAAGTATGATTCAGTGACTCTTGGATTAAAACATAATTGCTGTATCATCAAGTGTTTGACATTGTCGATTTGACCAGTAGAAACAAAGTTAAAGTTTTAAATGTTTTTATAATACAAATTCTTTCAAGCCGCCATTTTGTTTTTTACAACAACGGTACCTATCTTTTATCTGAAAGGATATACCCCCCCCCCCCCATGAAATTATATCAGACGATTCCTTTTCGCATTTTATCATAGTTATGGCGTGCGACGTAAACCCCAACCAACCAACTAACAAACCAACCTAACTTATTGCTTTAAAATTTTGTCCAAAGATTACTCTGCCCTTTTATAACGGTGACGTCCTTTGTTACGAAAATCGAGAAAATTCCTACATAACGCGAACTGCGCCTGGATAAGACTCCTTCGCAGGCAGTGGGAACGGGACACCGCCCGAAATAATGTGAGGGGACAAGAGGCTGTCGTAGGCACTGGATACTCCACATGAGGTTCATGAGCAAGCTCGTAACATTTTGCGTACGCGCAGCGCTTTCAGGTGAGTCGCTGCTGCAGGCACTGGAAACCTAAACCTTTCATGTTGGGGGTAGAGAAGGCGATGCTGAGGACAACGGCGACGCATACCGAAGGTTGGAGAGAATTCATTAGAATTTCGTTTCAAATTTTTTAGTGATTAAATATAATATTATTTTTCTCATTTTAATGATCAAATCAAATTTCATTTCATTTTATTACCAAACCGTATCGATTTGTCTTACTGGTACTGCAAAATTATTATATATATAAGTGATTAAATATAGTATTATTTTTCTCATTTTAATGATCAAATAAAATTTCATTTCATTTTATTACCAGATCGTATCGATTTGTCTTACTGGTACAGCAAAATTATTTTTCTTTCAGGATTAACTTTAGTTCTATAAATAACTTGTTAGATAAAGTACATTAAACACATCTGAATTCGTTAAACTGTATAATTGTCAGGCGACACGTGTCTGTTGCAATCGCTTATTAAAAGAGTGATTGATTACCAAACATTGTAGCACAACTCTCTGTTTTTATTGCATCATCTATTTCGATTAAACCTCTTGTGCTACTAATTTACACATTAAACCTATAATGCTCATGATGTCATATATGCCAACATATTTTGTACGTTACTTTTTATTTGTCTAATTATTTGTTTACGGTAAAAATGTTACGAAATGCAGTTTTCAAGTCGTTAGCTATTTAATTGGATGTTTAATGATATTTTAGAAGAAAGGTGGGTAAAGCCAATTTAAAAAGGATATTTTCAATGATAATATTTCTTGTTATTTCAGAAATATTTTTTTACTGGTAAAATTTAATAATTGAAATACATTCCTATAAAAGAAATGCCTGTGGAAAATATTTTGAACAAAAATTCAATTTTTAATCCTTAAAGGAATTTAAAAATAATGTTTACTTATGTGCTACCACGTACTTTCGTGAAACTAAGCCTACACTGTTAAAAAAATGCAACTTTGTTGCCAGAAATTCCCTGTAATTTGAGAAAAAGTCGTAAATTACGGAAAAATTACGTAGACAAAACGTATTTTTCTGTAATTACAGAGAATTTCTGGCAGCAAAGTTGAATTTTTTTTAACAGTGTATATGTTCTGAAGGAAAAAAAATGCATTCTCATTTGAAGCTTTGTCTCTTAATTTAATATCCATCCACCTACATAAAGAAAAAAAAATCCTACATATACTATGTATACAGTTATGACAACCAGTCATGACAACCCCCCCCCCCGACCTCCAAGGTAAGGTGCTTCTGCTTCGAGAATGACTGGATGTCCTAAAGTCCTAAATGCAAAACTCTCAGGCTTGATTAATCATAGCTTTTGTCAAAATTGTTTCGGCTTTTATATCAAGAATATTCAACCCATTTCTCATACGTAATTTTATTGCAATTCTAACTTATACAGACATTTAGAAAATTTGTGTTCGATATAAATGGAAAATTCAACAAGATTTTTCAAAACTTCAATTGAAAATTTTGTGTATGAAAATCTAAGATTAATTAATATGCGAAATATGCTGCAAAGGATGGAGAAAACACGTTTAACATACACAAAAACTGATCACTCATAATTTAGTAGAGTATTACGAATAATAATATAAGTTACGAACATTTCGTAAAACGAGTACATATTTCCCGTTAAGTGGATATCACTGAATCTTGAGGACTGCGGTAGTCTAGGCAATAAAGCGACAAGATCTTACTCGCAAGACTGTGTGTTCGATAGTTCGATTCCCGAACCGAACGAAAGTCATTGTGTACATAAATGGTAGCTGTTGCATGTAAAATCAGCCGTGGATGCAATACCCTCTATGTTCTGCAAAAATAATACCTCTAAAGGTTACAGAAGCGAGAAAAAAATCCCATCCATGAAAGATCAAAATTTCATGACATGTTTCAAAAGGACTCCTATGAATGAACTCAGAGTCTTACTTATATCCCACAAATTAACTTTAGTGCGACATTAATCAACGCATAATCAGCATTGATCTAGTGCAACATTTATTAATCCCAACACACACACTAAATCTGATGGAAGAAAAACTGACAGCTTGATATTTTATAGTATATTTCATTGGATAGTGCATAAAATCGGTTTATATTCTATTATTTCAAATAAAAAATAAATTACGTATGGCATTCTTTTGTGTAAGCGAATATAAAATAAATATGATTAAAATATTATGTTTTTTTTAATATTCAGGTAAAAATTTACGATGTAATTTTAAGCAGAAAATAATAATAATAATAATAATACTTATTATTACTACTACTACTACTACTACTACAATAACTGTGAGAAAAACTGAGTAACTTGATATTTTGTATATATCATGGATAGTATATAAAATCGATTCATATTTCATAATTTCACAGGTCTATACAATACACAGGTCTATAAAATATACTGGTCTACAAAATTAATTTTGGTAAAATTTGATTTGATAATTTTCGCTGATACATATGTTTTTCGGTTTGCTCAAACGGAATGTGAAGCCAGTTTCTGTCTATCACATATAGATTTTTGTCAATACAGCGTATCTACCAACACATTTTCTTCATTTTCAGAAGTTTTTAGTATGCTTCCATATTTAATTATAATCAACAATGGAAACATAATATAAAAGTTACCATATAATTATATTGACAGAAGAGTCACGGATGAGGTTGTATTGGTAGACACCCTGTATTGACAAAAATTTTTACGTGGTGGAGAAAAACTGCCATCTGTTTCGGTTTCAGCGCACTATAAAACATAATTTTCGACCAAAATTATCAAATCAAAATTTTAGATGTAGAATTTTTTTTTTATATATGACATTTTTATGCGTAAGCGAGCATAAAATCAGTATGATTAATGCTTTTTGAAAACCCAGGGTACAAAATTGCGATATAATTTTAAGCAACAAAACATTGATAATTATTATTAGTAATAGTTATTATTATTATAATTGTAATTATAAGAAAAATCGGGAGAAACAAAAGATAGATTTGCAGAGCTTAAAACTTGAACAAAACACTTTAACAATCAAAAAAATTTCAAAACGAACGTGAAAATTTTTTTCTACAAATAATATGATAAGAAAAAAAAGATAATTAATAATGACCCTCATTTGTCATTCACGATTCCGGTTTACACCGCTTCAAAACAGAGACTTTTGGCAGCCATTTTTTTTTCCCGTTTGTTCAATTCATCAACTTACGAAAACATACATATCATTTTCATACATGTTTTGTATCGCACATATTGTTATTTATTCTCTCTAAAACCTTGAAAAACTATTCAGTTGTAATGTTTAAATGTTTAAAAATATATAACGGATCACTGGCTATTATAAACATGAACCTATAAATAGAATTATGTAACTTCATGATTATAAACAACGCAATGCCAAATAAAAACAAACCAAAACAGTTGCCATTCAGAAAATACAAATTCTAAATGGACAACTCCTTAACTGCGAATGAACGACTCTTTGACTGTTTCATAAAAAAAAGGTTAAAATATTTCTAAAACATATTAAAGCCTTAAAAATCTTAAAATATTTGTAAAAACATATTAAAGTCTTTAAATATTTTTATCAAGCTTCATTATATGTTTACATTGTAGGGTATGATTGGCGTCGAGTTCAGTACGTAAATGTCGCCAGTTGATTTTAGTTTTGAAATTAGTGTAAAGTTATAGTTGGGATAGAATGTTTGGTTAAGCAAGTAAAGGTCACCAGTTGAAATGAGTATTGAAAGTAGGGTAGTCTAAGGTGATAATGTCGAGTCAAGATAAAATGTTCGGTTGAGAATGAGAAAGTCCCTAGCTGGATCATGGATATTTTCGCGATGTTGTGGGGGAGATAGCTGGTTGGGAGTATAGAGTAGAGGTGAATTTGGGTTAGCATGGAGTGTCTGTAATTATTAGATAGTTAGAAAAAACGCAAGCAAAGTGATGACGTCACTGGACGTCAGTGGATGCAAGAAAAAGATTTCATATGTTAATCGCCCATTGGATTTTTTGTAAAAAATTATTAAAAATTGAGGAAAATTATTTTCCGATTTTAATTCCCATATTTCGGTATAGATATGTATTCGTTATCGCGAGCATGCGTTAGATTAAGTTGTTTTTGCTGTAAAATTGATAAAATTTAAATTTTAAATTTCAAAACTTTAGAAAAATAAAATAGTAAACTTCCATATTCGATTGAAAACATAAACATTTCATTTCAAAGGATGATATTTACACAATAAATATCCAACTAATATACTAATTAAAAGGAAAATGATAAATATTCTATCATAATTTCAAGTCAAATTTGTTTTCAAATGTCTGAATAAAGTGTCTGATATACTCATATGTTGCAGCGGAATAGATTTAATATATCTGCCATCCTTGGCGGAAAAAATATATCGCCAAATTATTTGGCGAACATATTTCATTCCTTTCAAAAATCATGGTTATTTTAACAACTTATATCAAGAGAGCGATGAATTATATGAAACAATATTTCGTACAATGCATATTACGAAAATAAACATCTGGCATGTATATTTTCGTAGTATGTTTTTAATCGCCAAATACAAAAAACGCCAAAGATGACACAGTTTTCAAATTTAAAATTTTGTCAATTTGACAGCAAAATAACTCAATCTAGCACATGGATACGATAGCATATCTATACCCAAATACGAGTACTAAAATCGGGAAATAATTTTCCTCGATTTTTAATAATTTTTTACAAAAAATACAATGGACGATTAACATAGGGAATCTTTTTCTTGCATACACGGACGGTCAGTGACGTCACACTTAGGTTACGTATTTGGAAACAGGATCTTCGATAGTCTTAAAAAAAGTATTTTGGTAAAATGAAGTGAATCGTTATTTACTTCCTCTTACCCATAGGGTCGAGAAAGTATTGTTTTAGGGTCAAATTTTCGAACGTGAGTTTTTGTTATACTTACATGTTCTGAGGTCCCCTGAATACGAAAATCACGTTTTTAGCGAATGGTCTCTGTGTCTGTCTGTCTGTCTGTGTGTCTGTTATCAGCATATCTCAAGAACAAATAGTAGCAGAAATTCCAAACTCGGTATTCTAAATGTGTATCATATAGGGATGCTACAGTAAGCTTTTCGTTAAGATGAAGCAAATGGTTCGTGTACAGGGACATTCAAAAGTATTCAAATACATTACGTCTATGGGAGAAATTGCAGGTAAGTAGAATTTAACATCTATAGACTGCACTAAACCAAATGAAACGAATACATATTTTTTGTAATAGAGATAGTCAACTGGGAAATTTTTTTTTGTGTATGTAGGAGCCTCGCCTTCCCCCCTGGGGTAGATGTCCTCCCTCGAGTGGAGTAAATTTTCATGATGGGTATCTTTCAAAAGAGCTCGCCAATACCTTTAAAACGAATGGTTGAACCATCGATCTACGATAATTTAAAATAAAGTTATTGATTTCTTTCATTTTTAACATTTTTTTTTCCTAGTTTAATATTGAGAATAAATTCAACTTTTTTTTGGATATTTAATGTTATACTATTTCTCTAATATGGAAATCGTCTGTATTATCATACAAGATAACTTTTTTAAATAATAATTTTAATAAATTATATTTTTTTAATTGGATTATTTTTTAATAACCGAATTAAATTCTATATAAATGTAGGTGCATTAATGAAATTGGGGGTTGAGGAGGGCCAGAACTAATTATCATATAAGACTCTTCCGAAGCCTAATTTGAATTGTTTTAACATAGGTTTACATAACAGCACTCTTTATCTTACCTCTTAATCTCCAACCTGTACTTAGCATTAAATTTCAGGGTAAGAGAAAGTCGTGTGAGTGACACACTAGATTATTCTTATTATGAGGACTTTAAATAGAGCACTTAACGGAACACTGGGATGTGTTGTTGCTGTTGTGTTTTCGGGCCTATATTTTTTGTCAAACAGCAGATTTTTTATTGTCATTCATATTTATTGATCGGGTAGAATTTTTTTAATTTCAGAACTAAAATTATAAAATATCGAAACACATTTGATTTATAAACAAAAACTGAAAATACATTTAAATGATCACGTGTTAATCTTCATGATCTAAACATTGGTTTCAAGTTTTATCGTTCACATTCCGTCATTTTTGACGGGGTTATCTACTAGTTAAGAAGAATAATTAATTAAATAATAATTAAATTAAAAATTAATTAATTATACAAGTATAAATTATCTGATGATTAATTTTATAGCCAATCAATAATAATTGTGTTCAGTCTCTTTTCAATTATCTGCTTTATCCGTGAAATAAAATATAGTTAATTAAAAAATAAGTTGTTTTTGTTCACTGGGCGTTCTTGTATTGTAGCAAACTATCGTATTTCTAAACTAATTAACAAAGTTTCTTTAAATTTACCCCATAGGCTTTACTACTCGAAAATTTTGAATGCATTGATTTAAAGAGAACTAAATTTTAGAATTGATGAAATGAGAATTAATAAAAAATAAAATAAAATACATAAAAAATGATCTTAAATATATATATTCTAAATTTTAATTTTTTACATACTTTGAACGGAAATATCTTCAATACCTAAAAAATTACTGAAACATAAATTTTCTATTTCTAAAAAGAGAGCTATCATAAAATTCATTTTTTTTTTTAATAATACACAAAATAGATAAATAAAAATATCTGGTGCCTAACAACTACTCGGCATCTATTAGCCCCTACTATACATATTAAAGCCATTTTGAATATAGGTTCCTTTTAACTAAGAAATCAGACACCTAACAATTTTCCTGTATGAGTAAACTAATACATACATCGTAGATATATATTAAAGAGAGTATACATAACGAGGTTTAAAAAAATTGTTTAAGCCATTTTTTGAAACACCAATTTCCGAGATCTAAAGCTTACCAACTATCAGAACTCCTGTCAATTTTCTTGTATTGAACAAGTGATACATGCTAAAGGACATCTAAAAAATTGCTTTATGTAGCAAATTTGAAAAAATTCGTTAAGGCCGTTTTTGTCGTACCAATTTTCCCCAAATTTTGGCAAACTCATCTGCTCACCGGGAACTAACAATTATATACAAAAGGATACCTATAAAGCAGTTAATATGACGAGTTTGAAGAAACTTGGTTAAACCATTTTTTAAGGAACGCATTTGACTAAAATTACCTATTTATAAAGGACATCTATCAATTTTCATGGACTAACCGACTGAAATGTAGGAAAGGACATCTAAAAGGGGAGATGTATAGCAACGTTGAAGAAAATCGTTAGATCTGTTTTTAAAATACGGACCTACAGTCACATTTCCGGTCTTCCAATTTCCACCAAAAGTTGGAAAATATCTGTGCACTAGACCTGCCTTAATTCTGAAGTTTTTTCTTTCAGTTTTTATGAAGAAAAATCGTTAGAGCCGTTTTCAAATACCACCTTCCGATCCCACTATCGATTTTCATCGAAACTTGGCGAACTCATCTGTTTACCAGAAACCAACAATTATATACGAAAGGAGATCTAAAAGAAAGTTAATATGAAGACAATTCGTTGAACCGATTTTAAAAAACGCACTTTCGAGATCTAAAATTGACCTACTTATTCGAAACACCTACTGTTGTAATTAAAATTACACATTTAGATATGTATATAGATACATAAATGATTTTTCATTTAAGTATATAGCTAGTTATGCATAAATATTTTTTGTGGTAGAATAATGGAAAGTATAATTATTAATCTGTATGTAAATATTTGGATAAAAAAAAAGATTTTGCTTTTAAATAAGAATAAGATAAATTTATAAGTGCTGCCTGTAAAATTGAAGGAGAAGGGAAATAAATGAGATAGGGATCTCTTAGACTAACTGGCTGCCCAGTTGACCTTATAGAACAAAAATAGAAAAGACGATGGTTTATAGGAATCATAAAACTTGAATGGAGGATCCCCCCCCCAAAAAAAAAAACAAAAAAAAAAAAAACTGCAGGCTAGGGGAACTATAAGCCACCCACACACTCTCTCTCCAGCCCACGACTTTGGAAGAGCATTTTTTTAGAAATGCTAGAACGGGTCCTTGGTCAACTACTTTTTCAGCGAGACAGTGATGGATTCTCCCGGTGGTTCTCAAAATATAAAAATCCTGCTTCCTCCGCATCAGCTGCTTTTGATAGTATTTAATTATAAATACTAAAGACATGAGAAGCCAGAAGAATTTGCCAAAACACCCATGATTCTTCCAGGGGAATAATTTATCTGATGGAGTATATAGTAGCGATCCCTCTTCCTGGATCCAGTGGGTCTATTCTGGCCTGTACGTTAAAAAGACAAACCGATCGTTATTTTTTCGATCGAAATCTCTTTCATAACGATATTCCGTGGTAGAGCAATTCTGCCCTACGAACGTTATAATCAAACGATGTGGGGGAAAACTGCGTTCGAGGTTAACTCTTTCATCCAATCAGGACGAAGCACGTGGTTTGTTTTATTGTGATTACAAGTGAGTAAGAGCAGACGATGATCGCCATGTTTTGTTAAATATAGGTTGTTTGTTTGTTAACTTGTTTGTTGTGAAAATGAAAAAAATAAAAAGCAAAGACACAGTGTGGATTCTTTTATGTGTTGAAGCAGAGCAGTTTTCCAGTTCAATTTAACTGTATCGTCTCGATGAGAAGGAAATTTAAAATAGCCAAGTAAATTTTTATATTCGACTGGCTGTTAAAATGAAATCGGCCACACGATATAATTATTTACTCGGCAAAATAAAGAGGAAGTATCACTTTCTGAAGATTCAAAATAAAAGATTTATTTTATTTACATGGTATGTACTCATGTTTTAATTATTTTTTCCAAAAATTAATTTTTAAATATAGTACGTACAATGCACCTTGTTTGAACTATATTTTTTGTTTAAGTGCAATTGAAATATGTGATATTTAGATATATTTGAGTAAAATAAATTAAACTGTAACGCTAATTTAGTGAGTAAAACATAAAAATAATTTTCTTTATTTATAAATTTATTTTTACTTAAATAATTGAATTTAAAATTTATATAGCCATTGCCTATTGAAATGATATAAATATTTAAATATTGATTTGAACTAATGTGATAAAATTTGTTCGATTTTATTAAATTAAACGGTAATTTATTTTAATGATATTAGATCTTTTCTTTTTAAAAAAAGAAAAGAAAGTATATAAATGTTTGATTTACACCGTGTATACTAATTTCTAGAAAATTATTTGTATATTTATATGAAAAGTACGTTTCTTAATGTTTTACATATAATATATTGCATTCTAAAATATATTAAGCTTTAAAGTTGTTTAGATTTACTAAGCCCAAAATATCAAATAAAAGTATGCAGTTGTTTAGAATTATTCAAAATAATTATATATATATATATAAAAAAAGATTTACAACTACAGCTGAAATTTTTATAATTTTAAAAGAAGAAAGTTTTTATATTATTCATTTTTTCTAATTTAGTAAATAAAACATAAAAATATTTTTCTCTGTTTATAAACACATTTTTATTTAAATATTTGAAGTTAATATTTATAAAGTCATTGTCTGTTGAGATGATTAAAAATATTTAATGAGTGTTTTATATTATTACTTACAAACTTTGAATAAACACCATAAAATGCAATAAACTCGCAACAATTGTTTCGGGTCGAAAAAACCACGACCCTTCATCAGGCGAACAAAGTAAGCACGAGTGCTGCAATCAAAGCGGCAACGCACAAAATCGTTTAAAATGAAAAGAAAAAGTATATAAAGTAGAAACTAAATATAGCTACTGGTGTGAGTAGAATTGTACCAAAAAACAAGGAAATAAATAAATGGGTGAGATTAAACACATAACAATCAAAGGATAACCAAAATTAAACTAAAATCTAAGTTACGTGAGTAACTTCCAAGCATCAGAGAAGAAAGGAGTGGAAGAAATATCATTAACAAGATTTTTCGAATTTTTAAATATGTAAAATGCTTCATGAATATCCAAATGGGAGGAACAGACAGGAGATGAAATTATGTTAGTTTTGGAAAAATCAAAGCGATGACCTTGAGACCAGCAGTGGGAAGCAATAGAAGATTTGGTAATCTCTTCATTACGAACATTCCGACGGTGCTCATTTATTCTGTATTTCAAACGCCTCCTAGTTTGACCAATATAACCTAAGTTGCAGGACGAACACGGAATTGAATAAATTCCAGAACGGTTTTCGGTGGGAATGGGATCCTTAAGAGAAGATAATTTAATTTTATTGACGGGTTTGTAAATAACTTTGAAACCAAACGGTGAAAGAATTTTAGAGATTTTAAAAGAGAGTGAAGAATAAAAAGGTAAAACAACTGGGATGAGACTATGATCGTTTAATTTGGGAGCAGAACGTTTAGGATTCTTAAATTTATATAGAGCTTTATCGATGATAGATGGGTTATAGCCACGAGAGAGAGCTAGAGATTTTAAATAACTAATTTCTTTCGAAAGATTAGACGGATCAGAACAAATGTGTAAGGCACGGTAAACATAAGTGTAAAAAGCAGACATTTTTTGTTGAGGGGCGTGGTTAGAGAGAGCATGCGGCGGCAAAGAGACTGAGAATGGTTCAACCATTCTCAGTCTCTTTGCCGCCGCATGCTCTCTCTAACCACGCCCCTCAACAAAAAATGTCTGCTTTTTACACTTATGTTTACCGTGCCTTACACATTTGTTCTGATCCGTCTAATCTTTCGAAAGAAATTAGTTATTTAAAATCTCTAGCTCTCTCTCGTGGCTATAACCCATCTATCATCGATAAAGCTCTATATAAATTTAAGAATCCTAAACGTTCTGCTCCCAAATTAAACGATCATAGTCTCATCCCAGTTGTTTTACCTTTTTATTCTTCACTCTCTTTTAAAATCTCTAAAATTCTTTCACCGTTTGGTTTCAAAGTTATTTACAAACCCGTCAATAAAATTAAATTATCTTCTCTTAAGGATCCCATTCCCACCGAAAACCGTTCTGGAATTTATTCAATTCCGTGTTCGTCCTGCAACTTAGGTTATATTGGTCAAACTAGGAGGCGTTTGAAATACAGAATAAATGAGCACCGTCGGAATGTTCGTAATGAAGAGATTACCAAATCTTCTATTGCTTCCCACTGCTGGTCTCAAGGTCATCGCTTTGATTTTTCCAAAACTAACATAATTTCATCTCCTGTCTGTTCCTCCCATTTGGATATTCATGAAGCATTTTACATATTTAAAAATTCGAAAAATCTTGTTAATGATATTTCTTCCACTCCTTTCTTCTCTGATGCTTGGAAGTTACTCACGTAACTTAGATTTTAGTTTAATTTTGGTTATCCTTTGATTGTTATGTGTTTAATCTCACCCATTTATTTATTTCCTTGTTTTTTGGTACAATTCTACTCACACCAGTAGCTATATTTAGTTTCTACTTTATATACTTTTTCTTTTCATTTTAAACGATTTTGTGCGTTGCCGCTTTGATTGCAGCACTCGTGCTTACTTTGTTCGCCTGATGAAGGGTCGTGGTTTTTTCGACCCGAAACAATTGTTGCGAGTTTATTGCATTTTATGGTGTTTATTCAAAGTTTGTAAGTAATAATTTTTACAACGCCAGTTTTGTGATGCTTCTTTATTAAAAGTGTTTTATATTACTATCATAAAATTTGTTTGATTTTATTAAATTAAATGTGAATTGTTTTAAATAATGTTTTAACTTTTTAACCCTCCCCCCCCTCCCCCCCCCCCAAAAAAAAAAAAAAAAAAAAAAAAAAAAAAGTACATAGAAGTTTGATTTAATCTGTATATTAATTTCTAGAAAATTATTTGTAAATTTATATAAAAAGTACATTACTCAATTTTTTACATAAATGTATATGGTGAATAATGCATTGCTTTTTAAAAAATATTAAGCTTTAAAATTGTTTAGAAGATTTACTATACCCAAAATATTAAATTAAATCATAAATTTAAATAATAAACATTAAATCAAAAATTTTAATTATGTATGCAATCGTTTAGAGTCATTCAAAACAATTACTTAAATATGTAATAATAATAATAATAATAATAAATAACTAGGTTCTCAAATACAGTTGAAATTTTCATAATTTTAAAATAATAAAGTTTGTATTTTATTCCGTTTTCACTTTATTTAAATTTGGATATGTGTGGGAAAAAGTGATTAATTTTTGTTTACATTCTATGTATTTTAAGCTTTGCTAACATTTCTTTAATCACGTTTCCTTATTTCATAAATCATAACTATTTCTTAAAAAAAAAAAAAAAAAGTATGATTAAACACCTTTATAATACCAAAAGGGCGCGCCATATTGTAACGAATACAAGAGCCACTCAACGACAGCCTTAGAGCTCTCGAAAAATAACGAAGATAAATATCGCTGAAATTTCGATCGCAACAGCCCAGAATACCAAATTATCGTTATATTCCGAAGATCGTTAAATTACGAAGGAATATAACGAAGCGAACAGGCCAGAATAGACCCACAGATCTGACTTCAAATCCCGGAATCTAGGAGCCTTCAAATTACGAAAATTAATACCCTCTTTTGTTCATACAATCATCGGAGCTTGATTAACTGCTATAATGCGCATCTGGGTGAGTCAGAATTTTATAGTCTAATTAAAAAAGAGAAAATATTTGATTGTGCATTTATCCCCATTTTTTTTTCTATTATTCAATCATGTCTGAGTGTTACTTAAAGTGTTTTTTGAATGAAATTAAACTTGAATTAAATAAAATATTAGTTTTGTATAAGAGACCAAAATATTTAATAAAATACATTATTAACGAAATTCTTTGTCTATTGATTAAAGAATTATTTACTTTGGAAAACTTAGTTTAATTTTAAATTATCTCCTTAATAAATAGATAAATTTTATGACCCATTAAAAATATTTAAAGAACTTGGGTGTAATTTCGATATACAGAACGCAATGTACTATACAGTTTGGAGAATGTCTTAAGTTAACAATTTCTCTCCAACACCTACCAATTTTCTTGAAATAACCAACAAAAACATACAAAAGAACATCTAAAACGCAGATTACACAGCATTTTTGAATAAAATCATTAAAACCATTTTGGAGATACGAACACATGGTCCCACTTACGGTTCCCTATTCGCAATTTTCACCAAAAGTGGGTAAAATCATTTGTCTGACGGACTTAATTTTGAAGTTTCCTTGTTATGTCTTTATTTATTTTAAAGATATGATATTTAAAATATTCTCCACATACGTACACATGCATACTCTGACATTTAGCCATAAATAACGTTTTTTGAACTTATTATACCTTAAATATGTAAATCGGGTTAAAACTCGATATTGAAATTTTTGATCCAAAACAATACTTCCCTTGCCTATGGCAGTCCGGTAATGGAAATACTAATTTAAATGATTTTTATAATTCCGCTTTAAAAAATCCTAGAATTAATCAATTGATTGTTGTTCACAACATTCGCTATTTCTGGATGACATTTGTTGTAATGTATTATATTATAATACATAAATCTCTTTACTCTAACTTGACTGCGGTATGAAACACATTTCGTATTCGATTTCGACTGAGTGCTCTTGAACACTCATTTTGAAAAATATATATTTAAAGATGTTTCAGAAATGCATATATTTAAAAAAATAATATAATTTACGATAACTTTTATTAAAAGTACAGTTACCTGTCTGAAAATAGCGGCTTATGCAAAAATGCCTAACAGTTAAGAAAATGGTAAAAGTTTGCATACATTTTATTCCATGGAATTGAATTTGAAATTAGTTGAAAGCAATGATGTAAAACACAATATAAAGTAATATGATTCCTTTAAAACATGAGAAAAGAAAAAGAGAACAGAAAACAAACTAACTACTGTCCATTTCAGATGCCTGCTCCGCTTCAAGATATATGAAACTATTATACAAAATAACGGTTGATTGATAGACAAATACTTTTTATTGCTAAATTGAGGTATAATCATTAAGTGTTTATTACACCGTCAGTCAATTTTAACATGTGAGCCTTTCGTTGCTATGTGCCTCGTCGACCGATAATCCAATTTAGACCATTATTTTTCGATATTACATGAGGGATTGACGAACTGTGTTGTAAAAAAAATTGTTACCAGCTGTAACTGCGTAACATGCTACGATTACATAGTTACAGTTGGTGGCATTTCTCAACGTGGTTGTAACAAGTATGCCGCCTGAATATCGTTGCGTAAAGTGGCACAAAATTTATTGCAGTGCGATAGCTGAATAACAGAGATAATGAAATGCAGGCTTCAGTTGTTTTTGCGACATCGTGCACTTTTTAACTCTTTACAGCGCACTACCCTTTAAAGTTGGAATTTCAACAAAAAAAAAGTTGTAGGCTATCTACTTAAGTCTAAAGGAGTACGCAGGTATAATTTTGTAAAGATAGTACTTACCGTTTTTAATCTGTGGGTGTTCCATCAGCGGGAACACTGAGCCACTAGAGATCTGAAATTTGCGTCTAAGCGAGCATGGCAGTGAAGCGCGTAAATGAGTAAAAGATTTTGCATATGAATTAAAAAACACTGTATTATACCCGTGTGGCAGATTTAACATGACCCAGGGTTTACACACTGGGAGGCCTGATACTCTACACCCCCCCCCCCCCCCCACCAAAAAAAAAAAAAAAAAACCTTGGTTATATGATTTTTTATGAAATAATTTGATATTTACAGTTAGTATACATATATACAAGTCCTATGTGCAAAAATATTTACAATTAGTCTATTTTTTAGCTTCATGAAATTTTTGGAAGCACGTTACACCCTTTTGGTAGAAGCATGGAATGTATATTTCTTGGGTTTTTTTTTTTTTTTTTTTTTTTAATAAACAACCAACCCTCTCTCGCAGCATCTGATAGCTTGACGTCATTCCCTCCAAACAGAGGAAAACAGAAAACGTGAACACAGCTGTCTTCTCTGATCATTGCTTTCGGGTGCGTAATATGAAAAGCGCTAGTGTCGCAGTGTTCCAGGAGATGGAACACCTTATTTTATTCAACAATTCCTCGTATGTTTCCTGTATAAAAAGTTAAAAATATTATAGAATAAATAATTTAGAGTACAGCCAACGATATCACATAGAAAAAATTTTTCAAGCAATCTTTTTTGTATCACAAAAAAATATACAAAATTTCTTGTAAATACGAGGATTTAAAATAACGCGTCTCGGTTAAATATCATGGATTGCCTTGTGTGGTGGTGACATCTATGGATGAAAAGGAAAGTTCAAAGTAAAAAATGAACCTATTTTTATGCATTTGCAATTGAATTTAACGGTTGGAGAAGCTAGCGAAGTTAGGTGTTCCATGTAGTGAAACACTGAACGGCAAAGGGTTAAGTGTACACATTGTTTTTAATATAATCCCGACGGAACAAATTCAAATGGTCTGAAATGGATTATCCGCCGGTATGCTCCAGATAACGAAAGAGTCGCATGTTCAAATTTACTTATGTTAAAACCTTGAAGATTTTATCTGGATTTAGCGATAAAAATTATTTATTTATTTGCCATACTTTATGTTTTGCAACATTGTTTTAAAAGGAAGAGACTCCTGAGAAACCCTGTATATGAGTTTTATCAAGGTTTGAGGATTTTAGTATCATTGTAGTTTGAATTCTCATCTTCATTGCAATCCTTTTCTGATACTTTTTTTTTTTTTGTTTCAGTCCGTTCAAAACATTCGAATCAGTTAGTATCAGCGTGACCTCAATTTCGTAATAGCTCTTGAAATATCTAAGTTTTATTCACTGAGCATCATAAAAAGTGCAGAAAGAAACTTTTACTTTTTTTTTTTCAAATAAAGTGAGACAAATATTATGTCACGAGTAAAAATTTCATTAAATAGAGAAAGTACACTCGCTATTTGAAAATTATTTTCCAAGGAAAATCTAAAAGTAATTTTTTTTCCAAAGAGAAAATTGTAAAATGTAGAAACTCGAAAAATACAAGTTCATTAGAAAAATACAAGTTTATCACAAAGGTATTTCACTTAAGGTCCCTGCTTACCTTCGGAGATGATTTTTTTTTTTTTTTTAATAATTGAAAAATTGCCTATTTATCTGCATTACATAATAGAATATAGTAAAAAACAGTGAATAACCTGAAAAAACTATGCAAAATTTAACATATTTTGAAATTTAGGCTCAAAATATACATAAATTTTGCAAAGAAAAAAAAAAAAAAAAAAGCTTTTTTACAAAACATCATAAGTCAAATTTAAATAAAGATATTTTTATTCTGTAAATTTTATTTAGATTATTCAAAGGTCTTTAAGAGAGTGAACTACTCTCAAAATTATAACCATGTTATTTAATATTTTAGAGACGATAACATTTTTACATGCTGAAAAAATCAGGAATTTTCATGACAGTTCATAACTTCTATCGACAAAAAAAAAAAAAAAAAAAAAGCTAGGTTCATTATCGTAGTTCAATCCTTATAACAACTCCTCTAGAGTATTTTGTCAAAGTTTCATAACGTTTCAATTAAAAGTTTGGGATAAATCAAAATGTTAAAAATCTCATTTTGAGAAAAAGCAGAAAACAGATTTAAAAACAATATTTTACCTATTAAACAAAAACTAATTTTAATAAGTTCCTGACTTATTTTAAAGCTTTTTATTTTCTTTTTTAAATTCATTTTATATTCAGTAACAAATTTTGATGCTCATATTGAGTAAAACATTTAAGTAAACAAACATTTACGGGTCATTCCGGTCACTACCGGTTTTAAAAACTAGCGAGTGACTAATATTAAAATGCCTGTAACTCAAGTTCTAAGCAAGATAGAAACAAAATTCAAACTGATTTAGAAAGCTAAAATGTCAGGCTTTAATACCAATCCAAAAAATAGAAAATCGGAGTTTTGACCGAAAATTGCATTGTAAAGGTAGGCAGGCACCTTAAAAAAAAAAAAAAAATATATATATATATATATATATAATTTTATTCTTTATATTATCTATTATATATTATGTAATTTAACATGCCAGCTAAAAAATTTCACGAGTTAATTTTTTCGTTCATAATTTCTAAATTGGTATAATGCAAGATATCTCTAAAATGAAAGCATTTTGATTTAATTAAAAACAAGAACGAAAAATCATGGAGTAAGCATTTATTAATACGCTCTTCAACTGTACTTGTTGCTTTGTTTAACCTTCAATATCCTTTGCCTACGTTATCACGCAATGGACAGACAAACGGGCAGAGCTGCAAACCGATAGACTAATTGAATTCAAAATCAGTTTAAACCTTGTTGAAAGTATTAAAAATGATTAAAACAAATGGAAATTAATTCGAACAATTTTAAATTGTATCACTTTATGCTTTTGAATAGTTTAATGTAGCCCTATAAATCTGGAACACTAAGCATATCATGTTCTATACAAGTTACTTAAATGTGATTTACAGACATGTCTCTCTTGAAATGCAATGCACTGGTACCTTTGGTACCTTTTTTTTTTTTTTTTTTTTTGAAAGGTGGGGGGTAGCTGTATAAGAACCAGTTGTACAGAGCCTTTTAATGCCATTTAAAATGAGGAATATTGTACAATGAACTTGAATAACATATATAATTTTGAAGAAACTTTGAAAATATTTACCGCCGCTGAGGCAGGCAGATGAACAGTTAAACAAATTCAAATTATATTCACTTTTAAAAATTGTTAGAAAGTATTAAAAATGATTAATGTAAATGAAAATGAAATTCCAGCAAATTTCTAATACCAAATCTTTAATGTAACTGAGATTTTTTTTTTTTTTTTTTTTTTTTTTTGTGTGTGTGTGTGTTTGTCCCTGTAAATCTTAATGGTAATCATAATATATTTTTTAAAAATCAATCTTTTGTGCATAGGAATGACATATTTCAGCTTTTTTTTTTAAAGATTTGCGCAAAGTAAAATTATTAATATATGGTTTATAGAAATACCTCTCATAGAACTCAATGCTTTAGAATATTTTGGGTGCTTCTGTACACACACTAGTAGTGGTATTTATTCCATTTTCAATAGGGAACATCCGATAGTGAACTTGAATAATACATATCAATTTCAAGAAATTCCATTGATATTTACGGGAGTAAGTGCTGACAGATAGTCAGACAGACTGACAGACAGAAAAACGAAGTCATAAACATTTTTCAAATTTGTTGAAACGTGTTCAGAAAAAGAGGTTTTGACAGTTACAACTGAAGTTCTCATTTAAAAAATGATGACCTATTTGTACAAAAAACAATTTCTTAATAACAATGTAAATAATATATTAAATTAAAAATGTTTTTACCTATAATTTTCACTTAATAACAACCTGCCCTACCTTAAACCAGTTGTCATAAAAAAGAACCAACTGACTGTTTTTATGAAAACATTTTTCATGTTCCTACAAAAAATGATACAGTCAATGTGTAACTAGTTTAATTTTTCATAGAACTCTTATCTTTTATTAAAGATTAAATATTGGAGGGATTTTGAATAGAATTGTGGACTGTATGGTTTTAAAAATCGCTGGTTTAAATTATATTAAATCATAAATCAGTTTAAAATGAATTTGAAGGACTCACCTTCCTTTCAATTGAATTAATAACATCATATTTTTGGAACAATGAATAAAAGCTTGAATACATACACAAAATAGAATATAAACGTGAATTATTGAATTTATTTCAGCTCATACATTAGAATAGAATTTTTCCAGCATACCGCTAGAACCCAACAAAAAGAACAAACTAGTATAGAACCGCAGAAAAGTAAAAACGGTTCACAGCAAATTGAAAAAGAAATTATTTAAAGTATAACTAACAATTAATTGAAAACATAAATAAAATAAATAATAATAAAAGAAAAAATGAATTAATTTAGCGTTTAAAACACATTAAAATATCAATAAAAAGAATGAATTTAAATCAAAGTTTTATATTCTAAAGAGTCATAAAATTGCATAGTGCTGCCATCTATTGTCAAAATTCAGAGTTATTATAATTCTGAACATTCTCCCCCACCGGGAGAAGGAGTGTCACTTTAGCAATAGGGCGTTGAATTTCACCACTCTGAGTCCAAATGCTGACTACACGAACTCTATTATCAGGTCCTGGATAGGTACGAATAATTCTACCCAGCTTCCACTGAAGAGGAATAGATTGTGAATCATGAATAGCAACCAAGTCCCCAACTTGAAGATCAGTTCGTGGAGTGAACCATTTAGGTCGATTTTGCAGGTGATGTAGATAGTCTCTAGACCATCGCTTCCAGAAGTCTTGCTTCATTCGCTGGATTAGAGTCCAACGAGAAGATAAAGTGAGATTTGGTGAATTTCCACTTTCTGGAATCTCAAGGAGTGGAAGTCCTATCAGGAAATGTCCGGGAGTGAGGGCTCTAACATCGGATGGATCTGAAGAAAGTGGCGTTAATGGTCTGGAATTTAAGCAGGCTTCTATTTGACATAAAAGAGTAGTAAGCTCTTCAAAATTTAGAATGGTAGCCTTACAAGCTTTAATTAGATGACTTTTCGTCAATTTAATAGCAGATTCCCATAGTCCACCGAAATGGGGGGAATATGGTGGGATAAAATGCCAATTGATGAAGTTGTTGGTAGCAAAATTTTGAACCTTTTCAGAACTAATGATTCGAATTAGTTGCTTAAGATAGTTAGCAACTCCTCTGAAATTTTTCCCGTTGTCATTGAATATGTCTGATGGCAGTCCTCTTCTAGAAACAAATCGTTTTAGGGATGCTAAGAAAGATGATGAAGATAAATCTGAAACAGCTTCTAGTTGCACCGCTTTTGTGCACATGCAGACAAAAACACAAATATATGACTTCAATTTAACTTTAGATCTAGGCACATTTGGTTTAGTGATGAGTGGGCCAGCAAAATCTAGTCCCACCTTTAAAAAAGGTCGAGTTGGAGTTATACGTTCGACTAGCAACTCACCCATAATTTGTTGGCAAGTTTGTTTCTTCAAACGTTTGCACAAAATACATTCATTTAGAATTCGACGAATGTAAGAGCGACCATTTAGTATCCAATACTTTTGTCTAATTAGGGAAAGAATCAGTTGTGCACCAGCATGAAAATGTTTTTTATGATATTGCTCAACTATTAATTTTGTAATGAAATGATTTCTCGATAAAAGCACTGGATATTTCTGATCTTGATTAAGTGACTGATGTCTGGACAACCGTCCGCCAACTCTGATTAAACCTTGATCATCTAGAAATATATTTAAGGATAAATATTTGTTGTTGGTTGGTAAAGGTTGATTTTTCCTGAGCAAATTCAGTTCTACCGAAAACTCTTGTTCCTGAATCAATTTAAGAATATGTGTAATAGCACTTGAAACTTCAGGCGTACTGACAAGTCCAATACGTCTAGAATTACGATTACAACTACGAATGTTATAAATGAATCTCAAACACAATGCAAGGATTCTGCAAAGTTTTGAAAAAGAAGAGAATTTGAGTAGAAAATCAGGAAAGGTTTTATGACTAGATGTTGCAACATGACTTAAATTTTCTTCAGAATTTTTTGACTTAACATTTGAAGATTTGACTAGGAATAATGGTAACTTGACACTAGCACTAAGCCATTCAGGCCCAAGCCACCACAATTTGTGATGCAAAAGACTCTTCGGTAGAATGCCTCTTGAGGCACAGTCTGGCGGATTCGATGAACTCTCAACATAAGTCCACACTGCTTGTGGGACAAGTGATTTGATTTTGTTTGCTCGATTTGTTACGAACTGATTTCCTTTGGTTGGAGGAGATTCAATCCAATTTAAAGCAATTTGTGAATCGGACCACAAATAAATTTTATTTACATTAAAGGTTAAAGATTCTAATATTGTGGAACTTAATTGTGCAAGCAAGAATGCAGCACATAACTCAATTCTGGGAAGCGTGACATGTTTTAAAGGATTAACTCTAGTTTTTGCAGCGACAAAGTTAACTGAAATCTCACCTAGAGAAGATAGTGTCCGAAGGTATACCACTGCAGCGTAGGCCTTGCCAGATCCATCACAAAAACCATGGATCTCTATGTGGTTCTCTGGAGATGTTTCACAGTTCAGATATCTTGGTATGCCAATGGACTTTAAGAGTTCAATTTGAGAATCAAATTCTTGCCAAGTTTTCAAAATTGAATCTGGGATTTGATCATCCCAAGCACACTTATCTTTCCAAAGCTCTTGCATCATGATTTTTAACATGATCGTGGTTGGAGCTAGAATCCCAAAAGGATCAAAGATTTGAGCTATCATCGATAGCAATTCTCGCTTGGTATGCACCGATTTGACGCCATTCAAATGAATTTTCAATAAGTCTTCTGCCGAATTCCAAACTAGGCCTAAGATTTTTTGGGAGGAATCTTCGGAAAATTTTACATTTTGCCTAGTGGATTTAAGATCTTCTGGTAGATTTTCAATGACTGCGGGTACATTGGAAGCCCATTTTCTAAGTGTAAAGCCTCCTTGATTTAAAACGTGATTTAGGTCTTTGACCAATTGTTTTGCTGCATCAATTGAATGCGACCCATCAAGATAATCATCCACATAAAAGTTCTCGAAAATTGACTGCGCAGCAATAGGAAATTCTGAACTATAATCTTTGGCTAGTTCGTGCAATGTCCTTATAGCCAGGAATGGGGCACAGGCTGTGCCATATGTTACAGTCAACAATCTGAAACTCGCAATAGATTCATGTGGCTGGAATCGCCAAAAGATTCGCTGAAAGTCAACATGTTTGGGGTTTACCAATATCTGTCTGTACATTTTGGCGATGTCTCCGATTAAGGCTATTGAATATGTTCTAAACTTAAGAAGAAGTTTAAACAAATCTGGTTGCAACTTTGGACCTATTTCAAGAAAGTCGTTTGAAGAGTGGCCTGATGTTCCTTTAGCCGAGGCATCAAATACCACCCTCAATTTAGTAGTTGTACTATCTTCTTTCAAAACCCCATGATGAGGCATGTAAAAATAATCTTTAGAATCAATTTCAGAATTTGGGACTGGTTCCATATGATGTAAGTCAATATATTCTTGCATAAAGGCATGGTATTGCTCCTTAAGCTCATGATTTTTATTAAGTTTGGATTCTAACAAATAAAACCGTTTTAAAGCATTTGATTGTGAGTCACCTAAATTTGGAGCTTCTTTAAAGGGAAGATCTACCATGTACCTTCCAGACTGAATTCGTCTAACAGTTTTAGTGTATTTTTCTTCAGAACTGTGAATTGGTGTTGCATCAGGAAGGGACTCAATTTCCCAAAATTTCTGAAGATCATAAGTTAACTGAACTGTAGCATGGCAACTAAGGACAGTTTTTGAATGCTGAAAATTGTTTGAATGTATGACACCCGAGAGTAACCATCCCAATTTGGAATTTAAAGCACATGGAGTACCTTTAGGACCCAGAATAGATTGCCCTAAAATTATTAAGGGAAATAAATCTGCACCAAGCAAAATTTCAACTTGACTCGAAACATAAAATTTAGGATCTGCTAAAGATAAACCTTCCAAATGAGGCCATGAAGATTTTCGAACAACAAAATTAGGAAGATTTACCGTAACATTATTTACTATTAAAGCATTCACATCAAAGATTTCATTACTATAATAAGACTTTAAAATAATATTAACTTCAAAATGAGCAGTTTCTGCAACAATATTATTTACACCCGAGATTCTATGATTTGTGGTTTTCATAGGTAAACCTAATTTTTTAGCACAAGAGCTGGAAATTAATGATTTTTGACTTCCTGAATCCACCATGACTCTACATGGCACAAACCTTCCAGTATTTGATTTTACAAGAACCATAGCTGTCGATAACAAAGTTTGACAACTCTCTTGGGTACTGGTTAAACAACTAGAGTTGA